>CM019071.1:66604545-67205806 GCA_009667805.1 Leptobrachium leishanense | reverse complement strand
GGAAAATGAAAAGAGGAGGATACGGTGATGAAAAGGGGGGTGAAATGAAAAGAGGAGGTGGGGTGAAATGAGGAGAGGAGGGGGTGACATGAAAAGAGGGGGTGAAGAGGGGGATGAAATGAAAAGAGAGGAGGGCGATGAAATGAAAAGAGAGGAGGGGGATGAAATGAAAAGAGGAGGAGGGAGTGAAATGAAAGGAGGAGGAGGGGGTGAAATGAAAAGAGGAGGAGGGGGATGAAAAGGGGTGAAATGAAAAGAGCAGGTGCCGGGTGAAATGAAAAGAGCAGGTGGGGTGAAATGAAAAGAGGAGGGGTGAAGAGGGGGATGAAATGAAAAGAGGGAGGAGGAGGGGTGAAATGAAAGGAGGAGGAGGGGGAAATGAAAAGAGGAGGAGGGGGATGAAAAGGGGTGAAATGAAAAGAGCAGGTGGGGTGAAATGAAAAGAGGAGGGGTGAAGAGGGGGATGAAATGAAAAGAGGGAGGGGGGGGGTGAATTGAAAAGAGGAGGGGCGGGGTGAATGAAAAGAGGAGGGGGTGAAATGAAAAGAGGAAGGGGGTGAAATGAAAAGCGGAGGAGGGGTGACATGAAAAGCGGAGGAGGGGTGAAATGAAAAGAGGAGGAGGGTGGATGAAAAGGGGTGAAATGAAAAGAGGAGGAGGGGGTGAAATGAAGAGAGGAGGAGGAGGGGCTGAAGAGGGGGTGAAATGAAAAGAGGAGGAGGGGGTTAAATGAAAAGAGGAGGAGGGGGATGAAAAGGGGGTGAAATGAAAAGAAGGGGTTGAAATGAGGAGGGGTGAAATGAAAAGGAGGAGGGGGGAAATGAGGAGGGGGGGGGGTAAAATGAAAAGAGGAGGGGGTGAAAAGAGGAGGAGAGAGAGGAGGAGGAGGGAGGATGAAATGAAAAGAGGAGGAGGGGGGTGAAATGAAAAGAAGAGGAGGGGTGAAATAAAAAGAGGAGGAGATGAAATGAAAAGAGGAGGGGTGAGATGAAAAGAGGAGGAGGAGGGGGTGAAATGAAAAAGGGGGGGTGAAATGAAAAGAGGAGGAGGATGAAAAGGGGGGGTTGAAATGAAAAGAGGAGGGGGATGAAATGGGAGGAGGGGATGAAATGGGAGGAGGGGGGTGAAATGAAAAGAGGAGGAGGGGGGAGATGAAAAAGAGGAGGAGGGGGTGACCTGAAAAGAGGAGGAGGGGTGAAATGAAAAGAGGAGGAGGGGTGAAATGAAAGAGGAGGAGGGGGTGACATGAAAAGCGGAGGAGGGGGAAGAGGGGGATGAAATGAAAAGAGGAGGAGGGGATGAAAAGAAGGGGGTGAAATGAAAGGAGGAGGGGGTGAAATGGAAAGAGGAGGGGGTGAGAGGGGGATTAAATGAAAAGAGGAGGAGGGGGATGAAATGGGAGGAGGGGATGAAATGGGAGGAGGGGGGATGAAATGAAAAGAGGAGGAGGGGTGAGATGAAAAGAGGAGGGGGTGAAATGAAAAGAGGAGGAGGAGGATGAAATGAAAAGAGGAGGAGGGGTGAAATGAAAAGAGGAGGAGGGGTGACATGAAAAGAGGAGCAGGGGGATGAAATGAAAGAGGAGCAGGGGGATGAAATGAAAAGAGGAGGAGGGGGATGAAATGAAAAGAGGAGGAGGGGGATGAAATGAAAAGAGGAGGAGGGGGGGTGAAATGAAAAGGAGGAGGGGGTGAAATGAAAAGAGGAGGAGGGGTGAAATGAAAAGAGGAGGAGGGGGGTGAAATGAAGAGAGGAGAGGGAGGGGTGAAATGAAAGAGGAGGAGGGGGGTGAAATCAAAAGAGGAGGAGGAGGAGGGGATGAAATGAAAAGAGGAGGAGGGGATGAAAAGGGGGTGAAATGAAAAGAGGAGGTGGGGTGAAATGAGGAGGTGGGGGTGACATGAAAAGAGGGGGTGAAGAGGGGGATGAAATGAAAAGAGGAGGGGGTGAAATGAAAGGAGGAGGGGGTGACATGAAAAGCGGAGGAGGGGGATGAAAAGGGGGGGTGAAATGAAAAGAGGAGGGAGTGAAATGAAAGGAGGAGGTGGGGTGAAATGAGGAGGTGGGGGTGACATGAAAAGAGGAGGGGTGAAGAGGGGGATGAAATGAAAAAGAGGAGGGGATGAAATGAAAGGAGGAGGGGGGTGACATGAAAAGCGGAGGAGGGGGATGAAAAGGGGGTGAAATGAAAAGAGGAGGAGGGGGATGAAAAGGGGGTGAAATGAAAAGAGGAGGAGGGGATGAAAAGGGGGGTGAAATGAAAGGAGGAGGGGTGAAATGAAAAGAGGAGGAGGGGGATTAAAAGGGGTGAAATGAAGAGAGGAGGGGGTGAAATGAAAAGAGGAGGGGTGAACAGACGGGGTGACATGAAAAGAGGAGGGGGGTGAAATGAACAGAGGAGGAGGGGGTGAAATGAAAGAGGAGGGGATGAAAAGGGGGTGAAATGAAAAGAGGGGGTGAAATGAAAAGAGGGGATGAAGAGGGGGTGAAATGAAAAGAGGAGGAGGGGTGAAATGAAAAGAGGGGGATGAAAAGGTGGTGAAATGAATGGAGGAGGGGGGATGAAAAAGGGGGTGAAATGAAAAGCGCGGAGGAGGGGGGGTGAAATGAAAAGAGGAGGGGGGGTGAGGATGGAGGGAGGGGGAGAAAAAGGGGGGGTGAAATGAAAAGGGTCAAATGAAAAGCGGAGGAGGGGGGTGAAATGAAAAGCGGAGGAGGGGGTTGAAATGAAAAAGAGGAAGAGGGTGAAATGAAAAGAGGAGGGGGGGTGAAATGAACAGAGGAGGAGGGGTGAAATGAAAGGAGGAGGGGTTGAAAAGGGGGTGAAATGAAAAAATGGAGGGCGGTTGAAATGAAAAGAGGAGGAGGGGTGAAATGAAAAGAGGAGGAGGGATGAAAAGAGGGGGTGAAATGAAAAGAGGGGGTGAAATGAAAAGAGGAGGGGGCGTGAAATGAAAAGAGGAGGAGGGGGGTGAAATGAAAAGAGGGTGAAATGAAAAGAGGAGGAGGGGGGTGAAATGAAAAGAGGAGGAGGGGGAGGAAATGAAAAGAGGAGGAGGGTGATGAAAAGGGGGGGTGAAATGAAAAGAGGAGGTGGGGTGTGAAATGAGGAGGAGGGCGGTGACATGAAAAGAGGGGGTGAAGAGGGGGATGAAATGAAAAGAGGAGGAGGGGATGAAATGAAAAGAGGAGGAGGGGATGAAATGAAAAGAGGAGGAGGGGATGAAATGAAAAGAGGAGGAGGGGGTGAAATGAAAGGAGGAGGAGGGGTGAAATGAAAGGAGGAGGTGGGGTGAAATGAAAAGAGGAGGGGGGTGAAGAGGGGATGAAATGAAAAGAGGAGGAGGGGGTGAAATGAAAAGAGGAGGAGGGGGATGAAAAGGGGTGAATGAAAAGAGCAGGAGGGGTGAAATGAAAAGAGGAGGGGGTGAAGAGGGGATGAAATGAAAAGAGGAGGAGGGGGTGAATTGAAAAGAGGGGGGGGGGTGAATTGAAAAGAGGGAGGGGGGGTGAAATGAAAAGAGGAGGGGGTGAAATGAAAAGAGGAGGGGGGTGAAATGAAAAGCGGAGGAGGGGGTGACATGAAAAGCGGAGGAGGGGGTGAAATGAAAAGAGGAGGAGGGTGGATGAAAAGGGGGTGAAATGAAAAGAGGAGGAGGGGGTTAAATGAAAAGAGGAGGAGGGGATGAAAAGGGGGTGAAATGAAAAGAAGGGGTGAAATGAGGAGGGGTGAAATGAAAAGGAGGAGGGGGTGAAATGAGGAGGGGGGGGAAATGAAAAAGGAGGGGGTGAAAAGAGGAGGAGGAGGAGGAGGGAAGATGAAATGAAAAGAGGAGGAGGGGGTGAAATGAAAAGAAGAGGAGGGTGAAATAAAAAGAGGGAGGATGAAATGAAAAGAGGAGGGGGTGAGATGAAAAGAGGAGGAGGAGGAGGGGGTGAAATGAAAAGGGGGGTGAAATGAAAAGAGGAGGAGATGAAAGGGGGGTGAAATGAAAAGAGGAGGGGGTGAAATGAAAAGAGGAGGGGGAGGGTGATGAAATGGGAGGAGGGGGTGACCTGAAAAGAGGAGGAGGGGGTGAAATGAAAAGAGGAGGAGGGGGTGACATGAAAAGCGGAGGAGGAGGGGGTTGAAGAGGGGGATGAAATGAAAAGAGGAGGAGGAGGGGGATGAAAGGAGGAGGAGGGGGATGAAAAGAGGAGGAGGGGGATGAAAAGAGGAGGGGGGTGAAATGAAAGGAGGAGGGGGTGAAATGAAAAGAGGAGGGGGTGAAGAGGGGATTAAATGAAAAGAGGAGGAGGGGGATGAAATGGAGGAGGAGGGGATGAAATGAAAAGAGGAGGAGGGGTGAGATGAAAAGAGGAGGGGGTGAAATGAAAAGAGGAGGAGGGAGGATGAAATGAAAAGAGGAGGAGGGAGGATGAAATGAAAAGAGGAGGAGGAGGGGGTGAAATGAAAAGAGGAGGAGGGGGTGACATGAAAAGCAGAGGAGGGGGTGAAATGAAAAGAGGAGCAGGGGGATGAAATGAAAAGAGGAGCAGGGGGATGAAATGAAAAGAGGAGGAGGGGGATGAAATGAAAAGAGGAGGAGGGGGGGTGAAATGAAAAGAGGAGGAGGGGGTGAAATGAAAAGAGGAGGAGGGGGGTGAAATGAAAAGAGGAGGAGGGGGGGAAATGAAAAGAGGAGGAGGGGGGTGAAATGAAGAGAGGAGGAGGAGGAGGGGGTGAAATGAAAAGAGGAGGAGGGGGTGAAATGAAAAGAGGAGGAGGAGAGGGGGATGAAATGAAAAGAGGAGGAGGGGGATGAAAAGGGGGTGAAATGAAAAGAGGAGGTGGGGTGAAATGAGGAGGTGGGGGTGACATGAAAAGAGGAGGGGGTGAAGAGGGGGATGAAATGAAAGAGGAGGGGGGTGAAATGAAAAGAGGAGGGGGTGAGATGAAAGGAGGAGGGGGTGACATGAAAAGCGGAGGAGGGGGATGAAAAGGGGGGTGAAATGAAAGGAGGAGGGGGTGAAATGAAAAGAGGAGAGGGGGTGAACAGGGGGGTGAAATGAAAAGAGGAGGGGGGGTGACATGAAAAGAGGAGGGGGGGTGAAATGAACAGAGGAGGAGGGGTGAAATGAAAGGGAGGGGGATGAAAAGGGGTGAAATGAAAAGAGGGGGTGAAATGAAAAGGGGGGGTGAAGAGGGGGGTGAAATGAAAAGGGGGGATGAAAAGGGGGGTGAAATGAAAAGAGGAGGGGGTGAAATGAAAAAGAGGAGGGGGACATGAACAGGGGGGTGAAATGAAAAGAGGAGGGGGGGGTGACATGAAAGGAGGAGGGGGATGAAAAGGGGGTGAAATGAAAAGAGGGGGTGAAATGAAAAGAGGGGGGTGAAATGAAAAAGAGGAGGAGGGGTGAAATGAAAAGAGGGGGGATGAAAAGGTGGTGAAATGAATGGAGGAGGGGGGGAAAGGGGGGTGAAATGAAAAGCGGAGGAGGGGGGGTGAAATGAAAAGAGGAGGGGGGGTGAAATGAATGGAGGAGGGGGATGAAAAGGGGGTGAAATGAAAAGAGGGGGTGAAATGAAAAGCGGAGGGGGGGTGAAATGAAAGGAGGAGGGGGATGAAAAGGGGGTGAAATGAAAAGCGGAGGAGGGGGGTGAAATGAAAAGCGGAGGAGGGGGGTGAAATGAAAAGAGGAGGAGGGGTGAAATGAAAAGAGGAGGGGGGGTGAAATGAAAAGAGGAGTGGGGGTGAAATGAAAAGAGGAGGAGGGGTGAAATGAAAAGAGGAGGGGGGGTGAAATGAAAAGAGGAGTGGGGGTGAAATGAACAGAGGAGGAGGGGTGAAATGAAAGGAGGAGGGGGTTGAAAAGGGGGTGAAATGAAAAATGGAGGAGGGGGTGAAATGAAAAGAGGAGGAGGGGTGAAATGAAAAGAGGGGGTGAAATGAAAAGAGGAGGAGGGATGAAAAGAGGTGGTGAAATGAAAAGAGGGGGTGAAATGAAAAGAGGAGGGGGGGTGAAATGAAAAGAGGAGGAGGGGGGTGAAATGAAAAGAGGAGGAGGGGGAGGAAATGAAAAGAGGAGGAGGGTGATGAAAAGGGGGGGTGAAATGAAAAGAGGAGGTGGGGTGAAATGAGGAGGAGGGGGTGACATGAAAAGAGGGGATGAAATGAAAAGAGGAGGAGGGGGATGAAATGAAAAGAGGAGGAGGGGATGAAATGAAAAGAGGAGGAGGGGGTGAAATGAAAAGAGGAGGAGGGGGTGAAATGAAAGGAGGAGGAGGGGGTGAAATGAAAAGAGGAGGAGGGGGATGAAAAGGGGTGAAATGAAAAGAGCAGGTGGGGTGAAATGAAAAAAGAGGGGGTGAAGAGGGGGATGAAATGAAAAGAGGGAGGAGGGGGGTGAAATGAAAAGAGGAGGAGGGGGATGAAAAGGGGTGAAATGAAAAGAGCAGGTGGGGTGAAATGAAAAGAGGAGGGGGTGAAGAGGGGGATGAAATGAAAAGAGGGAGGAGGGGGGTGAATTGAAAAGAGGGAGGGGGGGTGAATTGAAAAGAGGGAGGGGGGGTGAAATGAAAAGAGGAGGGGGGTGAAATGAAAAGAGGAAGGGGGGTGAAATGAAAAGCGGAGGAGGGGGTGACATGAAAAGCGGAGGAGGGGGTGAAATGAAAAGAGGAGGAGGGTGGATGAAAAGGGGGGTGAAATGAAAAGAGGAGGAGGGGTTAAATGAAAAGAGGAGGAGGGGATGAAAAGGGGTGTGAAATGAAAAGAAGGGGTGAAATGAGGAGGGGTGAAATGAAAAGGAGGAGGGGGTGAAATGAGGAGGGGGGGGGGTGAAATGAAAAGGAGGAGGGGGTGAAAAGAGGAGGAGGAGGGAGGATGAAATGAAAAAAGAGAGGGGTGAGATGAAAAGAGGAGGAGGAGGAGGGGGTGAAATGAAAAGGGGGGGTGAAATGAAAAGAGGAGGAGGATGAAAAGGGGGGTGAAATGAAAAGAGGAGGGGGTGAAATGAAAAGAGGAGGGGGATGAAATGGGAGGAGGGGGATGAAATGGGAGGAGGGGGGTGAAATGAAAAGAGGAGGAGGGGGGTGAAATGAAAAGAGGAGGAGGGGGGAGATGAAAAGAGGAGGAGGGTGTGACCTGAAAAGAGGAGGAGGGGGTGAAATGAAAAGAGGAGGAGGGGGTGACATGAAAAGCGGAGGAGGGGGTGAAGAGGGCGATGAAATGAAAAGAGGAGGAGGGGGATGAAATGAAAAGAGGAGGAGGAGGGGGATGAAAAGAGGAGGAGGGGGATGAAAAGAGGAGGGGGGGTGAAATGAAAGGAGGAGGGGGGTGAAATGAAAAGAGGAGGGGGTGAAGAGGGGGATTAAATGAAAAGAGGAGGAGGGGGATGAAATGGGAGGAGGGGATGAAATGGAGGAGGGGGATGAAATGAAAAGAGGAGGAGGGGTGAGATGAAAAGAGGAGGGGGTGAAATGAAAAGAGGAGGAGGGAGGATGAAATGAAAAGAGGAGGAGGAGGGGGTGAAATGAAAAGAGGAGGAGGGGGGTGACATGAAAAGCAGAGGAGGGGGTGAAATGAAAAGAGGAGCAGGGGGATGAAATGAAAGAGGAGCAGGGGAATGAAATGAAAAGAGGAGGAGGGGGATGAAATGAAAAGAGGAGGAGGGGTGAAATGAAAAGAGGAGGAGGGGTGAAATGAAAAGAGGAGGAGGGGGGTGAAATGAAAAGAGGAGGAGGGGGGTGAAATGAAAAGAGGAGGAGGGGGGTGAAATGAAAAGAGGAGGAGGGGGGTGAAATGAAGAGAGGAGGAGGAGGAGGGGGTGAAATGAAAAGAGGAGGAGGGGGGGTGAAATGAAAAGAGGAGGAGGAGGAGGGGGATGAAATGAAAAGAGGAGGAGGGGGATGAAAAGGGGGTGAAATGAAAAGAGGAGGTGGGGTGAAATGAAAAGAGGAGGGGGTGAAGAGGGGGATGAAATGAAAAGAGGAGGGGGGTGAAATGAAAAGAGGAGGGGGGGTGAGATGAAAGGAGGAGGGGGTGACATGAAAAGCGGAGGAGGGGGATGAAAAGGGGGGTGAAATGAAAGGAGGAGGGGGTGAAATGAAAAGAGGAGGGGGTGAACAGGGGGGTGAAATGAAAAGAGGAGGGGGGGTGACATGAAAAGAGGAGGGGGGTGAAATGAACAGAGGAGGAGGGGTGAAATGAAAGGAGAGGGGGGATGAAAAGGGGGTGAAATGAAAAGAGGGGGTGAAATGAAAAGAGGGGGTGAAGAGGGGGGTGAAATGAAAGGAGGAGGGGGTGAAATGAAAAGAGGAGGGGGTGAACAGGGGGGTGAAATGAAAAGAGGAGGGGGGGTGACATGAAAAGAGGAGGGGGGGTGAAATGAACAGAGGAGGAGGGGGTGAAATGAAAGGAGGAGGGGGAGGAAAAGGGGGTGAAATGAAAAGAGGGGGTGAAATGAAAAGAGGGGGTGAAGAGGGGGGGTGAAATGAAAAGAGGAGGAGGGGTGAAATGAAAAGAGGGGGGATGAAAAGGTGGTGAAATGAATGGAGGAGGGGGGATGAAAAGGGGGTGAAATGAAAAGCGGAGGAGGGGGGGTGAAATGAAAAGAGGAGGGGGGGTGAAATGAATGGAGGAGGGGGATGAAAAGGGGGTGAAATGAAAAGAGGAGGAGGGGGATGAAAAGGGGGGTGAAATGAAAGGAGGAGGGGGTGAAATGAAAAGAGGAGGAGGGGATGAAAAGGGGGGTGAAATGAAAGGAGGAGGGGGTGAAATGAAAAGAGGAGGGGGTGAACAGGGGGGTGAAATGAAAAGAGGAGGGGGGGTGACATGAAAAGAGGAGGGGGGGTGAAATGAACAGAGGAGGAGGGGTGAAATGAAAGGAGGAGGGGGATGAAAAGGGGGTGAAATGAAAAGAGGGGGTGAAGAGGGGGGTGAAATGAAAGGAGGAGGGGGTGTGAATGAAAAGAGGAGGGGGTGAACAGGGGGGTGAAATGAAAAGAGGAGGGGGGGTGACATGAAAAGAGGAGGGGGGGTGAAATGAACAGAGGAGGAGGGGGAGAAATGAAAGGAGGAGGGGGATGAAAAGGGGGTGAAATGAAAAGAGGGGGTGAAATGAAAAGAGGGGGTGAAGAGGGGGGGTGAAATGAAAAGAGGAGGAGGGGTGAAATGAAAAGAGGGGGATGAAAAGGTGGTGAAATGAATGGAGGAGGGGGATGAAAAGGGGGTGAAATGAAAAGCGGAGGAGGGGGGGTGAAATGAAAAGAGGAGGGGGGGTGAAATGAATGGAGGAGGGGGATGAAAAGGGGGTGAAATGAAAAGAGGAGGAGGGGGATGAAAAGGGGGGTGAAATGAAAGGAGGAGGGGGTGAAATGAAAAGAGGAGGAGGGGATGAAAAGGGGGGTGAAATGAAAGGAGGAGGGGGTGAAATGAAAAGAGGAGGGGGTGAACAGGGGGGTGAAATGAAAAGAGGAGGGGGGGTGACATGAAAAGAGGAGGGGGGGTGAAATGAACAGAGGAGGAGGGGGTGAAATGAAAGGAGGAGGGGATGAAAAGGGGGTGAAATGAAAAGAGGGGGTGAAATGAAAAGAGGGGGTGAAGAGGGGGGGTGAAATGAAAAGAGGAGGAGGGGTGAAATGAAAAGAGGGGGGATGAAAAGGTGGTGAAATGAATGGAGGAGAGGGGATGAAAAGGGGGTGAAATGAAAAGCGGAGGAGGGGGGGAGAAATGAAAAGAGGAGGGGGGGTGAAATGAATGGAGGGAGGGGATGAAAAGGGGGTGAAATGAAAAGAGGAGGAGGGGGATGAAAAGGGGGTGAAATGAAAGGAGGAGGGGGTGAAATGAAAAGAGGAGGAGGGGATGAAAAGGGGGGTGAAATGAAAGGAGGGGGGGTGAAATGAAAAGAGGAGGGGGTGAACAGGGGGGTGAAATGAAAAGAGGAGGGGGGGTGACATGAAAAAGGAGGGGGGGTGAAATGAACAGAGGAGGAGGGGTGAAATGAAAAGAGGAGGGGGATGAAAAGGGGGTGAAATGAAAAGAGGGGGTGAAGAGGGGGGTGAAATGAAAAGAGGAGGAGGGGTGAAATGAAAAGAGGGGGATGAAAAGGTGGTGAAATGAATGGAGGAGGGGGATGAAAAGGGGGTGAAATGAAAAGCGGAGGAGGGGGTGAAATGAAAAGAGGAGGGGGGTGAAATGAAAAGAGGAGGGGGGTGAAATGAATGGAGAGGGGGATGAAAAGGGGGTGAAATGAAAAGCGGAGGGGGGTGAAATGAAAGGAGGAGGGGGATGAAAAGGGGGTGAAATGAAAAACGGAGGAGGGGGTGAAATGAAAAGCGGAGGAGGGGGGTGAAATGAAAAAAGGAGGAGGGGTGAAATGAAAAGAGGGGGGGTGAAATGAACAGAGGAGGAGGGGTGAAATGAAAGGAGGAGGGGGTTGAAAAGGGGGTGAAATGAAAAATGGAGGAGGGGTGAAATGAAAAGAGGAGGGGGGTGAAATGAAAAGAGGAGGAGGGATGAAAAGGGGGTGAAATGAAAAGAGGGGGTGAAATGAAAAGAGGAGGGGGGGTGAAATGAAAAGAGGGGGGTGAAATGAAAAGAGGAGGGGGTGAAATGAAAAGAGGAGGGGGGTGAAATGAACAGAGGAGGAGGGGTGAAATGAAAAGGAGAGGGTTGAAAAGGGGGTGAAATGAGAAATGGAGGAGGGGTGAAATGAAAAGGGGGGTGAAATGAAAAGAGGAGGAGGGGGTGAAATGAAAAGAGGAGGAGGGGGGTGAAATGAAAAGAGGAGGAGGGGGTGAAATGAAAAGAGGAGAGGGGGTGAAATGAAAAGAGGAGGAAGGGGTGAAATGAAAAGAGGAGGAGGGGGTGAAATGAAAGGAGGAGGGGGGTGAAATGAAAGAGGAGGAGGGGGTGAAATGAAAAGAGGAGGAGGGGGGTGAAATGAAGGAGGAGGGATGAAAAGAGGGGGTGAAATGAAAAGCGGAGGAGGGGGTGAAATGAAAAGAGGAGGAGGGGGGTGAAATGAAAAGAGGAGGAAGGGGTGAAATGAAAAAAGGAGGAGGGGGTGAAATGAAAAAGGAGGAGGGGGGTGAAATGAAAAGCAGAGGAGGAGGGGGGTGAAATGAAAGGAGGAGGGGGTGAAATGAAAAGAGGAGGAGGGTGAAATAAAAAAGAGGAGGAGGGGTGAAATGAAAAGAGGAGGAGGGGGTGAAATGAAAGGAGGAGGGATGAAAAGAGGGGGTGAAATGAAAAGAGGAGGAGGGGTGAAATGAAAAGAGGAGGAGGGGGTGAAATGAAAAGAGGAGGAGGGGTGAAATGAAAAGAGGAGGAGGGGGTGAAATGAAAAGAGGAGGAGGGGGGTGAAATGAAATGAAAGGAGGAGGGGGTGAAATGAAAGGAGGAGGGGGGTGAAATGAAAAGAGGAGGGGTGAAATGAAAAGGAGGTGGGGGGATGAAAAGGGGGTGAAATGAAAAGCGGAGGAGGGGGTGAAATGAAAAGAGGAGGAGGCGGGTGAAGAGGGGGTGAAATGAAAGGAGGAGGAGGGGATGAAATGAAAAGAGGAGGAGGGGGTTGAAATGAAAAGAGGAGGAGGGGATGAAATGAAAAGAGGAGAGGGGATGAAATGAAAAGAGGAGGGGGGTGAAATGAAAGGAGGAGGAGGGGAGTGAAATGAAAAGAGGAGGAGGGGTGAAATGAAGAGGAGGAGGGGATGAAATGAAAAAGAGGAGGAGGATGAAAAGAGGGGGTGAAATGAAAGAGGAGGGGGGGTGAATGAAAAGAGGAGGTGGGGTGAAATGAACAGGAGGAGGGGTAAAATGAAAGGAGGAGGGGTGAAATGAAAAAGGGGTGAGAGGGGGGTGAAATGAAAAGAGGAGGAGGGGGTGAAAAGGGGGTGAAATGAAAATGGAGGAGGGGTGAAATGAAAAGAGGGGGTGAAGAAGGGGGGTGAAATGAAAAGAGGAGGAGGGGGTGAAATGAAAAGAGGAGAGGGGGGGGAATGAAAAGAGGAGGAAGGGGTGAAATGAGGAGGAGGGGGGTGAAATGAAAAGAGGAAGAAGGGGGGTGAAATGAAAGAGGAGGAGGGGGTGAAATGAAAAGAGGAGGAGGGGGGTGAAATGAAAAGAGGAGGAAGGGGTGAAATGAAAGGAGGAGGGGGTGAAATGAAAAAGAGGAGGGGGTGAAATGAAAAGAGGAGGAGGGGGTGAAATGAAAAGAGGAGGAGGGGGTGAAATGAAAAGAGGAGGAGGGGTGAAATGAAGAGGAGGAGGGTGAAATGAAAAGAGGAGGAGGGGGTGAAATGAAAAGAGGAGGAGGGGGTGAAATGAAAGGAGGAGGAGGGGGGTGAAATGAAAGAAAGGGGGTGAAATGAAAAGAGGAGGAGGGTGAAATGAAAAGAGGAGGAGGGGGGGTGAATGAAAAGAAGGAGGGGGTGAAATGAAAAAGAGGAGAGGTGAAATGAAAAGAGGAGGAGGGGGGTGAAATGAAAAGAGGAGGAGGGGGGTGAAATGAAAAGAGGAGGAAGGGGGTGAAATGAAGGAGGAGGAGGGGTGAAATGAAAGAAGGAGGGGGTGAAATGAAAAGAGGAGGAGGGTGAAATGAAAAGAGGAGGAGGGGGGTGAAATGAAAGAAGGAGGGGGTGAAATGAAAAGAGGAGGAGGGTGAAATGAAAAGAGGAGGAGGGGGGTGAAATGAAAGGAGGAGGGATGAAAAGAGGGGGTGAAATGAAAAGAGGAGGAGGGGTGAAATGAAAAGAGGAGGAGGGGGTGAAATGAAAAGCGGAGGAGGGGGTGAAATGAAAAGAGGTGGAGGGGGGTGAAATGAAAAAGGAGGAGGGGTGAAATGAAAAAGAGGAGGAGGGGTGAAATGAAAAGAGAGGAGAGGGGTGAAATGAAAAGAGGAGGAGGGGGGTGAAATGAAAGAGGAGGAGGGTGAAATGAAAAGAGAGGAGGGGGTGAAATGAAAAGGAGGGGGTGAAATGAAAAGAGGAGGAGGGGTGAAATGAAAAGGAGAGAGGGGTGAAATGAAAAGAGGAGGAGGGGGGTGAAATGAAAAGAGAGGAGGGGGTGAAATGAAAAGAGGAGGAGGGGGTGAAATGAAAAGAGGAGGGGGTGAAATGAAAAGGAGGTGGGGGGATGAAAAGGGGGTGAAATGAAAAAGGAGGAGGGGATGAAAAGGGGGTGAAATGAAAAGCGGAGGAGGGGGGTGAAATGAAAAGAGGAGTTGGGGGTGAAATGAAAGGAGGTGGGGGGATGAAAAGGGGGTGAAATGAAAAGCGGAGGAGGGGGGTAAATGAAAAGAGGAGGAGGCGGGTGAAGAGGGGGGTGAAATGAAAGGAGGAGGAGGGGATGAAATGAAAGGAGGAGGAGGGGGTGAAATGAAAAGGAGGAGGAGGGGCTGAAATGAAGAGGAGGAGGGGCTGAAATGAAGAGGAGGAGGGGGTGAAATGAAGAGGAGGAGGGGATGAAATGAAAAGAGGAGGGGGTGAAATGAATAGAGGAGGAGGAAGGGGTGAAATGAACTGAAAAGGGAGGTGGGGAGATGGACATGATAAAGGATAGACCCCCTGCCTATACCGTCAAGTCTATTGCTGTGGATTATGTGTACGTTCATACTCCCTGCCTTTACCATTAGAGGTCTATTGCTGTGGATTCTGTGTACGTTCATACTCCCTGCCTTTACCATTAGAGGTCCTTTGCTTTGGATTCTGTGTACGTTCATAGTCCCTGCCTTTACCGTGAGAGTTCTATTGCTGTAGTGCCCTGCTATGCTCACAGTGCACATTACTGTGAGTTCTATTGCTGTGGTGCTCTGATATGTGCTACATTGTTTGTACTAATGCACATTTTATGTGATTTTTTTTTAAGGTATTGGGAGCAACACTCTGTAATACGATCTTGATATTATTTTTTAATCACAATTTAAATTTCATACTGTCTTAAATTATTTGAGCCAGATAGATACTTTTTTAAATGTGCTGTTGTGCGAGCAATATGGGTGATTTTAAGAGATTGGGACTAACACTCTGTAATGTGACGATTCACAGTAAATATTGATTTCCTATGGGATGAGAGTATCGTGGGGGGGCCCCATTCTGTGGGTCAGTAAGTAAAATTTCTGATGGCTGGCCTGTGTGTCGAGCAATTAATTTTTAATAACCACATACTGTATGGACAGCAGTTTTGTACAACGGTAACTCATTTTTGTTTTTTAATTAAGATTTCAAAAGCGGTAGTATATAATGGTCAGTACTGTCCTGTGGTATAGTGTTGTTTTTTTTTTGTTGTAGATATTTATCACTATTATATTAAATAAGTGTAAGGGCCACACTTAATGAACACATTATTACTACTAGTTGTATCTCACATGCTCGCGCTCCTCTTCCTTTGTTTTGAATGTCAATATGATGACAGGGCAAGGCTAAATTCCTTCTGATTCCTGGAAATAGTGATCACACCTCTCTCAAAATCAATATCCTCCTGAGAACATGTGACCTGTAACTATTGGTTTACTCTCTGACTCGAATGCGAGCATAGTGATAATCCTTAACCAAGGAAATAGCAATGCGTAGTGCTTTAATCCATCACCATTAAAGTCATAATTTTATGTTGCAGATATCATACATACACTTCTCTTGTATGTTGAGTAAAGAAAATATTTTACTCTA
Source organism: Leptobrachium leishanense (assembly GCA_009667805.1). Taxonomy (NCBI): domain Eukaryota; kingdom Metazoa; phylum Chordata; class Amphibia; order Anura; family Megophryidae; genus Leptobrachium; species Leptobrachium leishanense. The sequence goes on along the minus strand of CM019071.1, from coordinate 67,191,159 downwards.
TATGTGTCACTGGGTGCACCCCTTTTGAGATCTTTTGTGTTGTAAACTGCCCCCCACAGTATCTTTTACATTACTTGCTCCTCTCTTTGTGTCTTTGGCCACAGAATTGAGTAAGTATGTTGATCACCGACTCAAATCATTGTTTTGTGTGGGATTTATTCAAAGGACATCACCAGGGGGTAGATTAGAACTCTTTTAAGCTCCCTGTCATATTTCATTCAGCTGCCATCTCTTATGTCCGTTAGCCTCCTGCCACCATATCTAAACATTCCCTCCTCCTCCACCTCATTAACTGTTAAATACTGTAGATTGAATACACATCAGCCAAAAAGTAAATCATTTGCACAGATTTTAGTAAATGTTTGCATCATGGGAAAAAATCCACAAAATTGAAACCGGAGATAAAAAAACAAAATGTGTTTTTATCCTTTTTACACGCAATTACTTCAAAGAAAGAAAGAGAACCAGCAACATGTGTTTTGTAATGTTGTATGTTTTATAGGCTGTACTTTATTACTTATCGGTTTGCTTGTAGCTGTTTAGCATAAGCTTACTTGCCTGAACGAGTTGAGGTACTTTTTCATCTATTCTATTTAATGTATCCACAATTCTTATTGCGCCACTTGGACTCCCCTTTTACTTCTTCTGTGTTTTTATCATGTGGTTTACTTTGTAATGCTTAAGTAGTCTAGTTACAGCTTATTTAAGTGGTAGTGTCCCTTTTAATGGGCTAATGTGGGAGTATGATATTTTGTGAAAAATGACATGTTTGATTCCAGGAAGACCTGTCATTTTATCCTGAATGGCCTCTAGGACAAAGCATGATAATTTCTATAATAAAAGTTTTATTCAACTGCAGATTTGTAGTAATCGGGGCAAATGTTTTGCATGTAGATTTGTGCAAATCTAAAATAATTAAAGAGACAGCGGTAAATATTCTGTGAGCCCCTGGATTTGGATGGAAGTCCTGATCAGTTTTTAAAGTGTGTGATTTGTCGACATACAGTTGACTTGCACACTGATTGGCTGTGTGTCTGTAAAAAGGCAAGGCTAACCATGCATTAATACCTATCTGGCGGGTAGTATTGTGGACATTTGATTTAAAAAAAAATAAAAATAATAATAATTTTATTATTATTTAATTATTTATTTTATTATTTTTAGAGGTGTGTGTGTGAGGATTTTTTGAATTTTTCCTCGTTCTTAGGCTAGGGTCAAACGAAAGCATTTTTACACGCGAACGTAAAAAAGTGCGTCCGAACACATTGACGTATTTTTTCATGGAATTCGCGAAAACGGTCATACGATGCGCAATTTCGTGCGTGATTTTTTACGGATCCAAACCAGGAAACTTTGGGTGTCTGGACGTTATGTTGGCCGGACACGAGCAGGGTCTGACGTCTCCAAATCACACACACACACCGCTAGCGGACGCAGCGCACTCTGTACGTCAGTACTAGCGGTTCTGCGTTCTCGAAAAAATGCGTTCATTTTCCACTTGCGTTGCGCGGCCGGACTTTTGTGCGACCGTACTTCGTATATTGTCCGTCATTGCCCGTCATTTGCTGCTAGTGCGGCCGTAATTAAGTGCGCCAGAACGCACGTTAAAAGTGCGCTGGTCTGACCCCAGCCTTAGAGATTGGGTTCTGTTCAAAACCCAGATATGATTACGTTCCCGAATGTGTTAGTATGCCTTGTATTTTTATTCATTTTTTTTTTTTTTTTAAATAAAATTTAAAAACAAAAACACTAACAAAATTTTAATTCCATACTGATTTAATATTTTTTCACTCCTCCTAGCTTTAAATTAGCCTAGAATAAAGCGGATTTCTATGAATGTCTGTTACTTGTGTTGTAGCGCAAATTTGACGGTCCTGAATAATACTCCAGTCACTGAAGGACACTCAGAGAACCCATCCAGGCTTCCCTTCAGCTTCTTTATCTTCATTGTCTTTAGTCAATGGATTTACTGACGTGATTTAGGATAATCCAATCATTCACTAGTATGCATGGTGTCCTAGGATGAGGCCTTCCAGTACGAGCTGTTGTTCTCAAGCGCCTGACACAATGGAAAGGTTTTTAAAACTGATTGATCTGGCCAGGATGTGGATTACAATGGAGATTTGAGGCTTTTTTTTTTCTGAGTAATGTGATACAGCCATGTTTAAGTCTTTCCCGCAGCCTATTCCAGCCTCCGATCAATGACCTTGTGAGGACACCATAAATCCTTCAGAGCTTGTGCGGCGCTGGGGAATATTAAATTCGGGAGCTACCCAATAAAAGCAGCCATGAAATAAACACATGATTTAATTCACTTTTATTTTACTCTTGACAAATGCATCTCATTTATTATGATCTGTCTCTTCCATGTGTGGAGGTAAATATAAACTATTTATTGTTACGTGTTACGTTTTTAGTAATATAAATGTGTTCATCTGTATTTATTTATTTTCTGTGTTAATCTGTATATTTGTGTTGTGTTTTTTTAATATCTTGCATTTTATTTCTTTTAATTGTTACAGTAGGAACAGAAATACAGTGTTCTTGAACCCAGGACATACTTGAAAACGAGAGAAATCTCAATGTATCCGAGAAGGGCTACTAAAATGGTGTACGGCTTGAAGGAGAAAAGTTACCAGGAAAGGCTTAATGATCTTAACATGTACAGCTTGGAAAAAAGACGAGACAGAGGAGATATGATAGAAACATTTAAATACGTAAAGGGAATCCACAAGGTAGAGGAAGGGAGTATATTTAAAAGGAAACAAAATAGCAAAACAAGAGGACATAGTCTTAGATTAGAGGGGCAAAGGTTTAAAAGTAACATCAGGAAGCATTATTTTACTGAGCGGGTGGTGGATACATGGAACAGCCTTCCAGTAGAAGTGGTAGAGGCCAAAACAGTAATTGAATTTAAGCAAGCATGGGATAGGCATAAGGCTATCCTAAACAAAAGATAAATCCAGGTAAAGTATCCATGTAATTGGGCAGACTAGATGGGCCGAAAGGTTCTTATCTGCCGACATTTTTCTATGTTTTTATTCTTCCTGATAAAATAATTTTATAAATTTAAATAAATATTGGTTTTTTTTTTTATTTTTAATAAAATATGTAGGGATTAGACCTACAAATAAAGGTCTATACATACTGCTCATGTATTTTCCAACACCTTTGGGCCCTAGTCACCATAGACCTGAGTATAACAGCCCCTCTCACGTCTCCTCTGCTATTCCAGCCAAGCTCAACACTTGATGCAATTTATATAGGAAGCGTTAATTCTGAGGCAGAGAATAACAGTTACAGGGTCACTCATTATTCTGATCTGCAACCTTTAATATTATATATATATGTATATATCTGCTTTCAAAAGCTGGTGTCAAGTTATTTTGCATTAACACAAAAAAACATAAAAATATTCAAAGTTTCCATCCCATGGTGATCAGGAAGCTGCTATCCCCTGCCCTTCTGCCACATCTCATTGGAGACAGAAGAACACTGAGAACAAGTAGTTCGCAGTATCCTTCCACCAGCCCTATGCAATCCTGCAAGATTGCGTACGCACAATCTCGTGCTACTCTTTATGAAGTCCATGGATCTGCATTTGATGTATTTATTGATCTTAGAAGCATCCTTATCTCTCTCTTTTTTTTTGCATTGTAATGCATTGAAAAGCACTCATTAGCATATCTAAAGAAATTTTAATAACTTTTTTTTAAAAGCAGGATTAGTGTGTCCCCTGTGGAGAAACTAAATCATTTTGTGTGATGGCTCTCCAAGCACCCTGGAGGGACCTAAAACTATCTGCAAATAGAACTCCAGTCTTCACTCTTACAAAAGGTTCAAATGGATTACTCCTGCATTACAAGCTGCCTGAGGGGGTTATAATGACTGAAAATCCTTGTACAGTACAGATACAAGGTGTTACTGTAATTTATATCCATAGGCATTTTGCCACATACAGATATTATTTTTATATCCAATTGGTATTTTTGGAAGCTGCATTGCTAATAATCTCATTGCGATCCCAACAAACCTAAGCAGGAGATATGAGCATTTTTAAAAATTGTTATTTATCAGTTACTGTATCTAACACAAAGGTCTTTTCTGCCTGTATGATGATAATGCAGACCCTGTTTGAAATTGTGTAAGATAAAGGACACCATGTAGAGTTCAGAATCTTACACTTCAAGAATATTTCTGTAAAGGATAAATGAATACGTAGAAAATTGACATTTGTATTTTTCAACTATCTTAAAATAGAATTTTCTGTGCAAAACCTCTGTATTTAATTGTTAACATTTATTTGAAACATGGGATGTGAAGTTAACCTGTTTTTTTCCCAACAAAAATCGTTTGGTAGTGAAGGGGTTAAGTGACATAAATGCTTAGCTTATTTATTTATAAAGGGCCATATTACATACTTGGTGCTAACTTAACCAGAGCTGTTGTAAACTTCCCAGAGCCATTATAGCCTATGGAGGTTTTAAGTTTATAACAGCTCTGGTTAAGTTAACACCAAGTATGTAATATGGCCCAAAGTATTTTACCAGGAAGGATACATTGAGATTTAGCTTGTTTTCAAGTATGTCCTGGGTTCAAGAACATTGAATTGTTACAGTAGGTACAGCAATACAAAGTAATAAAATGCAAGATATTAAAAAAAGCAGAAAATACATATGTAGGAAATCTATTCACTATGTTACATGTTTAGAGGTGCATTCCGTATTGAGGTATATTAATAGGGAGCTCGTAACCTCCCTGGTGGTATTCCCGAGTGTGACTCGGGGTTAAATTTCGCTACCGTGAACGGTAACCCCGAGCCACACTTGGGCTGTATACTTACCGCATCCTGCACTCCCTCGCAGTCCCCCGCAGTGTAATCGCGGCATCTTGCTTCCTGGTAAGGCTCCCTGTGAGTCACGAGATGCGGGGGGCGGGACCAGGCAGCAAAATGTGAAAGAAAAAATATTTCACTGTAAAGTTTTTAACATGCAGTTCTCATGAACGGCCACTAGGTGGCACTAACAGATCAGAAACAGACCATACACATGAAGATCACTTACAAGAAATTAGAATTATTGATACTGTAAGCATTATAAATGTTGCTGTATAAATAAGAGTGTACATAATTGAAATAATATATCATACCAAGGATGTTTAGACTGAGGCAATATGCAGAGACTAATATCGCACCCGTGTTTCAAACTTTATCTGACTCCGTGTGTTACTTGACGCTTGCTTGCACGGATTTCAGTGAGTTATACCTAATTATTACAGGCTTACTATATAAAAAAATAAAAAAAATTCCTTTCCAAAAAAAATTGAAACCCTTTTAGACACAAAATTTGGAAAAAATTAGACCGCCAGGGAGGTTAAGTGACTTTTTAGACTGGGGAAGATTTGATAGCGTCTGGGAGGTTATTCCATATTTGCGTTGCTCTGTAGGAAAAAGAGGATAGAGCCACTTTCTTTTTGTATCGTGGTATTGCAAGTAAGTTGCTGGATCGGAGGTTATAGGAGGAGGGAACTGCTAGGGGAAGCAGCCTATTCAGGTAGGGTGGTAGCTTCCCAGAAAACTTCTTAAACTCCAGGTTTGAAAGGTGAAGAGTGCGTTTAGATTCCAGCGATGGCCAGTTTAGTGCTTTTAACATGTCACAATGCTGGGTCATGTAGTTATATTGTAGCACAAAGCGACAGAGTGAGTTACACAATGTAGTAAGTTTATGAAGGTGCGTAAGTGCAGCTTTTCCCAGTTTTGCGTGTGTGTGTGTGTGTGTATATATATATATATATATCTATCCCCATAGCATTTCTGAATGTCACATAGACTAAAACACCATTTTGGTGATTTTATAACCGAATTCTGGCTTTGATTTTTTTTTTTTATTTCTTTATTTATTTATTTATTTCTTTATAAAGGATTTTACCAGGAAGGATACATTGAGATTTCTCTCGTTTTCAAGTATGTCCTGGGTTCGAGAACATTGAGTGGTTACAGAAAGACAAAATAGTAAAATGCAAGATATTAACACAAGACCAAATATACAGATTAACAGAAAAATAAATATGTAGGAAATAAAGTCCTTATGTTACATGTTTACAGGTGCATTTCGTATTGAGGTATGTTAATAGGAAAGTCTTAAGGGACTGTAGACTGGGGGAAGATTTGACGGTGTCTGGGAGGTTATTCCATATTTGCGGTGCTCTGTAGGAAAATGAGGATCGAGCCACTTTCTTTTTGTATTGTGGTATTGCAAGTAAGGTGCTGGTCCTGGATCGGAGGTTATAGGATGAGGGAACTGCCGGGGGAAGCAGCATAATCAGGTAGGGTGGTAGCTTCCCAGAAAAGCTCTTAAACACCAGGTTGGAAAGGTGAAGGGTGCGTCTAGAGTCCAGTGATGGCCAGTTTAGTTCTTTTAACATGTCACAATGGTGTGTCATGTAGTTACGTGTGTACCATACATTGCATATACAATGTAGCTCCACCAGACAGTTTCTAGCATGCAGAGCTCTATTTTTCTTTAATCTTTTACAATGCCTATTGTTTCTTGCCTTCGCACAGATGGAGAACACAATCAAACAGTCTGAGAATGACCTGAATAAGCTACTGGAGTCCACGCGGAGGCTGCACGACGAATACAAACCGTTGAAGGAACATGTGGATGCATTGAGGATGACATTAGGGCTGCAGAGGCTTCCTGACCTTTGTGAGGAGGAGGAGAAACTGTCCCTGGAGTGAGTGTTAATTTTGTATGTGCTAGATGTGACTAAGGTTCACTCTCCGTAGATATCGAACAGCAGGGTACGGGAGGACCAGAAACGATTGCCACCTGGGCCACTAACCTACAAATCTGTTCTTCTAATTAAATGCACTGTGAGGCCACTAGGCTGTTTACACACAGCACTGCAGGCAGGAGGTGTTCATGTGATTAACTCATTTAGGGAAGCCTTAAGCGTAATTTTAGTATCCATGCATACTTTATATAAAGTTATAAAAGGGTGGCTTGGGGTTTAAACATTAGGGGGTAGTAGATAGAAGCCTTAAGCATTAACTCTCCTGCTCCCCTCCACAGTCCCACTCATATTTTAACTATCGATGCACCAATACCACTTTTTTAAGACCGAGTACGAGTACCGATACTTTTTAAAAGTACTCACCGATACCGAGTACCGATACTTTTCTTTAATGTCATGTGACGCTTTCCAATAAGAACAGACCATATAAAAATGCCCCCAGCTCACATGTATATATCCCCCAGCTCATGGATATGCCCCAGCTCGCTCATGGATATGCCCCAGCTCACACATGGATATGCCCCAGCTCACACATGGATATGCCCCAGCTCACACATGGATATGCCCCAGCTCACACATGGATTTGCCCCAGCTCACACATGGATTTGCCCCAGCTCACACATGGATTTGCCCCAGCTCACACATGGATTTGCCCCAGCTCGCTCATGGATTTGCCCCAGCTCGCTCATGGATTTGCCCCAGCTCACTCATGGATTTGCCCCCCAGCTCATGGATTTGCCCCAGCTCACACATGGATTTGCCCCAGCTCACACATGGATATTGCCCCCCAGCTCACACATGGATATTGCCCCCCAGCTCACACATGGATATTGCCCCCCAGCTTATGGATATGCCCCCACAGCTCACACATGGATATGCCCCCCAGCTCATGGATCCCCCCCCGCGACGATACTTACCTTCCTGGGCGCCGCCGGGAATGTCTCCGCGCGTGCGCTCGTTGGAAGGACCCCAGCCGTGACCACGTGGGACCATGTGATCACGGCTGGGGTCCTTCCAACAAGCGCGCGCGGGGAAACTTTCCCAGCGTCGCCCAGGAAGGTAAGTATCGTCGCGGAGAGCAGCTGCAGGGCCTGTCCGAATGCTCTATCAGCATTCGGACAGGCCCTGCAGCTGCTCACTGTGTTCATACTTACCTTCCTGGGCGCCGCCGGGAAAGTTTCCGCACGCGCGCGCCCTCGTTGGAAGGACCCCAGCCGTGATCACATGGTCCCACGTGGTCGCGGCTGGGGTCCTTCCAACGAGCGCGCACGTGCGGAGACATTCTCGGCGGCGCCCAGGAAGGTAAGTATTGTGTGAGCAGCTCCAGGGACGGCTGTCCGAATGCCGTTAGAGCATTCGGACAGCAGCCGCAGCCCCTCGGATGCCGGCAAGCCGGCTCAATGCCGGCTTCCGGTATCGGTAAAAATATCGGGGGGTACTGCAGGAGTACCAAGTACTCCTGCAGTACCCAGTATCGGCCCCGATACCGATACTAGTATCGGTGCAACTCTAATTTTAACACTTTAATTTGTGATTATTTACCCTTTCGAGCAATAAACGCAACGTGTGCACACCCTTACATAGGGGCTAAGCTGCCTATAGTGATGTGTGCTGGTGGTCTTTTAAAGGGATACTCTGCTGAAAATATAGTTCCCTTTTTTTATGCCCTTAAATAATTGCTGACAGACTGCCCAATTACTTTTGATATATTACTTACCTTTTGGCCCCTCGGCACGCGTTGCTCTTCCTCTTCGGCTCAAGGACTCCCAATCCCGGAAGTCCCTGAAGCTTTACTGCGCAATTTGGGTATGAACCGCAAATCGTGCACCGCACCAGGACTTGCGCATTTTAACAACTCAAGTTCCGTAGCACCTAAAAGCGTTAAATATTAAATTGTGCCATAAAATTCTTTTATAAGAAGTTTTATGTAAAAAAATATATGCCTACGTTCTGCTTTTTGGTATCTGTCCTGAAGACCGGACAGAAAGCTTATCTTTATAGAGACATTGGATTCAGGTTGGGGTATTTAGGATGGGATATGTGTCCTTCCAATGTCACCATAAAATTCTTTATCAAAAATTGCCTTTATGCCCTCCTGAAATAACAAGATCTGCTTCTCCAAGTGTCAACTGTTTTCTTTATGCGCTCATTATTCATTGAAACCTTGTATTCAGCATATTCCAGGAAATGTGTAATGTAAAACGTTTGTGATTGGTTCACTGCTGCCTTCACCATATTCCTGGAAAGGCATATAACTGAAAATAAAGCAACGACTGAAGTCCTCAGTAGCCACAAGTAGTACAAAGCGACCCAGCATACCACATAGGGGTGTCTAGAGTGACAAATTGGGGTCCGGGTCCCAGACAACATAATTAGGGCCCTATTACATTCCTAACACAAAAACACTCAGGCAGCGCAGGATTTTTTGCGCACAGCATTAAGCGTGAAAATTAACGGTGGTATTGCAATCCTCGCACATTTTTTCATCCGTCAAAAAATAACGTTCGTAAAACCGGCGCGTAGAAATCAGTGAGCGCAATGTAATTTTTAACGCAAGTCCATCAGAGTCCGGCATTTTTTGACGCGAGTCCGGCATTTTTTGACCAGCATTTGTGACGCGAGTCCGGCATTTTTATGTGGATCGCGCACAACAGACGTACGTTGTGAAGGAAGACAAGGTAGTGGCCGTCATTTTTGACGAATCTAGTAAAAAACAAAGTGCGCATTGACATTCTCCGTTGTGAATCCGCAGTTTGGTACGATCAGGTTGTTACAATTTGCCGTTACCACCAGCTTTTCAAAGACATTAAAATTATGCGCGCAAACGTTGTCCGTTAAATTTTGCGCTAAGATTGTAATACCATGCGCGCACCAGCACACAAACGCATTTGCGCTCACAATGTTAAGTATAGGACGCACACAGTTCATTATGCTCGCGCAGGTCCTTCCGCGTTAAATGTTAACGCGCGTTTTTTGTGCGGACGTTGTAATACGACGTTCAGCGCAAAGGGTTTTGCCCCTCGCGTTAACGCGTCTTTGCGCTCGTCCAAAATTGTGCACGAGGAATTTAATGGGGCCCTTAGTGTTTATTGAAAAACGTATAAACGCAAACGAAAAGAAAAAACTGATAAAAGATGAAGAATAGGGGTAGCAGTTCAGTATAGATGGTGCATGACCGCAGAAAATGCCTTGATAATAATATAAAAGACACATGAATGGTGATTAGTCTCTAACCTCGCAGTAAAAAAACCCCATATAACACCAACAGGGCCCATATTTTCCTCTGCAGGCCCAGAAATTGTTGGATCAATACAACAGACAATACACGACCACGGGATGTACCTTAATCCCAATAGAATAGAGAGCACACACTTGTGGTAATTAGCCTCTTGCAGTCACCAACAACGTCATGTAGCACCAGAAAGGCCCAGATTTTTCTCTGCAGGCCCGGAAAGTTGATCAGTCACAACCGACCACTATAATAAAATTGCTGCTCGACAGTTACAGAGGATATTGTTAGAGTGACCACCGTCCAATCAATTTGACCTCTTAACCATAAATCAATTCAGCTGCCAAACACCAGTATGGATATTAGAACAGATCAACTCTGCACTTCATGCATACCCTTAACCAGGTAGGGGCAACAATAACCACATCATACAGTTAAAAACCTATAATCTCATGACCAGAGCCGTAGCTAGCTCCTTTTGCACCCGAGGCAAAAACAGAAAATTGTGCCCCCCCCACATCATTTTAAAAATCTGAGTCCCCGACCAGTGGCGCAGTGCTAAGCTCCTGGATGCTCCCCACGACCAGAAGCAGTGGATCGGACCACCCTTTGCGCTGTGGGATGAGAGGCAAGTATGTGATTTTTGGGGGGGGGGGGGTTCCAGCTGGTGGTGCTGACTGATTCTGCAGAAGCGGCATCACTTAGCACCAGCGTCTAGCTGTGGGTAACTTTTATAGCTATGGTGGGATGGTAATTAGCGTTAGGACTTTGTAATCCTAACGCTACTTACTCTTTGCGCTCCCCATGTTAAGTATAGGGAGCACAAAGTACAGTAACCTCGCGCTGAAAAGCACAGTCTCCTGGATTTTTTAACCTGTTACCGTTGGGATTGTAATATGAGGGTCCTGTGCTAGGATGTGATATGGGCAGCATGCAGTAACCTCATTTAACCTAGCACCAACGCTCACATGTGTGAGTGCCAGCGTTAAGGAGGTGATGGGGTCCTACATATATAGTGCACACACAGTACATGTACAAATACAGTACACACAGAATACATGCACGTATAGCAAAAGAACATTTAGCATAATATACACCCCCCCGAATAATATACACAGCACTGAGCCCCCAGACTATTTTCCCCAGTTCACATGGATATAATTGCCCCCAGTTCACATGGATATAATTGCCCCCAGTTCACATGGATAAAATTGCCCCCAGTTCACATGGATATTATTGACCCCAGCTCATATGGATATTATTGACCCCAGCTCCTATGGGTATATATTGCCCCAGCTCTCATGGATAATGCCCCCCAGGTCTCATGGATAATGCCCCCAGGTCTCATGGATAATGCCCCCTCCGGTCTCATGGATAATGCCCCCCCGGTCTCATGGATAGTGCCCCCAGCTCACCTCTCATTGCCGCGAGCACAGCTGTGAAGGGGCGCAGCCGAGCTCGTCCTGCGGGAACGATTGCCGGCGGCCGTGTGCTTCCTGCTAGAACGGCCGCTGACAGGAAGTACAGCCACTCGCCTGGGATCGATGAAACAGCCTGCCGCGAGATCGCGGCTGTTTCATCGATCCCAGGCGAGCGGCTGCACTTCCTGTCAGAGGCCGTTCTAGCAGGAAGCACGCGGCCGCCGGCAATCGTTCCCGCAGGACTCGGCTGCGCCCCTTCACAGCTGTACCCGAGGCACGTGCCTCACTCGCCTCGCCCTTCCTACGGCCCTGCTCATGACGTTTTGCCTAACAGGCTTTTTCTTAAATTGGTATATCTAATTTTTCCTGTACATGTACAATATATTTGCTAGTTTTTATATAACAAATGTGATCATGTTGTTTTTTTTTTTTTTGTTTTTTTTTCTCCAGCTACTTTGAAAAACAGAAAGCAGAATGGCAGACAGAACCCCAGGAACCTCCGATTCCAGAATCCCTCGCCGCAGCAGCAGCGGCCGCACAGCAACTCCAGGTCGCCAGAAAGCAGGATACCAGACAGACAGCGACCTTCCGCCAGCAGCCACCTCCAATGAAGGTAACAATGAGATATATATATATGTGTGTGTTTCTCAAAAAAATAAAGAAAAAAAAATAAGATTGCCTTTTCTGTTGTTTCTGGCAACCAAAAACATCCAGAGTGGACACTGCATCAAATAATAGGATGCAGTAATACCAAGATAGCTACTCAGAGCTATAGACAAACCAAGATTATATTATACTGATATATATATATATATATATATATAATCTCCAGAAAATTGAAGGCTGCACACTGTGCAGTTAAAAATAACAAAATTTTATTTAAGTTCCATTTAAAAATAGACCGACATTTCGGCTCGTGCGTGAGCCATTTTCAAGGCTCACGCAGAAGCTGAAACGGTCTATTTTTAAATGGAATTTAAATAAAATTTTATTTTTAAATGCAAGTGTGCAGCCTTCAACTTGCTGGATGTACGAATTTTTCTTGGGCTAGCACCGTGGTGTTACTTAATAATTCATTTGGATATTAAGGTAGTTGCTAGTGTGTGTGTGTGTGTGTGTGTGTGTGTGTTTGTGTGTGTGTTTGTGTGTGTGTGTGTCCACCACGTTTTGGTCGTATAAAAACTCTGGTAATCCTCAAACAAATTTAACATGAGCCTTACGCCATCACCAATGGTGGTTCAGATGCATAGTGCCAGAGAACTCAACTGTCTAGGAGTGGCGCAGCAAACCTGGGTAACCTTTTTGAGGTACAATATTTTGATTTATTGACTTACAACATAACTGTAAATCACCCTAAGCAGACTTCATGATTTTGTTTCTTTTTCGACCATTTTTTTTTTTTTGTCTCCCCAGGCTTGCTTGTCATGTCATCAGCAGATTCACCGCAATGCGCCCATCTGTCCCCTATGCAAAGCAAAGAGTCGATCTCGAAATCCAAAGAAACCAAAGCGGAAGCAGGATGAATAGACGCCGTTCTTATACCATGGAATACTGACACAACCCCCCCCCCCTATTCTTCCCTGACACGTTCTTGTAACAATGTAACTGTGTTCGCCCTGAAATCCGTGCAATCTTTAACTGGATTTGTGTTGTTTTTCTATTTAATGTGTTGTAAGCACAACAGGGCGTGTTTTCATTCCAGCGGCAACACAGCGGTGTGGGGGGGTGGGATATATATATATGTTTTTGGGAATCAATTTTAAAAACAACATTTTCAAATCCTCGGGCTGTGAGTTTTGCCGTAAATTACCATTCCCAGTGTTTGTTGTACATTTATTAAAAATAGACGTCGATTTGGTGCTACTCCTACGTTGTGACCCCTGGACATAGTCCTTCCGTACTGAGATTTAACAAAATTATAGAAATTGGAGAGAGAACACGCTGGGGTGTTTTTGTTTTTTAAATAAAGTTAAAAACAAGTCAACGACCTTTCATAGACAAATGGATTTGTGAGATAACATAGAACGTTCATAGACAGTGTAAATGGACTTTTATATGTTTTAAGAAATATGATCTTAATTGTTTGCCAAATTTATGTCTATTCTGAATTGTTCTTGATCTCTGAAAATGTCATATTAAAGGGAAATTTATTTGTTTCCCTACGGATTCCTCTGTTTAATTTGTCTGTGTACATTGTCATGTCCTTTCCAATGAGAATGTTCTATGACGCAATATTATAAAACTAAAACGGTTGAATTGTGGAGCCGCATTGTGTACACAACAAAACAACTTTCCATAATCTACAGATATGGTGAGATCCTGGTGTGGAAAAACCAGTGATGGACCGAAACGAAAAATTACTTTTTACCCTAAAATTTTCTAAATAGTTGTTTTTGTATAAATGTATTGATATTACACTTAACTTGAAATGCAAATCAAGCTAATAATAACCACACTTATTGAAAGTAATCTGCCGACATTAGACAGAAAATATTTTAGAAGATGTCCAGATCGGCAAATTCTTCTGAACTGTAGAAAGAAAACAAGTCTATTTATAAAGTATTTTACCAGTAAGGATACATTGAGATTTCTCTCGTTTTCAAGTATAAGTATGTCCTGGGTTCAAGAACATTGAATTTTTACAGTTGTTACAGAAATACAGAGTAATAAAATGCAAGATATTAAAAACAAAACACAAATATACAGATTAACACAGAAAATAAATATGTGGAAATATATTCACTGTTACAAGTGCATTCTGTTTCGAGGTATGTTAATAGCGATCTCTTAAGTGTCTCTAGACTTGGAAGATTTGATGGCGTCTGGGAGGTTATTCCATATTTGCGGTGCTATTTTATTTTGTCACCCGACCGCAGCAGTGGTTCACGGCAATCACAAAAACTTTGGTCTCCGCCAGCTCTCTCCCTTAGCTCACTCATATCAGCAGGGGCTAACTACCAGGGGTGCAGAGGGTGCCACCGCATCCGGGCCCTTGAGTTCGGGGGGCCCACACTCACCTGGGACTGGGGTCTTGCAATATATATATATATGTGCAAAAAGAACGAGATGCACTTGGGGTCTTCAATAAAATACAAAAACCTTTAATGAAGAATCATTTAAAAAATAGCCTATTTTTTTAAATGATGATTCATTAAAGTTTTTTGTATTTTATTGACGACCCTAAGTGCATCCTGTTTTTTTGCATTTCTATATAGCTTCTTGGGATTATGCACTGGGCATGACTGCTTTTGTGGGCTGGCTGATTGAGACAATTTATTGGGACATATATATATATATATATTTCTTTTTTTAAATTTATTTTATACTTCTTGGTGAGTTTTACTTTGGAGCTCTGTGATATACTATACACACCCCATATTACTGCGAGTTTTGTTGCTGTAAACCTGTGATTTACATTTATACACACTGCACATTACTTTGAGTTTCTATTGCTGTGGAGCTGTGATACGTTCCTACACACTGCACATTACTGTGAGTTTTATTGCTGTGGAGCTCTGTGATACGTTCCTACACGCTGCACATTACTTTACGTTTTATTGCTGTGAGCTCTGTGATATACTATACACACCCCATATTACTGCGAGTTTTGTTGCTGTAAACCTGTGATTTACATTTATACACACTGCACATTACTTTGAGTTTCTATTGCTGTGGAGCTGTGATACGTTCCTACACACTGCACATTACTGTGAGTTTTATTGCTGTGGAGCTCTGTGATACGTTCCTACACGCTGCACATTACTTTACGTTTTATTGCTGTGGAGCTCTGTGATATGCTCATACACACCGCACATTGCTGTGAGTTTTATTGCTGTGGAGCTGTGAAACGGTCTTACACAGCACACATTACTGTACGTTTTATTGCTGTGGAGCGGTGATACGTTCCTACACACTACACATTACTGTGAGTTTTATTGCTGTGGAGCTCTGTGATATGCTCATACACACCGCACATTGCTGTGAGTTTTATTGCTGTGGAGCTGTGAAACGTTCTTACACACTGCACATTACTGAGGTTTATTGCTGTGGAGCTCTGTGAGATACACATAGTGCACATTACATTAAAAATGGGATGGACCAAAGAGGTCATAGTGGACCTGGAAAAAATGGGACACTGATTGTCTGGAGTCAACATTGTGGACCTGGAGAGAACCAATGCATGTTGACAGGAGGGGGGACAAAATACATTTTGCCTAGGGTGTGGGGGCCCCGTCATGGTTCCTGCACCTGGGCCCTGCGGTTTCTAGTTACGTCTCTGCATATCAGCTTCCGCTTTTTAAGGCTCAGCAAGCTGTTTGATAGGCTGTGCCTATGATTCATTAACTGTTCTTTTGAAAGTCTGATCTGTCCAGTGATTTAGGCTGCTGGGATAATGGCCCACCTTTCTCTCCATGATGGACCCTGAATACAAATCCCAACATATGAAGCTACAGCACACACACTAATATACATCATTTCCCTGGGGTTTTAGCTGAAGGAAGGGATGAAATACAAAAGGTCTGGTCTTACATACCTCCCATTTATAATCCTACCTTGCTTCCTGTCACAGAGCTTAAATCAATAAAAATGTCTAATAAAAAAGGTCATTTAAAAAATAAGATCTGCTGCAAAATTAAAAATTCTTTGTATAAATTAAAAAAAATCTTTAAAAAAAATGGCAAAATAAGAATGGCCGGAGGCCCCAGGCGCGAACCAGGCTTTGTCGGGCCCAGAGGCTGCAGACGAGAACCTCTAGGCCCAGGTTTTGGCTGATGTTTTCGGCTGTTTCTTCCTTTCGGCCGAAAGAGCAGACCCTATTTTTGCCTAATACATTTCCGCAGCCGAAATTTCGGTGCATCCCAAGTGCAAACCATTGCGATTCAACCAATGAAATATAAATGCTTGGTGAGTGCATCATTTCTAGCTCCTACACTGGTGACCAACAATGTGGATACATCTTACATATTTATAAACGTTTGCAGTTTAAAGTACTTTTTAAATAAAAAAAATCTCTAAAAATGTCATGGGACAAGTACAATTTAATATAGTAAATGAACGCCTTAACAAAAAATCTTTAAGTTCAATTTTGGCTGGAAATGTACCATAATGCATCTTGGCTAGCATAAAAATGATAATTTCAAGTTTGTCACAATGTGTTTTTTTCAATAACATGTTGGATAGCCTTTGGCCTTAACTACGGCCTGACACCTTCCAGTCTTTTGACATCTTCTTCTGTGATCAAATGATGCCAGGAATTGATTATAGTCTCAATGAGTCCTCGCTTGTTGCTTGGATTCTTGCTCAAGACCATGCGTTTCAATCTTGACCACAGATTTTCAATGGGATTCAAGTCAGGGCTATTTCCAGCCCAGGAATTTTCTTGTCATCCAAAACTGACAAAATCAGAAGGTGTATCCACAATTTTGGCCACTAGTTTTATTCTGGGAGGGAGGCAAAGGTTATAAGCTAAAATCTGCTCACAGTAGGTTGACTGCTAAGTAGGTTGACCAAGTAAGAACTAAGTGGTCATTTGCTATAACATGATACAGATAAAAAATGTTTGAGCACGTGGGTAAGAGGAAAAAAAAAACTGCCTGACCCTAAAAAAGTCACCTACCCAGTGGCGTAGCGTGGGGGGGGGCCTCAGGGGCGGTCGGCCCAGGTGCAATTTTCTTTAGGGGCGCAAAATTTCAAAAGAAGCTTGAACCACAAATTTTCCAGCAGGGATCAGCAAGGTTTCTGTTCACGGACACTGGTGTCTGTGAGAGGCCCTTGCACAGGTAGCCACCTGTTTTGCGACACCGGCGCAGACTTAGCAGTCAGCGTCCAGAAGGGAGGACCAGGACAGAAAATTCTGGTCCTGTCCTGACTTCTCCTTAACACTGACATGAGTGCGCAGCGCAACATTATTCGACTGAACACCCTTACCACGTTTGTCAGCCCTTCTTGAAGCCCTATGCCAGCCGCCCCCCCCCACTGTCAGCCCTGCAGCCGCTGAACAGGAAGGAGGGAGGGCGGCACCAAATCCTGGCAAATTGCCTGCACATCCGGTGCCTGTTCGGTGCCTGTTGGAGGGCAGTGAAACCCCCATAGTGAAGCAATGCTTCGTCTATTCAGAGAACAAAAACCAGCAGAGAAAAGTTGTCGAAGTGCCCTGCTGTTCGGCGGTTTCATTCGACAGGTTTATTCAGACGAATTCCATAGGCTTCAATGTTAAAAATATTCCCGTTTTAACTCAATATCTAATAAACCATTGATTATAATATTCTGCAGTAAAAATTCATGGATTTTTTAGGATCTTTTAGGCATTTTTCAGGATTTTTTGCAAAATTCTTTCTTTTTTTGTTTCTTTTATAAAGTTTTTCTTTTTTCTGTAACAGCCCTTTTTATTATCCTTCATTGGATCTTATATGTAAATTTCCGACATTTTCGTTTTGTAGTTTCTTTGCAAACAGCGTTTTACTTTTCAAACATTCAAGTGTACTGTTTAATTATTTTTTTCACTCCATTCGTCTGCAGTGTCAGCTTTTTCCGACGGCTGCTCTGCACTGTGATCGGCGGCTGCTCAGATTTCTCCGGCGTGTTCGGCGGGGTTAATCCAGATGTTTTTACGGGTTTCGGTGTGCGTTTGCCGGGTTTTGCAGGGAGTGTTCGGTGGGTTTTCGGCGGCTTTTCCCTGCACTACAGTGTGCCAAATCGCACTGAATCAAACGAAAAGTCACCGAACGTGCGGTGACTTTTTGATTCTCTTTGAATAACCCTGTTAGTGTGAGGCCTTCTCTTGCATCAGTTGAATAGTCATGACTTAATGGAGCGTATGCGATCATTTGCCACGCTAGATTAACACAACAAATTAGGCCTGTTGTTCCATCAATAAAGTCATTAGTTCCTTAACCATGCTATTCACAGATTAGAGCTGTGGTCCATCAATGAGGCAATTGATCCAGTGTCCAAAGGGTTTAGTTGTAACATTCCTTCATCTGTGCTGCATCCTTATAGGAGTACACCAGGCTGGAATTGACCCCCGATATATTGTTAAATCATTAAAAGGATATTCAAATGAAAAGATCTCACACTTTGTTTCAATAGAGCATTTCATTTAGACATGAATGGTCCACAGAAACTCGTGTTTAATCTCTGTGAAGGAGGTAAATTCATCTTTTAATTCTTGGTTGGAGCAGCAAACAGCTCTAGACAACTCCGGTCGGCGGGCGACCTCCGCCTGTTCTCTGTCTGCACCCGCGCTGCCAGCTCTCGCCTCCCAAGACTTCTCAAGGCAGCTCTTGTCCTATGGAATGACTTACCTCGCCCTGTCAAACGCTCCTTTAATCTCCAGTCCTTCAAGAAATCCCTCAAAACCCATCTCTTCAGATTAGCGTACCACATCACTGATGCAACTCGTCCCTCTGCTCACCTACTCACACAGGATTGAAGTCTCTTCTAAGGCCCCACCATTCCTAAACCACTGGCACTAATGATCCTGACGTCCAGTAAAACTCTCCTTGTCTTCCCCAAGCCCAATCCCTCTAGACTGTAAACTCCTATGAGCAGTGCCCTCTACACCTAGTGTTTCCATCATATGTCCATTTATCTGTATCTTGTTCCCTTTTGGTTATTGTAAAGAGCTGCAGAAACTGTTGGCGCTATATAAATGATGACAATAATAATAATACTGGTATCCTTTTGACTGCGTGATTGACTTGTATGTCCAGTCATTAACAAGGACTGGGCCATACACACTGGTCTGCTGCGGGAATTTGTTGTGCAATGGCAGAATGAGGTGTGTGAGCAACAAGACCTTGGCAAAATGTGGGTGTAATGCAGGGGTGGGGAACCTTTTTTCTGCCAAGGGCCATTTGGAGATTTATAAGATCATTCGAGGGCCATACGAAATTAACAACTTAAAATTTCGCCCGGTGCGGTAACTTATGGTGTCACCCCTCCCCCCCCCGAGTTTACGGATTTTTTTTAACTACTCTTACTCATAAATCAGTACTCCCACATAACACTGAATGCTCACACATACACACAGCACACATTACTGTGAGGTTTATTGCTGTGGAGCTCTCTCCTATGCTCACACACAAATTTTTGCCAGCTGCCAGCAAGTACAGTGCCTGTTCGAAGGCAGCGAAAGTGAAAGCACTCATGGATATATATTATCCCCAGCAGCTCTGGATATATTGCCCCCAGCAGCTCACCCATGGATATATATTGCCCCCAGCTCGCATATGGATATATTGCCCCAGCTCACAATTATATATTGCCCCCAGCAGCTCACCCATGGATATATACTGCCCAGCTCACATACGGATATATTGCGCCCCAGCTCACATATGGATATATTGCCCCAGCTCACATATGGATATATTGCCCCCAGACCAGCTCACACATGGATATGTCCCAGCTCTCATGGATATTGCCCCCTGTTCTCATGGATATGCCCCATCTCACATGGATATGCCCCCAGCTCTCATGGATATGCCCCCCAGCTCACATGGATATGCCCCAGCTCACATGGACATGCCCCAGCAGCTCTCATGGATATGCCCCCGCAGCTCACATGGATATGCCCCTGCTCACATGGATATGCCCCAGCAGCTCTCATGGATATGCCCCAGCAGCTCTCATGGATATGCCCCCGCAGCTCACATGGATATGCCCCCCAGCTCACATAGATATGCCCCCCAGCTCTCATGGATATTACCCCTGCTCTCATGGATATGCCCCAGCTCACATGGATATACCCCCCAGCTCACATGGATATGCCTCCCAGCTCTCATGGATATTGCCCCCTGCTCTCATGGATATGCCCCAGCTCTCATGGATATTGCCCCCTGCTCTCATGGATATGCCCCAGCTCACATGGATATGCCCCCCAGCTCTCATGGATATGCCCCCCAGCTCACATGGATATGCCCTCAGCTCACATGGATATGCCCCAGCAGCTCTCATGGATATGCCCCAGCAGCTCTCATGGATATGCCCCCGCAGCTCACATGGATATGCCCCCCCAGCTCACATGGATATTGCCCCGAGCTCTCATGGATATGCCCCAGCTCTCATGGATAATGCTCCCTGCTCTCATGGATATTGCCCCCTGCTCTCATGGATATGCCCCAGCTCACATGGATATGCCCCCAGCTCACATGGATATGCCCCCAGCTCACATGGATATGTCCCAGTAGCTCTCATGGATATGCCCCCCAGCTCACATGGATATGTCCCAGTAGCTCTCATGGATATGCCCCCAGCTCACATGGATATGCCCCAGCAGTTCTCATGAATATGCCCAGCAGTTCTCATGGATATTGCCCCCAGCTCACCTCCTGGCTCCTGCCGCCGCCGTGTATTGCCCCCTGCTCTCATGGATATGCCCCAGCTCACATGGATATGCCCCCCAGCTCTCATGGATATGCCCCCCAGCTCACATGGATATGCCTTCAGCTCACATGGATATGCCCCAGCAGCTCTCATGGATATGCCCCAGCAGCTCTCATGGATATGCCCCCGCAGCTCACATGGATATGCCCCCCAGCTCACATGGATATTGCCCCCAGCTCTCATGGATATGCCCCAGCTCTCATGGATAATGCTCCCTGCTCTCATGGATATTGCCCCCTGCTCTCATGGATATGCCCCAGCTCACATGGATATGCCCCCCAGCTCACATGGATATGCCCCCAGCTCACATGGATATGCCCCCAGCTCACATGGATATGCCCCAGTAGCTCTCATGGATATGCCCCAGCAGTTCTCATGGATATGAGATTTAGGTAAATGATTTAGGTAAACTAAAAAAATGGTCGGAGTTGTGGCAATTGAGCTTTAATGTGGATAAGTGCAAGATAATGCACCTGGGACGTAAAAACCCAAGGGCTGAATATAGAATATTTGATACAGTCCTAACCTCAACATCTGAGGAAAGGGATTTAGGGGTCATTATTTCAGAGGATCTAAGGGTAAGTAGTCAATGTAATAGAGCAGCAGGAAATGCTAGCAGAATGCTTGGTTGTGTAGGGAGAGGTATTAGCAGTAGGAAAAGGGAAGTGCTCATGCCACTGTACAGAGCACCGGTGAGACCTCACTTGGAGTACTGTGTGCAGTACTGGAGACCGTATCTCCAAAAGGATATAGACATCTTAGAGAGAGTTCAGAGAAGGGCTACTAAAATGGTGTATGGCTTGAAGGAGAAAAGTTACCAGGAAAGGCTTAATGATCTTAACATGTACAACTTGGAAAAAAGACGAGACAGAGGAGATATGATAGAAACATTTAAATACGTAAAGGGAATCCACAAGGTAGAGGAAGGGAGTATATTTAAAAGGAAACAAAATAGCAAAACAAGAGGACATAGTCTTAGATTAGAGGGGCAAAGGTTTAAAAGTAACATTAGGAAGCATTATTTTACTGAGAGGGTGGTGGATACATGGAACAGTCTTCCAGTAGAAGTGGTAGAGGCCAAAACAGTAATTGAATTTAAGCAAGCATGGGATAGGCATAAGGCTATCCTAAACAAAAGATAAGTCCAGGTAAAGTATCCATGTAATTGGGCAGACTAGATGGGCCGAAAGGTTCTTATCTGCCGACATTTTTCTATGTTTCTATGTTCTATGTTTCTATATGCCCCAGAAGTTCTCATGGATATTGCCCCCAGCTCACCTCCTGGCTCCTGCCGCCGCCGTGTTTTCGGGTCCCTCTGAGCGTCCGGCGGCGTGGAGCTTTGGCGCTCGCCTGGGGGAGCCACGTGACCAGCCGCGATCTCGCGAGAACTTGGCTGGTCACGTGGTTCCCCCAGGCGAGCGCCGAAGCTCCATGGCTTCGGACGCTCGCAGGGAGCCGCGGGCCAGACCAAGTCATTTAGCGGGCCGTATACGTTACCCCGGGTGTAATGGAACAAATGGAAGATGTATTATTGAATAGAAATAGAAATAGAACCTGTGAAAAATGCGTTCATCTGACCCTAGCCTAAATGTGGGACTTTATTTATGTTGCTATCTTTGCTGCAGACCTTATTTCCTGTAATCGTGCTTTATATTATTATTATTTATTTATATAGCGTCAGCATATTCCGCAGCGCTGTACAATGGGCACAGTATAGACAGGGTTACAATACATTGAACAACTATTGACAAACCAGTACAATAGGAAACGAGGGCCCTATTCTCGTGGGAACTCACAATCTAGAAGGGTTGGAGTGGAAACAGGAGGAGATACAGTATATACATAGTTGCTAATTATATTAAGTCCTTAATTGCATCTAATTTGGCCAATCACTGTGATCATTTGCTAGTCTGCTATGACATGTATTTGGATATGGATAGGCTTTCTTATCTTATTTCCTTTTTAAATCATATGTGATAAAAGTGTTACTTTTTATTGACTATTCCTTGGGTCTGCATTTTTTTCTGTATTGTTATATGGCTGTGGGGGAATTGCGTTTTGAGACAGCACCCCTTACAATGTCTAAGGTCTTCCGGATACCATACACTATTGTGGTTTAACTTTTATAATTCTGTGATCAAGCCTGGATGTGAGACAAATTCATATGGGTCAATTGTGTAGTTATTATTACCCTTTATTTATATAGCGCCACACATTCTGCAGCGCTTTACAAGATCAGTGTACAAGGAGTTGATACATTTGAATACCATACATGGATGATATGACCTGATTCAGGGGGACACGTTCCCAACAGAATTTACAATCTATGAGATGTACAAGTATTTTGTGAGGTAGACGCGTCCATATCGTTAAGTCTCTTGCCCAAGGACACTCGCTGGTGGTGTCTTCTAAGTGGTATCAATTTGTCTTTTCATGATTGTAGATCAGTGACCTGGTGGTTAGGTTGAACCCGCTTCTCTTAAAGTCGAGACTTGCTTCTCCACAGTTGTATTGGAGGGATGTGCTGAATAGTATTGTGACTTGCTTCTTCGTGGTCGAAGGGTAGACATGTTACCACTGGACTCCACAGCCAATATTGGGCCCTATTACAATCTTCGTGCAAACGTTTGCGCCGGCGCAAAAATGCATTAACGTGAGGGGTAAAACCCTTTGTGCTGGACGTCGTATTACAATGTCAGCGCAACAAACGCGCGTATACATCTACCGCGGGTGAATCTGCGCAAACCCTGCGTGAGCCTACTTTACTGCGCTCATCCTATACTTAACATTGTGAGCGCAAATGCGTTTGTGCGCTGGTATGCGGATGGTATTACAATCTATGCGCAGTTTCTAACGCACAGCCTTTGCGCGCATAATTTTAGCAACTCCTAAAAGCTGGGGTTAATGGCAAATTCTATCAACCTGGCCGAAACCAAATACACCAGCCCAAAAAAAAAATACGCAGCAAAGTATAGTTACACATTCTACACATACCCAAACAATAAATTTGAGAAGTTGTGTGTGCATTTTTTATTGCTGCAGCATATATACGCAGATTGACTTTGACAGGCGCAAAAACTTAACGTGAGATAATTGTGGTTCTTAATTCTGATTGGCTGAATCGCGTGAAAAAAACAGTCCACACACCGATTTCTGTGTACAAAGTTACTGCGCGTGCATTTGTGCGCATCTGTTTAATGTGCGTTATTGCTCGACGGATGAAAATATGCACGAGGATTGTAATTCCAATGTTGATTTACACTCGTTAACATTTAACGCCTGGCTGGCGCACAAATTCACGCGTTGCGCGAGCGTTTTAACGTGAAGATTGTAATAGGGCTTATTGTGTTATAGGCAAGTATGTACCATTAGGTCTCTTGCCCAAGGACACTTGCTGGAGAGATGCCCAGGGCGGGATTCGAACCTGTGTCTCCACAGTTATAGAGCAGTGATGTTACCTTTACTCCATCCAGCCGGTACATGTCTCTGTTTGTGTGTCTTATTTTATTTCTCATTTTAAGATGTACATTTTCATATGATTTTGAGACAAGTCATGGCATTAGCGCTACAAATAAATCAAATTAAGAAAATTGAGGCACATGTAGAATTTTGCTCTTTGATCTAGCATATCCCCATGTTTCTGGTGCCTTTGATAACTTCTTGTAATTGTTGCTCTGACCCGTATGTCATATTACAGGCTTTAATGATTGAATGCCTACCCTGCTTGTAAATAATTATGGGAAACGGAGAGAAAGAGTAGATCACAGCAAGTTTAATTATGTATACCGGAGGCTAATGATCCAATGAAGACATTTAACAGCTGATGCAGTAAATTGAGACTGTCTCCCTGGCATATGAACAAGTACAAGGTTAATAGAGACAAACAAGCCTGGTGTGAGGAGGAAAAAGGGAACATTTTATGGATCTACATGAAACATTAATTATGCAGCGGATCTCCCATATCTGGGCTAAAAGACAGATGGAAATGAGGGACTTTTGCTAGAGAACTCAGTCCACATAAATAGGATTGAGCACAAAACAAAATGCAAATAGAAAAACATCACCTGCAGCAATGACAGTGTGTATCAGCTGGTTGCCCTTGAATTACCCTGGCTTGTGCCTTGACCTGAAACTCATCCCGCCTATGACACAGATCTTAGCCCCATCCTCATACTGCTGAAATTACACACATCACAGATTTTGGAATAGTGCAGCCCATAGCTTTAATAGAAATTTACAATTTGACATTTTTTTACTTAGAATTTTGACATTATATATATATTATATGCAGATTCAAAATATACCATTACTATATCTATAAGGCTGCAACTAACGATTATTTTCATAATCAATTAATCGTATAAAATAATTCTTGTTTACATAAAGTGTAATAAATGTTATTATGGGATAGATCTGCCTGAAAACAAATAAATACTATAGCGCAGACCATAGAAAAAGTAAAAAAACGCTATCAGTAAAATACTCTCACAAAAAGAACATAAGTATGTGCTTATCAGAGCCTAGCTGCACTTAAAATCACCCAAAGATCTCTTCAGAACATCCAGAAAGCTTGTACTTTAACAAACACTATCAGGGTTATTCAAAGAGATCCGAATAGTGGCCGAAAAGGTAACTGATCAGTGAAATTCAGCATACGGTTACCTTTCCTGGCCATTCAGCTATCCAGAGAGCAGGCAGTTCGCCAAATGTTGGCGAATTGCCTGCACATACGGTGCCTGTTCGTTGTCTGTTCGAGGGCAGTGAAATCCCCATAGAGAAGCAATGCTTCATCTATTCATAGAATAAAAACCAGCAGTGAAAAGTTGCGAATTGCCTTGCTGTTCGGTGGTTTCATTCGACAGGTTTATTCAGGCGATTCCCATAGGCTTCAATGTTAAAAATATTCCCGTTTTAATTTAACATCTAATTAGGCTAGGGTCAGACGAACGCAGTATTAACGTGCGTTTAGCCGCACTTAATCACGGCCGTGCTAGCAGCAAATTACGTCCAATGCCGGGCAGCATACGAAGAACGGCCGCACGAAAGTGCGGCTGCAAAACGCAAGTGGCAAACAAAAGCATTTTTTCGAGAACGTCAAACCGCTAGTACTGAAGTACAGAGTGCGCTGCGTCCGCTAGCGGCGTGTGTGCGTGATTAGGAGACGTCAGACGCTGCTAATGTCTGGCCAACATAACGTCCAGATGCAAAAAGTGTTTTATTGATAACCGTACAAAATCACGGACGAAAAAGCGCATCGTATGACCGCTATCGCATATTCCGTGAAAAAATACGTCCATTCGTTTGAACGCACTTTTTCAAGGACAACGTGAAAAATGCGTTAGTCTGACCCTAGCCCAAACCATTGATCATAATATTCCGCAATAAAAAGTCTCTTTATGTATAGATTTTTTAGGATCTTTTAGGCATTTTTCATTTTTTTTCTTTAAATCGTTCTTTTTTCTGTAACAGCCCTTTTTATTATCATTCATTGGATCTTATATGTAAATTTCAGACATTTTCTTTCTGTAGTTTCTTTTCAAACAGCGTTTCACTTTTCAAACATTCAAGCGTACTGTTTATTTCTTCATTCCATTCGTCTGCGGTGTCGGGTTTTTCCGGCGGCTGCTCTGCGCTGTGATCGGCGGCTGCTTGGGTTTCTCTGGTGTGTTCGGCGGGGTTAATCCAGATGTTTTTGCAGGTTTCGGTGAGCGTTCACTGGGTTTTGCGGTGAGTGTTCGGCGGGTTTGCGGCGGTTTTTCCCTGCACTACGATGGCCCTGTGGTGCTTGCTGAATACACCGCAGGGTCGCCAAAATGGGATCAACAAATCGCACCGAATTGCAGAGAACAAAAAGTCACTGAACGTGCATTGACTTTTCGATTCTCTTTGAATAACCCTGTATGTAAAAATCCCCTCCTTTTATCCATACACAATTTGCATAGTGTAAGTAACTTTCATCCGTACAATGACAAATTTTGTAACTTGCCTACCTTGTGCGTGAAAAGTATGTAAGCACCTGGTCAGAGTGATGGATTCTTGATGCTGCATGTGCAGCTCAAGCCGATGCCTGCATTTCTTCCTAAATGAACGCTGTTACATGCACTCAGATAGACATAATGATGCCATTTTGAAAGCGGGGTGAGAACTCCACACAGCCTGGCCATTTTAAAGTGGTCAGGGTGCATAGAGTATCCTTTTTAAAATAATTTCATGAACAATCTGAGTGGGAGTCGGGACTGGAGGTGGGAATGAGTTTGGATCAGACCCTAGTGGGAAGGAGTTTGGGGGAAGGGACCGGACCAAAGGGAGGGATGACAGCTCTAGACCCGAGAGAATGAGGCAGGGAAAGTGGGCTGGTGGCACAGGCCTCCAGTTCCAAGTAAGAATAAAATAAAGGCGGTGCTGCTCCTCCACCCAGTGGCAGTTCTGCTACTGTTGTAAACTAAATAAAACCAAACTGGTTATGTCTGACATAACTCTAGTGAGGAAAAGGGAGGTTTGTGAGGGTCCTGTGGACGAGCAACAGCACTAGTGGCCTGCTCTACGGTGGGGCCCGCTCAGGTCTCACAAGGTTTTAGCTTACTTGTGCCATTACAGGGACGAATGCTCCATATGCAAATCAGTCTGCTCTCACCCAAAAAGGGTGGCCAGTACCGATTGCCAAGGACGTCAACCCTGCACGAGAGGTGCAGCAACCCCCGACGATCGTTTCAGCCTTGTTAGACCTCGTCAGGAGGGTATAGCTGACACCACTCTAGGCACATCAAGCAAGGGGTCCACGTCTGGATGACCCTGTAACCCTAGAACTAAAACATACAGAGAAAAGCTGCTGGCACATTTTCTGCAAACAACTCCGAAATAGCAGCTGAGTTTATTAACATTAAACTATGTCTGACTCTAGATTGTGCATGCTGTACACGGAGCGATTAATCGACCAACTGATTAATCGATAATGAAAATAGTTGTCAACTATTATCATTATCGATTTAGTTATTTATTTATAAAGTATTTTACCAGGAAGGATACATTGAGATCTCTGTCATTTTCAAGTATGTCCTGGGTTCAAGAACATTGAAATTTTTACAATAGGCGCAGAAATACAAAGTGATAAAATGCAAGATATTAAAAATAACACAAATATACAGATACACTCCCTGCTGGTGGCATGATGCTGAAATGAGTGACTGCTGAGAGCAGTCTTCCTACAGGTTGACCTTTTGTTCACTCTAGGTAGCTGACTGCCAACATACTAACAACAACTCATCAGAGGACGTCTAATCACACAGAGATGCTTGTTGACCCTTAATGTGTCCAACCAGTAAAGAGAATGATGGCAGCATCCATCACTGGAACCAGGTGAGCAGCAGTCTTCGATATCTCATCGAGGGATGAAATATCACATGGATCTTTGTAACCACTGTGACATCCATCCCATGATGGGATATCGCAGGAAATAAAACTGGCTGCTACAGCCCACTTTACACATAAATCTTCAAAGATTAGATTGCAACTCAACCCACAAGTCTCCTATCAGTGCCAGGGAATTACAACTCGGTGCTCACACACTAAACATCAAGGGGTCTTCAGATTATGTCATAGGGACCTGAAGGAACGTCTGTCTCATATGCAAGTATTACTGGTTTATCAATGAGGAATGGATCAGAAATGAACTGCCTTGATTAGCCTCGATTTCCCTCCCACAAGGTCTACTTGCTGAAACGCAGCTTCTTCCCTGTGCTCCCTTTCCGCATGAAGGAACAATTTTGTCATTTTATGTTTTTTATAACAAAATAAAACATAGGACTCCACCTCTGTGATATTATAGTAACGACGGGTTGAAGAAAAGGCATATTTTGACTTTAATGTCCTTTTAATGATGGTCTACGTAAGGGATCTCAAAGTACCGACCCCGTTACAATGGCCCACAGAATGGTGCAGCTAATGAAAGCGCGGGTTTCTGCCTCTTCTGATTGGCTCCTGCTTCTTCACATGCTGTCTCCGGCAAATGGCTGCAGGAGATCGGGCAGCTCCCCTCCTCCCTGAGCTCCGTCTCTGCTGCTGATTTCAGGCTCTCCCTTCTCACACAGATTAAATTTTTTTCCTCTTTATTCTTCCCGGTGGTAAACCGCCTCTCCCCGGTGCTCTATGCCTGTCCTGTTGGCTCAGCCTGAGCAAACACATAGCAGCCATGAGGTGCCAGGAGGTGTCAAAGCTCAGCCAGAGATCAGGCAGCACAGCAAGTGTTAACCCTTTATGTGCTGTCCTGATAGAATTCACTGCAGGCAAGAGGCTCAGGAGCCCTGAACCTGCAGAGGAGAAAGAAATGGCTCAAAACTGTGTGTGCAGAGCCCCCCTAGATGCAGAACAGTGTGTGCAGAGCCCCTCTGTATACAGAACAGTGTGTGCAGAGCCCCCTGTATACAGAACAGTGTGTGCAGAGCCCCTCTGTATACAGAACAGTGTGTGCAGATGCCTTCTATATACAGAACTGTGTATGCAGATCCCCTCTGTAAACAGAACAGTGTGGGCAGAGCCCCTCTGTAAACAGAACAGTGTGTGCAGAGCCCCTCTGTAAACAGAACAGTGTGTGCAGAGCCCCCTGTATACAGAACAGTGTGTGTAGAGCCCCCTGTATACAGAACAGTGTGTGCAGAGCCTCCCATGTATATAGAATAGTGTGTGCAGAGCTACCCTGTATACAGAACAGTGTGTGCAGAGCCCCCTGTATACAGAACAGTGTGTGTAGAGCCACCATTTATACAGAACAGCGTGTGCAGAGACCCCTTTATATAGAACAGCGTGTGCAGAGCCCCCTTTATATAGAACAGTGTGTGCAGAGCCCCCTATACATAACAGCATGTGTAGAGTCCCCTGTATACAGAGCAGCATGTGAAGTGCCCCTGTATACAGTACAGCATGTGCAGAGCCGGAGCCCCCTGTATACAGAACAGCGTGTGAAGAGCCCCCTGTATACAGAACTGCTTTTTTAAAAAGTGTTCCAAAATAATTTTAAAAAAATCCCCAAAATAATTGTAAATAATAAAAAAATAATTCAAATAATATACCTTTTCTTTTTATTATTTCCTCTTTTCCTATATACTGTATGTGCAGCCAGAAAACATGTGCACACTGTATAAGCACAATGTAAATCCAATACACACAATAAAAATAAGTATGAATCCCGGCAAGAGCACCTCTCCAGTAAGTGTCCTTGGGCAAGACACCTAAGGCTGGGGTCAGACTAACGCATTTTGGACGTGTGTTTAGGCGCACGTAATCACGGCCGTAGTAGCAGCACATGACGGGTAATGACGGCCAATATACGAAGTACGGTCGCACGAAAGTTCGGCCGCGCAACGCAAGCGGAAAACGAACACATTTTTTCGAGAACGCAGAACCGCTAGTACTGACGCACAGAGTGCGCTACGTCGGCATAGCGGCGGGTGTGCGTGACTAGGAGACGTCAGATGCTGACGCTGCACATGTCCGGCCAACATCCCGTCCATTTGTTTTTAATAGCTCCGTCAAAAATCACGCACGTAAATGCGCATCGTATCAAAATAGCCAAACCAGAAAAATTCTCCCTTTCATCTCACTTTCCAAATCGGCTATTTTGACCTAGAATTTTTCATTCTCCAGTCATTCTCCTGATTTTCACGCTCTCTGAATAACCCTGTTTTTGCTGTAAATAAAAATAATACGCGGTTTAATAAAAACAAGTTTGACATTTCCCCCCTCCATGGGATATGAAAATGTATCACAGAGTTTTCGCTGGTAAGTTACCATTAGCAACAGGAGAATGGCTGTGCAGTTCATGAATTAGGCTCAAGGTGGGGATAAAGTATTATCTATCAGGGATTTGAAACGTATAAAAATCGTGCAGTATAATTTAAGAAAATCTATCAAAGCAGAATACAAGTGATTGAAAATGTTCGACTTTCATGTAAAAATAAATCTATTGTAATTTTTTGAAGATTTTATTATCCCCATGTGTACAGGAGCAGCAGAAGATTCCTTTGTTCTGATGAACAGATTTGAGATATTTAAACCAATGTATTTCAACATAAATGTGAATGATATGGAAATCTCTCTTGAGGTTCACTGGGTTACTTAAAAATTATTTTATGCTTTATAGATTTACAGTTATGTAGTTGAAGCATATTAATTTTTACTAGCTATAGAGTAGAAAGCAAGGTTTTATGGGCTCTGTTGGACATTCTGAACAACTCCAGGCACTAATGTAATAAATTTTTCAAGGTTTAATAATTGGGTGTCCTAGCAGCGTGCAATTGTATGCTAAATAAATTATATCTACCAGTTGTATCAAAAATCTCTGAAAAGGCTTTCCTAACAAAGAATTTACTTTACATTTCTAGCCGAAGAAGAGAAGATTATAGGGGTTATTCAGAGAGAGTCGATCGTACCCCGAAATGTCACCGAACAGGGACACCTACTGTTCTATGTGTTTAACATGTATGTATATTGGTTATTCGGTCTCTCCCATTGTACAGCGCTATGGAACTTAGTGGCTCCTTATAATAAATGTAACTGCGGTCAGACAGAGCAAGGGTACATGTTTGGTGGGATTTCAGGGGTGCAGTGTCAATCCGGGGGTACCGTTTGATAGCTCAAGCCCCTATGGTGTCACAGTCCAAAAAGCGCCTAGATCCGCAGGCAGGGGACAGAGCGGCAGCAGTTAGTTATCCCAGATGATGCCAAATGGCTGCTGCTGTGTGAGCCACTGGGGCCAAAAAAGGCTCAGAAACGTGGGTTCCCGATGGAACTCCCTTCTGAAAATTACCCCAACGGCAGTTCCCATGAGGGGGACCCTAACCCCAAAAGAGCACTCTGCTGGGGCAAAGGATTTTTGGGGCAACAAGGTTTAAACTTTCTGCAGATGTTTCCATTGAAGTGAATGCTGTGCAGTCCTGGAATGGGATTGGTCGGGGTTTCAAATCCAGCCACTGGATGGTGATTGGCTGGAGTTTAAAAACCAGGCTTGCCCTGGTGGCAGGGAACAGAGGGACCACGAGGGAGAGGCTTAAAGGCATTTGGATTATGTGCTGATGGGGAAGATTCACAAACCACCACTTTCAATATTAAAACATAAACTGACAAATAGCTTAAATGAGGGGAATAGCAAAGGAGCGAGGTTTTGGTGCAGTCCACAGTCTCTGAGCACGGGGCTCCATGACATGGATTTTTTTAGGATCTTTCAGGCATTTTTCGGGATTTTTTTGACAAACTTTTTCCCCCCTTTTTATTATCAATCATAGGCCCTTATATGTAAATTCCAGGTATTTTCGTTCAGTAGTTTCTTGCAAACAGCGTTTCAATTTTGACACTTTCAACCATATTGTTTTTTTTCTGTTTATTTTACCCAGTTCATCAGCTTGTCAGTGTCTTCCGGCGGCTGGTTTGAGCTGTGATCGTCGGCTCGTCGGCTTTTTCCAACATGTTCAGCGTGTTTTTGGTGGCGGTTCCGGTGGGTTTTCCGTGAATGTTTGGCGGGTTTGCGGTGGGTTTTCCCTGCACTCCCTGGACCCTGCGGTGAATTCAGCATTCACCGCAGGGTGGGGAAATTTGATTCCCTGAAGTACAAGGAAGTGCGGGGAACGAGAGAGCACCGAAATGTCGGCGACTCTGAATGTCGTGTGCTGTCTGAATAACACCCTATATTTTCTGGTTTAGGGCTCAGCTTTCGGTCTTCTTTCATACTCTGTAACCTGATGTAAATCCCCTTCCCTTTCCTCCTTCTTACAAGTAACAGGAAAAACGCCTGGTTGGATCTTTTAAGAATGTTCTTTCATTGTAATTTATTTTCCCTGCTACATCAGTCAAAAAATACGTCAGTGAAAAAAACAACTGTGTGTGGCCACTACCTTGTCGTCAGTCAGTAAGTACGTCCGTACTGCACAGACGCACAGTCCGTAGAAAATGCGCTCATCTGACCTTAGCCTAACCCCTCTGTGGTATTGTGGAAGAGTGCAGGGGTGGACCATGTGGTCCTATATTGAAAAGTTTTTGATCTGGTAATGGGCGTCAGTGCACCCAGATATTGTGCCTTTGGTGCCAGGCCAGCAAGTATCATCATACAGTAACCCCTCTGTGGTATTGTGGAAGAGTGCAGGGTTGGACCCTGCTGTTCAAAAAATTAAAATGATATAAATCTGGCACAGGCGTCAGTGCACCCAAATATTGTGCCTTTCATGTCAGCAAGTGCATTCACACCGTAACCCTTTTGTGGTATTGTGGAAGAGTTCAGTGCTGGAGGTTTTGTGCATGCAGAAGACATACCCGATCTATTCCGTTACTTCGGCATCAGGGGATTGATAGCTGCTGATCCAGGACTGATTCATTTTTATAAATGTCAGCCGGTCTACAGAGTCGGTGGACAGACGCACTCTTTTGTCTGTGACAAAACCTCCAGCGGCACTGAACGTCCTTTCGGAAAGCACGCTAGATGAAGGGCAACCTAGTAGCTGCATAGCATATTGGCTAAGTTCTGGCCAGTGATCCAATCTCAACACCCAGTAAGCCAGTGGATCATCTGCTGGAAAGGTATCCAGGTCTGCCCTTGCCCCTAGGTAGTCCTGCACCATATGGTGAAGACGCTGGCAATGGGTCCCTACATTTGACGTCCCTGGGCGTCGAGGACTAAAAAAATTTAAAAATGCATCAGTCAAGCGGCCCTGGCCTTCACCGCTATTCCTCTGATCACCTGCAGCCTCAGAAGCACGTTTGTCAGCACTTGGTAATCTAACAGTGCCTGGAAAGGTGTTACACAAGTTTCGCTTTAGGGCGTCCTCAAGTTTTGTCATCCTGTGCTCCCTCTGTGCGGGCAGGATGAGCTCTGCAAGTTTCCCCTTGTATCGTGGATCAAGAAGGGTTGCCAACCAGTAATGATCCCTCTCCTTGATAGCACGAATCCTGGGGTCCTTTAGCAGGCTTTGCATCATTAGGGAGCCCATGCAGCGTAGGTTGGAGGTGGCATTAGCTGCCGAGTCTTCCTGGTCAATGAGGATGACCGTATCGTGCACTTCCTCCTCCCAGCCACGCACAAACCCTTCTGTTTCTGGGCACACAAAACCCTGCCTTGAGGAATCCCCACCTTCAATGCCCCCACTACTTAAATAGTCCTCCTCCTCCTCCTGTCTGATCTGAGTAGGACCCGCTGGAATGCTGTCTGCGGAAAGACTGGGGCCTTGAGAGCTAGGGAAGGCCTCCTCTTCTTCCCGCTGCTCTGCCTCTAGAGCCACATCTATAATTCCCCGCAGAGTGTGCTCCAGCAGGAACACTAAAGGAATTGTATCACTGATGCATGCACTGTCCCTGCTCACCATCCTTGTTGCCTCCTCAAATGGTGACAGTACAGTGCATACATCCTTGATCATCAGCCACTGCGGGGGGGGGGGAAACAAGTTGACCTGAACCTGTCCTTGTGCCATACTCACACAGGTACTCGTTGATGGCCCTCTGCTGCTTGTGCAGACGCTGCAGCATTGCTAATGTTGAATTCCACCTGGTGGGCATGTCACAGATCAGACGGTTTGTGGGAAGGTGGAATTCTCTTTGAATTTCTACCAGGCGAACGCTTGCTGGGAATGACCGTCTGAAGTGGCTGCAGACTTTTCTGGCCTGGTTGAGAAGCTCTGGCAGCCCTGGGTACTTGGTTAGGAAACGCTGTACCACCAGATTTAGGACGTGTGCTAGGCATGGTACATGCGTCAATTTACCCTTGCGTAGGGCGGAGAGAAGGTTGCTGCCATTATCGCAGACGATCATTCCCAGCTCAAGCTGGCGTGGTGTAAACCATCTCTGCACCTGCCCCTGCAGAGCTGACAAAATTTCTGACCCGGTGTGGCTCCTGTCCCCTAAACAAACCAGCTCAAGCACAGTATGGCATCTTTTTGCTTGAGCCATTGCGTAGACCCTGTCAGGCGTGGGTTTAACTGCCACTTCGCCAGAGACAGAGAAGGAGGAGGAGGAGGAGGAAGAGGTGGTGGTGGTGGAGCAGACAGACCTCATACAAGCAGCTTTCTGGAGGCATGGTGGATGAACAAGCTCCAGCACAGAGCCCCGTCTTGGATCCCTCCCAGCTGCAATCAGAGTTACCCAGTGTGCCGTGAAGGAAATGTAACGACCCTGTCCATGCTTGCTGGACCACGTGTCTAAAGTGACATGCACCTTGCTGCTGACTGCCTTTCCCAATGACTGGATAACATTGTCTTCCACGTGCTGGTATAGTGCTGGAATGGCCTTGCGTGAAAAGTAATGGCGTTTTGGAACCTGCCACTGTGGTACAGCGCATTCAGCAAATTCACAGAAGGGAGCAGAGTCCACCAGCTGGAAAGGCAGCAGCTGCAATGTGAGTAATTTTGCTAAGCTGGCATTTAGACGCTGTGCTTGGGGATGGTTGGGACTATATTTTTTCTTTCGCTGCAGCAGCTGCGGCAACGTAATCTGACTGCGTAAATCTTCAGCTACTGGGATGATGTCACATTGTGAGGAAGGACCTGCTGGTACATCCATTACTGTAGCATCATCCCTGTTGGTGGAGGTTGTAGGCAATTGCATGGCAGGACATACAGTGTGGGTAGAGACAGATGAGGAGGAGGAGGACCTACGCAAAGTTTTGCCCCAACGGGATGTGTGGCACTTGTTCATATGTCGCCTCAAGCACGTGGTACCCAAGTGTCCGGTGTTTATCCCACGCTTCAGCCTCCTCTGACATAGATTACAATTGCAACGGTGGGGTCTGCTGCACATTTCTTAAAGAACTCCCAGACAGCAGAGTTCCTGCATGTGTTCTTTGAGACAACAGCGCTCTGCACCGGAGCAGCTCTGACATGTGATGCCTTGGACTGGCTAGTGCTACAGTTGGTCACAGAGGATGTTGTGCCTCGTGTTTGCTGTGCCTCCTCTTCCTCCCCCCCCTCCTCCTCACTTGATTCCTCAGTTCGATCTGGCACCCAGGTGGAGTCAGTGACCTCATCCTCATCAATGTCATCTTCACCCCCTATCTCCTCGTCACTGGAGCCAACTTGGCAGTATGCTGCAGCTACTGGGGCAACATGAGTGCCAGTTATTTGTGTGTCATCACTGGCACCCCCTTCCTCTAGGTTGATTATACTCCCTTGCTCAACCTCAGAGATTGAATCAGAGCACGGTACTTGCTGCGCATCCTCAAGCAGCATGTTACTCTCATTGTAGTCAAACAATTCAGCTGACTCCTCCGTGTGTGATAGCGTGGCTACGGCAGGAGTAGCTGTGGACATGGAGGCTGCATTAGATGCTTTGGCAGCTGAGGTGGACTGTAAAGCACTAGAAGCCTGGCTGGCAGAGGACTCGGAGGATGAGGATGGCCTGGTTAGCCAATCCACCAAATCCTCTGTATGTTGCTGCTGCTTAAGAAGACGGCCAGCACCAGTTAGAAAGGACAAGCGTGCCCCTGCAGAGGATGCACCACGTCCACCACGACCAGAGGCACAGCCTCCCGACACAGGGGCTGCTTGCCCTCTTATCTGTGTCTGGGAGCGTCTGCCAGTCCTTTTTGTTCTTTCAGACAAGGTGAGTGATATATAGATTAATATATACAGAACTCTGATTCAACTCTGGTATAAAGATTTAAATAACTCTGGTATAACTCAGTGAGACACACTGATAGCTGGCAGCCAGTGACAAGAGACAGATCATCTCAATTCACAAATGTTTTAAAGAAATTAGTGAGCCCCAAAATACAGCATGGTACTTTTTGTATGACGAGACACAGATCACCTTAATTCCCAAGTGTTTTAAAGAAATTAGTGAGCCCCAAAATACAGCGTGGTACTTTTTGTATTACGAGACACAGATCACCTTAATTCCCAAGTGTTTTAAAGAAATTAGTGAGCCCCAAAATACAGCGTGGTACTTTTTGTATGACGAGACACAGATCACCTTAATTCACAAGTGTTTTAAAGAAATTAGTGAGCCCCAAAATACAGCGTGGTACTTTTTGTATGACGAGACACAGATCACCTTAATTCACAAGTGTTTTAAAGAAATTAGTGAGCCCCAAAAAGATTTGCTGGCACAGTGACAAGACCCAGAAAATCACCTCAATTCAAGACAAGACACACATCACCTAAATTCAATGATATTTGGTATAAATGAGACCCAAAACGACTTGCTGGCACAGTGACAAGACCCAGAAAATCACCTCAATTCACAAATGTTTTAAATAAAGTTGTAAACCCCCAAAAAACTTGCTGGCACAGTGACAAGACACACATCACCTAAATTCCCTGATATTTGGTCGAAATGAGACCCCCCCAGTAGCGTGGCAGACCGGCAGTAACAAAACACACAACTATCTTTGAAATCTCCTCTGAAATGCGTGCAGAAGCGCTACGTTGAAACCTTATATAGTGTGCTGCGGGACTTAGCTCTGTGAGCCCATGATTGGGCAAAATTTGCCCAATCAGGACTCTGAGCGGTGATTGGCATAGTGTTCAACCAGTCTTGCACCAGA
Source organism: Leptobrachium leishanense (assembly GCA_009667805.1). Classification (NCBI taxonomy): domain Eukaryota; kingdom Metazoa; phylum Chordata; class Amphibia; order Anura; family Megophryidae; genus Leptobrachium; species Leptobrachium leishanense. Next base: position 67,153,817 of record CM019071.1, on the reverse strand, counting down.
CCTGTGGTCAGGTGCAAGGCTGTAGCCAATTACGAGCTTCAGGCAGTGGGAAAATGCATTGTCGTCCATTGTGGTCGAACATGCGGCGAACACCCGGAAATGTTCGGGGTTCGCGATCTGCTCGAACAGGCTAAGTTCGGGTCGAACCCCGAACCGTCCGAACCCGAACAGCTCATCCCTATTCACAAACCACCGAAGCTATGTGCAATTTCAGTGCTTTGTGTTTCGCCCACATTTCGGCAATTACATTTTGCCAAAAATATGGTGAATTCACTATTTAGCGAATGGTCACCGTATTTTACTGAAACTAGAATTGCAAAAGCATTCTTGGGATTTCGGTGAAAACTGAAGAATTGTGCCAATAATTGCTGAATTGGCATTGGAGAATTCCACTGAACTGAAAAAAATAAAAAATTAAGTCTCCTATTCTCTAAATCGAAGTGTAAATTAATAAAATTGTATCTGAATAACAAAAAATATTTTAAAATAATAAAATGATTAGCCTTAGCCCTTCCAGATCTAGACTGGACTTGGACCTCTTCCCTTTTCAGATATCACTAGAGTATATGAGGTAAACATCCCGCCTATTATAACCTAGATTAAGGATTTCCTTGGCTCCTGGGAAAAATTACCCCTACCTTATATGGGCAGATGTAACTTGTTAAAAAGGGTAGCTTTTCCGCGACTCGTCTACCTGATCCAGATGCAACCCACCCTCATTAAAAAGAAAGTCGTCTCTAACTTAAAACTACATTCTCACGATGGTGGTGGGAGGGCGTGATTGTGTTCCCTACAATCATGTCGGTATAAATCTGCCAGATATGGCATTTTATAACATAGCAGCCCTATACCACTTGGTTGGTACCAACCGGTTGGTGAACCGATATAACTAATCGATCTGCAAAAACAAAATCAATTTGTTTTATACTGTTTAGTTTTCGTTCCGTTTCGGTTCAAATTTATTCGTTTTCGTTCTGTTTTTAGACCATTTCAGACGGAACAAATTCGTATTTTGGAAACATTTCCAAAAAACAAATCGGTATATTTCATCCAAATTTTGATTCGGACCGGAACAAAAACGCACATCTCTAACCTTCAGTTCTCTCACAATTTCCAGGAAGTGCCTCTTGTTGAGTATGTGAGTTTTATCCATACTGTCACTATGAACTTGTGCATTTTGCTTTTGTGACTGATTCTCTAAGATGTGGGGTAGGAGACTATTGGACTAGTGTAATATAATAGTATGTTACGCGTTGTGAAGTGATATTGTGCTGTTCACTTAATCTTTAACTACAGTTTTAAAAATATAATCAAAATTTCTGTTACAAGATAAAAATGTCTTTTAAAAAATTTAAAACCAAAAACGTCTTCTAAAAAAAAAAATAATGCAAAAAGGTCCTTTAAAGAATAAAAAAATAGAAAGGGATTTTGCAAAAATATCAAAAGACCACACAGTCTTTAGATTAAAAAAATAAATAAAAAAGATGTTACTTTCTTACATTGAAACCTATGGGATACACCAATTTAAATCTATCGAAATGAAACATGGAAAATCAGGGCATTATGCCAGAATTTTGGTGCATTTCGGAGTTCTTTGAATAGAAGACACGTTATTCTACTGGACAATTTTGGTGTCACCGTATGCCACTGAATTGCACCGTATTTCGCTGTCAATTTGCCTGTATTTGGCTTGTTATTTAGGCTCTGTTTAAAAAGATTGATCTTGCACATCATAATTGCAGATGCGAAGGAGCAGACATAGGTGTTCCCAGGACATTATCGGTTTGTCAGAAACACATTTTTTTAGCACAGTTCAATTTTCTCTTAAGTGTTTCTCATCTCAGTGTTTAGCTTCTCCAACTATAATCTTTTTATGTTTCTCTTTCACATGAAAGTAGCTTATGTTTAGGCTGCAAAGGGCATTTTTACTTTCCTTTTCTACCCTCACCTGACATTTCACAGTCACACCTAAAACTTTGAAATCAAGTCCGTAGCCAGATACCTTATATCACTAAAGGTGATATCTATACACAAGTGTTTCCCAAACCTGCCATCAGGACCCACTAAGGCCGGGTTCACACAAGCGTTTTCTTCTGCGCACTAGCACGTTATGACGCTCTTTATGACGTGCATATAATTACGCTGATAGAGAAGAACACACGTAGTACGCACGCAACGCATAACGCGCGCTGAAGACGTCCGTCATGGAAACACCAAGGCTTTTATGCTAGGATTGACGCGACGTTGGCCGCGGCTGAACGTCAAATGTCAAAGGCCCAGCTTTTTTTTTTTTCATTCAACTCAATTTTAGTTTTTCAAATTCAAAATTAACGCATCGTCTGGCATCTACCAATCTCTTCTGTCATAAAGTGCGTTCTTTTTAACGCACGCTAGTGCGCAGAAGAAAACGCTAGTGTGCACCCAGCCTAACAGGTCAGATTTTAACCCTTTCGCTGCTGAGGCATTTCCCGCCTTTGTGCTGAGGTCATTTTTACCGGTTTTGCTCATCATGTTTAAACGTGTTTTGAAGGCTTATTTTAGTATATGACCCAGACATATTATATATCGTTCTTTCCGTCAGACTCGGCAGATTCATAATATGTCATTATTATATGTATAGGTCATGACCTGTCTGTATATTATAACAAAAAATGCAATAAAATATGAATTTTCAATAATTTACAACGTGTAAAGTGTTTTTTTTTTCACATTTTAACATGCGAGCAATTGCGGTTATATTTTGTATGGGGTGCGCTTGTTAAAAAAAATTAGAAATGGGGTCTCGTTACATTTTTTGGGGAAAATTACGCGATTTTTAACAAACGCACCGCATACAAAAATCGTTAGTGCAGCATCATTGTTCACATTATAATTGAAATGGGAACAATATTGCTGCATTAACGAACCAAAAAAAAGAAAAAGAACTTGTTTATTTTTTTTTAAATTTTTTTTTAAATATATATATATATTTTTTTTAATTTTTTTAAAAAAAATGTCATAGTCATGTTTGGTATCATTGGAACGGCCATGCTTTGGCCGATCCAACAGTACCAAACTTTAACCCCTAGCTGCCACGGATCGGGAGATAGGGGGTTCATTGGAACCCCCTATCTCCACCATTGGTGGCAGCTAGGGGTTAACTCCAGGACTGGCGTCATCGTGCTATGCATGATGACGCCAGTCCTCAGGGGGAGTTCCCGGAGGCTTGGCCGACATACAAGATGTCGGCCAGCTCCGGGAAAGGATCACGAACCGGCGCTTTTCAGTGCCGATTCGTGATCCGGCTCCCAAGGGGTTAATGACAGCCACCGTTTGGAAGGGCAGGCTGTGTCCTTCCAAGCGGTGCCTGTATTAACTCCCTGCTCCCCGGCGATCGGGAGGGAGAGAGGTCCAAAGGACCTCCCCCTCCCTTTCAGGCGCCTCCTCCGCACACGCGGGGGGGCACCTGAAATAGATGTCATTGCGCCGCCGCAATGACATCTATTGTGCCCGCGGCGGTCCCGGATTGACAGGCTGACATGCAAGATGTCAGCCCGCACCGGGGGGCACAGCGATCGGTCGGAATCAGGCCGATCGCAGGCTGCTTCGGGAGGACGCGTTCAGCGCGTCTTCCGCAGCCAACCCTTCCTGTGGCAGGACGCGCTGAGCGCGTCCTTCGCAGTGAAGTGGTTAAGGATCACCTTGGGGAAATGCAGACTGAATCCTGCAATATAAATCACTTCAGATGTCTAAATGAATAAAAAACAAACACATGGGGTGACACCTTAATAAATATCTTAACCCTATAGCGCCAAGTGGTCACTCACAGGATTGAATTTGATTGCAGGCACAACACAATATATGAACCATATGAATTCTTCTCACATGTTCCTTGAAAATAGAAGAAGAGAATAGATAGTGCAGACTGCCAGAGGAAGTCTTATAGATGAAACGCGTCAAGCAGAATCGCCATCTTTATGAGACCCTACTGAGATGGACCAGGAATGAATTGTACATGGATCCAGTATTGGTTGACCTTATGAGATGCTTGTTTGATTTTAAACATTGTAAGTGCAATGTTATTATTATTATTCTTTATTTATAAAGTGCCGGCATATTCCGCAGCGCTGTACAATAGGCACAGTATAGACAGGGTTACAACATTTGACAAACAGTACAGGAGGAGATGAGGGTCCTATTCCCGTAAGAACTGTTATGGTGGCGGCACCACCAGGCACGCGCCAAGGTGAGGCCCTGGTTCCTGAGAGAAGCCCCTATGTGCAGAGATGCACTGTAAACAGCAAGGACAGGTGAGAGCAACACAGGGTTAACTAAAGACCTCTGTACGGCAATACCAAAGATGCCCTGCACTGAAAGGACGGTCTTTAGGATAGCCGGATCTAATCTAAAAGGAAAGTATTACCTTGATGCTTTACAGAGTCTTTTGTTGAATGCAGATGACAGGGTTTCCTGGAAACGGTACAGACAAGGAATATACTATAGAATAGTCACATAGAGGAAAGCCAAAGGTCATAACCAGAGAGAGTATGTCATACAGGATACAGGAATCAGAACCAGAAGGGAAGTCAGCCAAGCCAAAATCAGTAACCGGGGAATCAGAATAGAACATAAACAGAAAACCAAAATACAGCAATTGACAGGATTAAATACACAGAAGGAACTGACATAAACTTGAACAGAATAACAGAGGCATAAATTTAACAAAGATATACAAACGGAGGATAGCAGGCACGCAGCAAGGAGCTCTCAGGACACAACTAGCAAGGAGACCAAGCAAAGTAAAATGACCTCATTCAGAATGGATTGTAGGGGGGAAAGGTGGGACAGAGGGAGGCCAGATAAGAGATTATTGCAATAGTCAAGTCAGGAGATTATCAGGGGATGGATAAATTGTTTTGTGGTGACACTGGTAAGAAATGGCCGAATTCTGGAAATATTACGTAGTTGGTAGCGGCAGGAGGAGGAAAGATATTGAATGTGGGGGATGAAGGAAAGAGCAGAGTCAAGTGTAACTACGAGACAGCGAACCTGGTTTGATGGGGAGATAGTGATACCCTCCACCGTGATAGAGAAGTCAGGAGGTGGGGAGGCATTAGAGGGAGGAATTAGTAGAAGCTCAGTCGTAGACATGTTGATCTTTAGGTGGTGAGAGGCCATCCAGGAGGAGATGCCAGATAAATAGTCACTGACTTTGGAAAGGACAGGAGGAGAGAGATCAGGGGTGGAGAGGTAGATCTGAGTGTCATCAGCATAGAGGTGGTAATTAAAGCCAAGCTATTAATGATTTTGCCCAGGGAGGAGGTGTAGATGGAAAAGAGCAGAGGACCAAGGACAGAGCCTTGAGGTACACCAACAGATAAAGGCAATGAAGAGAAGGAGTTACCCGCAAAGGACACAGAGAAAGACCTATTAGATAGAAAGGAGTGAATCCAAGAGAGTGCAGTGTCACCGAGACCAAGAGAACTGAGAGTCTGTAGAATGAGGGGGTGGTCAACAGTGTCAAAAGCAGCTGAGAGGTCGAGCAGGATGAGAATAGAATAGTGGCCATGTTTTTTTAGCAGTTAGGAGGTCGTTGGTGACTTTGGTGAGTGCATTTTCAGCTGAGTGTAGGGGACGGAAACCCGATTGCAGTGGTTAGAGTAGGGAATTGGAGGACAGGAAGAGGGAGAGGCGGTTGAAAACTAGTTTTTCTAAGAGCTTAGATGTGAAGGGAAGCATGGTGGTAGTTGGATGGAGAGTTGGGATCGAGGGACGGTTTCTTTAGTAAAGGGGTAACTAGCGCGTGTTTGAAGGTAGATGGGAAGGAGCCGGTGGAGAGAGATAGGTTGAAGAGAGCAGGGAATGAGAGCACGGGTGAGGGAGGAGGAGAGGGGATGAATTATATGTGAGGGAATGGGGTAGAGCGGGCATGTAGTGAGATTTGAGGGGGAAAGTAGGGAATTGACTTCCTCCTCAGTGCCTGGGAGGAAGCGGCAGAGGGTAGCAGAGGGGACTTCTGGGAGTGGAGGTGGCGGATTACTATCTTGTGTTGGGATATTGCTTCTGATAGTTAGAGTTTTATTGAGGAAGAAAATTGCCAGGTCCTGAGCGCTGAAGGCAGTTGAGGGGGGAGGTGCGGGTGGGTAGAGGAGGGTGTTGAAGGTGGACCAGAGTCGTTTAGGGTTGGAGGACAGAGTAGATATAAGAGATGAGAAGAAGGATTGTATCGCCAAGTGAAGGGCAGAGGTGTATGATCGCAGAATAAACTTGAAGTGAACAAAATCAGCTTCAGAGCGGGATTTCCTCCAGGCACGCTCTGCAGTGCGGGAGCATCTTTGCAGGTAGCGTGTCTGGGGGTGTGCCAGGGCTGAAGCTGGCGGCGTGGGGCCTTACAGAGTCGAAGAGGAGCAAGCGTGTCTAGAGCAGAGGTCTAGAGCAAATTGTGATTTGCTATAATTCCGCTGGCAGTCTGCACTATCTGTTCTCTTCTTCTATTTTCAAGGAACATATGAGAAGAATTCATATGGTTCATATATTGTGATGAGCCTGCAATCAAATTCAATCCTGTGAGGGAGCAATTGGCGCTATAGGGTTCAGATATTTATTAAGGTGTCACCCCATGTGTTTGTTTTTTGAATCACTGAGCAGTAACTCATATCACCTGTGCTGTGCTTCAGATATCTGGCCTGTTAGCGGGTCCAGAGGACAGGTTTGGGAAGCACTGCTGTACATTGTGACCATTCAATAAAATTGGAGTCGTCGCAATGATCTGAGTGACGTCAACCCTCTTTCCCCTGCAGTCAAGCGTCTGAGTGTGTGGAATTAGCCTAGCTCAGAAGCTGAGACCGAGGAGAAAACATAACACATGTGCACATGTCTATGAAGATTTTTTTTTTGAGAAAGTATTTTACCAGGAAGGATACATTGAGATTTCTCTCGTTTTCAAGTATGTCCTGGGTGGCGAGTATGTACCGTTAGGTGTCTTGCCCAAGGACACTTACTGGAGAGGTGCTCGCTGGGATCGAACCCATGACTCCACAGCCTCTATTACTAGGTGGAGTCTGAATCCTTCCATACCTCACAGTTCTCCATCAATTTGCATAACATTTATAATGCAAAACCAGTATGGGGTTTTTAGTTTCCTACAGGATATACCAGTAGTTGTTTAACTATAATTTTCTATGTGCCGCTAAACAGCTACACACAATGTAAATTATACAATATATGTATAAATGATATCAATCCCAACAATTTAGTATCTTTACATCTCTGCGTCTCTGGGACCCAATTAATGCAGAAGATAGAAAGTATCAGACATCAGCGCATATTTCCATGGAAACCGTTGCCAAATGAGCCGCCTTACCATACATTTTCACCGTGCCTATGAAATTACCCCTGTTTGATTCAGTTCTTGCAAAGACTTACATTCTAGCACGGTTTGATGTTGCGTGGTGAACAGCAAAATGTTTAATGAATAAAGGAGATCTAAACTGGTGACATCTCAGTGAGATGTAAGCTTTTAACAAGAGCAAAATGTATTTGTTTTGCAAAGGGAGCAATTTGCAGATACAGCTTAGCTAGTCTTTGTTTTATAGCTGTGCAAATTACCTCTCTGGCGTTCGGGATATGTGATCGCTTATTTGCCTCCAGGAGATTACTGTAAATTTTTTGGTGGAATGGTTGGAATATTTAAATAAAGTAAGATTTTTTATTGAAAACTTATTAACAGGTTCTCCCTTCAATCTGGAAATGAGAAAATCTTACCATAAATGTTGCTAAGGTATGTCACTTAGGCTGGGGTCAGACGAACACAGTGCGAACGTGCGTTTACCCGCACTTTATGACGGCCGTGGTAGCAGCAAATGACGTCCAACGCAGGCCCTCACATGAAGTACGGCCGCACGAAAGTTCGGACATGCAACGCAAGCGACAAACGAACGCATTTTCGGAAGAACGTCGAACCGCTAGTACTGACGTACAGAGTGCGATGAGTCCGCCTAGCGGCGTGTGTGCTTGATTAGATGTCAGACGGTGCTCATGTCCGACCTACATAACGTCCAGACACTCAAAGTTTCCTGGTTTGGATCCGTATGAAATTACGGCCGAAATTGCGCATCGTATGACCGCTATCGCGTATTCCGTGAAAAAGTACATCCATGCGTTAGGACCCACTTTTTTACGGACGATGCGAAAAATGCGTTTGTCTGACCCTAGCCTAAAACTGCTAAAGTAAGACTTTGTGGGCTATATTACGATCCTAACGCTAAAACGGGGACGCAAAGGAGAAAAACCTGCGCCTGCATGTTTCTTATTAGCGTCCCTATTTTAGCATGATATTACAGTGCAGGCGCTAATCCAGCATCTTGCACTGTAACACAGGACTAAGCCACGGGATGCTCGGGGCAGCGCTGAGCGCCACCATTAAGGCCCGCGTCAGACGATTGCAGAGATCACGTCCGTGTCGCCGCACAGTGTAACGTCCATCGTAGCATAGCATCATGATCAATAGAGACCCACACACAAAGTAAGTGTGCACCGAACTGCGCACGCACAACGCACGTGGTAAACGGACGCAAGTTAGGCATGAATGTAAAACCTCTAAGACAGACGCGCAGAGTGCGCCACATCCGCATAGTGGCCTGTGTGCGTTATGCTGCGACATCAGACACAGCGCATATGCGACGTTCATCACGTTGACACTAAGAGGTTTTTATGGTCTGGGTGACTGTACCTGTATTTTAAATATAATTAATTTGAATTTCCATATTTCCCTTTTTTGTTCTACATCCGTTAAAAAAAAGGACCATTGGTGTCTACAGTATCTTCCGTCAGTACGTCCGTCCGTGATAATGATCATTAATTTCATATGACGGATGAAACACAGACATTAACTGAAACAGAAACAGCTGTATAGAAGGCTTAAAACCGTTTGAGGAACAGGCAAACTCTGCTACTAATGTGTGGTTGTGGAAGACAGTTTCATGTCACAGGTCATACACCATGGCAAGACTGAGCACAGTAACAAGACACAAGGTATGCTTCATCTGCAAGTGCTGAAAAATACACGCAGATACTTATCCTTCATGCAATACCATCTTGAAGGCACCTGATTGGCTCCACATTTATTCTGCAGCAGGACAACAACACCAAGCATACGGCCAATGTCATTAACCCCTTCACTACCAAGTGATTTTCCAAAAAAATTGTCAGGAATCAGTGGTTTTTTGAAAAATATTTTTTAATTAATTATACTCTAAGACATTTAAAAATACATCCAATGATTTTTTTACTGTACTACTGACATATTTGGCCAGTAGATGGTGCCATCTAATGGAAAAGTAGAGTTACAGTGTTGCAGTAAAAAACTGCAACTGTATCAGCTTGCTGAATGAAGATGTCCGACATTCATTTTTGCTGATTTTACAGTTTTAACTCTTTGGTCATTATGCCCACAGGGCTAAAACTTGGGGACACCTTCTGCAGCCCAAAAGCAAATGAAATTTGATCGCTGCGGCCCACCTCCCCCCGGTGCTGGCTGACATCTTGGATGTCAGTCCAGCATCCGGGACCCCGGCAGGCACAATAGACGTCATCGCGCTAGAGTGATGACATCTATGCATCTCTCCCTCCCCATTGGCTGGGGGCAGCACAAAAAGGCAGGCACCGCTTGGAAGGGCACAGCCTGCGCCTGCAAGCGGTGGCTGACTTTAACCCCTTGGGGGCTGGATCGTGATTCGGCACCAACAGGTGCCGGATCGCGGTCCCCTCCCGGAGCTGGCCGACATTGTGGATGTTGGCCAAGCTTCCGGGATCTCCCCCAGACAACTGGTGTCATCGCGCATAGCGCGATGACATCAGTTCTGCAGTTAACCTCTAGCTGCCACCTATGGTAGAGATAGGGGGTTCCAATGAACCCCCTATCTCCCGAACCGTGGCAGCTAGGGTTTAATGTTTGGTATCAGAGCATGGACTTTCCAATGATACCAAACATGACCATGTAAAATATTTAAAAAAATAAAAAATAATAATGTTTTTTTGTAATTTTTTTAATAATGCAGCAATATTGTTCCCATTTCAATTATAATGTGAACAATGATGCAGCACTAAAGATTTTTTCGATGGGGGTGTTTGCTAAAAATCACGTAATTTCCCTCCCCAAAAAATTTAATGAGTCCCCATTTCAATTTTTTTTAACAAGTGCACCCCATAGACAATATAACCGCAAAGGCTCACATGATAAAAAAACACTTGACACACTGTAGTTGATTTAAAATTCTAATTTTATTGCATTTTTGTAATAATATTCAAGCAGGACATGACGTATACATAAAAAAATGATATATTATGAATCTGCCGAGTCTGAAAGAACGATATATAACATGTCTGGGTCATATAATAAAACGTGGCTTCAAAACGCATTTAAACATGATGAGCAAAGGCGGTAAAAATGAGCTCAGCATACAGGCGTGAAATGGCTCAGCAGCGAAGGGGTTAAAGTGGAGTTGAAGTTAATTGAATATTAAATGGACCTGATGGTGCAGGAAGATCACCTGTGCAATTTTTCATCTTCCAAAAAAGGAGAAAGAGACTTTCAAGGCTTTTCAAAGTCTCTAGGGGAGGCATGTATTTATTTATTTGCAAATTAATTTACCAGGAAGGATACATTGAGATTTCTCTCGTTTTCAAGTATGTCCTGGGTTCAAGAACATTGAATTTTTACAATTTTTACAGTCGTTACAGAAGCACAAAGTAATAAATGCAAGATATTAAAAACAAACACAATTATACAGATTAACAGAAAATAAATATGTAGGAAATATATTCACTATGTTAGATGTTTACAGGTGCATTCCGTATTGAGGTATGTTAACAGGGAGCTCTTGAGTGACTTTAGACTGGGGGAAGATTTGATGGCGTCTGGGAGATTATTCCATAATTGTGGTGCTCTCTGTAGGAAAATGAGGATCAAGCCACTTTTTGTATTGTGGCATTGAAAGTAAGGTGCTGGTTCTGGATCGGAGGTTATAGGATGAGGGAACTGCTAGGGGAAGCAGCCTATTCGGGTAGGGTGGTAGCTTTCCAGAAAACCTCTTACAAGATTTCTTGCTCCAATAAACCAGACCACGCACTGTAAGTAAGAAGAGTCTGAGGATGGATTTGAGAAAAGCGAAAAAAGCGCTAGCTCTAGATCGATTTTAAAAAGAAGACCCTACTTTCTAAAATGAATAAAGACTGCAGTCAACTAGTTTTCACCAACAACTACAATAACCTGAATTCTTTAAAACGTGCCTACATTAATAATCTTTAGGTATACCAATTAATTCACAAAGCAACAATGTTTACCACTGTTGCAAACAAGAAAATAAATTGTTGTTGCAACTACGGTAAACGTCTGCTATCCAGAGACGCAAAGTCTAACAACGGCAGGTGACGTTGCTGCAAACAACGGTGAACAACACTGAACAGTGATCAGTGGCGACTCTAGGAACAATATTTAGGGGGGGCACAGAAGTAACCGCAGTCAAAACTGGGGGGGCACTAATAATTTTCACCACTAAATCATACCACTGAATAAAACTAAGGGCCCTATTACCTGGTGTGAACTAAAACACCATCACTAAAGGAAAAATTTAGTGCGAGTCGCTAAAACTTACAGGGTTATTCAGAGAGCGGTGAAAAGCAGGAGAATGACAGGAGAATGGAAAATTCTTGGTCAAAATAGCCAAACCAGAAAAATTCTCCCATTCATCTCACTTTCCAAATCGGCTATTTTGACCTTGAATTTTCCATTCTCCAGTCATTCTCCTGCTTTTCACTGCTTTCTGAATAACCCTATTAGTGCCTGACGACCTACTAACAGATCACCTTGTCTGCAGTAGTCCATGAACAAGGTCATTTGGCGCACGCTAGGGAAACTCTAAGACCCGGGTTGAGACCCAGCGCTAATGCGGTTGTGTACAGGATAGAACTGTTTTTCTTTTCCATACCTATCCCCCACCCTCACAAGCTTGAATATGAACACATCCAGTGAATAACCGCACACCAGTGCATTGTTAAAATCCTCCACGGTGGCCGTATCATCCATGTTTTGAGGCACACATATATTAAGGCTGATGGGCATTGCATGATAAATGCCACCCAACAGCATGTAGAATCATTACACTGCATTTAATAGATCCAAAAGGAAGGCCAGGTGAGCGACAACAATTTCCCTGCTGCAGCATAGCAATAATACATGTTTCAGGGCAAGACTTATTCACGTGTCCCTTTAAACATGGTCCACACAGTCACCCTAATAATCAACTGCTTCCATACAATGAATAACCCCCAGCATAAAATGTTTAAAATTAGGCAATATATTAGAATTAGGATATATGTGCATAAAGGATACATTTATAATAGAGCTTACTGCAACAGCAGCGACATTGCTGACCATATCCATTACTATGGTGTATGGGGCCAAGAGAACACCTGTGCTGCATTCCTTTCAATTGCCTATTAATTTTGGACAAGGACCAGGTTTTTCTGTTTTTTTGGAGTTAGCACCAGGGTTGAGCAGTAGGTAAAATGTTGCAATTAGTGCACCTCAAAAAATTTAGCGCTGGCACCCAGTAATCTGTTAGCTACAAAAGCGCTAGAGATCTCTAGCACTCCCTGTGTTAAGTATAGGACGCGGAAAGTACATTAAGCTCGCGGTACAAATTGCTAATAGCAACGCGCTAAGTGATTTTTCCCATTTGTAGCGGGAGGCAAACAATCTGTTGGTCCAGCGCTAGACTCAATTAACCTGGCGCTAATGCAAAATCACGCCGACGCAAGGGTTAGCTCACACCAGGTAATAGTGCCCTAAATAAGTATATATAAATAAGATTCCAAAACCCCAGAGTAATGTGATGCAATGATTAATGTGATGCAATGATGCCTTTTTTTGTTGTACTAACCTGATACTTAAATTCAATATTTTATTCGCTGCAATTCGGCAGTTTTCTCTGAATGTCTGATTGCTGCTTCAGCGACTCCACTTTTAGCAAATTACAGTGACCATTCGCTAAATATGGAATTCACCTTATTTTCGGAAAACTAAATTCCCCGAAATGTGACGGAAAGCAGAGGATCTAAAGATAAATAGACCCTTTAGATTCTAACTTCCATAATAACCCCTAAAATGCAATAAACCCAGAGAAATACAATAAAAATAATAAACAATGTGGCATTTAGCTACCCCTTAACCCGTAAAATGCCATTCATCAAGGGAAAACCTGAAATGAATACACTGAGGCATGTAGTTTACCCATCAACCCGTAAAATGCCATTAATCAAGGAAAAAACAAATGTATACTGTAAGGGATAAAGCCTGCCCATTAACCCTTAATATACAACTAAAACCAAGGCAAAAACTAACGTAATACACAATGTAGTGTATAGTCTGAACATTAACCATTTCACTGCTGATCCATTTCAACCCTGTGAAAATGTTTAAGTTTAAGTACACGTTTTTATTTAATGTTTTATGACTTATACTTCACACTAAATATGGTCATGTTGGGTATCATTGGAAAGGCCAGAATCTGCCCTTTCAAAGGACACCTAGTTCGTCCATATCCGATGCATAGCGACGGAGATACGTTGGTCCGAAGAAGTGTGGGAAGCTGGATGCTGATTTTTGGTGGGGGGGCACATGGGGGGGCAAGGAATAACCTAGGGGGGGCAATTGCCCCCCCTTGCCCCCCTGTAGAGTCGCCTATGACAGTGATACTATAGTTATTCTCACATAAAAAGTGTAACCTTTGGCTATTCATAATGTAGCGCTCACTCCCGGAGGAGCCGCTGAATAAACCTCGGGTTAGTCTCACCGCAGTAGGAAATAACTATACACCAGCACTGTTGTGGATTTTTATATATTAGATTCTTTACTGATCCCAATAAAGCAGCATATAATACGCATATACGGTATTTGAATGACAAGAATTCGTAACGCGGGAAAAACACTCGGCGGTAAAAGAAACGGTTAACCCCCTCAGTTCTGGAGTGTAAGTGCCGTGAATAATAGCTGAAAAATATATATGTGTGTTGTCTAGGATACCCGGGTACTGTATTCAACTGGCCAGTGAATGAAACAAAACAATCTTCGACTAGTCACCGTTGGGGCCCTTAAAGGAACAGATAAACAAGTGCGCAATGTTCTGCATTTTCACCAGGCCGAAGCCTTCTCACCCATCCGGTGTAATCACTTGTCCTGGACTGATGAACGCTGAAGAAAGGGATCTCTCTCTAGAGGATCTGTCCTCGCGGCCACTTGGAACTCGATGCTGTTAACGCCTGCACTCCTGATCAGGTTCTCATCCGCCAGGACACAAACACATAGGCTGCCAGCACTCCTCTCCAGTTTGCAGCCTCTCCTCACACAATGTCCCTCTTCTCCCAAAACTGCACTTTGTCACGAACAGTTCAGCGTAGCACACTGTCCCGGACCAGCGGCTGGCGCGGCTCCGGCGTCCATCGCTGCGTTCTAGGGGGCTGCGTCTCCCTCGCAGCCCTTCCTTGCACCCTATGCGCGCATGCCGCCGGCCATTCCGGGTTTGATTCCTCCCAGCGGCATGATGTACTACGCCTCCACCGTGGACTCTTCCTGTACCATGTGATCGTGTTGGCCAATCGGGTTGCAGGGCACGAGATTTAAACTTGCTTTTTTCCTTTCTTCTTTGCCCTTTCGTGGTCTTTGCTTGCTTGACCCTTGGTGCTACATTCTGAGTTTTCTGATTGATTTATCTGTGTATGACCTGGCTTTTGGCATCTGACCTGAGTACCTCTATAACCCTTTGACCCGGCTTTTGAATTCGACTTTGGATTTGGTATATCCCTACGACCTGGACTTGTTAACCTCCTCTGGTACCTCTTATGGTTTCGGGGTGCCGCCTCATATTTCCTAACTTGCCTGTCTCTTTACCAGCCACACTAAGGACTGGTTTCTGTCCTCCTTCCTTGTTATCCCTGCCTTATAGGTTCACCTCTCGCTATCGCGTAACCCAGCCACCTCAAGGACTGGTATCGCACTTAGGTTTTAGGTTTCTTATTGTTACCTATTGTACCGACTTGAGCCCATCCTTGGACTTACGTGTGCTAGCCTGACATCACGAAAGGGCCTTGGACCTAGCAGGGACTGCTCAGCAACTGTCTGGTTTAGAAAGTCGTTTGGAGGATCAGGATCATCGTCTTGATCAATTCGCCCAAGCCCTCCAAACTCTGCTTAATCGTACTACTCCTACCCAGTTAGAGGTTTCTCCTCCAGTTAATTTGCCCCCTTCTGAACCTTTTGCTACGCCTACTACTTGTCCTAACTTGCTACCTCCGGTACGTTATGGAGGTGATCCTATCGCCTGTAGACTAGGCTTGTGCACCGATTTTTTTTCGGTAAGATTCGGTTTGATTTTTCGGATTTTTAAACTTTTCGATTCGGCTCGTTTCGACCGATTCCTGTTTCGATTTGGTTCGGCTCGATTAGTTTTTCGTGTACATTTTTTTTTCGGAATATCGACCATTTTTCGTATTTTCGTGTCACTTTGTTCGTTTTTTGTATCGACTTTTCGTAATTTTGGAAATTTTCGTTTTTCAGAATTGTACATGTTTTCGGAATATCGACCGTTTTTCGTATTTTCGTGTCACTTTGCTCGTTTTTTGTATCGACTTTTCGTAATTTCGGAAATTTTCGTTTTTTCGGAACGTCTGTTCTCCTCGTTTTAAAGCAATAAATTTTGATTTGACACATTTCAAGTCCATTCGAAAATTCCGAAAATATTTCGTTTCGGCTCGGAAAACTTTTCGGATCTGCCATTTTCGGATCTAAAAATTTTCGGAAATTCGGCCGCATCCGAAAACACGAATCGGGAAATTTAGTGAAAATTCCGAAATTCCGAAACCCGAAACGCACATCCCTACTGTAGACGTTCCTTAAACCAGATCTCTATCCACTTTGAATTAACCCCGTGGTTTTACCCTACTGATCGTGCTAAAATTGCCTTCGTTATCAATCACCTTACCGATAAAGCATTGTGTTGGGCTAATCCTCTCTGGGATACCGATAAACCTATTGTTTATAATTATCGGGAATTTATGTCAGCCTTCCGGAGAGTGTTTGATCCCCCTGGTCGTAAAACCAATGCCGCCAAGTCCTTGTTGCGCCTGCGCCAGGGTACGAAATCCTGGGTGATTACGCACTAGAGTTTAGATCCTTGGCTTCTGAGTTAAACTGGAATAATGAGGCTTTGGTAGACGTTTTTTCTGAAGGTTTAAATGATGAGCTCCAGGACAAAGTAGCAGCCAGAGATCTTCCAGAGGATCTGGAAGACTTGATCACCTACTTGTCCTGCATTGATGAACGTCTTCGCCATCGTAAAAATACCAAAGATAGATCTAGAAGACCACCTGTTAGGACACCTCCCCGGTTTTCTTTGCCTTTGCTCCCTGAGTCACTTCCTCCTCCCGAACCTATGCAATTGGATAGTACCAAGCTCCCCAACAGTGAAAAACAACGCCGTCAACGCGAAGGGTTATGTCTGTACTGTGGATTAGGGGGTCACTTGCTTAACCACTTCAATGCTAAGGACGCGCTCAGCGCGTCCTCAGCATTACCGCTGGTGTGCTGAGGACGCGCTGAGCGCGTCCTCACATTGGGGTCAGCGTTCGGCCGGGTTCCGGCCGATCGCTGGCCCCTCCGGTGCGGGCTGACATCCTGGATGTCAGCCCGGCATCCGGACCAGCAGCCGCCATTATTAGGTGTCATCGCGGGGGCGCGATGACACCTAATTCAGGCGCCCCCCCCGCATGTGCGGAGGAGGCGCCTGAAAGGGAGGGGGGGGAGGTCCTTCGGACCTCTCTCCCTCCCGATCGGCGCGCACAGGGGGTTAACCCAGGCATCATTTGGAAGGGCACAGCCTGCCCTTCCAAATGATGCCTGGCATTAACCCCTGGGGAGCTGGATCGCAAATCGGCGCTGAAAAGCGCCGATTCGCGATCCTTCCCGGGAGCTGGCCGACATCTTGGATGTCGGCCAAGCCTCCGGGAACTCCCCCAGAGGACTGGCGTCATCGTGCGTAGCACGATGACGCCAGTCCTACAGTTAACCCCTAACTGCCACCAACTGTGGAGATAGGGAGTTCCAATGAACTCCCTATCTCCCGATCCGTGGCAGCTAGGGGTTAAATTTTGATATCGTTGGATCGGCCAGAGCATGGCCGTTCCAACGATACCAAACATGAAAGTTAAAAATGTTGTAAAAAAAAAAAATAAAAAAAAATAAAAATAAAAAAAAATTAAAAAAAAAATAATAAAAAAAAAATAAACACTTTTTTTTCTTTTTTTTGGGTTTGTTAATGCAGCAATATTGTTCCCATTTCAATTATAATGTGAACAATGATGCTGCACTAACGATTTTTGTATGCGGTGCGTTTGTTAAAAATAGTGTCATTTTCCCCAAAAAAAAATGTAACGAGACTCCATCTCTAATTTTTTTAACAAGCGCACCCCATACAAAATATAACCGCAATTGCTCGCATGTTAAAATGTGGAAAAAAACACTTTACACGTTGTAAATTATTGAAAATACATATTTTATTGCATTTTTTGTTATAATATACAGACATGACATAACGTATACATATAATAATGACATATTATGAATCTACCGAGTCTGACGGAAAGAACGATATATAATATGTCGTGTCATATACTAAAATAAGCCTTCAAAACACGTTTAAACATGATGCGCAAAACAGGTAAAAAATGACCTCAGCACAGGGGCGGGAAAAGCCTCAGCAGCGAAAGGGTTAAAGGTTGTCCTAAACGCCCCCAGGGACCTTCGGAAACTCTCATGCCTAAGTGCCCTTTGGGGACAGCTCTTGGGTACTTTTCCCTCGTCCCCTAAACTGGAAAATAGACTCCGGGTTCCGGTTACTCTATCTTGGGAGAGTTCCTGTAACCCAGTGCATCTCTATGCCCTGGTCGACTCTGGTGCTGCCGATAACTTTATCGATTTAAGTTTTGCTCGCAAGCATGCAATTCCTCTTGTTGAAAAGAAAACACCTTTACTTGTACAAGCCATTGATGGCAGACCACTTGAAACCCCTTTTGTCCTGTTCGAAACTCAGAACATTTCTGTTGGGATAGGACTATGTCATAGAGAAAATATGTTTTTCCATGCTATTTCATCTCCTTCCTATCCTATTGTACTTGGTTGAACTGCCCCCTTCGTCTGGCCATATGGTCATTTTTGTCGTTGTTGATCGTTTCTCCAAAATGGCACATTTTATTCTGTTAAAGAAACTTCCCTCCGCTACCGAGCTGGTACACATCTTTACTAAGGAGATATTTCGACTACATGGCGTCCGTAATGTTATTGTTTCAGACCGTGGTTCCCAATTTATATCCAAATTTTGGAGAGGCTTTTGTCAACAATTAGGAGTCCAGCTTTCCTTTTCCTCTGCCTATCATCCACAGACGAACGGATTAGCTGAAAGAACAAATCAAACACTAGAGGCGGAATTTGCATACAATAATGCCACGTCTCAGTTGACCAAATATTCCCCATTTGAAGTAGTCACTGGTATGCACCCCACTATTTTTCCATCCTCCTTTACGCCTCAGGATATTCCGGCCTTGGAAGACCATCTTCGTGTTCTGTGTTTGATTTGGGACAGGACCAAATCGAATCTCGAATCCGCTTCTTTTGCCCAGAAGCGTTCTGCTGACCTTAGACGCAGGTCACCACCGGTCTATCATGTAGGGGACAAGGTGTGCCTCAGCACACGCCACATTAGGTTGAAGGTCCCTTCTATGAAATTTGCACCCCGGTTTATAGGACCTTATAAGATTCTTAGATGCGTTAATCCCGTCTCGTACACTTTGCAGTTACCTATGTCCCTTCGTATCCCCAACACCTTTCATGTGTCCTTGCTTAAACCCCTCCTGTGTATTCGTTTTTAGACATGTGCATTCGTTTTAGTACTAAAATGATTTAGTCCGAATTTTGGGATAATTTAGTTTTCGTATGACTCAAGAGAAACGAAACTGCTCAGTACAAAAAACGAAAGAAACTAAAATAAAATGCACTACATTTTAGTTTCAGTCCTTTTTGTGATATTACATTGATGAGTGAAGGAGACCAGCAATGAAGAGCGAAGCATCGCAACATCCGAAGTTCTGCACCCTCCACAAGCCAATGCAGTAGGATGTTCTATACAGAGAGAGGCATTAATTAATGCAGGAGGATGTTCTATACATTATACAGAGAGGGGTATTAATGCAGGAGGATGTTATATACATTATACAGAGAGGAGACTTTTTTTTTTAGCCCTTTAAATCCAGTGGCTGTGAGCGCTGAGATCAGCTGCTTGTTACATTATCTCTCAGTACAATGTATCAGGCTCAGCTGTTACAGTAATTGACTGTAACAGCACTCAGAGTTTCAGTAAAACAAGGAAATAATATTGTTCTAACCTCTTATATATAAAAATATTATTTACTAGTTTTACTGAAACTCTGAGTGCTGTGATGAGCAGCAGTCAGTTACTGTAACAGCTTTGCTTGACACGGGGCTGTATTACAATGTTGGTGCTAACTTAACCAGAGCTGTTGTAAACTGAAAACCTCCATAGGCTATAATGGCTCTGGTAAGTTTACAACAGCTCTGGTTAAGTTAGCACCAACTATGTAATATGGCCCACATTGTGCTGAGAGTGAGAGATACTGTAACAAGCAGCGATCTCAGCCCTCTGAGGAGCCACTACAATAGTAATTGTATCCACTGATTTTCGGATGAATGAAATAAATTTTCATACTAAAGAACTGAAAACGAATTTCTTTAGCAACTAAATAAATTGCATTTTAGGACTAATCCATTAGTTCAAAACGAAATTTTGTGCTGTGCACATGTCTATTCGTTTTACCCGTCCTGACACCCTTCCTCCTCCTCCAGTTGCGGTAGACGGGAGCCCCGAATTCGAAGTTGAGTCCATTCTGGATTCCCGTCGTTCTCGGAACAGGATACAGTATTTGGTTCATTGGAGGGGTTATGGTCCTGCGGATCGGACGTGGGTCTCTCTTCGCGATCTTCATGCTCATTTGTTGGCCGCTTTTCATCGTCGTTTTCCTGATAAACCGGCTCCTGACCGCCCGGTGGGCGTTCCTCGAGTAGAGGGTGCTGTCACGGACCGGCGGCTGGCGCGGCTCCGGCGTCCATCACTGCGTTCTAGGGGGCTGCGTCTCCCTCGCAGCCCTTCCTTGCGTCCTATGCGCGCATGCCGCCGGCCCTTCCGGGTTTGATTCCTCCCAGCGGCGTGACGTCATCACACCTCCACCGTGGACTCTTCCTATACCATGTGATCGTGTTGGCCAATCGGATTGCAGGGCACGAGATTTAAACTTGCTTTTTTCCTTTCTTCTTTGCCCTTTCGTGGTCTTTGCTTGCTTGACCCTTGGTGCTACATTCTGAGTTTTCTGATTGATTTATCTGTGTATGACCTGGCTTTTGGCATCTGACCTGAGTACCTCTATAACCCTTTGACCCGGCTTTTGAATTTGACTTTGGATTTGGTATATCCCTACGACCTGGACTTGTTAACCTCCTCTGGTACCTCTTATGGTTTCGGGGTGCTGCCTCATATTTCCTAACTTGCCTGTCTCTTTACCAGCCACACTAAGGACTGGTTTCTGTCCTCCTTCCTCGTTATCCCTGCCTTATAGGTTCACCTCTCGCTATCGCGTAACCCAACCACCTCAAGGACTGGTATCGCACTTAGGTTTTAGGTTTCTTATTGTTACCTATTGTACCGACTTGAGCCCATCCTTGGACTTACGTGTGCTAGCCTGACACACACTCTGTACTCTCAACGCTCAGGGAATAGCACGATCTTTAACAGGACTGTAATAACTTCCACACTCCAGCCTGGTTTCAAACCCTAACAGCCCCAGCGTGCATCCTATGTCTCTCGTTGCTCTGCTCACACTGCTTCTGCCTTGCAAGAGGCTGCTGAACCCTTTCCTCTTCCTGTACCACCTCCTTCCTGTCCTCACGCAAAGGACGATGGTCGGTGTAGTTCGGTTTTGTCCAGCATAGTCCACAATGTCTCTGTCTCCCTCTGGTGGCAGCAATAGTTCAATGCACCAGAATACAGTGTTTTAAAGCAGCGCTACACTCTCCCCCCCTTGAACACTTGGGTCCCTCCAAGGGAGTGTAACAGATACATAACATTGCAATATTTACATTAAATCAATACATTCAGGTTCAGTAGCAAACATATAATGGGTCAGCTATACATCCTCGAGTTGACTCATGTCCCTAGCTACCTCAGCCAGCATAGCAGACACTTTGGGCAGCCTTCACACAGTTGTAACCGCTTCTTCTGTGCTATGTCCCAGTGAATCATATGTAAGTCTCTGAGGGGGCCGTATTGAACGTTTAGGCTCAGATTTATCAATTTCCTCTTCAGGTGGAAGGGCTACATTTACAGGCTCAATTCTCTCTTCTACAACCGGAGCAGACACCTCTTCAGAGTACGAGCCTTCCAGTGAAGGAATAGAACTATAGTCTATTGATACATCTTCTAGGATTTCAGGAACTTCAGGTCTGAATTCTGGAGCATCGGGCCTCAGGTCACTTTCACACTGAGCAGAGGCCAGAATAACTTCTTCAGGCTCAGGTGGGCGCACCCAGCTCAAACACCAGTCCTCTTCCTCACTGTCTTCTTCACTTTCTCCGACAGAACGTAACTGCTGAGACCGAGTAACAGGAGCCGAACAAGGAACAGGCAGATTAGGCAAGGAAAGTTCTCCTTGCAAGGTATCCGTACCGCCTCTCTCAAAGGTAACAGATGATTTCTGTGCCAGTTCTTTAGAGGCCAGGGGTTTCCATCCGGACGGATTTGGTATACCAGCAGACCAGGCAGTTGCTTGCAGACAATGTAAATTTGAGAACTCCATCTATCGGCCAGTTTTGTCTTGAAGAAACACCCAGGTTCTTTAACAAAACCCTATCGCCGGGCTGTAGGTCCTGTACCCGAACTCTCAAATCGTAATTTCGCTTGTTTCTCTGCTCTCTACCTTCTGAGGTCAAACGGGTCTGTTCAAATGCAGCAGCTAGGTTTCTCCGGAGTCTGTCCACATAATTCTTGTAGGAAGTGACAGACGTCTGGTCAATAGATAGGCCAAAAGCTAAATCAACTGGCAGTCGAGCCTCTCTTCCAAACATGAGACGATAAGGCGAGTACCCAGTTGCATCACTCTCAGAACTATAGTACGCATGCACCAGCGTAGCTATGTGATGACTCCAACTTTGTTTCTCTTTAGCTGACAGTGTCCCCAACATATTCAGTAGAGTGCGATTAAACCTTTCTGGTTGAGCATCACCTTGGGGGTGATATGGAGAAGTTTGAATCTTCTGAATTCCTAGTACTTCTAACAATTGCCCGACAAGTCGGCTCTCAAAGTCTCTGCCTTGATCTGAGTGGATTTTTTGTAGTAGGCCGTAATGAACGAAAAACTTCTCCATTAAAACTTTTGCTACTGTAGGAGCACGTTGGTCTTTCGCATAACGAGTGAAATGATCAGTCACTACTAAAATATTTCCCTGCCCACTAGCATCAGACAGGCTCTAAGCACAGGAAATCAATGCACACCAAGTCCATGGGTCCTTGACTTTGCAGGTGGCTCATTGGAGCAGTTCGGGTTGTAGGGTCTTTCTCTGAATACACCTCAAACACGAATGGCAGTAACTTTCAACTTCAGATCTCATACAGGGCCAATAGAATCTGTCTCGCACCAGTTTAAAAGTTCTCTCTGCACCCAAATGTCCATGATCATCTTGCAATGCTCTCAACACACTTTGTCTGTGCTTCTCTGGGAGGAACAATTGTTGCGTTTCTTCAGCATTGTTCGAGGGGCCCCTTCGGAAGACCACCCCATCTAACACCTTCAGCCGCTCCCACTCTTTATAGACCAACCGAGCTCCTTCGGGGGAATTAGTCAGCCTTTGACCCGCGTTCATTGCTTTTATTGTCAATCCGATCAGGGGATCTCCGGCTTGATCTGCTCTCAGGTCCTGTTTCGAGAAAGTAGATAAGCTTTCACTCCTTAGTTGTGTAGGATTACAATAAAGTTCTGGAACGCTCGCAGCCATAACTCCTATAGCTTCTGCCCCAATCGCTCCCTTGACCTGGCGCTCGGCCCCTTGACATAAGGCTTGCACCCCATCAGGAGTCAACTGAGTCCATTCTGTATTATAAGGCCTTCTTGACAAAGCATCTGCATCTCGATTATTTACTCCTGGGCGATACTTGAGGCTGAACCGGAACCCCGACAAAGCAGCTAACCACAGATGTCCTGTCGCATCCAGTTTCGCAGTAGTAAGGACGTACGTAAGAGGATTGTTGTCGGTCTTTATCACAAATTCGGCCCCATAGAGATAATCTTTCAGCTTGTCCACGACCGCCCACTTCAAGGCCAAGAATTCCAATTTGTGAGTAGGATAATTCTTCTCTGAAGGCGAAAGACTTTGGCTCACATAAGCTACAGGCCTCAGCAGACCATCGTATTCTTGATACAAGACTCCCCCTAGACCTTCTCTGCTGGCGTCCACATGCAATTCGTACGGCTTATGAGGATCAGCGTAAGCCAGGACGGGAGCTCGAGTCAGACTCTCTTTCAGCTTCACAAAGGCACTTTCACATTGATTAGTCCACTCTTCTTGGATGTATTCTCGAGCCTTCCTAGGCCCTTGAGCAAACGAACTTCGATCAGAGGCCTTGGAGTCTTCTCCCACTTCTTCTTTTCGTAGGAGCTTATTCAAAGGTTGAGCTGTTTTAGCAAATCCTCCTATGAATCTTCGGTAGTATGAGCAGAACCCCAAGAATGATCTAATATCTATGATTCGGTAACATTCCGGGGTCTAGGCCAGGAAGCTACGGCTTCCAACTTCCGAGGATCTGTCGAAACAATTTCTGCCGAAACAACATGTCCCAGGTACGTAACTGAAGGTAGACAAAATTGACACTTCTCCAGGGACAGTTTCAACCCCTCTTCATGGAGCCGCTTCAAGACCTTCTCCAACTGTTGCTCATGTTCTTCCAAAGTCTTCCCGAACACAATAATATCATCTAGATACACCAACACCTCTATCAAGTTCATATCTCCGACTGTCTTCTCCATTAACCATTGGAACGTGGCGGGGGCCCCCGTGAGGACTTGAGGCATTCTGTTGAACTCAAAGAACCCCAGTGGGTAGATGAACGCAGTCTTCTCTTTGTCTTCAGGATGCATTGGTATCTGATGGTACCCACTTCGTAGGTCTAGTACACTAAACCATTTTGTTCCAGACAAACACTGTAGGGCATCTTCTATCCGAGGAGTAGCATATTGATCAGGAATGGTCCTCTGATTTAACGTGCGATAGTCTATACATAAACGTATAGAACCATTCTTCTTTCAAACCATCACTATGGGAGAGGCATAAGGACTCCTGGACTCTTGAATCGCCTTAGTCCTCTGTAGTTCATTTAGCTGTTCTCGTAGATCATCCAAGTCTCCCAGCGGAACTCGTCTTAACCTTTCCCGAAACGGCTTATCCTCTTGTAGTCGAATGCGACGTTCAGTACTCTTAGCGCATCCCACGTCGAACTCATCCTTCGGGAACAAGTCCTTCCATTTTAGAATCTGGGACTGAAGTCGTTTCTTCCATTCAAGCGAGATGGGAGCGTCTTTAGGATAGAACCGTTCAGCTGGAATCTCTTTGTTCACTCCCCCTCCTAAATCAGTAGGGGAGAGAGGCGTAACAGAAGCCACTTGTCCTAGGGGCATTTGTGCTTTTAGGACCACTGGAGAATCAGATACATTACATACAGTGACGGAAATTCTTCCTCTTGCCCGTTGTAAAGCTCTTGTGGAGATTATCTCAGGGATTACTTCCACTCCGGCCTCACTCTCGCGACTGGGATCAGTTTCCAGTACCACATAAGGACCCGGTTGTCATTCGTTCAACTTGACTGAAGCCCGGAAACTCGCCACTTCTCCTGATTGCAGAACCTTCTCTGTTCCTCCCAATCTCCACAGACGCCCCACTTCGGCAGGTGCCCTCTGTTCTTCGACCATTCGTTGATAGACTGGACGTATCATCGGATGCACTCCTCTTGTAGAACCTTCTTCCATCACTATGGGAGTTAGAAGATGCCTCACCAGATCAGTATTCATCCCCACTATCACAGAACTTCTGTTGGCTCCTGAAGGGTGAGGACACACAATGGCTAATGCATCACAACCTACAGACTGTCCGACGACTTCGGATCTGATTTCTAACTTCACCTGTAGATATCCATCATAGGGAAGTTTCTCAGTTCCGATGCCCCAGATCTCAAGGTCCTTTAATTCCTTTAAAG
Source organism: Leptobrachium leishanense (assembly GCA_009667805.1). NCBI lineage: Eukaryota > Metazoa > Chordata > Amphibia > Anura > Megophryidae > Leptobrachium > Leptobrachium leishanense. The sequence continues at coordinate 67,128,420 of CM019071.1, read as the reverse complement.
GTATGTGCTTCAAGTGCTTCTCGTAGAAGTCTCGATAGATCAACATCACTTGAGTACCTGAGTCTAACAGAGCTTTAGTGTAAACTCCCTCTACTTGGATTGGAATGATGGGAGAAGGACCTATCAGCTGGTCAGGAAACTTGTTCGTAGCCGCAGGAGGTATAGGCCCAGTTCGTTGCACTCTAACCTTCTTCCTGACCCGTTGAGGTCTTGGGTGTGCATTGCTTTCCCGCGACATAGGACCGGATACTAAGGGAGTAACTCTTTCAGTCCTGTCAGACACAGCATGTGGCACGGATCTGGGCCCTCTCGGCATTTCATTTCGCACTTGAAAATTGGAGCGGTTTTCGACAGTCGGGCGCCGCCAGCACTTCGGTCTGTATGACCGCTAAACAGAAAGTTCCTACTTCTGCGGCGAAAACTGTGTGTGAAGCATTAGCAACCCTTTTTGCCTTAATTAAAGCCTCTTCTTCTCGGATAGCTTTGACCAATTTGGAATAGGTCAGTCTCTTGCTCTGGTATCTACATTAGTCTGAAATTTCAACATTATGGGATCCAGTGAGAGTGCTCCTTTGAAAATTTGATCCATCAAAGCTTTGCTTGCATGACTCGGTTCCATGCCTCCTTTTAGAATAACCTGATGGATGGTGGACAATTCTTCTCCTTCCTTTTGATTGGTGTGAGAGAACCTGTGGATAAGCTCGGCACAATCCTCCTCTCCTCCGAAAATTTCCTGTAAAGCTTCTAGATACTCAGCAGCAGTGCAACCTGACTTGTCTCTTTTCAGATTTCGGACGACATCTGAAGTAGGAGCTCTTAAGCTCTCGATCAACCTTTGTCTTTTCACAGTGTCAGCAACTTCCCATTCTTCCACAGCTTGCACTGCCTGATCTGTCCAAGTAGCAAAGTCCTCTTCTCCAGCTGGCACAGGGACCTTACCGGAACAGAACCCCAACTTGCGATATCCATAATTGGCAGATGCGGCTGAGTTTTGGGCCAACGTTTCCAAAAGCTTCCCCATAGTGGTAAAGAATGTAGCAGGAGGGAACCCTGTAGTTGGGGTAGCATCGGGTATCTCGTCTCCTGACGTTGTTGGTCTAGTCACGGGAACATTCGCGGGATCACCACGTGGCGTACTTGGCTGGACCAGTCGAACTTCCACATCGTCGGTCAGCTTCACACTCGCGCCCTGAAAACACACTGGAACACCCTTTCTCCACTCAAAAAGAACATATGTGTGAGAAGTCTCTGGGTTCACTTTAACATCCACTATGAATCCCTGCTGGTCAGGTGCCAACGCTGCCATGGCCCAGCGGATCTGTTCTTCTGCCAAGGTGCCTGCAGGAATGTCCATTACTACACTCAACCCTAACTGGCCATTTTGTGCTATACACCACTCTGCTGCTTCTTCTGGATCCATATTAACCCCTTAATTGCAGTATACTCAGAGACTGTAATCCCGGACGAGCCCCCACGTGTAGTGCTCACTCCCGGAGGAGCCGCTGAATAAACCTCGGGTTAGTCTCACCGCACTAGGAAATAACTATACACCAGCACTGTTGTGGATTTTTATATATTATATTCTTTACTGATCCCAATAAAGCAGCATATAATACGCATATACGGTATTTGAATGACAAGAATTCGTAACGCGGGAAAAACACTCGGCGGTAAAAGAAACGGTTAACCCCCTCAGTTCTGGAGTGTAAGTCCCGTGAATAATAGCTCAAAAATATATATGTGTGTTGTAGGATACCCGGGTACTGTATTCAACTGGCCAGTGAATGAAACAAAACAATCTTCGACTAGTCACCGTTGGGGCCCTTAAAGGAACAGATAAACAAGTGCGCAATGTTCTGCATTTTCACCAGGCCGAAGCCTTCTCACCCATCCGGTGTAACCGCTTGTCCTATACTGATGAACGCTGAAGAAAGGGATCTCTCTCTAGAGGATCTGTCCTCGCTGCCACTTGGAACTCGACGCTGTTAATGTCTGCACTCCTGATCGGGTTCTCCTCCACCAGGACACGAACACATAGGCTGCCAGCACTCCTCTCCAGTTTGCAGCCTCTCCTCACACGATGTCCCTCTTCTCCCAAAACCACACTTTGTCACGAACAGTTCAGCGTAGCACACTCTGTACTCTCAACGCTCAGGGAACAGCACGATCTTTAACAGGACTGTAATAACTTCCACACTCCGACCTGGTTTCAAACCCTAACAGCCCCAGCGTGCATCCTACGTCTCTCATTGCTCTGCTCACACTGCTTCTGCCTTGCACAAGGCTGCTGATCCCTTTTCTCTTCCTGTACCACCTCCTTCCTGTCCTCACGCAAAGGATGATGGTCAGTGTAGTTCGGTTTTGTCCAGCATAGTCCACAATGTCTCTGTCTCCCTCTGGTGGCAGCAATAGTTCAATGCACCAGAATACAGTGTTTTTAAAGCAGCACTACAATAATGTACCATCGTTTCGAAGTGTTTGCAACACTGGTGAGCAATGCATGCTTCAGTGGCAGTCACCATAGGACTCCCATATAAACTACGGGAAAAACAACACCAGATAACTTTCGCAGAAACTACAGCAGAAGCAATGGTATAAAAAACCTTTGACCTAAACACAGGTGGAAACTGCAATGAAATATTTGCTAAGGCTGGGGTCAGACGAGCATAGTGTTCACGTCCGTGATTGTGCCGAAAAGTACGTCCGTGATAGTATGACAGAAAGCCCATCGGAACCCGTTACACGAAGTACGTCCGCACTGAACTGCGGGCGCACAACGGCCGCGGCCCACGGACGTAAGGCAGGCAAGAACGTACAACCTCTAGAACGGCCGCACAAAGCGCACAACGTCTGCATAGCTTTGTGTTTGAGTGATGGAACGTGGTCAGACGGACTGCATTTATATGTCCAGCATTTTTCACGGACAAAATGGTTTTGCTTTTTATTTTATTTTCCCTCCTACATCCGTCAAAATATACGTCATTGAATAAATAGCCTGTGGCCACTACTGCGTCTTCCGTACTGACGTACGTCCGTGTGCACGGACGTACAGTTTGTAGAAATCACGTTCGTCTGACCCTAGCCTAAGCTGTACAGCAGAAATTACAGTGGAAACTCCTTTGAAAACCAGCTTGAAGAACTTTGAGAGAAACTACAGTGGAAAGAACAGTGAACTATGATGGCAGTTCCCTTTATACAGAATTCACCATAGTTTGGCTGTACTTGATCCAAAGTGGTAGTTCATTGAAGTTAAACAACTGTTTTTTCAGTGAAAGAACACTGAATTGTGAATGACCCTTCATTCAACTCAGGTCCTTCCTAGAGCATCTTATTTCAAACAGGAGATTTAGGTATATTACACCTTAATGGTCGGACAACCAGCAAAAAGAATCATGTTCTCCTTCTTCCATTTTGGAATTATAGAAAGAATCGGGACTGTAGTAAGGATAAAATGCATCTGAAACTGCCAACTGCATGAGCAGAATTTTCTAAATTTTTCATGGGCCAAATTGTATACCTGTATAAACCTGTAATCTACATATTTTGGACATTGTCTTTTGACACTCTTATCATTTGAAAAATCTAAAAATTATATACAGTATGTGTATACTACGGGAGCTTAAATCAATTAAAAATTAAAAGATTGAATAGTGACCAATGATAAGTGCAGCCTATAGAGTGCTGGTGCTGTGTGCAAAAGCTCCAAAAGTGCACCTACTCTTATCATTTGGTCCAATTCACAAAATCCCCATTGATGAACAGTTTGATTATGGATATTCTTCTCCTCAGCTAGTTTTAACCCGGCAGTGAGACTCTCCCCTTATTCCTGTCGGCATCTTTACCCATTGGTGCATCACTGGAGGCCGCGAGGACCTTGTGTACATTGACTATGCTTTGGGATCACCTGCTCTGGAGATAAAGGGATCCCAGGACAACTCATGTGTGTGGCAGTATGGCAGGCATGTGTTGGTATGAAATTTCTTTAAAAAGCAGCAAAGAAATGTGTGTAACAAGTGCTATTAGATAAAATATGTATAGATATTATAGACAGTGGTGCTGCTTGAGGCTAGGGTCAGACGAACGCATTTTTCACGTCTACTGTCAAAAAGTGCGTTGATGCGTCCGAACGCATTTTTTCACGGAAGACGCGATGCGCAATGTCGGCCGTATTTTTTGATGGAGCTATAAAAACCAAATGGACGTGATGTTGGCCGGACATGTGCAGCGTCTGACGTCGCCTAATCATGCACACATGCCGCTATGCCGACGCAGCACACTCTGTGCGTCAGTACTAGCGGTTCCACGTTCTCAAAAAAATTTGTTCGTTTGCCGCTTGCGTTGCGCAGCCAAACTTTCGTGCGGCCGTACTTCGTATATTGGCCGTCATTGTACGTAATTTGCTGCTACTGTGGCCGTAATAAAATGCGGCTCAACGCACGTTCACACTGCGTTCGTCTGACCCCAGCCTTAGTAGGGACATGTCCACAGTCCTCCAACAGACACAGTGTCAAACTTCAAAAAACCAAACGCAATATCCCAGCGCACCTTTACGTGTGATAGTTATGTCAGGTGGTATGTCTCATTGGCATGTGCTAATAACATGCAAATGACATGCAATTATTTTTGTGCTATGTGATAGCATAATACAAAAGTACTTGTATTGAAAACATCTCCCAGCTGTCTTCTTTTGTTTTATATCCGCCAATCATTCGTGTATATCCACACATATTTCATAGTGGTAAAAAAAGAAGAAAATGGAAAGAATAATTGCGTAGTAAAGTAGATTGCATGATTTCCCTTTCTTTAATATCCCCCTAAGTAATCTCACTCAGAATGGAGTCCAGACTAAATGACTCACTTGTGATCCTTCCCCTCTTTTTCTCTTTAAATCCTGTTTGGATGCTGTATTTAGAAGCAGGCTCACGAAAAAACATTCATATTGCAGGGTGTCTGTTCTAAATATGGTAGTATATAAAAGTAAAAAACACTTCCTTATGGACCTTACTCACAGTTTTAGAGCCTATCCTGGCTCCTATTTCGCACCTGTGGCAATCTCGGAGATGCCCCACCAACTCTCGAGTGGTGCCTTCAACATATGTGTGTTGTGGTTGAGCTATCCATGGCTCCCATAGGCTGCTCCCATAAACGCATCTATAGTATGATGCACCTTGGCGGTGAGTTCATTCATGAGAACAGTGTCCCTGATGTTGGCCAACACCTTACCAAAGTGGGGGGGGCTCTAAGGCCCCCCACCCTGCTGCGATGGCACGGTGCCCAGCCAAGGCCATTTTAGCCAGCAGTTTGTTTTGGCACATGGTGAGATCCTCCAGGGGGCAAGCGAGTAGAAATATTGCCGGTGTAAATGGGAGCTCCCGCTCCAGCACAGTCTGGGCAATAGAGTGTAGTTTCGTCCATAAGAGTGCTAATTGGGGGCATTCCCACCACATGTGCAGGAAAGTGCCTTTGTGACTGCAGAGTCTCCAGCACACGTCTGTGGTGGTCACCTTCATTTTGACCAGCTTCTCCGGTGTGGTATACCATCTGAATATCATTTTCAGGGACTGCTCCTGATAAGCGGTACAAATAGAGGTCCTCCGAGCCGCCTCCCAGATATCCAACCACTCATCTCCCTCCAGGCACTCTCCCAGGTCAGTATGCCATGCTTTAATGTAAGTTAGTTCCTTCCAGTCGAGGGTCAAGGTGATTGACGAATAGATTGTAGAGATGAGGCCTTTGGGGTATCTCCCCAGTAGGCACAGATGTTCAAACCATGAGGGCCTGGCAAGTGCAGCAGCTCTAATATGGGGCTTGACAAAGTCCCTCAGCTGTAAGAACCGGAAAAACGTGCAAGGCGGAAGTGTATATCTGCTCTGTAAGTCTGGATAGTGCAATAAAGTGTCTTTGGGGTAAAAATCAGTCAAGCTCTGGAGTCCCGCATCTTCTAAGATTCCGAAAGGTTGCGGACAAATGCCCGGGGGGAACTCTTTGTTACGTAGGACCGGAGAAGGGTAGGTGGTGATATCACATCTAACAGCAACTGAGTCCCAAAGTTTCACTGCAGCGACAATGGCCGGGCACTCCGTGCGCAGCGCCGGGCTGTGAGAAGTGGCAGTCCATAGCCAGAATTGAGGAAGATCCGGGGACATCATAGAGGACTCAAGTTCCACCCATCTATGGGCTCCAATAGGGAAATACCATTCCATTAACTGGGCGAGGCGAGCCGCCTTGTAATACGACATAAAGGGAAGGCAATCCCATCCCCCCTGCTGCCCAAGGCCTGTATAATGTCTGCCTCACCACCCTATGTCTCTTGTTATCCCATATAAAAGCATCTATAGCCGTCTGCAAGGTCGCAAGATCTGACTGAGTCAAAAGCAACGGAAGGGCCTGAAAGAGGTACAGGAGGCGAGGCAGAACATTCATCTTGATACAGTGCACCCTCCCCAGCCACGAAATATGCATTTTAGCCCAGCGTTCAAGGTCTTGATTTGCCGAATCAGCGGAGTGTAATTAAGTGAGAATATGTCCGAATGGGACCCCGGAATCCGAACACCGAGGTATGGGATGGATTCTGTGGTGGTATGAAAGCCAAAACGGTGTTCCATAATCTCGGTTTCGGCCCCAGAGGTACCCACCGGAAGAGCCGTGGATTTGGACATGTTAATTCTGTACCCCGCCACCCCCGAGAACCCATCCAACATCTCCAACAGCCGAGCTACTGAGGGTATAGGGCTGGTGAGGGACAAGAGCACATCATAAGCATAAGCTGATACCTTATATTCAGCACCCCCATAAGAGATGCATTTAATCAGCAGGTCATTATGGATGGCCAAGAGCAAGGGTTCAAGAGAGAGCGCGAACAGCAGCTGTGAGAGAGGACAACCCTGCCTCGTACCATTGGTGAGGTTAAAGGGACGGGAAAACGTTCCTGAAACCACAACCTGTGCCGCAGGCTTATCATACATAACTCTGATCGACGACGTGAACTCCCGTGGGAACCTTAGATGTGTCAACAGTTGAAACAAATAGGGCCATGTCAAAGGCCTTTTCAGCATCTACGGACAGGAATACTGTGGGATCACCTAAACGCTGGGGAAGCCATATCAAATCACAAGCCCTCCGGGTGTTATCATAGGTCTGATGGCCAGGGATAAACCCCACTTGTTCAGCATGGACCAGACTAGGGACAATCAATCAGAGAGCCAGGACCTTGGCCAAAACCTTAATGTTAAAGTTAAGTAGGGAAATAGGTCTATAATTCTCTGGGCCTAGGGGATCTTTGCCTGGTTTAAGAATGGTGACCACCGAGGCAGTCAGGGAGTCCCGAGCAAAAGGAGCTCCTTTTCTTGTCAAATTACACATCGCTGTAAGATGGGGGAGCAGTATGGGCAAGAATGTTTTATAATACAGCCCAGGGAGTCCATCCGGACCCGGGGCCATGTTGGGTTGCATGAGGCCAATGGCTGTCTTTCTTAACCTCCTCGCTTTCTATTGGAGCTCTGAGGAGCGCTGATTGCGTGTCCGACAGGACGGTAAATCCAATCCGTACAGGAACGCCTGCGCACCTCAGCAGCATGCACTGAATTATCGGGTGTCAGATGCGGGGAGTGGTTATAGATCTTCTCATAGAACTTTGTGAAAATATCCCTAATCTTGGACGGAGACCTGCACACATTGCCTTCCCCATCTCTCAAGGCCCCTACCCCTCGGGTATTCTGAAGGCCGGTTATTCTCCTCGCCGTGGGGGTATCCATTTTATTTGAGCGTTCGTAATAAAAACGCTTGGACCATAGCAAAGACCTGCTAACTTTATCTAAGGACAGTTGAGTCAGCGCACGCCGTGTGTCCTGCAGAGTGTTGAGGGTCAATGGCCCTGGATCCAGTTTATGTTTAAATTCCAGCTTACGCAACTGTGCCTGCAACTGCAAAAACCTCTCTGCTTTACATTTTTTCCGATAGGAGGTTTGGCTAATGAGTACCCCCCTCACCACCGCCTTATGCGCAGCCCACACAGCAGGCAGGGGTACGTCCTCCGTAACATTAACCTGAAAATAAGCTTCAAGCTCCAATCTAACCGTCTGAGAAATCCCTTCTGCATTCAAGAGAGTCAGATCGAAGCGCCATTGTCCAGGTACGGGTGCCCGGGCATCTTAATGGTCATGCTTACATCTGCGAGGTCAGACCACATAATAGAACCAATGGCCGGGGACCCCATCTCCGAGAGAGAGGCAGGCGCCACGAATAGATAATCAATGCGCGAATAAGATGCATAGGGTGCGAATAGAAGGTGTAATCTCTAGAGGATGGGGTTAGAGGTTTGCCAGACATCAACTAAGTCTAGGGACCTGACAAAGCGATGAAACAGTTTATCCTGGGCTCTTTCAGTATGGGGCACTGTCGGTTGAGAGGCATTGGATCGATCCAAGGTGGGGAAGGGCACAGCATTAAAATCCCCAGCAATAAGTAAGGCACCAGACTCATGGGAGAAAATAAACATTTGCAACTCAGACCAGAAGGAAGCATCCGGAACATTCGGGGCATACACCGAAACAATAGAGTACTTTTTATGAGCAAGACACCCATTTACCAGGACGTACCTGCCCTCTCCCCCCGCCACAACCGAGTCCAGTGTGAAAGATCAGGAACTTCGTATCAGAATAGAGATACCACGGGTTTTGTTTGGAGCACATGAGGAAAAGACCTGGGAGTAGCGTCTGTCACAGAGCCGGAAAGAGGCGGATTTAGGGATTCTGGTTTCCTGCAAACATGCTATGTCTACTGCTAGCGGCGCATTTCGCGAAAGAGAAGGCGTCTCTTCCCAGGGGAGTTAAGGCCCTTAACATTCAAGGACCAGATCTTTAAGGCCTTAGCCATAACTGTCAATTAGGGGGGGTGTGACAGTTCTGCGACAGACCCCTCTCTCCGGGCCAAAGAAGATAGAAAGAAGAGAAGAGAGAAAGTAAAAAAAATAAGGAAGGGGGTAAAGCACGAAAGGAAGAGGAGCCGAAAGTACACAGGAACACTGGGAAACAAGAAAACACATAACACTGAATTCCATTCCCCGGTCTGGGGCGAAAACCCGAAAACCAGGCATCAGGGGGGAAACTTCGGGCGACCATAAAGCCACATAAAGACCTCATGTAAAGAACCAGTCACCCGGTAGGTGACAATGCAGAACATGAAGATAAAAACAAAACTTCCAGCAACCCGAACAATGCGAATATAACCAATATAACAAAAACAGACCCGTAATTAGTCAAAACCCCCCTCCTGGCCTTAGGGCAGCATTCCCATATCCCCATAGTACCGAAAAGCAGCTTGAGAATCTGGTATTTTAAAGGGATAAGATATTTCCAGCTTGTTCCGAGGCCTAACAAATTCTCAAATTCACTGTACCACCAGCATGAAGAACTAGGGGTCCGGGATCACTTGGAAGCAAAAAAGGCAACCCGACCAAGTCGCAAATGCTCATGTTCCTGAGTCAGGGAACACGCCGATTAAAGAAAGTAGGCCCTCCTGCCATTCCACTGGGAGACGCTGAAGCTGGGGCGGATTGGCAGAGCGTACCCCTTCTGGCATCCGCAGGCCCAGGCATTCCATGAAAGCCGGCAGAGCGCTCACGGTAGCGCAGGAGAACGAGTGAGAATCTTTAGATACTATTAAACGAAACGGGAAGCCCCAGGTGTATTTAAGGCCGTTTTCTCTGAGTAATGCCGTCACTGGCTTCAATTCCCGGCGTCTGGCCAGAGTGCTCGGGGCCAAATCTTGAAAGATCTGAAGCTCAACATCCCCGTATTGCAGACCGTGCTCTCGGTTAGCTCTCAAAATTTTCTCCTTAGTCTGATAGTAGTGTAGTCTGAGGAGTACATCCCGGGGTTGTGAGTTTGGGGGCCTCTGGCCTTCAACTCACGGTGGACACGGTCCATTAAAAAGCTCTCAACAGGCAAGGCAGGGAGTAGACGGCGAAACATGCCCACCACCTTGGCCTCTAGCATAGCCTGGGACACTTCTTCTGACAGGCCCCTGATGCACAAGTTGTTATGTCTGGAGCGGTTAGACGCATCCTCTAGAGCCTTTTCTAAGTTCTCTACTTGATCCTGTAGCTGCGTAACAAAGTCCGCAGAGGCATTAGCCTGGTGTACTACCTCCTCCAGTTGGGCCTCCAGCGAGGACGTACGCGACCCCAGGGCCTGTATTTCCACTTTTACTGTCTGGGAGCCCTGAAGAATTTCTCCCGCCAGGATCTCCTGTACCTCCGTTACCTTCTGAAAAAAGGCCGCTATATCTTGTTTGGAGGCCAGGATCAGGTCAGATGGGCCCGCTGAGTCGTGTCCTTCATCCATCGATGGTGTCCGGCTGCCATCTTATTTTGCATCCTGAATGCGTCGGGCCACGAAAATCGGCGTCAACTGGCCGTTGTTCGGTTTTTTTGTTTTGATTGTGGCATGGCCGGTAGCAGGAGAGCCTCGTACAGCAGCTGGATAGACTTGGTCGGGGTAATTGCAGTTAGTTCTGCAAAGAATGTCACCTCGAAACCGAGAGCTCAGCTCTCACACCACCAGCCGCATGCTCGCCCAGGCTCCGCCCCCTTTATTTATTTTTTAAATTACAGGAGTTATTCACAAAGCACCTAAATTTCATTGAAATTTCGGTGCTTTTCACTTTGGTTCACTTAGTTGCACACTGGCGATTCAATTTCACTAAAACTATGGTAAATTCACTATTCACTGTAGGGTCACCATAGTGCGCCAACGATGGAGATGCCGAAGACTCAAAATTGAGTTGATGAACGTCACCGATAAGCACCGAAGACCGGCGAACTGGCCTTGGCGAAATCTACCAAACTGAATTTAATAAAAACAAAGACAAGCTATCCTATTCTAATAGGTGTTCAAACCAATAAAAATGCATTAAAATATGTCTAAATAATATAAAAAGATAGTTTAAAAAAATAAAAAAAGGTATGTTACAGAATAAAAAAAAGGCCATTTAAAAAAAAAATATTGGAGAACAAAAATTTTGTCAAAAAAAAATGCAAGAAAATACAAAAAAAGTGTTCTAGAAAATAAAAAATATAAAGACTTTTTGCTGAAAATGAAAAGAATAAAGAGTTTAATAATTGTTTTAAAAAAATTATATTATTTTTTTACATTGAAAACTATGGGAGTTGCCTGTTTATATCAGTTGAACTGAATCATCATAAATCAGGTCATTTCGCCGTCACTTTGGTGCAGTTTGGCATTCGGTGAATAGACTAACCATTACTTCTCTATGGGACAATTTCGCTACCGCTGAAGATCGGCGAACTGTGGCAAACACAACATATTTTACCGTCAAATTGCCAGTATTTGGAGAATTGATAGCTTTGTGAATAGACAAACTGTCCCGAAACTGCACCGTACGGTGAAATTCATCAATCGGTGTCCTTCGGTGGCAAGTTCGGTGCTATGTGAATAACTCCTTAAATTTCTATTTGGTTTTTAAAAATAGTAAATTTATACAGTAAGATCATTTGGGAAGGGAAAGGGTAAAGCATGTGCTTTTACAAAATAAAATCACAAAAACAATATACTACATAGATTAAAAGGTACATTCACTATGTCAGTGGGGGAAAAAAGTATTTCTGGGAGACGTAAGAATCTATTATTCTTACATAGGGCTAATTGCCAGTATTCTTTGTAGATCAGGGGTCTCAAACTCAAATTTCCAGGGGTCCACTGGACATGAGGTCTTCTTCTGTGGGGGCTACTTGCAAAATTCCAAATTTCAATAACTGCATTGAACTATAGTCATCCTTAGTTAGAGAATCACAGAGCTCCACAGCAGAAAAACTGACAGCAATGTGTGGTCTGTATGTGTGAATCACAGAGCTCCACAGCAGAAAAACTGACAGCAATGTGTGGTCTGTATGTGTGTATCACAGAGCTCCACAGCAGAAAAACTGACAGCAATGTGTGATGTGTATGTGTGTATCACAGAGCTCCACAGCAATAAACCTTACAATAACGGACTGACTGTAGGAACGGATCACAAAGCTTCACAGCAGTAAAACTCACAAAATGGAATTACTGTATGAGTAATCACAGAGCTCCACAGTGCCATATGTGTATGTTTTTGCCGTCTGTCATGTGCCTGATCTGGCTGTGGGTCAAGTATATGCGCAAAGCCTGTATGACATGTGTGTGTTTGATGGCTAGGCATCGTGTGTGCAATGGCTGATGGTGGTGTGGTGGTTGTAGTATAATAATCATCATTATGGAGTATGGACAATGGAGACTTCCCACATCTTTCAAATGATTCAGGAACTGTGTTGTTGACTGTAGCCCATACCCCTATTAGTTAAAAAAGGAGGACATTAGAAGGTGCTGTGGGTCAGCATTAGTGGCAAGGTTCAGGTAATTGATTGCCCTCCTCCAATATATATCAGGGTTATCCAGAGAAAGGTGAAACTCTGGAGAACGTTTGGAGAAGTGAAAATTCTAGGTCAAAATAGCCGATTTGGAAAGTGAGGTAAATGGGAGAATTTTTCTGGTTTGGCTATTTTGACCTAGAATTTTCACTTCTCCAAAAGGTCTCCAGAGTTTTACCTTTCTCTGAATAACCATGTATATGTCACAGGGCATCGCCTTGCATGTGCTCTACCTATGCATGAAGAAGTAATATATGTTAAAAAAAAAAAAAACAAGGCACATTTGCCATACAGGTATATTAGCTAAATGGTAAACATTTCAATATGAAGCATTTGACTGTGAGAGAGTGAAATGTGATGGATTTATAAATCTGTGCGTGTAATTGTGCATTTTTGTGGTTAACTCCTATGTTTGTCTTATAAGAAACATGTGATTGAACATGATCAGGGTCCCGTGTGATTCCACAGTGGGTGGACCAGCCTCATCTTTTTGTAGTAGAATGGATAAAGCCATGGCGTCACTTTTAATTTTATTGTAATAATAATAGTCTGGAAAAAGAAACAGTATTTTATTTTCCTACAGTGTCCCTTGTAATATATTGTACTCAAAATTGTTTCACTTTTGTGCAACTTTGTACAAAATCATTTTTATTCATTATTTTTCACTGCTTGGGTTAGAAATGTATATTCTTTGATTCTTACATCCACTTTATGCTGTGTGCTGTCACTCACAAGCGCGTCTTTTTAAAATCGTGTAATTCTTGTTAGACATGTCTGCAAATACGTCTCAGTGACAAATTGATTTAAATGCTTCGGCTTCTCTGCACTTTCATATCAGGTGTTGTATAATAATTGGATTTGGCATACAGTCTCCTTATTAAATAATTGCTATGAAAAGAATTGAAAAGCACGGAAGCAGTTGTTGAAATTGGTGTTCATCGTACTGTCTGTAGAAGGGCACTGCTACAGACTGTGTAGCAAGATGTATGATGACAGAGGAATGGTGTATGACCTCACAGCCAGGGATATAAATGTTAATGAGGTGCTAGTTAGAGAAGCAACTTAAATGTCACAGCCCACATATTTGTTCTCAATCTTCTGACTCTTAATCACTGGTAATTGGTTCTAGTAATGGCTACATTGACACTCATTGATTCACATATGGATTTTCCACTTGTTTCTACAGTGTAAGCATTCAAAGGCTGGGGATTGTGAATATTGCTGAAGGAGCTCTTATTTCAACCTTAGGCTTTGGCTAAGCCTATACAATAGCACAACATGGCCACAATTTTCAGTAGATGTATTCTCAGCGTACATTTACTAATTACAAACTAGAATGTAACGGTTTTGTTAATTGATCAAAGGGAATTTAAAAAAAAATGTAAACTTTGTAATTTAGCCACAAAATACAAATTTTTCTTTAGATGTAATAAAGCGGATACGGTGATCTTCACTAACATTGGCAGCCTCGGTAAACATGAGCAAAGAAGGCTTTGAAAAAAATAGTTTTTGTTTATCCTTTTGATTTTTTTGTTAAAAAAAATACATGTGGCATGGTAGCTTTAAATGCACATGTAAAGTTATGGTAGGGTACTGAGCGGTGAGTATCACCTCCAGCCAGCAGATGGCGTGAGCCTGGTTGGGAGTGGAGGGTCATGTACCAGGAAGTGTTCGGCTCTATGGTTAATCTCACTGGTGCATGGAGGAGACTGTGTAGACACCTCATGATTGTGTAGCGCTCACTCCCGGAGGAGCCGCTGAAAATGAACCACGGGTCAGTCTCCCCGCACTAGGGAATAAATATACTCCAACACAGTTGTGAGTTTTTATCATTTAAATAGTTTACTAAAATATTTGAGCAGATGTTGAAACACGGTATTCACAAGTGTTATTACAGTATTTTCGTATCACGGTAAAACGCGTAGCGGAAAAGAAACGAAACACGAGGCTTCGTATTTCGGAAAATAAAATATTCGCAACCGAACATAAAAGCAATGCAATTTCCCGATAGTTCAGAAAAAGGGACACGTAGCAAAACCCCAAACATACAATCCCTTCGTATTACGGTAAACGCGCAGCGGAAAAAGAGAAAAATATATTCGGAACGTATCTTTATCTTTAACCCCTGTTCCGATTCGTAGAAGGAAATGAGTCCTGCACAAGTTAAGTCCCAGAATGTGAAAGGTGTATATGTGTGTGTGGTACCCGGGTACTGTTCAACTGGCCAGTGAGTTTATTAAAGGAAAGTCTTCGACTAGTCAGTTGGGGCCCTGTGGACTTTAAAGAGAAAACAGCAGAGCGTCCTTTAATCATAAAACAGCCTTGGAGGCCTCTCACCCATCCGACGATTTCTTTAAGCTCCGCTGACCCAGGACGTCTCTCCACCCGATTTTGACTGGGGATACTAGCGGCCGGATCCGTTGTCTGACTCCACACAGCTTATTCAGCTCACCGCCTGCTCTCCGCTCGATTCCTCCGGTCTGCAGCAATGTCTGGATTCCGGTGGATCTCCTTCTCCTCAGATTGGGTGATCCTCTCTGGACTAACAGGTCTCTCTTGTTCTCTGGCCTAGGCCCTCTCGTGATCTCTTCAATGCGTCTGCTCTCTTTCCTTCCCTGGCGCGCTCTGGCGCGTTCTCCACGAGGCAGAGGATGTAAGTGTTCAGTCTCCACCCACTTCCTGTCTTCTCGCAAAGCATTGTAGTCCCAATGTCCAGTATCTCTGATCGCGATAGTCTCCATCTTGTGGCCAAAAATAGGTACTGCCACAGCAAGATTTTACCACAGCGCTACAATTGCAAGAGATTAAAACACTGTTTTTACTTCATACAGGCACACAGGTTAATAAACGGTCTGTAACTGAAGAACAGAGTGTGCGTTTCTTGATTGCAAACGTGCAACACATACTCTGCTCTCATTGATAAACAATTGCTAAGACAACACAGGTTTATCCAAATAAATCCAAATAAAGAATTCTTTGTTAAACATGTGTGGCACAGCTATTAGCACCTTCCGTTTGCCAAGATAATAGATCGGAGTCTTCTAAAATGTTTGAGGTTGGAGAATGTCAGGACCCACTGGAGGGTAGGGTTCTCGAGCCCAGTATGCGGTTACACAAGCGGAGTGAGGCAGGTGGATATGGTTTCAACAGAAAAGGTTTATTAAATGAGGAAACTGAAATAAACCAGGAAGCGGACACTAGATAAATCATAAACAGGTATAGGAACTGACTTGTAATTATACGAAATACAGAGGACAGGGTACACTGAAAAAGACAAGAAGGGTGGACAGGACAGATACTGGACTGGACACTGAATACAATAACACAAGGAGATACAGAGGAACTAGAGAACACACTTACTAGACAAAGAGAATGGAGGACCAGGAGACACAGGGCAGTATTACAATGTTGGTGTTAACTTAACCAGAGCTGTTGTAAACTTACCAGAGGCATTATAGCCTATGGAGCTGTTAAGTTAACAACAGCTCTGGTTAAGTTAGCACCAGCTTTGTAATATAGCCCACAGTGGGTAATGCAGAACATAGTCAGATAAAGCATGGGTCGGTGGCAGGCAGCTGGCAGAGGTTGGTCAAAGTCCAGATCAGAGGTCATACACAGTTTGTCAATCGATAAGCGGATCTGAAGCAGTGATGGGAGTTGCAGATAGAGTCCAGCAATGAGGGGTTTCCACAGGACGCAGCAATGAAGGGTTTCCACAGGACGCAGCAATGAGGGGTTTCCACAGGACGCAGCAATGAGGGGTTTCCACAGGACGCAGCAATGAGGGGTTTCCACAGGACGCAGCAATGAGGGGTTTCCACAGGACGCAGCAATGAGGGGTTTCCACAGGACGCAGCAATGAGGGGTTTCAACAGGACGCAACAATGAGGGGTTTCCACAGGACGCAGCAATGAAGGGTTTCCACAGGACGCAGCAATGAAGGGTTTCCACAGGACGCAGCAATGAGGGGTTTCCACAGGACGCAGCAATGAGGGGTTTCACAGGACGCAGCAATGAGGGGTTTCCACAGGACGCAGCAATGAAGGGTTTCCACAGGACGCAGCAATGAGGGGTTTCCACAGGACGCAGCAATGAGGGGTTTCCACAGGACGCAGCTATGAGGGGTTTCCACAGGACGCAGCTATGAGGGGTTTCCACAGGACGCAGCAATGAGGAGTTTCCACAGGACGCAGCAATGAGGGGTTTCCACAGGACACAGCAATGAGGGGTTTCCACAGGACACTGCAATGAGGGTTTTCCACGGGACACAGCAATGAGGGGTTTCCACGGGACACAGCAATGAGGGGTTCCACGGGATACAGCAATGAGGGGGTTCCACAGGATACAGCAATGAGGGGGTTCCACAGGACACAGCAATGAGGGGGTTCCACAGGATACAACAATGAGGGGTTCCACAGGATACAGTGGGACTTCAAATGAAGATGCAGAAGCCCTGAGCCAAGGGCTGGATCTGATTATATAGCCGCCCAGGCTCAGCCCACACCTGAGCCTGGAAAGGTGAGGGAAGACCAGGTCTGGATTTCAAAGTCCTTGGACACTAGGGGCCCTTACAATCTTCACGCAAATGTTTGCGCGCGCAAAAACGCATTAACACGAGGGGCAAAATCCTTTGCGCTGATCGTCGTATTACAATGTCAGCGCAACAAATGCACGTAATCATCTACCGCGGGTGAACCTGCGCGAACGCTGCGCAAGCATACTGTACTGCGCGCGTCCTATACTTAACATTGTGAGCGCAAATGCGTTTGTGTGCTGGTATGCGGATGGTATTACAATCTATGCGCAAAATTTAACGCACAGCGTTTGCGCGCATAATTTTAATGACTTCTAAAACCTGGTGCTAACGGCAAATCTGAACGTCCTGGCCGAACCCAAATACACCAGCCCGAAATTTTTTTCTCCTGCTTTGATTTAACTAACTCTGTACCATATAGGGTATAAGTGGCTTGTGTGTTCTTCACTAGGGATGGGCTGGCGGTTTGATCCGAACATGAGTTCGAATCGAACATTGCCCGTTCAGCGAACATCGAACATTTCTGCGTGTTCGCCGCGTGTTCGCCCACAATGCACCACAAATGGACCACAATGCACTTTTCCACTGGCCTGAAGCTCGTAATTGGCTACAGCCTTGCACCTGACCACAGGTCAGGTGCAAGACTATGCCAATCAGGGCTCAGAGTCCTGATTGGGCAAATTTTGCCCAATCATGGGCTCACAGTGCTAAATCCCGCAGCACGCTATATAAGGCTTCCCTGCAGCCTCAGCACGTATTTTTTTGCAGCAGTGAGAGGAGATTGTTCTTTCAGTGTGTCTCACAGACGTCTAGCAGATTTCTGTGAATTGTAATCTGTGTCTTCTCACTGCCAGCTATTGGGGTCTCACTTTCTTCTAGCAGTTAATTATCTGGGAATTGTAATCTGTGTCTTCTCACTGCCAGCTATTGGGGTCTCACTTTCTTCTAGCCGATAATTATCTGGGAATTGTAATCTGTGTCTTCTCACTGCCAGCTATTGGGGTCTCACAGACGTCTAGCAGATATCTGGGAATTGTAATCTGTGTCTTCTCACTGCCAGCTATCAGGGGGTCCCACATACTTCTAGCAGATATCTGGGAATTGTAATCTGTGTGTTGGCACTGCCAGCTGCTGCCAGGCTATCAGGCTGTATCACTGACGTATAGTATTGTTCTGCAAAATCAGTATATCTTTAATCTAATTCTAGATACCATACAATAACACAGTTTAATCAGAGTTCATCTGTTTATCTATTCAGAGTAGAATCTGGGTGTTGCCAGCTATCAGACAGGCTGTATCACTGACGTATAGCATTGTTCTGCAAAATCTGTATATCTTTAATCTATATATCGCTCACCGTGTCAGAAAGACCAAAAAGGACAGGCAGACGCTCCCATTCACAGATAAGAGGGCAAGCAGCCTCTGTGTCGGAAGGCTGTGCCCCTGGTCGTCGTGGACGTGGTGCATCCTCTGCAGGGGCACGCTTGTCCTTGTTTCTAACTGGTGCTGGCCGTCTTAAGCAGCAACAACATACAGAGGATTTGCAGGATTGGCTAACCAGGCCATCCTCATCCTCCTCATCCTCTGCCAGCCAGGCTTGTAGTGGTTTACAGTCCACCTCAGCTGCCAAAACATCTAATTCAGCCTCCATGTCCACAGCTACTCCTGTCGTAGCCTCACTATCATACAGGGAGGAGTCAGCGGAATTCCCTACTACAGTGACAGTGACGTGCGGCTTGAGGATGCGCAGCAGCTCCAGTGCTATGATTCAAACTCTGAGGTTGAGGAAGGGAGTACAATCAGCCTAGAGGGAGGGGGTGCCAGTGACACACAAAGAACTGGCACTCATGTTCCCCCAGCAGCTGCAGCATATTGCGAGGTTGGCTCCGGTGATGAAGAGATAGGGGGTGATGACAATGATGATGAGGTCACTGACTCCTGGGTGCCTGATCGAACAGAGGAGTCAAGGGAGGAGGAGGAGGCACAACAAAAACGAGGCAGAACGTCCTCTATGAGCAACCGTAGCCAGTCCAAAGCATCAGATGTGAGAGCTGCTCAGGTGCAGAGCGCTGTTGTCTCGCAGCACACGTCCAGGATCTCTGCTGTCTGGGAGTTCTTCACGACATGTGCAGCAGACTGCAGCGTTGCTATTTGTAAGCTATGTCAGAAGAGGATCAAGCGTGGGAAAGACATCAGACACTTGGGTACCACGTGCTTGAGGCAACATATGACCACCTAGAAAAAATAGATGACCCAAAGGATCAAAAAGTGCTATAGGCGCTGATAATAACCGTGGTGAATGAAGGATAGAATATACAAGTGCTGCAGCTCACCGTTGGGTGTATCCCTCACCCATATATAGAAATGAGAAAGGAAAAGTACCGCAGTACATTCGGGAGCGCAAAGGAGTCTTAGTCCTTTTGAGATTATGGAGTCTCAGGAATCTCCGAGAAAAATCTCCTTTGAAGATAGTCCGAAATATTCTCCAATTGAATGGTGGAAGTACCGAATCAGAGAAGGGAAAAAATAGAGGGAAAACCCATTGGGCAATATCATATGACTCGTGTATTGAGAAAATGAATAAGAAAAAAACTCACAAGTGTAGAGCTAGATAGCTCAATACCATACGCAGTCGAGTCTCTATGGGGGACTCCACCCTTAGATCATGCTGGTTTCTGTTTTTCTGTTCGCTTCAATTGGTTGCATCACAGTGTATATACACAAATAGGAACCTCGGAAGAGACAAGTGATATTGTGATACCGTAATAAATGGAGGAACATAAGGTGTCTGTGGAGAGGTACTCACATGCTTCAGAACCTCCTAAAAAGGTGGTTCCGTAATGCCAGCAGTGGACCACTTCCCAGGGGGTCCCAACCTCTAGTTTTGATGAGTGGATGGATTCCAATGGGTGGGTAGATGGATCACAATATGATATAGGATATGCAATGGATATACAATGGATAGGGCATTTAGGCGTGGAGAGGTTGAAATAAAAGTGCTTTATTCTAAAACATATTTAAAACATATTTAAAAGGATGGGGGATCGTCGAGACGTTTCCCTTACCAAGTCTGTAAGCTTCTTCAATCGAATGGTCCCCCACGGTTATGTAACCGCAATAAATAACCTCCAAAAAAGTTCTTGCCGCAGCGTGTGGCGTGCGTTCCACCTTGAGCCCTTCCATGTGCGCTCCATCCGGATTACTTCCGCATGCGTTCCATCTAGGGTATTTCCGCTTGCGTTCCATCATCAGTACATCCGGTTTGGTAATTCCTCCGGTTTTGGGCAACAATAAGCGAAGTTTATTACTGTTTCATATTCAAATACTTGCTATATTATGACAGAATGAAGCCAAATGGCCCCATTTATGTGCATCATATAAAGCCAACATCACTTGTCTCTTCCGAGGTCCTATTTGTGTATATACACTGTGATGCAACCAATTGAAACGAACAGAAAAACAGAAACCAGCATGATCTAAGGGTGGAGTCCCCCATAGAGACTCGACTGCGTATGGTATTGAGCTATCTAGCTCTACACTTGTGAGTTTTTTTCTTATTAATTTTCTCAATACACGAGTCATATGATATTGCCCAATGGTTTTTCCCTCTCTTTTTTTCCCTTCTCTGATTCGGTACTTCCACCATTCAATTGGAGAATATTTCGAACTATCTTCAAAGGAGATTTTTCTCGGAGATTCCTGAGACTCCATAATCTCAAAAAGGACTAAGACTCATTTGCGCTCCCGAATGTACTGCAGTACTTTTCCTTTAACATATGACCACCTGCCACGCATCCCGTTGGCACAACACTTTGCATAGGTCCTCCTCCTCATCTGTCTCTACCCCCACTATATGTCCTGCCATGTCATTGCCTACAACCTCCACTGACAGGGATGATGCTACAGTAATGGGTGTACCACGTCCTTCCTCTGAATCTGCCAGCATCCCATCAGCTGCAGGTTTATGCAGTCAGATTTCGTTGCCCCAGCTGCTGCAGCGGAAGAAAAAATATTGTCCCAAGTACCATCCACATGCACAACTTCTAAATGCCAGCTTGGCAAAATTACTCGCATTACAGCTGCTGCCTTTCCAGCTGGTGGACTCTGTTTCCTTCCGTGAATTTGCCGAATGTGCTGTACCACAGTGGCAGGTTTTAAAACGCCATTTCTTTTCACGGAAGGCCATTCCAGCACTATACCAGCACGTGGAAGACAATGTTATGGAGTCATTGGGAAAGGCAGTCAGCAGCAAGGTGCACATGACTTTAGACTAGGGATGAGCTGTTCGGTTCGATCAGTTCGGAGTTCGATTAGAATTTTGGCCATTCGCAAGTTCGCGAACTTCGAACTTTTTGGCGTGTTCGAAAAAAAATAAAATTAAAAAGTATAAAAAATGCTTAAAAAATACTAAAAAAATCTAGAAATAAAGAGACTCTTTACTGCAGAATATTATAAGCAACGGTTTATTAGATATTGAATTAACAAATAATGTCTACGTGCAAAGATTCTCACCTCTAAATGACCTGTGTTCTCAAACAGCGTAAACAACAGGAGTTAATTAGTGTTTGGAAATAACATGTGCTTTTAATTAGTCTGGTCTGATGATTTGATACATTGTGTGTAGACTGAGGGACTGAGGGTGTGGTGTCTCCTGATCTGAACATGTATCAAACAACACCTGTGCTTCTGAGAAGTGTTCATTTCTCTACTAAATCGTCCTCTGATATGCTGTTTAACCCCTTAACCCTGCATTTCACTGCTGTGTGCTCAAACTCATTTTTACCGCTTTCGCTCATCATGTTTAACGCGATTTGAAGCCACATTTTATTAAATGACCCAGACATATTAGATATCGTTCTTTCCGGCAGACTCCGCAGATTCATAATATATCATTCTTATATGTATACATCATGTCCTGTCTGTATATTATGACAAAAAATGCAATAAAAATTTAATTTTTAATCATCTGCAGTGTGTAAAGTGTTTTTTTTTCACATTTTAGCACATGAGCGTTTGCGGTTATGTTTTCTATGGGGTGCGCTTGTACAAAAATTAGAAATGGGGACTTCTTACATTTTGTGGGAGGGAATTACGTGATTTATAGCAAACGCACCCCATAGAAAAAAATCATTAGTGCAGCATCATTGTTCACATTATAATTGAAATGTGAACAATATTGCTGCATTAAAAAAAATAACACAGAGATGGTCGCATCTTCGTTGAGCTCCGTGAGCTACTTATGATTTATGCTGCCTTTTGAGGACCATCCGCCTGCCTAGCTATCATTTTTGTTTCCTCGACCCGGTGAAAGAGTGTGGAGTTGGATCGCAGCTGATTTCTGCTCTTTTTGCACCCTGTTTTTCGGCTCATTCCCGACCTGCGGCCTAGCTGATGCGGCTATTGTGGGAGCGTTAGGGACAGTCCTCGCCTTTCACCTCCCGCTGACTGTGGTCATCCGATGGGGAAGAAATCCTTTAAAAAGATACTCCAGGCTGGAAGTCCCCGGCAACGGGATATACGTACCTCACTGGATGGGGCCCACAGACGTCGCCTAGAGGACGCTGCAGTGTTTACTCCGCAGGACTTCAGCTCGGAGGAAGATGATGTCGCTTCAGGCCCGGGAGGTAATTGTGGCCGTCCTGGCACTGCAGGCAGCGGATTGAACCCCCAGCAGCTGCTGCTTCCCCAGAATGCAGATCTCCTTCGAGGTGGGGCAGACCAGACTCACCGTGCCTCTGCAGCGCCCCGGGAGAGCCCTAGGCCCTTCATGAAAGAGGACGTTCCTCATCTCGTCGAGGAGTTGCGGGCGATCTGGAGGCAAGACCTTCATGGCCTGCGCGGTGAGATGGCAGAGCTGCGGGGTACGGTGGAGATGGTTCAGTCCCGAGCTGACGACGTGGAGGCGGCACAGCTGACGGAAAAGGCCCGAGTGGACTCTCTTCAGGCCCATGTAGACCTTCTTTCCAGGGCTCTGGAAACGATGGAGGCTCGTCATCGACGGCGCAACGTCCGGATCCGGGGGGTCCCAGAGACTATACTTCAGGCCTCCATACTGGATTTTGTTAATGGGGTCGCCCGTCATCTTCTTCGGCTCCCTCCGGAGGCGCCTGCGGTATTTGTCTCTGCAGTCCGCCTTCGCAAGGCCGCGACTGCCCCGGCGGGGGCTCTGAGGGATATACTCACGGTTGCCCGGGAGGTGGCTGTGAAGTCACGTTTGATGTCCCTACCTGAAGCACGGTCTCCTTTTCGATTTGACACAGCACTCCTTTCCCTATATAATGACCTGCCTTTTCTTACTCTTGTGGCACGGCGACGATTTCGTGTGGTCACTGCGCAGTTGCGGGCGGAGAAGGTGCGCTACCGCTGGGGAGTGTCCGGTTCTATACTTATCTCTCATGGTAACACTGTCCACTCCGCAACATCCCCAGAGGAGGCGTGGGCCTTGTTCCCGGCCCTCGGGCTTGTCGCCTCCGTTCCAGAGAATCCCGGCCTGGCCGTTCCTACAGATCCCGGCTGAATAATTGCCATGTTCTGTTTTTTCCAGCTTGCGTGGCTACTGGACACTGTTAGAGTAAAAGACTGTGCGGCCAAACCTCTCCATGTTGGATGACTTTCTTCTACGCTTTCAGAAACTTTTGTTCCCGGACTTTCTCACCTTTTAAGTTTTAGGGGTTTTTATGCCACTGTTGGGGACATTGGAATTTTTTTTTTAATTTATTTTACCACCTCCTCCCCCCCCTTCTTTTTTTTTTTAATTTATTTATTTATTTATTTATTTTTATTTTAATCATTTAGGTGGTAGAACCTTGGGTTTGATCTAGGCGAGCCGCTCGCGTGGATACCATGGCCCTGTCTATCTCGTCCGGCCCTAGATCACCCGGCCAAGTGGCCCCTTCCATGGCCTCTGGCTCCCCTTTTTTGGGCACCAGAGCGAGCCTGGAATGCCACATTATATATGGCAGTTCTCCACCTCCACCTCCCCTATTTTTCTTTTGTATATTTTGGATTCCCTTTTAATTTTTTTTTTTGTCCCCCTGAAGTCCCCGTGCTGACCCTGCTTCCCTTTTTCTTTCTTTTGGGAAACGAGTTTGCGTCAAACCCCCCTCCTCCTCCCCCCTTCCCCTTATTATTCAGAGTTTTCAGTGGCCCTATTTTATATTCAACGAATCTCTGTATTGTGACACAGTACTTTTTGTGGATATCTCTTTTAATGTCTTCTTTTGATGGGCTTATGATTTCTCTCTCATATGTTATTTTGTACTTTTTCAAAAATTGAAAGTAAAGAATAAAAAAAAAATAAAAAAAAAATAACACAGAAAAAAATGTTTTTTTTACTTCATACCTGGTCATGTTGGGTATCATGCTCAGGCCTTTCGATTGACACCCTCCATGACCCCCTAGCTGCCACGGTTCTGGAGATATCGGGGTTCAAATGAACCCCCTATCTCCACCAGGGGATTCCGGCAGCTAGGGGTTCCCCGGCTATCTGACGTCATCACGCTATGCGTGAGGACGTCAGGCAGTGAGGGGGGACCCGGGGGTGGAGCCGCCATCCAAGATGGCAGCCCCCACTGGAGCTAGGCCGCATTCGGCGCCACAAGGCATCTCTATACACAGCCCCATCAGCATCTCTATACACAACCTCACAGCATCTCTATACACAGTCCCATCAGCATCTCTATACACAGCATCTCTATACACAACCCCATCAGCATCTCTATACACAGCAACTCTATACACAGCCTCACAGCATCTCTATACACAGCCACACAGCATCTCTATACACAGCCTCACAGCATCTCTATACACAACCCCATCAGCATCTCTATACACAAACAGCATCTCTATACACAAACAGCATCTCTATACACAAACCGATGAGCATCTCTATACACAGCATCTCTATACACAGCATTTCTATACACAACCCCATCAGCATCTCTATACACAACCCCTTCAGCATCTCTATACACAACCCCTTCAGCATCTCTATACACAGCCTCACAGCATCTCTATACACAACCTCACAGCATCTCTATAAGCAACCTCACAGCATCTCTATAAGCAACCTCACAGCATCTCTATACACAGCCCCATCAGCATCTCTATACACAACCTCACAGCATCTCTGTGAACCCTCAAATGAACCCCTATCTCCAACAGGGGATTCCGGGCAGCTAGGGGTTCCCCGGCTATCTGACATCATCACGCTATGCTAATCCTCCTCTCCTCCCTCCATAGCTCCTCCCCTGCCCCGCAGCAGCTCTAGGAGAGGGGAGGGGATGTGATTTGTGTCCAGAGAGAGACAATGACATTAAACGGCAGGTAAAGGGGGGTATCAGCAGAATATGAAGCCCTGTCTGCTTACTGCTGTTTAAAGTGGACCTTTCCTTAACCAGCACTGCAGTGATAGAAATTTGTCATTGAGCTGCCTGGCTCCTGGTGAGGCTGCGTGCATGCAGGTCACACTTGGTCCGGCCAGTCAGGTGGTACTGAGTCTCAGTACCACCTGACTGGCTGAACCACGTGACACGCATGCACACACGCAGCTGCCCGCCCTTTCGTTAACATGGACTGTCACTCTATTCTGGACTGAACACCCACCGGGAAGGGAATCAAAGCCATGGTGCACCCTCTGGCACCCCAGTGCTGACAAGATGGCTCCACGCACAGGCACAGCCGCGATCCTAACGTGGCCTGGAGGGACCTCCTGCTGAGTCTGCACACAGTCCCTGCTGAGTCTGCACACAGCCCTACCGTGGACGGAGGCCGGTAAATGTAGAATAAATAATTGCTGTGTGCTCATATACACTCGGTTTGCTGGGAGTTTTATTGCAGTGGATTCTGATGCACTCATACACACCACACATTGCATTGCTGGGAGTTTTATTGCTGTGGATTCTGATACGCTGACACACACCAAACATTGCATTGCTGGGAGATTTATTGCTGTGGATTCTGATGCACTCATACACACCGCACATTGCATTGCTGGGAGTTTTATTGCTTTGGATTCTGATACGCTGACACACACCAAACATTGCATTGCTGGGAGTTTTATTGCTGTGGATTCTGTGATACACACTGCATAGTACTGTGAGTTTTATTGCCCTGGAGCTCTGGGATACACTCATACACACTGCACATTACTGTGAGTTTTATTGCTGTGCAGTTCTGTGATATGCTCATACACAGTGCACATTTCTGTGGGTTTATTGCTGTGCAGCTCTGTGATACGCTCATATGCAGTGCACGTTTCTGTGGATTTTAGTGTTCAACCAATTACAGCGTTTGTGATCCAGTATACTAGACATGCGTGGCTGTTCTTTGTAAAAATGCTTGAATTTAAACATTTCATAATTTTATTTATCTCAATAGATACATTTGAAATGGTATACAAAATATACAAGTAGGCACTTGGTATCCACTTTTAATATAAAGAGAGGAAAAGGTGGAGCTTAAAGAGGAAGGGTGGGGATTAACCAAGAAGAGGTGTGCCCTTGACAGGAAGGGGTGCCTCAAATTTAAATTAGGGGGTGCACGAGTTTAGTCAGGCCTAGGGCAGCACAAAACCTAAATACACCACTGCCTCACAGCATCTCTATACACAGCATCTCTATACACAGCCACACAGCATCTCTATACACAACCCCACCAGAATCTCTATACACGGCATCTCTATACACAATCCCATCAGCATCTCTAAACACAGCCTCACAGCATCTCTATACACAGCCTCACAGCATCTCTATACACAGCATCTCTATACACAACATCTCTATACACAACATCTCTATGCACAACCCCATCAGCATCTCTATACACAAACAGCATCTCTATACACAACCCCATCAGCATTTCTAAACACAGCCTCACAGCATCTCTATACACAGCCTCACAGCATCTCTATACACAACCTCACAGCATCTCTATACACAACCTCACAGCATCTCTATACACAGCCTCACAGCATCTCTATACACAACCTCACAGCATCTCTGTGAACCCTCAAATGAACCCCTTATCTCCACCAGGGGATTCCGGGCAGCTAGGGGTTCCCCGGCTATCTGACGTCATCACGCTATGCGTGAGGATGTCAGGCAGTGAGAGAGGACCCGGGGGTGGAGCCGCAGTCCAAGATGGCGGCCCTCACTGGGCGCCGCAAGGCGCCAAAGTGCGACCCGGTGCCTAAGGGGTTAAAGCCAGGCATCGCTTAAAAGGGGAGACTCTCCTTTTTAAGCGTTTTTTTTGTGGGACCTCCCGATCGGGAGGGAGAGGGATCCGAACGGATCCCCCCTCCCTTCCAAGGGAGTCACGTGGAAATGACGTCATTGCGCATGGCGCGATGACGTCATTTACGTCGGGAGGAGCTTGACTTCAGCGTCTGAAGACGCTGAAGTCAGAACGCCACGGGACCCTGGACAGAGAGGTGAGTATCTCCGCCGGGGGTCCCGCAAAGCTGATGACGTGACACGTCCTCCTCAGCATACAGCGGGAGTAACTGAGGACGTGTCCCACATGTCGTCAGCAGTGAAGGGTTAAAAACTTATTTTTTAAAACTTTTTGTCCTTGTTTTCTGTCCCCCAGGGCACTACCCGGACCCGGACATTGTTTTTAAATGTTTCTATACATCCTAGAAATCCGCCACTTCACGGGCAGGTTATGGGGACCTCCTAGGCACGATATTTGAAGGAATTTTTTGTTTTTATTTTTAACCCTTATTTCATGGAAAACTCACTGTCCCTTTAAAAACGTTTTTTTTTTTACTTTTTGTCCTTGTTTCCTGTCCCCCAGAGCACTACCCGGACCCCCATACACCTTTTATGGCAAATATCTAGCATATATGCCCTCTTGGAGGGCACTCTAAAAATCGAATTTAGAGTCCCATTAACTTGTATTGAGTTCGAATGCGAACCGAACTCGGGGGTGTTCGGCTCATCCCTACTTTAGACACGTGGTCCAGCAAGCATGTACAGGGCCGTTACATTTCCTTCACGGCACACTGGGTAACTGCTTGCAGCTGGGAGGGATCCAGGACGGGGCTCTGTGCTGGAGCTTGCTCATCCACCACGCCTCCAGAAAGCTGCTTATATGAGGTCTGTCTGCTCCACTACCTCTTCCTCCTCCTCCTTCAATGTCTCTGGCGAGGTGGCAGTTAAACTGACGCGTGGCAGGGGCTACGCAATGGCTCAAGAAAAAAGATGCCATACTGTGCTTGAGCTGGTTTGTTTAGGGGACAGGAGCCACACTGGGCCAAAAATTCTGTCAGCTCTGCAGGGGCAGGCGCAGAGATGGTTAACACCATGCCAGCTTGAGCTGGGAATGGTCGTCTGTGATAACGGAAGAGAATTCCACCTTCCCACAAACCGCCTGATCTGTGACATGCCCACCAGGTGGAACATGACAATGGCAATGCTGCAGCACCTGCACAAGCAGCAGAGGGCCATCAATGAGTACCTGTGTGAGTATGGCACAAGGACAGGTTCAAGTCAACTTGGTTTCCCCCCCGCAGTGGCTGATGATCAAGGATGCATGCACTGTACTGTCACCATTTGAGGAGGCAATGAGGATGGTGAGCAGGGACAGTGCATGCATCAGTGACACAATTCCTTTAGTGTTCCTGCTGGAGCGCACTCTGCAGGGAATTATAGATGTGGCACTAGAGGCAGAGCAGCGGGAGGAAGAGGAGGACTTCCCTAGCTCTCAAGGTCCCAGTCTTTATGCAAACAGCATTCCTGTGCGTCCTCAGATAAGACAGGAGGAGGAGGAGGAATATTTAAGTTGTGAGGGCATTGAAGGTGGGGATTCCTCAAGGGAGGGTTTTGTGTCCCCAGAAACCCAAGGACTAGTACGTGGCTGGGAGGAGGAAGTGCACGATGGGGTCATCCTCATTGACCAGGAAGACTCGGAAGCTAATGCCACCTCCAACCTACGCTGCATGGGCTCCCTTATCCTGCAAAGCCTGCTAAAGGACCCCAGGATTCGTGCTATCAAGGAGAGGGATCATTACTGGTTGGCAACCCTTCTTGATCCACTATACAAAGGTAAAGTTGCAGAGCTCATCCTGCCCTCACAGAGGGAGCACAGGATGAAACAACGTGAGGACGCTCTAAAGCGACACTTTTTGGTAGGTTACCAACTGATGACACAGGTGCTTCTGAGGCTGCTGTTTATCAGAAGAAGAGCGGTGAAGGGGGCCGCTTGACTGATGCGTTTTCCAATTTTTTTAGTCCACGACGCCCAGGGACGTTAAA
This sequence comes from Leptobrachium leishanense, assembly GCA_009667805.1. Lineage (NCBI taxonomy): Eukaryota > Metazoa > Chordata > Amphibia > Anura > Megophryidae > Leptobrachium > Leptobrachium leishanense. Next base: position 67,099,223 of record CM019071.1, on the reverse strand, counting down.
TGTAGGCACCCATTGCCAGCATCTTCACCATATGGTGCAGGACTATCTAGGGGCAAGGACAGACTCCTGGATATCTTTACAGCAGATGATCCACTGGCTTACTGGGTGTTGAGATTGGATCACTGGCCAGAACTTAGCCAATATGCTATGGAGCTACTAGGTTGCCCTTCATCCAGCGTGCTTTCTGAAAGGACGTTCAGTGCCGCTGGAGGTTTTTCGTCACAGACAAAAGAGTGCGTCTGTCCACCAACTCTGTAGACCGCTGACATTTATAAAAATGAATCAGTCCTGGATCAGCAGCCATCACACCCCTGATGCTGATGTAACTGAATAGATCGGGGATCTCTTCTGCATTCCCAAAACCTCCACCACTGCACTCTTCCACAGTACCTCAGAGGGGTTACAGTGTGAAGGCACTAGCTTTCACCAAAGGCCCAAAATTTGGGTGCACTGACGCGTGTACCAGAATCCAATCATTTTAACCCATTAACGCCGCAGGACGTTCCATGACGTCCTGGCAGCAGGCGAGCTTTGAAGATGCGGGGCGTACATGTACACCCCGCTGTCTTCAATGGGACCGCCTCAGCCCCTCCCCGAAGCCTGCGCGCGCTGACTCATGGCGTGCGTCATTGGCTGCAGAGGGGCGGCCTGATATCAAGCCGTCCCCTGCAGCCAATGACGCGCACTGTACACCGGCTGTGGGGAGGGCTCAGAATCAGTGCCGCACGACGGCACCTGTCGGCGAAGCGTACCTATACGCCTCGTTGGCGAAATCAACCCCTTAAGGGCGCCACCACTGCGTCCTTAAGGGATTAATATTTGAATGTAGAGTCCACCCCTGCACTCTTCCACAATACCTCAGCGGGGTTACGGTTTGAAGGCACTAGCTGGCACCAAATTTTAATGCATCTGTTGTTACTTTCATCCAAAGCTTGCATAAGTTTCACCATAATTTATCCAAAAAATCACTAAACGTGTTCTGCGTGTCCTAAAACGTCTCCTCTTTTCATACAGGCTGCTGCCCCAAGCAGTTGTTTATGAATAGATTAAAGGAAAACCATTTACCATCATTTAAAATGTCATTTTTTTCTTTTTAAATGTTTCTATACATCCAACAAATCCGCCACTTCACGGGCAGGTTATGGGGACCTCCTAGGCACGATATTTGAAGGAATTTTTCATTTTTATTCTTAACCTTTATTTCATGGAAAAATCACTGTTCCTTTAAAAACTTCTTTTTTAAAACTTTTTTCCTTGTTTCCTGTCCCCCAGGTCACTACCCGGACCCCCATACACATTTTATGGCAAATATCTTGCATATATGCCCTCTTGCAGGGCACTCTAAAAATCGAACGTTCGAGTCCCATTGACTTGCATTGAATTCGGATCGTGTTCGCGTCCGAACTCGAACTTTTGAAATTGTTCGAGTTCGAATGCGAACCGAACACAGGGGTTTTCGGCTCATCTCTATTCTTTACTCCAAAGTGCATAACCTTGCATTTATCTAAATTAAATTTCATCTGCCATTTGAGCGCCCATTCCCCAATCTAAATCCCTTTGCAGCAAAGTAATATCCTGCTCACATGGTATTACTTTTCCTAGTATTGTGTCATCTGCAAACACAAATCTGCAAATGTGGTATTGTTGGAAAGGACAGAATATTACCAGGTTATATGTAAAATTAAACAATAAATAAGATTTAAAATTTATTTTTCTTTTGCAGCTCTATTGTTCACCTGTCAATTATAAAGTGAACTGTGATCCTGCACTAACTCACCATGTTATTTCCCATGGCGCCAGGAAGTGTGGAGGAAAGACACAATGCGTTATTACACGTTAGTCACTGCAACGAGATGTTTTATGGCATGTACTTCTACTGGCCTGAAGAGTGGTTCCAGGTAAGGGGAAGATTAATGAGCTGTTTGCAAAGCTGTTTGCGGAGCTGCTGGAGGAGCTGCTGTTGGAGCTGCTGGGGGAGCTGTCGGGCATCTTCGTCTTTGATATTGAGGCGAAGGTGGTACAGGTGTAGGGGGGGCAGTTGTTCAGTCTTAAGGTGGTGGAGCGATGGCAGGGGCAGCAGGGATCTCATGTGCTGGGCTGCTTGTGGCACATGGTGAGAAGTAGCTCACCGATGAGTGAGTGCCCTGTAAATAACTGATGGACATCCTCATTTAATGGGAAAAATATCAATTATAATGTGAACAATGATGATGCACTAACAATTTTTTGGGCATTTTTTAGCTAAAATCACATAATTTCTCAGAAAAATATAGTAACAGGTTCCCAGTTCTAATTTTTTTAACAAGTGTACCCCAAAGAATATATAACTGCAAAGGCTCAGATGATAAAATGTGAAAAAAATTACATTTCACACTGTGGATTATTAAAAATTCTCATTTGTTTTTTTAAAAAAAATTGTTATAGCATTCTGGCAGAGCCTGACATATACATATAACAATGATATATTATTAATCAGCCTAGACTGCCGAAAAAAGGAATATATAATTTGGGTCGTATACTAAAACATGACTTCAAAATCGCTTTTAAACATGATGAGCCAAAACAGTCAAAATGAGCTCAGCACACCTCTACTTTTAAAAGAGTGCCGAACTTGTAAAATTGCCCCCCGTCCTTAAGGAGTTAAAGAGAAGCTATTTGGGGGTACATTGCATACCTGTTGGTTTCTATGAGGCTAACCACAATCCTCATCCTCAATCTAATTACAAGATAAATCCGCACAGCTGCAAATTGTAGAACATGCCAAGTTTGCTCGAATGACTAACAGGTCTATTCAAAGAAAGGTGAACCTCAGGAGAATGACTAGAGAAGTGAAAATTCTAGGTCAAAATAGCCAAACCAGAAAAATCCCATTTATCTCACTTTCCAAATCGACGATTTGGTCTAGATTGTCCTCTTCTCCTGCCAATTCTCCTGGTTTTCACCTTTCTCTGAATATACCAGTCAAACGCGGGATGTCCTGATCCAATCCCTGGTATCGGGATTGGGACTTAAGCTCGACATTTTAAGGGGATCGGAGTTCGGCTTCACTAAGCTGTAAAAACGGTGCATCTGCATTGAATCGTAGCGTCCTCACTGCTTGCCTGTGAATCATGGAAGAGGTAGGCTAGATGCTGCAAGTCAATAGAGAAGCTCCAGGAATACCTTTAGCTGCGGCACCACCGAACCAGCCAGGGCATGTACAGCAGGGACGTGCACTCAGGGGTGGCAGGGGAGGCTCCGCTGGTAGCAGGCAAGCTCGTCATTGCCTCCAGGCAATGACAGCAAATGAAGCTTGAGCCAATGGGAAAGCTCCATTGTCTCAAGCAAGTTTTTTTTTTTTTTTAAAAACCCACCATGGGAGGCAGTGCTCCCATGGTTTGATTGACGCAGGACAGTCATGTGACTGTCCTCGTCAATCGTGGTGGGCGGGCAGGGAGATCACAGCAGTGTGACTGTGACAAACCCCCTCCAGAAAGTGCTGAGCACATGTGTGTGTGATAAACACAGCACACATGCTCTCAGCACAGAGGGAGGGGGGTTGTCACAGTCACACACTCTCACGCTGGGGCAAATCCATGAGCTGGGGCATATCCCATATCCATGAGCTGGGGCATATCCATGTGCTGGGGCATATCCATGTGCTGGGGCATATCCATGAGCTGGGGCATATCCATGAGCTGGGGCATATCCATGTGCTGGGGCAAATCCATGTGCTGGGGCATATCCATGAGCTGCTGGGGCATATCCATGAGCTGGGGCATATCCATGAGCTGGGGCAATATCAATGAGAGGAGCTGGGGCAGTATATCCATGAAAGGAGCTGGGGCAATATCCATGAGAAGAGCTGGGGCAGTATATCCATGAAAGGAGCTGGGGCAAAATCCATGAGAGGAGCTGGGGCAATATCCATGAGAGCTGGGGCAATATCCTGTGTATATCTAGCTCTGATACAAACCAGTGCCTCACCAGCCACCGACCTCACCGCACGTCACTGATGTACAGTATCAGTTTGGGACTCGGTACTGACCGATCAAAAATACCTCTCAACTTGGATCAGATCCGGGGTCTGAAAACTGTGATCGGAACATTCCTAACTAAAACCTCTGGACCGTGTATGGATGGTTCACATCGTGCTACTGACCAATGGATTATATTTGGCTACTTACGTCAACAACAAAGTGTTGGTAATATAGTGTATTTTAATCATCATTTTACTGCAGTTTTGCATTAGGAATTCATTATGAGGCTCATTTAAATAATGACACTTTATAAAACAAGATTATCTAGTAGTGGATCTCTGCAAACCATGCTGCCTACAGTTAATGAAACAGAACCATGCAAAGGTTTGAAAGAAGCAGACGGAATGAGCACTGAAGGCAACGAAAAGCCACAGAGAGGAAGATATCTTTTGCTATTCCCCCAACCGACACAAACCGTTTCAGCTGCTTCTAATTTTAGACCATAATAATGTAATAGTGAAGAGGAAAAATGTGCTGGCTTTTCAATCAAGTTTGTTAGTAGTCTCATTAACAGCTTCTAAAAGTTCATCATAAGCAGCCACATTCCATTAATGCTGCTCTGTGCAGAAAGAGCGCAGAATAAATAGGAGGGAGAAGATTGCTTCGTTTCCGAGCTCTCCGGAGATGAGGTCCTGATCTCACCAACACCGTCTGCAAAAACAAAGTAATCCTTTTTAAGTAAAGCATTTTCATGCTCTCTAACCCTTTGATTGTCAAAACTCAACAAATAACGACACATTTTTAACAGATCTCTCTATCCATCCTATTTATTTATATATCCATAATCTACAGGGCCTAAATAATGTAGGGGCAATGGAACAAAACAATGAAATACAAGAGGTAGATTAGAAGCAAGGAAGAACAGGGGCTGAAAACAGGCCCAGGTATGTAATGTGTCCAAGAGAGAGAAGGTGGAAGTGAGTATACAGTATGAGCTAGAAGTGGATGGGATTTAAAGGGATACTCTATTGAAAAATAGATACATAAAAAATGGCGTCGCGCCTGTACTCACCAGAGCGGCTGCAACAGCCAGGAGTAACAACCCAGTTCATGTATAAAACATAACAAGAAACAAAAATATGTAATCTGCGCTCGTTTCTATATAATTCCATGTGCAACAAAACATTGTCAAAGGTTTTAGTTTGCTTAAATGGCCATTGAAGCGTAAGCTCACTCGCCCCATCAAGGCACCTCTCGGTAGAGTGAGTCCTAACCAATGTGCCAAAAGCTGCTCCTCTGAGCAACTGCATGCCCTCCTGCTGCTTTCAGCTAAGGAGAGGCAGAAAAATGGTGGGTTTTATTTATACACGCACCAAGCACTTCCCATTTGGGGTTGAAAACAAAAAGATGGAAAAAGGAACATCAGCAAAAATGACTAACAGGAGAATGACTAACTCAGGGGAGCAGCTTTTGGTACATTGGTTAGGACTCACTCTACCGAGAGGTGCCTTGATAGGGCGAGTGAGCTTACGCTTCAATGGCAATTTAAGCAAACTAAAACCTCTGACAGTGTTTTGTCGCACATGGAAATATATAGAAATGAGCGCAGATGACATCTTTTTTTTTTCTATTGAAAAATAGAGTTCAATTTTTTGTCCTTAAATACTTGGGCAGAGGCTGCTGACAGCTTCTGCACAATTGTTTTTTTCATTTTTTTAAAAAAAATTCTAGGTGATTTTACTCACACGTTGTGCATCAAAACACTGCTCTTCTTCAGCTCAGAAAGTCATGACCCCGGAAGTTGCTGAAGCTTTTCTACGTAATTTGCGCTGTTAGGCATCTTGCGTAGCGTAGGAACACATTGCGCACCACTATGGGACTTGTGCACTTTACGTACACAAGTTTTGTCGCACCTGCTCAGAAAGATGGATCAGAGCTGCACGCATGCTTAGATCTGATCCATCAGCTGCCTCTCTGAGACCACTCAATACACCGATTGGTCTCGGGAGGGTGATGTCGGCACGCTCTCTGCTCATGTCACTAGTGACCGATCTGGTGATCGGCAGCTGGGAAAGTAAAAATCCCAACTGCTGGTGAAACTCCTCCACCACACCCCACAATTTCATCAGATAAGGGGAGCTGGGGGATGCACTCATCACAACCTGACCAGTTTAAATAGTTAAATTGGCCATAGGTGGGTTTCAGCAGGCTATGGTCAGAATTTGGGGCTCCGCTGCAGCTCCCAGCAGACAGCCATTGCTGCCTACTGTACATTTTCCTGGGTTGTCCCGAACATCGGCCTTGATTCCACTGTACTGTGATGGTAAGTTGGCTACTACACTGTCCTTCAATTACAGACAATGACTTACTTGTAAACGTTTGTAGCGCTGCTTTAAAGACTGTGACTGTGTTCTGCTGCATTTAATTATTATGGCCACCAGAGGGAGACAGAGACCTATGGATTATGCTGGACAAACAAGGAAAGAACTGAACTACGCCTACCATGATCTTTTGCGTGAGTACAGGAAGTGGGTGGGAGGAAGAGGAAAGAGATCAGCAGCCTCGTGCAGACTAGAGGCAGAGTGAGCTGAGCGGCGAAAGGTGGAGGACGCACGTGAGACTGCCTGGGATCGTGACCAGGCTGGAGTGCAGGCGCTGCCTCGCTGGTGCTGGAGATCGGGACAGTGACCTTGCAGAGACCTGCCTACACACCGCTGAGAGGTTGGAGTAGTGATCTAGTTTCGGCTGGACCCCGAGTTAGGAGACCGCGATGATCCATTGGGAGTGCAGGCGGTAGACCGTTGTTCGCAGTGTGGAGATCAGACAAGCAAGGAGCGGATCCGGTGGCACAGAGACCCAGTGCATAATTGGAGAGACATCCTTGGTCTTTTCTTTTGCCGCCGCGTGTTTTTTCCCGCATTACGAAATCCTGTCGTTCAAATTTCGTATCCACATTATATATGCTTCTTTATTGGGATCAGTAAAGAATATAATCTATAAAAATCCACAACAGTGCTGGTGTATATTTATTCCCTAGCGTGGTGAGACTAACCCGAGGTTAATTCAGCGGCTCCTCCGGGAGTGAGCGCTACACGTTTTTCCTTTGTTTGTCCCAAAACTGAGTTCCTGATGGGAAAAAAAGCCACTGACCGCTGTGTAAAAGAGGAAGAAGATAGCAATCCTTCTCACCCTCTGCGATGCTTTGTCCAGATTCAAGATTTTTGCTGTGAACATGTATGTTCCTCACATCGTAAGCTGCACATCACCTTTCAAAACTCCAAGGCAGACAGTGTTCTGGAAGTTTAATTTAGGGTATTACCCAAGAGACACAAAAATTGCTGTCAATAGGGCTGTCAGGCCAGCTGTAGCAAAGAAATCGATCTTGTAGAACTTCATCCATAACTCATATGTCAATGTAACTGTACTCCAACAAATTGCTTTATGAGTTTTGCATGGCCTGCCTATTAGTGGCCACCAATAAAAAAGGTTTTTTATCGTGTGGAATTACTATATAGGATATCAAACATGGTTCAAAGTCGGATCCACTCCATCTTTCGCCTTAACAGAGTAGTATTTGTGTCTACAGATAGCAGGCAGATATCTCCAGATACAGAAACCTCCTGAATAGTATCAGAGTTAATTGTGCACTTTGATGTTTTAGTAACATAATATATGCAGTTTAAAGATATATATTGTTTAACAAACTATGAAACAAATACTATACAGCTGACCGTATCTCACTATCCATCTGATTGCATTGCATCGACTCTGAAACATTGCCTTTGAGAAAAAAAATGAATGACCACTCAATATAGAAAATTCCAAATGTTTACATATTTTCTTTGGTTTACATAAGGGTCTATTCACTAAAAGTTGAAACTCAGGAGAACTGGCAGGAGAAGAGAACAATCTATACCAAATAGCTGATTTGGAAAGTGAGATAAATGGGCAAATTTTTCTGGTTTGGCAATTTTGACCTAGAATTTTCACTTCTCCAGCCGATTATCCTGACTTCACCCTCTGGTGAATAGACCCTCTATAGTGCAACACTGAAAAGACTACACATGCAGCTGGGATTTCACGTTGGCTACCTTTTTAAGAAGGTGCTGTTGTAAATCTATTTTCTTCAAGATGCCCCATGCTTTATCCATGGAATATGCAGAGTACAGAGTACACCTAAGCAAATAGCCACTGAACCCTGTATTAAACACAACAGACTCTGAAAGTCAAAATGGTACAGCAAGATGTCCAGTGTGGCCGAGTCAAGATGATGTGTTTTGGACATGCTGTAAAATCTAGGCGGTCATACCAGAAGGATGCCTGGAGGATGCAGGACTAGCAATGCAGGAGTCCTATGTTTGATTCCCAAATACAATCTGACTGGGAGGTGGGACGCATATGGCAGAGGCACAATGGAGCTGCAACAAATGAGACAAGGCACATCAAAGTCTTTAGGCCAATGAAGACCTAAATCCAGAACTAAGGGACAGATAGGGGTTGGAAACAGGACTGGTAATGGCCGGGAGTAGCAAGCCCAAACGTATCTAGTATGAGCCAGTGGCTGTGGGGTTTGCGTTGGTTGCAGGGGTTTACGTGTAAAAAAAAAAGTGAGAGAACTCTCCCTGACTAATGCTCCCCAATTAATCGTTGACATGTTGCTCTTAACACGCAGTCCCAGTCTCAACAAAATTGCTAAACATTTACATATAATAATAATAAGCTGGGCTTTAGGAAATCGTTATGATAATTGTAATAAGTAGGGTTGCACTGCTACCGATACTAGTATCGGTATCGGTGCCGATACCGGGTACTGCAGGAGTACTTGGTACTCGTGCAGTACCCCCGATATTTTTTTCTGATACCGGAAGTCGGCATTGAGCCGGCTTGCCGGCATCCGAGGGGCTGCGGCGGCTGTCCGAATGCTCTATCGGCATTTGGACAGGCCCTGCAGCTGCTCTCCGCATTGTTTAATACTCACCTTCCTGGGCGCCGCCGGGAAAGTCTTTGCGCGCGCTCGCTCCTTGGAAGGTCCCCAGCCGCGACCACGTGGGACCATGTGATCGAGGCTGGGGTCCTTCCAACGAGCGCACACGCGGGAACTTTCCCAGCGTCGCTAAGGAAGGTAAGTATAAACAAAGTGAGGAGAGCAGCTGCAGGGCCTGTCCGAATGCCGATAGAGCATTCGAACAGGCCCTGCAGCTGCTCTCCGCTCATACTTACCTTCCTGAGTGACGCCGGGAAAGTTTCCGCGCGTGCGCTCGTTGGAAGGACCCCAGCTGCGATCACATGGTCCCACGTGGTTGCGGCTGGGGACCTTCCAAAGAGCGCGCGCGAAGACTTTCCCGGCGTCGCTAAAGGAAGGTAAGCATGAGCGGAGGGGGGAGGGGGGCAAATCCATGTGCTGGGGGAGGTATCCACGAGCTGGGGGCATTATCCACGAGCTGGGGGACAATATCCACGAGCTGGGGGGCAATATCCATGAGCTGGGGGGCAATATCCATGAGCTGGGGGGCAAATCCATGAGCTGGGGGCATATCCATGAGCTGGGGGGCAATATCCATGAACTGGGGCATATCCATGAGCTGGGGGGCAGTATCCACGAGCTGGGGGGCAATATCCATGAACTGGGGCATATCCATGAGCTGGGGGGCAGTATCCACGAGCTGGGGGGCATTATCCACGAGCTGGGGGGCATTATCCACGAGCTGGGGGGCAATATCCATGAGCTGGGGGGCAAATCCATGAGCTGGGGGGCAATATCCATGAGCTGGGGGGCAAATCCATGAGCTGGGGGCATATCCATGAGCTGGGGGGCAATATCCATGAACTGGGGCATATCCATGAGCTGGGGGGCAATATCCATGAGCTGGGGCAATATCCATGAGCTGGGGGGCAAATCCATGAGCTCCCACTGTGCTCTCCCAGGAGCAACTACCCTTCCCACCGTACTCTCCCAGGAGCAACTACCCTTCCCATCGTGCTCTCCCAGGAGCAACTACTCTCGCATCTGGACTCAAGGATTGCTTTCCTCCTTACCCTCAGCCAACCTGTGAGTTCCATTTGTGCCCTGTCTCACAGCCCTCCTGTGTTGTTCTCCTCTCCCACGAACTGTGTGCATCCCCGAGACCGGCATATCGGCCTCATCACCTGTAAGGCTAGTACCTATAAAGGTACCAACCCTGACACATTCCTCCGGGAAAAAATGGTGAAGGAAATGTGATCCCAAGCATTCCTGCTTGACCTGACCCATGGTTTGGTTGTGATTGGGATTTGAGGCTCCACCATGTAGACGTTGGTCAGCACCAATCAGCTATCATCTTTTTTGTTGAGTAGCGCGTAGACATAATACACAAGGATAGATGATGACAGATGGCAGAATGAGACACATGAGCTGATTCATAGTCAGACAATATATAAGAAACAGCATTATTTAGATTTAAAGAGAATAATAATGCAGCCCAGTAAAATAAAGAATATATTTGGGGTACGACTGAACACCACAAAACTATTCCTTGAAGAATAGGAAGTCTGGAGCCCTCTTACATGGTTCCTATAAATTGATGTTATCTTACCAGTGTCTTTTGTAGTATGTGCATTATTTGGGTTAGTCTTTCCCAAATCCTATATTATTCTGCACAATGTTTTCCTATCCATAGAAAGTAATAGAGCATTTCAGAATTAAATATATGACTACAATGACAAAAGAACTAACATCTGGAGAAAAATTGACATTTTGTTAGAATTACAGAGTTGGGGCAAATTACATCTTGTCACTAGCAGAATAGAATTGTAACAGGTCAAACATAAAATGAGATTTTTAGACAGGTACAAGTTAAAATATACTGATATCATATAAGAAGTCCTCATTATCAAGCTGTTGAAATGATGAATCACGCAGGTCATGACCTCATTCCCAGAAGGGAATAACTATTACTACACGAAGAATCTACAGAGATAGAAATAACAAATGTATCTAGACCACCTTTTCTTTGTTCTGTATTTTTATATATAACAGAGCTTATATTTGAAAAATGTAAGGTCTCCAGGTTCTCGTACCCTCTTATGTCTGCAACATCCATTATTCCTTTCCTTCCGTTATGCAGCTATAGGAGGAAGTTTCGTGTCAAAGAAATAAAAGTTATATTTTGGACACAAATCATCCAAAGTTAGTAAAGCATATATAAAGGAGATCCTGCTTTAGCAGTAATGGACGTTATGCAGCAATGCAAGTTTATATTGCTTGCTTTAGGTTTAGAATTGGGGTACTTTGATATACTGGGATCTTGAAAAGTATGGCCATATTGTGAGTCTTTCCTAGAAAATATGTGAGTCTGAAGTGCCTCTTACATGGTACGTATAAATTGAGGCTATCTCAATGGTGTCATTTGTAGTATGTGCACTAGCGTGCGAAACGCGTTACATTAGGATGTGCACCCAGGGCTTGCTTGGGACAGAAAATCAGCCCTGGAATTCATCCAGACCGGCCCAATTTAATTATGCAAATACACAAAAAAATAGTATATAAACCAATTGGATCGCTCAAACAATCGCTGTACAGATATTGGAGTTGCTGCAGAGCGATTGGGTAAAGCACCGCGGTGGCACTGAGGTTGAGTGTGCACAATGTATTAAGGTGAGGTGGATGCGCATCGTGTCTCACCGGCACCGTGGCTGCAATATGAGACTGCATCTGTTTTACAGACTATGAGGAAGTTCTCACCTCCCCCATTAAGGGCAGTGTGAGTCACGAGAAGAACCATCATTCACACTGGCCCACTGAGCATCGGCCCACCAGGAATCTCCCTGTAGTTCCTATGGCCAGTACATGCCTGCGTGCACCCATGAGACATTTATGAAGTGAAACCTTATGTTGCGGAGATTTTGCTCAAACTGCACATTTTTCATTAGATGTGACAAGCCAGTAATCAGAGATACGGTCAATTTCTATGCTATTCATCATGAACCATATAAAGCTTCTAAAATGTCAATTGTAGAGGTGACCTCTTCACCCACCATTAGGGTGGGCACACCAGGCACCCCCCCTGCCCAGGCTTATGAGTGTGTGCAGTGTTTGGGTTGGTCTTTCCCAAATCCTATATAATTCCGCATAATAGCATACTCATAGGCAAAGGGCAGAAGGGTGTACGTGCTGCTCACTGAGTAATTTTTTTTTACGCGCACCCGTCATTTTTTACGTGCATCCGTAATTTTTTTACGCGCATCCGTCATTTTTTGATGGGAGTCCATCATTTTTTTTGACGTGCGGCCGTCATTTTTTTTTATGTGCATCCGTCATTTTTTTACGCGAGTCCGTCATTTTTTTACGCGAGTCCAGCATTTTTTTACGTGAGTCCGTTATTGTTTGATGCGTGTCCGTCATTTTTGTGTGGACTGCGCACAACAGATGTACGTTTTGACGGAAGACAAGGTAGTGGCCGTCATTTTTGACAGATCTAGTAAAATAAACGTGCGCATCGACGTTCTCCGTTGTGAATCTGCAGTTTGGTACGGTCAGGTTGTTACAATTTGCCGTTACCACCAGCTTTTCAAAGACGTTAAAATTATGCGCGCAAACGTTGTCCGTTAAATTTTGCACTAATATTGTAATACCATGAGCGCACCAGCGCACAAACGCATTTGCGCTCACAATGTTAAGTATAGCATGCGCACAGTTCATTATGCTCGCGCAGCTCCATTCGCGTTAAACGTTAACGCGCATTTTTTTGCGCGGACGTTGTACTACGACGTTCAGCGCAAATGCTTTTGCCCCTTGCGTTAACGCGTCTTTGCGCTTACGCAAAATTGTGCGCGAGGAATGTAATAGGGCCCCAAGAATGCATAAATATATCACAATAAAAAGAAGTCGCCTTGGTACACGTGATTATAAAACACTTATAATAAGAAAGGTGGGACACACCATGAGCATAAATGGACTTGAATGTAAAGTATTGGTCCATTTCAGAAAAGTGAAAGCACCATTCAAGAGTTGTATGTCTACCGTTTTGGATTGAGGGTGCTTTGAGTGGAAATCCAATAACAGACGAAAAGTAGCAGTTGCCTGCGTCTGTTCCTCTGTCCAGATGGAATGGATCCCGATTGACTGTGAAATTGTATATTCAACAGCTGAAGTTTCCGTTTGACCTTCGTTAAATCTTTGCAGTGACAATTACCCATCTCATCATAATTATATCCAAGCTGCCAGTTTCACAAGTTCTGCATCCCCCTAAGGCATTGTCCTTCACTGTGCAAATGCAAATGAAAGACACCTTAATTGATTTAATCTTTATGATTGTCATGTTAGGAGATGACCTGACATCTGACAGCTGCCATCACAAAGACAAATGTGACCAGTCAGATCAGGATATTAAGGGTGACCTTGGTGCATATTTAGGTTTCATACAGTCCATTAACTGAAATGGCAGATGAGGACCCAACTGTCCTTTGTGGATATGAAGTATATTAGATGAAAGGATAACATTAAAGTTCATGCTGTCCTTTATGCATATAATTCATATTAGCTGAAGGGATAATATTAAAATGTCAAGGCTTCAGCTAATAAAATTTTTAAAAATAAATAAAGCAAATCTCCCCATTCATTTAAAACAAATAATCATGTGACTTAAAATCATCTGCAATCTAAAGTAAATCAGTGGTTTGTCAGTGTGGGATTTTTGGTTAAAATTAGGAAATTCTCCATTCATTCTATATGTTATATGTTTATTGTTCCATGAGGCGCCAAGTTATTGCTGAGTAAACTTACAGGGTTATTCAGAGAAAGATGAAAATCTGGAGAACTTTTGGAGAAGCGAAAATTCTAGATCAAAATAGCCAAAGCAGAAAAATTCTCCCATTCATCTCACTTTCCAAATCAGCTATTTTGACCTACAGGGTTATTCAGAGAGAGCGTGAAAAGCAGGAGAATGACTGGAGAATGAAAAATTCTAGGTCAAAATAGCCAAACCAGAACAATTCTCCCTTTCATCTCACTTTCCAAATCGGCTATTTTGACCTAGAATTTTTCATTCTCCAGTCATTCTGCTGCTTTTCACACTCTCTGAATAACCCTGCTAGAATTTTCACTTCTCCAAAAGTTCTCCAGAGTTTCACCTTTCTCTGAATAACCCTGATAGCATTTTACCTTGTTTAGCTTTCATTGTGGTTATAATCACTGCCATATCAAATCTTAATTAGTGTTCCCAAGATTTATAAAGTGCAATGCTGAACAAAAACTAGTATTTTCTGAGTGGCAATCAGTACTCAGGAATAGGGATGAGCCGAACACTCCCTGAGTTCGGTTCGAAGCCGAACCCGAACTTTCCAAATGTTCTGGTCCGAACCCGAACCCGAACTCGGACCCCATACAAGTCAATGGGGCTGAAAATCTGGTTTTTAGAGTGCCCTCCAAGAGGGCATATATGCTAGATATTTGCCATAAAAAGTGTATGGGGGTCCGGGTAGTGCCCTGGGGGACAGGAAACAAGGACAAAAAGTAAAAAAAAAGAAGTTTTTAAAGGGACAGTGAGTTTTCCATGAAATAAGGGTTAAAAATAAAAATGAAAAATTCCTTCAAATATCGTGCCTAGGAGGTCCCCATAACCTGCCCGTGAAGTGGCGGATTTCTAGGATGTATAGAAATATGTAAAAACCAAAAAATGACATTTCAAATGACGGTAAATGCTTTTCCTTTAATCTATCCATAAACAACTGCTTGGGGCGGCAGTCTGTATGAAAAGAGGAGACATTTTCGGACACGCAGAAAAAGTTTACTGATTTTTTGCCGGTGAAAAGCAGGAGAATGACTGGAGAATGGAAAATTCTAGGTCAAAATAGCCAAACCAGAAAAATTCTCCCATTTAGGCTAGGGTCAGACTAGCGAATTTTTAACATGCGTTTAGGCGCACTTAATCACGGCCGCACTAGCATCAAATGACGGGCAATGACAGCCAATATACGAAGTACGGTCGCACGAAAGTGCGGCTGCGCAACGCAAGTGGAAAATGAACGCATTTTTTCGAGAACGCAGAACCGCTAGTACGGACGTACAGAGTGCGCTGCGTCCACTAGCGGCGTGTGTGCGTGATTTGGAGACGTCAGACCCTGCTCATGTCTGGCCAACATAACGTCCAGACACCCAAAGTTTCCTGGTTTGGATCCGTAAAAAATCACTCACAAAAATGCGCATCGTATGACCGTTTTCGCGCATTCCGTGAAAAAATAAGGCAATGCGTTCGGACACACTTTTTGACGGTCGCTGTGAAAAATGCGTTAGTCTGACCCTAGCCTTATCTCACTTTCCAAATCGGCTATTTGGTCCAGATTGTTCTCTTTTCCTGCCATTCTCCTGGTTTTCACCTTTCGCTGAACAACCCTGAGAGAGAGGTGAAAGCCAGGAGAACTGGCAGGAGAAGAGAACAATCTAGACCAAATAGCCAATTTGGAAAGTGAGTTAAATGGGAGAATTTTTCTGGTTTGGCTATTTTGACCTAGAATTTTCACTTCTCCATTTATTCTCCTGCTTTTCACCGCTCTCTGAATAACCCTGTGAATGTTTAATCCCGAGGTGAAAAATAACATTGCTTAAGGCTGGGGTCAGACGAACGCAGTTATCACGTCCGTGTTGCCGCACATTTGTACGTCCGTGGCAGCATAGCATTCTGACCAATGGAGCCCCACACACGAAGTACGTCCGCACGGTAGTGCGGATGCATGGCAGACGCAGCAAACGGACGCAGGTTAGGCAAGAACGTAATACTGCTAGAACGGACGTGCGGAGTGCGCCACGTCCGCAACGTCCGTGTAGCTTTGTATGTGAGTGATGAAACGAGGTCAGATGGACTGCATTTATACGTCCAGCATTTTTGACGGACAGAATGTTTTTTCATTTTAATTTATTTTCCCTGCTGCATCAGTCAAAAAATACATCAGTGAAAAAAACGGACTGTTTGGCCACTACCTTGTTGTCAGTCAGTAAGTACGTCCGTACTGCACGGACACACAGTCCGTACAAAATGCGCTCATCTGACCCTAGCCTTAGATGTTATTTTGAATTTTTTTCAAACACAAGTTAACCACTTGGCTGATATGGACGCGCTCAGTGCGTCCAGCCAAGTGGTTCTCCTGTGCTATGGACGCGCTGATTCCGGCGGATTGCTGCGCCCCCCTGACATCTTGGATGTCAGCCCAGCACTCCGGGACCCCGGCGGAGCAATTAGATGTCATCGCGGCGGCGCGATGACATCTAATTCAGGCGCCCCCCCCCCCACATGTGCGGAGGAAGCGCCTGAAAGGGAGGGGGGAGGTCCTTCGGACCTCTCTCCCTCCCGATCGCCGGGGGCAGGGGGTTAATCCAGGCACCGTTTGGAAGGGCACAGCCTGCCCTTCCAAACGGTGGCTGTGATTAAGGCTAGGGTCAGACTAACGCATTTTTCGCGCTGTCCGTGAAAAAGTGCGTTCGAACGAATGGACGCATTTTTTCACGGAATACGCGATAGCGGTCATACGATGCGCATTTTCATTCGTGATTTTGTGCGGTTATCAATATAACACTTTTTGCATCTGGACGTGATGTTGGCCGGACATTAGCAGTGTCTGATGTCTCCTAATCACGCACACATGCCGCTAGCGGACGCAGCGCACTCTGTACGTCAGTACTAGCGGTTTGACGTTCTCAAAAAAATGCGTTTGTTTGCCATTTGCGTTGCGCGGCCGCACTTTTGTGCGGACGTTCTTCGTATGCTGCCCGGCATTGGACGTAATTTGCTGCTAGCGCGGCCGTGATTTAGTGCGGCTAAACGCACGTTAATACTGCGTTAGTCTGACTTTAGCCTAACCCCTGGGGAGCCGGATCACGAATCGGCGCTGAAAAGCGCCGGATCGTGATCCTCTCCTGGAGCTGGCCGACATCTTGGATGTCGGCCAAGCCTCCAGGAACTCCCCCTGAGGACTGGCGTCATCGTGCATAGCATAGCACGATGACGCCAGTCCTGGAGTTAACCCCTTGCTGCCACCAATGGTGGAGATAGGGGGTTCCTATGAACCCCCTATCTCACGATCCGTGGCAGCTAGGGGTTAATGTTTGATATCGTTGGATCGGCCAGAGCATGGCCTTTCTAAGGATACCAAACATGAGCATGAAAAATGTTTTTTTTAAAAAATAAAATAAATAAAAATAAAATAAAAATATTTTAAAAAAAATTCTAAAAAAAAAAATAAACAAGTTTTTTTTGTTTTTGTTTTGTTAATGCAGCAATATTGTTCCCATTTCAATTATAATGTGAACAATAATGCTGCACTAACGATTTTTGTATGCGGTGCGTTTGTTAAAAAAAGCTAAATTTTCCCCCAAAAAAATGTAACGAGACCCCATTTATAATTTTTTTAACAAGCGCACCCCATACAAAATATAACCACAAACGATCGCATGTTAAAATGTGAAAAAAAACACTTTACACATAATAGATTATTGAAAATTCAAATTTTATTGCATTTTTGTTATAATATACAGACATGACATAACGTATGTTATTAATCTGCCAAGTCTGCCGGAAAGAACGATATATAATATGTCTGGGTCATATATCAAAATATGGCTACAAAACGTGGTTAATCATGATGAGCGAAAGTGGTAAAAATGACCTCAGCACAGAGGTGTGAAAAGCCTCAGCAGCGAAAGGGTTAAATGCAGCATATTAGGATGTTTTAGGGAAATTAATTCTCAAATCTCAATCAGAAGCAGACACCACCCCACCCTCAGTATGTTGTACAATGTATCAAATTGATTACCAGACTGAAAACACCTGCAGGGTTATCCAAAGAGATTCGAAAAGTCACCGCACGTTCGGTGACTTTTCGTTCTCTTCAATTCGGTTCCTTTTGCCGATTGCATTTCGGTGACCCTGCGGTGTATTCAGCAAGCACCACAGGGTCCCCGAATTGCAGGGAAAAGCTGCCGTAAACCTGACGAAAACTAACCGAATGCACGCTGAAAACAAGCAAAAACATCTGGATTAACCTTCGAAGAGGAGCCGAACAGGAGCCGAAAAGGAGCCGAATCACATAGAGCCGAAGCAGCTGTGACGTAGAGGAGGCAGTGAATAAATTAGAAAAAACATTTGTATGAATCTGGGAAAAAGAAACGCTGTTTGCAAAGAAACTACTGAGCGAAAATGTCTGAAATTTTCACAGGAGGTCCAGGGAATGATACTAAAGAGGGCTGTTACCAAAAAAATAAGCAAACTGAAAAAAAAAAAAAAAAAAATCGGACTTTTAATTTTTTTTAAAAAATTCAGAAAAATGCTTAAAGTATCCTAAAAAATCTATAAATAAAGAGACTTTTTGCTGCAGAATTTTATAATGAACGGTTTATTAGATATTGAATTAAAACGGGAATATTTTTAACATTGAAGCCTATGGGATTCTCCTGAATAAATTTGCCGAATTAAACCACCGAATGGCAGAGCATTAGGGGAACCTTTCACTGCTGGTTTGTGTTCTCTGAATAGCCGAAGCAGTGCTTTTTGATGGGGATTTCACTGCCCTCGAACAGGGACCGAACAGGCACCGTATGTGCAGGCAATTCGCCAGGATTTGGAGAATTGCCTGCTCTCTGGATAGCCGAATGGCCAGGAAAGGTAACCGAACGCTGATTTTCAGCGTTCGGTTACCTTTCTCAAGCAATTCGAATCTCTTTGGATAACCCTGAAAGTGTTATGTCCGTTTGTGAACAGAGGTCATTTAGAGTTGATAATCTTTCCACGTACACATTAGTTTTTAATTCAATATCTAATAAACCGTTGCTTATAATATTCTGCAGTAAAGAGTCTCTTTATTTCTAGATTTTTTAGTATTTTTTTAAGCATTATCTATACTTTTTTCAAAATTTCTTTTTTTTTTCGAACTCGAACCGAACAGACCCAAAAAGTTCAAAATTCGCGAACTTTCGAACTGTCAAAGTTCGGGTCGAACTCCGAACCGTCCGAACCCGAACAGCTCATCCCTACTCAGGAATAGTGGTAAAGATACAATCTAGGTTCCACTGAAGTGTGCATCTACACCTCGGAAGACTGATCAACACTGAGAGAGTTATCTGGGTGGTGGGTATTACCTCATTCCGAAAATTGAATCAGCCTTCCTGGACAACTGCATGAGGGTGGAATGGAAGAGTCACACTCAGCCACCTATGACCATTTAAAATACATTAAACCATTCACTGCAAGGGCATCTAAAACATGTCCTGAAATTTGCTTCCTGTGTGCAGAAGAAGTGTCCCAGAGGTGTCAATGGAAATATCAATGCCTGGATATTCCAGTGCTACAAAAATGTCTATGTACAATATAACCGTACAAAAAACCTCAACAATTAAAAACAAAATGATAACACAATGCCGTTGTGCGCCTTTCAGTTATAACACACACAGGGCTCTATTAACAGCTCTATTAACAGTGCAGTGCAATTTCTTTTTGCACGCAGTGTTAAACGTTAACGCGCGTAAATTAACGCTGGTATCACAATCCGAGCGCATTTTTTCATCCGTCAAAAAATAACGAGCGTAAAAAATATGCGCAAAAACGCGCGCACATTAATGACTCGTGCAAAAATCGGTGGGCGGACTGTTTTTTCACGCGATTCAGCCAATCCAAATTAAGAACCACAATTGTCTCCCGTTCAGTTTTTGCGTCTGTCAAAATCAATCTGAGTACATATGCTGCAGCAATAATAAAAACACGCACAACCTCTCAATTTTATTGTTTGGTTATATGTAGAATGTGTAATTCTACTTTGCTGTATTTATTTTTTTGGAATGCCGTATTTGGTTTCGACCAGGACGTTCAGATTTGCCATTAACACCAGCTTTTAAAATACGCCAAAATTATGCGCGCAAACGTTGTCTGTTAAAATTTGTGCATAGATTATAATACCATCCGCGCACAAACGCATTTGCTCTCAATGTTAAGTATTGGACGCGCAATGTACATTACGCTCACGCAGGGTTTGTGCAGGTTCACCAGCGGTAGACGTTAACGTGCAATTTTCGCGCGGACATTGTAATATGACGTTCTGCGCAAAGGGTTTTTCCCATCGCCTTAACGCGTGCGCAAAGAATGTAATAGAGCCCAAAATGGGGCTGTCATAACTTACCTTCGCATTTCCCATGGCAGGGCAGCTGGTCACTGTGTCACACATGCAACATGGAAGTCTTATATCCGCCCTGAAGAAAGCCACCAGACAGTAGAAACCTACCTGGCTTTTCAGTTTACCCAGGCCAAAAAAATTATGTCAGCAAGCATCTTATTTGCAGCAAGGCAGCCGACTACTTCCTGTAGCTTGATGCCTGCCAAAGAAATGAAGCGAAGAAGCTGGCATGGCATAAAAAGGTTGCTGATTTCATATTTTTTTGCTCCGATAGGTTTTAGTTAATAAGCATAGGGGACCCTTTAATATTATTTAATATTTGTACATAATATCAATGGAATGGGTATTATTTAGCACATGAAACACCTGTTGTGATGGTTCAGAATACTTCAGGTGTGCTTTAAACATTTTCTGCTTGTTCATAAGACTTTATATTTACTTTCAGTTCTAACATAATAGTCGTAGCCAATACGACTAGTAATTGAATTTAAGCAGGCATGGGATAGGCATAAGGCTATCCTAAACAAAAGATAAATCCAGGTAAAGTATCCATGTAATTGGGCAGACTAGATGGGCCGAAAGGTTCTTATCTGCCAACATTTTTCTATGTTTCTATGTTTCTAATACTACTTAAATCCCCTTCATTAACCTTTCTATAATTCGTGTGGACTAAATCAGATTTTTTCCTATTACACTTTGTTCCTAACTCAACTACTACATTACCTCATTACAGGTAGACACAGGCCACAGAATTAGATTGCGGTGCCGTGTTCTACCCTGTCAGCTAACACTCCTGTAACTTAATTACCTCTCTTTCCTCAGCTTGGTAATTGGGCTTTACAGCTCTAATAGCAGCTTCTCTGCAATCCTGTACTGTTATTCAAGCCTCCCAAATGGCAAAATATAGAAATGTCAAGTTTTCCTGGTGGTGTAGGAGTTCTATGTCATCTACTGCGGGGCGATAAAGGCAGGTGTAAGCTAAAGATGGAGAAAATTAAAATTTAAGCCCATGAACTATGTAAACAGGACGTGCCCGGCATGGAAATTTAGCAACTGTGCCATCTAGCGAAATTCACTTTTTGAGTATTCTGATCTCCCTTTATGGAAAGTTCATGTCTTAAATTGTAAAAGGTCTTTAACAGGACTGGCTCTAGTGTTAGCAGGCGCAGGATAAAATGCAGGGCCACTTTTTTCATGGAAGTGACTGAATGTGATGGATATGGGAGGCTGAGTAGCATGGGTGTGAGCATGTGTCATGGAGATTGAGGAGTGTGTGGCTGGGGGGGAACTAGGAGTAAATTTGTGATTGGGTGAGTGAGGTAAGAGTGTGTGGCTGAGTGTAAGAGTGTTGTTAACAGAGTGTGATGCAGGCTTAGTGAGAAAGGAGTGTTGTTGGCCTTGTGCACATTACACAGGTATATACACAACACACAGCAAATACTACTCATAGTGCACTGACACTACACATACGCAGGTACATACCTATTTCACACACTGGAGGCACAACACACAGTTCTTTCCACATATAGTACACATTACACATACACACTGCATATACAACACACTGCATACTGCACACATATAGTACACACAGTATACACTCACATACAGTATATGCACATACAGTAAACACTAGACTAGCCAAATAATTAGACTCGGTTTGCATTATTTTGGAATTCAGAAATATCGGAATTTAGTAGACATGTGCATTCGTTTTAGTACTAAAACGATTTAGTCCGAATTTTGGGATAATTTAGTTTTAGTATGACTCAAGAGATACGAAACTGCTCAGTACAAAAAACGAAAGAAACTATAATAAAATACACTACATTTTAGTTTCAGTCCTTATTGTCTTATTACATTGATGAGTGAAAGAGACCAGTAATGAAGAGCGCAACATCGCAAAGCTACAGAAAAAGTTTGTAATCCTGCAATCACTGAGCAGTAGACATGTGCATTTGTTTTAGTACTAAAACGATTTAGTACGAATTTTGGGATAATTTAGTTTTAGTATGACTGAAGAGATACGAAACTGCTCAGTACAAAAAAACGAAAGAAACTAAAATAAAATGCACTACATTTTAGTTTCAGTCCTTTTTGTGATATTACATTGAGTGAAGGAGACCAGTATTGAACGCAACATCGCAAAGCTACAGAAAAGGTTTATATGTGTAATCCTTCCCGACCCCATCCCGAAAATCTGACAGTGATAGAGCTCCAGAATACTCACTCGCAGCACAGACAGCCAGCACAGGAGAGGAAACCTTTACTTAACCCTTGCATGTCTATGAGGCAGACAAGATGATAAAAGCAGCTGGAGAAGGAAAACATTCAAACAAATCACACTGAAAGCTAATGACAGAGGAGGGCTGGATAGTAAAAACCCTTTTATAACAAGCAGTGAGAGAGATTTTATAAAACGTGTGTTATCTCCCCTCCCTCTCTACATAATAGGGGCTTATATTATCCAGGAGCACTATCCCCCTTTCCTCATCTATAATACACATTTTATATAAAGTCCCTCTCCTCTCCCAGTGCTGCTTGTTATAAAGGTTTTGTTACGTCTGATACATTTATTATACAGCTCTCACGGTTACTCTGTCATTATGAGCCTTCAGTGTGATTTATTTGAATGTTTTCCCTGGATTTAAAGTGCTTTATTCTATTATAAAAATAAATTTGCACCAGTCATCTCTTCTCTGAGCTTTCAGACCGATTTACGTTAATATTTTCCCTCTCCCCTGCTTTTATATCCCTGTGTCTCCCCCACAGAGATACAAAGTTTAAGTAAAAGTTCCCTCTCCTGTGCTGGATAAGCATTGCATTCCGAAGTTCTGCACCCTCCACATGCCAATGCAGTAGGATGTTCTATACAGAGAGGGGTATTAATTAATGCAGGAGGATGTTCTATACATTATACAGAGAGGAGCCCTTTTTTTAGCCCTTTAAATCCAGTGGCTGTGAGCGCTGAGATCGGCTGTTTGTTATATTATCTCTCAGTACAATGTATCAGGCTCAGCTGTTACAGTAACTGACTGTAACAGCGCTCAGAGTTTCAGTAAAACAAGGAAATAATATTGTTCTAACCTCCATATATAAAAATATTATTTACTAGTTTTACTGAAACTCTGAGCACTGTGATGAGAAGCAGTCAGTTACTGTAACAGCTTTGCCTGACACATTGTGCTGAGAGTGAGAGATACTGTAACAAGCAGCCGATCTCAGCCCTCTGAGGAGCCACTACAATAGTAATTGTATCCACTGGTTTTCGGATGAATGAAATTAGTTTTCATACTAAAGAACTGAAAACGAAATTTCTTTAGCAACTAAATAAATTGCATTGTAGGACTAATCCATTAGTTCAAAACGAAAGTTTGTGCTGTGCACATGTCTAGAATTTAGAAGCTTCCATTGTTTCGGTTTCGAACCATTTGGGAATATTGAAAACATCCGATACATTAGTCCAATTCGAATTTTCGGAACATTTATGTATAATATATAAAATATGGTTACGAGACCTAAGGCTCTGGTTACAGTTTCTGTGTCATAATTAGGGCTAGGGTTAGCGTAGGGTTAGGGTCGTTATTATTTTTTCTATAGTTTTTATTGGTCCGATTTAAACCCAAATTTTCCCATTTATATCCTGACATGGCCAATTTGTAAACTGAAAGTTTAGATTGATTTGAGAGCTTTTTTTTAATTGGGAACTGATCCGGTTGTTGGGTGTATAGAATGAAGATGATACGGGGATCCGTATGGCTGTGACAGTGGAAACATGAGGCAATACTGAAAAACCTAGATCTAGGTGTCCATTCAAAGGAGGACCTTGATACAATTATTACCAGAAACTGGAAATACAAAATAAAATGATTTATTGACACAAGAACTTTATGCTTAATGCAATACCCAATGTTTGATGTGGCATCACAGTGAATAAGGGTCTATTTTAACTGCCTCCACTGACTGTTGTTCCGTAGGATGCAATTTTGCTACATACGTACAAAGGGTGATACCACTCAAACAGTCATATAAAAGTGTCTAGTTACCAGTTCCCTACATCGTATGCTGCTCTGTTAGGTCTTAAGTGTTATTTGGTCTCTGGCTTTGAGTTTAAATATCCACACTTTACAGTAAGCATTACTATAGATTAGATAAATCACTATCAACTAGTCTTATTGACTGTACTCACTCTACCTGTCATCATTGTAGGAACATTTAATTCTGTATTATTTATTGTTTCACTAATAAACACACATTAAACTGTCTCCTACAAAGAATTCCATTAGACCTGCATCTCCTGTGAATCTATCCCATTGATTACAAGCGTTTGCAAATTATAACTCAGCCAATAATATGTCCACTTAACGGGAACCTTTACAGTTTATAGATTAGCTCTCTGTGTGAACGAGTTTAATTCTTTAATAAATGCTATACAATCTATACCAACAGCTCCACGCGAATACAATTACACAGCGGAAAAAGATGAATTCAGCTCCTTGGACACAATCTACGTTCTTTGATTGCTGTGTTTTAACAGACGACTTCAAGGAGCTATTATATTAGAGTGACATTTTCAGTACGTTTTCTCATACAGCTACACCTTCCATTTGCAGCCTAGGGGTGAATACTGCTGATCCACAGTGTGGCAAGTGAAAAGGAAATCAGTTAATTAATCACAATGGACCACGAGTAGTGATTATATATATATAATCTTTGCCATGTTATTCTCTCTCTCATATATATATATATATCTATAAGGGTTGTAGTGGAGGACTAAAAGTGAGATAAAAAGCCTCCACACTATGATAAGTGTGTTTATCATTGCAGAAGCCACTTGCACATCACAGCAATTCGCTGAATTGCATCCTCCCAGAGCTCCTGTGCCACATTCCCCATATGCAGCAAGGAACTCTGGGTAGGATGTGCAAATGACCTCTGTCTCACTTTTATGCATCCTGGATCTGTTATTACACAGAACCCTAAAATCAATGCTATGCCACACCGTGGCTTTGTAGCCGAGATAAGGTTTATGCAACTGGTCAAAACCACTCCTAGGACAGCGCTGTTTCAGGTTTGTTGAACCCTCATCAGCTAGGAGGTAGGCATGACCAGTTGCAGTGGATGCTTGGATAATTTACCCTACGATCCAAGCATCCACTGCAACTGGTCATCATGCCTAGCTCTTAGCTGATGAGGGTTCAACAAACCTGAAACAGAGCTGTCCTAGGGGTGGCTTTGACCAGTTGCATAAACCTTATCTCGGCTACAAAGCCACGGTGTGGCATAGCATTGATTTTAGGGTTCTGTGTAATAACAGATCCAGGATGCATAAAAGTGAGACGGAGGTCATTTGCATATCCTACCCAGAGTTCCTTGCTGCATATGGGGAATGTGGCACAGGAGCTCTGGGATGCAATTCATCGAATTGCTGTGATGTGCAAGTGGCTTCTGCAATGATAAACACAATATATATATATATATATATATATATATATATATATATATGAGAGAGAATAACATGTCAAAGATATCGGAATTCACAATGGGAAAATAATAATTATCTGATTAAATATAATATTAAATAAGATAAAATGGAATTTAGTAGCACCAAAAATCTCAATTAAAATGTAAGACACTGATAATCTCTCATAAAACAGGTTTTTACCCTATTTTATTGTGGTTATGGTTCAACTAGGTAGCAATGATGACATTTATAATTTAATCGACAAACCATCTCCTTTTTTTCATAAAGATTAAATAGATATAAATTATTTCAGTGAGAAACGTGCAGATATTATTAGGTCATCAAATTAATATTTTATATCAGGAAGCATTGCTTTCTGCGCGGGTGTAGTGTCACAATTCAAAATTTACAACATCATTAACCCTTCGTTAATATTAACTTTATATAAAGTATCTTTGTCAAGAAAAGAAATTGTTTTTTTGAGATTATTTCTATTCAAAATCTTACAGCTCTAGTGTTTCTGCAGTTACCGTCTCGTAGATTTGCACAGCAGTATTTTTATTTTTTGTATTCTGTTTTAGTAACTAGGGATGGTCAGGGATACCCTTCCTGTTTAGCCAAAAAAATTTTGGAAAACACTGAGACTATACCTAGCACTAAGGTTTAACCCTAACCGGATACTGTATCCCAACGCTTTTCAGGGCAGTGTGGGCCTTGGCTAGGATGCTTCACTGATGAGGCATCATACAATAGTGTGCTGTCAATAACCTCAGTAAGACCAGCCAGGGGATTTAAATGCACCTTTTTAACTAGCAAGTGTTATCACTATTGCAAATAACCCTACAGGGTAATTCAAAGAGATTCGAAAAGTCACCGCACGTTCGGTGACTTTTCGTTCTCTTCAATTCGGTTCCTTTTGCCGATCCCATTTCGGTGACCCTGTGGTGTATTCAGCAAACACCACAGGGTCCCTGAATTGCAGGGAAAAGCTGCCGCAAACCCGATGAAAACTAACCGCAAAACCTGCTGAATGCACACCGAAAACCCACAAAAACATCTGGATTAACCTGCCGAAAACCACGGAAAAACCCGAGCAGGAGCCGATCACACACAGCGAAGCCTCCGGAAAAAGCCGACACCGCAGACAGAGTGAAGTGAATAAATTAGGAAACAGGAGGAGAATAGATACAGTTGTGTTCAAAATTATTCAACCCCCAATGCTGTAAAGGGTTTTAGGGAATTTAGTGTACATTTGTAATTGTATTCAGAATGAAATCCTACAAGGACTTTTTAAAGAACCATATGCAACTAAAATGACATCAATTGGTTTTGTAATACAGTAGTAAATGTTTATTTTGTGAATTCTTCATTGACACAATTATTCAACCCCTTAAAGACTACCACTCTGAAGAACAGAGGTTCATTCAAGTGTTTTCAATCAGGTATTGAAAACACCTGTGGATGTCACGGAGCAGCAATAAAGCATAATAAGCACCAATTAGGCAGCTTTAAAATGACTGTGATACTCAGCTCCTTCTAGACATTTACTGGTGTGGTTACAAACATGGTGAAGTCAAGAGAATGGTCCAGGAAGACAAGAGAAGAGGTGGTTACTCTTCACAGAAAGGGCAATGGCTATAAGAAGATTGCAAAGATGTTAAACATACCAAGAGAGACCATAGGAAGCATCATTCGCAAATTCAAGGCAAAGGGCACTGTTGAAACGCTACCTGGTCATGGCAGAAAGAAGATGCTGACTTCGACTGCTGTGCGCTACCTGAAGCGTAGAGTGGAGAAAAGTCCCCGTGTGACTGCTGAGGAACTGAGAAAAGATTTGTCAGATGTGGGTACTGAAGTTTCAGCTCAGACAATATGGCGCACACTGCGTAATGAAGGCCTCCATGCCATAACTCCCAGGCGCACCCCCTTGCTGTCTCCAAAAGATAAGAAGAGTCGACTGCAGTATGCCAAAAGTCTGTGGACAAACCACAGAAGTTTTGGGATAGTGTTCTGTGGACTGATGAAACAAAATTAGAACTGTTTGGGCCCATGGATCAACGCTATGTTTGGAGGAGGAAGAACAAGGCCTATGAAGAAAAGAACACCTTGCCTACTGTGAAGCATGGCGGGGGTCAATCATGCTTTGGGGCTGTTTTGCTTCTGCAGGTACAGGGAAGCTTCAGCGTGTGCAAGGTACCATGAATTCTCTTCAGTACCAGGAGATATTGGATGACAATGTGATGCAGTCCGTCACAAACCTGAGGCTTGGGAGACGTTGGACCCTTCAACAGGACAATGATCCCAAGCATACCTCCAAGTCCACTAGAGCATGGTTGCAGATTAAAGGCTTGAACATTTTGGAGTGGCCATCGCAGTCACCTGACTTAAATCCGATTGAGAACCTCTGGTGGGACTTAAAGAAAGCAGTTGCAGTGCGCAAGTCTAAGAATGTGACTGAACTGGAGGCTTTTGCCCAAGACGAATGGGCGAAGATACCCGTAGATCGCTGCAAGACACTTGTGTCAAGCTATGCTTCACGTTTAAAAGCTGTTATAACTGTAAAAGGATGTTGTACTAAGTACTAAGATTGAATGTCACTTGTGGTTGAATAAAACTGATAATGATGTGAGCACAGAAAAGACATTTGTGGTTATTTCATTATAAATGTTATGTTATATTTGTCTGACCTACACGTGCCTCTTTGATTTAATTGTAAGCAAGATGACTGAATGATCAAAATCAATGTCAAACTGGCCAAAACACTCAATTTCAGTGGGGGTTGAATAATGTTGAACACAACTGTACCTCTGATGGCTTGGTGTATCTGCTTCCTCTCGCTAAAGGCAGCAGAACACTGTCAGGATCCTCTGCACAGCTTAGCGGATAGCCCCTTTAGGTCCAAGGTGCAGACCAAGACCTGCAGGGTTATTCAAAGAGCTCCAAATTGTGTCCGAAAGGTAACCGAACGCTGAAATTCAGCGTACGCTTACCTTTCCTGGCCATTCGGCTATTCTGAGAGCAGGCAGTTCTCCAAATGTTTTGGTGAAATGCCTGCACATACGGTGCCTGTTCGAGGGCAGTGAAATCCCCAAAGAGAAGCAATGCTTTGTCTATTCAGAGAACACAAAACAGCTGAGAAAGGTTGCCGAAATGCCTCGCCATTCGGTGGTTTCATTCGACAGGTTTTTTCAGGAGATTCCCATTGGATTCAATGTTAAAAATATTCCCGTTTTAATTCAATATCTAATAAACAGTTTATTATTTTATTTTTCAGTAAAAAGTCTATTTATTTATAGGTTTTTTTAGGATCTTTTAGGCATTTTTCTGGGATTTTTTTGCAAAAATTCCTTTTCCGTTTTTTTAAAATCGTTTTTTCCTTTTTCTCTAACAGACCTTTTTATTATCATTCATTGGATCTTATATGTAAATTTCAGACATTTTCGTTCTGTAGTTTGTTTGCAAACAGCGTTTCACTCTTCAAACATTCAAGCAAACTGTTTTTTTTTTTCACTCCATTCATCTGCGGTGTTGGGTTTTTCCGGCGGCTGCCCTGCGCTGTGATCGGCTCCTGCTCGGGTTTCTCCGGAGTGTTTGGCGAGGTTAATCCAGATGTTTTTGCGGGTTTCGGTGAGCGTTCGCCGGGTTTTGCGGTGAGTGTTCATCGGGTTTGTGGCGGCTTTTCCCTGCACTACGGCGGCCCTGTGGTACTTGCTGCATACACCGCAGAGTCGCCGAAATGGGATCGCCAAATCACACCGAATTGAAGAGAACTTAAAGTCACTGAACGTGCGGTGACTTTTCGATTCTCTTTGAATAACCCTGCTGGTTATTATTTCCACCTGCTCCTTGCTACTGGTCCCTTTATATTTTAGCTTTACTCCTTCCTCTGGGCTAGATTTTTTTTCGAATTCTGTGCTGGTTCTTGTACTAGTTCAGGCTGGCTCCTCTCTCCTTCTGTTGTTTATCCTGCTGTGTTCCAGAGACCCCCAGCCTGGCATATTCCAGAGACTCCCCCAGCCTGCCATGGTCAGGAAACCACCAGCCTGCTTTGCAGAGACCCCCAGCATGGTTTGTTCAGGAGACCCCCAGCCTGCCTTGCTCCAGAGACCCCCAGCGTGTCTTATTCAGGAGACCTGAAGCATGTATTCTTTCCCTGAGCTCCCTCCAGGCCTGCAAACGCTATACCTATGTCACCATGGATCTAGCCCTTTATCCCTGTTTTTTCGTCTGTCTCCTGATTTGTCTTTTGTATTCATCTCTGCAATATATTTAATTAACATTACTATTTATGTTGTAGGTATTTCCCTTCTTACTGGGTCCTGTCCTTGAGGGTATAGTGCTGCACTATGTTAGCGCTCCTTCATGACCCTGAAAATACTGGGGATAGAATAGAACTGTTAATAACTAGACATGTGCACAACAAATTTTATTTTTTGTTTCGGATCGATCCGTTACATTTTTAGTTTGTTTCGGTGTGTTCATTATGTTACCCTGATTCGCATTTTGGATCGATTCATTATTTAGTTTTTATTATTAATACGTATTTCAGATTAATTAGTTATTTCGTTTTTATTAGTCATTTTGGATCGATTTGTTTTTTAGTTTTTATTAGTTATTATGGAATGGGAAACATTTTAATTACTTAGATTAGGGTAAAAAAAAAAAGATGTAATCCCCCTGTCCTTGATGCTGAAACCTATTCAGCACCAAGGACAGCAGCTCTGTGGGGCTCCGGAGCAAAAGATTCCCCTGTCCTTGGTGCTGAAACTTATTCAGCACCAAGGACAGCAGCTCTACAAGACCCTGGAGCCCTGCGGGACCGCCGTTCCTGGTGCTGAACAGGCATCAGCACCAAGGACAGCACCAGCTGAACGCAGCAGATGGAAGGAAAGAAAAAAGTCTGCTGTGTTCGGCAAAGAATAACAAGCCTTCTTGTTATAAAATAATTAGGGATCCAAATATTTCACCAACAAGAAAAAATAAAGAGATTTTTTGCTGCAAGTGAAAAGAATAAATGGTTGAATAAATATATAATAAAAACTGGGAATATTTTTTAACATTGAAATTTATGGGATTCGCCTGTTTAAAACTGTCGAATGAACAACCAAAAATCTGAGCATTTCACTGACATTTCGGTGCTGTTCTACGGTCTCTGAATAGATTAACCATTACTTGTCTATGGGGAATTTCACTGCCGCCAAACTGCACTGAATGGCACCAAGGTGCTGTCCATGGCCTGCGGTGCTGAATACAACAGATTCAGCACCACAGCCAATGGACAGGGACGCAGTGCAGAGTGAAAGTGAAAGGGTATAACGAATCGATTCCTAAAAACGGAATACATTTTTTGTATTTCGTTTTGCTCTGTTTGTTTCCATTCCTCTTGGGACGGACACTGATTCGTTATTATGGATGTGCTTCCGAAATACGAATTGGTACATTTTGTCTGAATTTTGATTCGGAACGAAACGCACATCTCTATTAATAACATGCCTCTAATGCAGGGATCTTCAAACTCTGCCACACCCCGCAGCTTAACTACAACTCCCATGATTCTCTGTTCATCTATTGCCTTCAAAGATTTCTGTGATTTGTAGCTCAGCAATATTTGGGGGGGGGGGCAGACTTTGGAAATCATTCTTCTAATGGATAACTGTCTCTTCACAGGATATCCATTAGCGAGATGCTATCTACAGACTTGACCTTTTGATATGCTAATGGCCGAGGGGGCAATTGCTCCTCTGCCAGCCTTACCTTGCATGATGTATTGCTGCTATGAACAATGACCAGGATGCTACATTTACAATTTTGTTTTCAGAACACACGGGGAGACAAACAAACAAATAAAGCTGACTCCTGGTGGGCATTTTTGTGAAATCTCCTGTCAATTTACTGATCATATGAGCAGATATTAGCAGCAAACTGAGCCCTGGAAAACCAAGTGGTCAATCTACCATATATTTCTGAAATATCCGTCTCTTTTCAATCGAGGCTCAGATTAAAATGTAACAGCAACCAACGACTTTTCCAAACTACCTTGTTTATGAATGGAGAGGGACAGTGAGGTCACCCTGCCCTTGTTTGATGAAATGTGTTATGTGTGCATAAAAAGAAAAGGATGGAGGGCTCCAGAGCTGTCATCAGAAAACAATTTCTCTCCAAGAGTCTATTATCTAGTCTTGATTCTTGTTCCAAAGAAATTAAATTAGCTTAAAGGTGACAAAAGCTGAATGAGTTGAATGAGGACACCCAGAATGAACTGTAATTTCCCTATAATTCACAGAGCTTGGTAATAGTTTCTCCATTTCTAATGACCTGTGTCAACATGTCCCGAGGAGGAAAGCAGCAATCACACACAAAACAAACAGACTAAACATCAGAAATGGCCATTAACTAGGTACTGGTTCACAGAAAAAGTAAATTAAGACTCAATTGAAGTACAGATTCCGCAGGATTATATTTAGAATGAAAAATTCTTCAAGCTAATAGACTGTCCTTTGCAATACTATAAATAAAGATATTAATGAAATAAAATTCTTACAGTATAAACAATGGGACTTAGTCAAGAGTCTTGCATAAAAATGATTGGTCCCTTACTTTTGATGATCATGGATCCCCAAAATGAGTGCACAAAATTTTTGTAGAATAGGATATTAAATAACAATAGTAATTCTAAAGATGTTTTTAAACAATGTAAAAAAACTGAGTAAAAACGGTGATGTTCAAATGATTTTCTTAAAGGGAAACTCTACAGAGTGTGCACTCAATTTTATATGAGTGGTCACGCTACTGTGAGCTTCCTGCTCCATCTCCCCTATCTGAGGGGTGGGGGTCAAATTCAGCCCTCCGAATGCAGGGGCTTAGTCCTACACAGATCCTCAGTTCAGGGAACTCTCAGCTCAGGTTTCAGGGCTGTTTAACCTTATCCAATGGTATCGAAGCCTTCCTGCAATGAAAGTCTCTGGATTGGTTGGAATGCCCAGCCCCCCCCTGTCGTCACAGGATTTGCTGAGCTGCATGGATTTAGGTGAGTTTTTAAAATAAAATAAAAGGATAAAACAGGAGGGGGCCTGCAGGAATAAGCACCTGGGTGCTGAACACTCGTCTACAATCCCATCGGTGTAGGAACATAAAAAATCTTGGAAGGTGAGAGTTCTGGCATGCAGTGCAAACTCTAAATGGGTTATTCAGAGAGAGCCGATCTTGCCCCGAAATGTAATGATGCTGAAATTCAGCATAAGGTGATATTTCGTGCCCGTCGGCTATTCAGAGAGCAGGCAATTCGCCAAATTTTGGCAAACTGCCTGCAAGTTCGGTGCCTGTTTGAAGGCAGTGAAATCCCTCATAGAGAAGCAATGGTTAATCTATTCAGAGACACCGAACAGCAGTGAAAAGTTGTCGAAATGCCCTGCTGTTCGATGTTTTATTTCGACAGGTTTATTCCGACAAATCCCATAGGCTTCAATGTTAAAAATATTCCCGTTTTAATACAATATCTAATAAACCATTTATTATTTTAATCTGCAGTAAAAAGTCACTTTATTTACAGATTTTTTAGGATCTTTTAGGCATTTGAGGATTTTTTGGGGAATTTTTTTTGTTTTGTTTTTTAATAGCGTTTTTTCTTTCTGTAACAGACTTTTTTATTATCATTCTTAGGACCTAATACAGTATGTAAATTCCAGTGTTTCAATTTTGAAAATTTCAAGAGTACTGTTTTTTGTTTTTACCACGTTCGTCAGCTTGACGGCTTTTTCCAGCAGCTGGTCTGCACTGTGATCGTCGGCTCACCGGCTTTTTCCGGTTTTTTTTTCGGCCTGGTTTTTCCTGCGGTTCTGGCTGGTTTTGATGGGTTTGTGGCGGAATTGAGGCAGGTTTGTGGCAGATTTGCCCTGCACTCCAGGGAGCCTGTGGTGAATGCTGAATACACTGCAGGGTGCGGAACTTTGATTCATGGAAGTGCAAGGAACTGCGGGGAACGAGAAATGCCACTGACATTTCGGTGCTCTCTGAATAACCCCCATAGTGACTATCTTGCAAGTCACCAAATTAAGAAAATAATTGTTAAAGGCATAGGCTAGTTCAGATATTGATGTATTGTTCCTGCCACCTTGAAGTTTTACTCCCCCATTATATGACATGTGTATATGAATAACCCCTTAAATATAATAACATTTTCCTGTTATTATGCTCACTTTTCTCAATGTGCCGCCTATAAAAATATTAACATGTAGACCAAAGGATAAGTACAGGGTGGTAAAGTAAAGAATAAATACATCCCGTACAAGAATTATTCAAATCTATGCATACTCAAAGCATACATATAGGAAGATAAACGAAGGGAGGTTTATAATTGTTTCCCCCCACATAATTCCAGAGGGATTCATTCCTTTCGTTTTCATCCTTTTACAGCAAGTTTAACGAGAAAATGATGATGTCACAAGAGATTTTGCCATAATGTCTATGCAGATTTGTTAATGCGAGGCCAGAATGAATTCCCCGCAGTTATTCTATGAAGCCACTCACATAGAACAAACAATATTTGTATGCACTGCCTGTTGTAAGCAGCGTTATGCCACAAAGAATGCTTTGCAATCAAGCCATTCAATAGCAAATCGAAGCAAGAAATCGCCCCATCTCACTGCAGACTGATTCACATTGTCTTGGGTTATTATTCTAGGTAATTAGTTAGCCAGAGGGATCATATGCTGAGCTAGCAGACTGTATACTCATGTTTATTCATATAAATACAATAAAACAGATTATTTGCTCTGCTACACCCACATCACCCCTGATGGGTTTTGTATTATTTTCAAAGACTTCAGTTGAGCTATTCATAACACATACAGGAATTTCGGTATCTTTAAGTAGTATACTCCCAATAGATCATAAGTGGCCTCCACATGGAGCCAGTGTCTTTCATGCAAATGATCAATGACATGTGTACTGAGGACAGGAGCATGTGATAAGGTTATGGGGTGTCAGGTATACATTGTATTTGCCCTGAGTAAATTATTGTTACTGATTTTCTAAAATAAACACAGAAAAGGTGATGCTCATATTTCTATTTATTATAAGATGTGTCAATGATTTGAATATTCATATATCAGGACAGACATTACGGAGAGACATACAAGGTGACTGATGGGGCAGACATTGTGGAAAGACATATGGGGGATCAATGGCAACAGACACTATCAGGGCTTTTCAGAGAGAGGTGAAAACCTTGAGAATTGCCAGGAGAATGAACAGTCTAGACCAAATAGCCAATTTGGAAAGTGAGATAAATGGGAGAATTTTTCTGGTTTGACTATTTTGACCTAGAATTTTCAATTCTCCAGTCATGCTAGAGGTTTTCACCTCTCTCTGAATAGTCCTGTATGAATAGACATACAGGGCTATTCAGAAAGAGATGAAAACCTTGAGAATGACTGGAGAAGTGAAAATTCTAGGTCAAAATAGTCAAACCAGAAAAATTCTCCCATTTATCTCGCATTCCAAATTGGCTATTTACAGGGTTATTCAGAGAGCGTGAAAAGTAGGAGAATGACTGGAGAATTATTGGAGAATGAAAAATTCTAGTCAAAATAGCCAATTTGGAAAGTGAGATGAAAGGGAGAATTTTTCTGGTTTGGCTATTTTGACCTAGAATTTTTCATTCTCCAATAATTCTCCAGTCATTCTCCTACTTTTCACGCTCTCTGAATAACCCTGTTGGTCTAGACTGTTCATTCTCCTGGCAATTCTCAAGGTTTTCACCTCTCTTTGAATAGCCCTGATAGAGTTTGAGTGTCAGGCGGAGTGAAAGTGACAGATATTATGGAGAGACATATAGGGGGGTGATGGGGACATAGATTATGGATTATAGAGAGGAGACATATAGGGGTAATGATGTGGACAGACACTACAGAGAGACATACAAAAGTAATGGGGAAGACACTATGGGGAGACATATAGGGCGAGTGAAGGGAACAGACACTATTTGTAAACATACAGGGGGAGTGATGGGGACAGTGATTACGGAGAGACTTACATGGAGAGTGATGGGGACAGTAATTATGGAGAGACATACAGGGGGAGTGATGGGGAAAGACAGTATGGAAAATAGAGAGGAGACATATTGGGGTAGTGATGGGGACAGACACTATGGAGAGACATACAGAAGTAATGGGGACAGACACTATGGGGAGACATACAGGGGGAGTGAAGGGAATAGACACTATTTGGAAACATACAGGGGGAGTGAAGGGAACATACACTATTTGGAAACATACAGGGGGAGTGAAGGGATTAGACACTATTTGGAAACATACAGGGGGAGTGAAGGGAACATACAGTATTTGGAAACATACAGGGGAAGTGAAGGGAACATACACTATTTGGAAACATACAGGGGGAGTGATGGGGACAGACACTATTTGGAAACATACAGGGTGAGTGATGGGGACAGACACTATTTGGAAACATACAGGGGGAGTTAAGGGAACCGACACTATTTGGAAACATACAGGGGGAGTGATGGGGACAGTGATTACGGAGAGACTTACATGGAGAGTGATGGGGACAGTAATTATGGAGAGACATACAGGGGGAGTGATGGGGAAAGACAGTATGGAAAATAGAGAGGAGACATATTGGGGTAGTGATGGGGACAGACACTATGGAGAGACATACAGAAGTAATGGGGACAGACACTATGGGGAGACATACAGGGGGAGTGAAGGGAATAGACACTATTTGGAAACATACAGGGGGAGTGAAGGGAACATACACTATTTGGAAACATACAGGGGGAGTGAAGGGATTAGACACTATTTGGAAACATACAGGGGGAGTGAAGGGAACATACACTATTTGGAAACATACAGGGGGAGTGAAGGGAACAGACACTATTTGGAAACATACAGGGGGAGTGAAGGGAACATACACTATTTGGAAACATACAGGGGGAGTGAAGGGAACAGACACTATTTGGAAACATACAGGGTGAGTGATGGGGACAGACACTATTTGGAAACATACAGGGGGAGTGATGGGGACAGACACTATTTGGAAACATACAGGGTGAGTGATGGGGACAGACACTATTTGGAAACATACAGGGGGAGTTAAGGGAACCGACACTATTTGTAAACATACAGGGGGAGTGATGGGGACAGTGATTACGGAGAGACTTACATGGAGAGTGATGGGGACAGTAATTATGGAGAGACATACAGGGGGAGTGATGGGGAAAGACAGTATGGAAAATAGAGAGGAGACATATTGGGGTAGTGATGGGGACAGACACTATTGGAAACATACAGGGGAAGTGAAGGGAACATACACTATTTGGAAACATACAGGGGAGTGAAGGGAATAGACACTATTTGGAAACATACAGGGGGAGTGAAGGGAACATACACTATTTGGAAACATACAGGGGGAGTGAAGGGATTAGACACTATTTGGAAACATACAGGGGGAGTGAAGGGAACATACACTATTTGGAAACATACAGGGGGAGTGATGGGGACAGACACTATTTGGAAACATACAGGGGGAGTGAAGGGTACAGACACTATTTGGAAACATGCAGGGGGAGTGAAGGGAACAGACACTATTTGGAAACATACAGGGGGAGTGATGGGGCCAGACACTATTTGGAAACATACAGGGGGAGTGATGGGGAAAGACACTATTTGGAAACATACAGGGGGAGTGAAGGGTACAGACACTATTTGGAAATATGCAGGGGGAGTGAAGGGAACAGACACTATTTGGAAACATACAGGGGGATTGATGGGGACAGACACTATTTGGAAACATACAGGAGGAGTGATGGGGAAAGACACTATTTGGAAACATACAGGGGGAGTGAAGGGAACAGACACTATTTGGAAACATACAGGGGGAGTGAAGGGAACATACACTATTTGGAAACATACAGGGGGAGTGAAGGGAACAGACACTATTTGGAAACATACAGGGGGAGTGAAGGGATTAGACACTATTTGGAAACATACAGGGGGAGTGAAGGGAACATACACTATTTGGAAACATACAGGGGGAGTGATGGGGACAGACACTATTTGGAAACATACAGGGTGAGTGATGGGGACAGACACTATTTGGAAACATACAGGGGGAGTTAAGGGAACCGACACTATTTGGAAACATACAGGGGGATTGATGGGGACAGACACTATTTGGAAACATACAGGGGGAGTGATGGGGAAAGACACTATTTGGAAACATACAGGGGGAGTGAAGGGTACAGACACTATTTGGAAACATGCAGGGGGAGTGAAGGGAATAGACACTATTTGGAAACATACAGGGGGATTAATGGGGACAGACACTATTTGGAAACATACAGGGGGAGTGAAGGGAACAGACACTATTTGGAAACATGCAGGGGGAGTGAAGGGAACAGACACTATTTGGAAACATACAGGGGGAGTGATGGGGACAGACACTATTTGGAAACATATAGGGGGAGTGATGGGGAAAGACACTATTTGGAAACATACAGGGGGATTGATGGGGACAGACACTATTTGGAAACATTCAGGGGGAGTGAAGGGAACAGACACTATTTGGAAACATACAAGGGGAGTGAAGGGAACAGACACTATTTGGAAACATACAGGGGGAGTGAAGGGAGCAGAAAATATTTGGAAACATACAGGGGGAGTGAAGGGTACAGACACTATTTGGAAACATACACGGGGATTGATGGGGACAGACACTATTTGGAAACATACAGGGGGAGTGATGGGGAAAGACACTATTTGGAAACATACAGGGGGAGTGAAGGGTACAGACACTATTTGGAAACATGCAGGGGGAGTGAAGGGAACAGACACTATTTGGAAATATACAGGGGGATTGATGGGGACAGACACTATTTGGAAACATGCAGGGGGAGTGAAGGGAACAGACACTATTTGGAAACATACAAGGGGAGTGAAGGGAACAGACACTATTTGGAAACATACAGGGGGAGTGATGGGGAAAGACACTATTTGGAAACATACAGGGGGAGTGAAGGGAACAGACACTATTTGGAAACATGCAGGGGGAGTGAAGGGTACAGACACTATTTGGAAACATACAGGGGGATTGATGGGGACAGACACTATTTGGAAACATACAGGGGGAGTGAAGGGAACAGACACTATTTGGAAACATACAAGGGGAGTGAAGGGAACAGACAATATTTGGAAACATACAGGGGGAGTGAAGGGAGCAGAAAATATTTGGAAACATACAGGGGGACTGAAGGGAACAGACACTATTTGGAAACATACAGGGGGAGTGATGGGGATAGACACTATTTGGAAACATACAGGGGAGTGAAGAGAACAGACACTATTTGGAAACATACAGGGGGAGTGATGGGGACAGAGGTTATAGAGATGGGGAGGGATGATGGGGAGAGATAATATGGAGAGACATACAGGGAGAGTGATGGGGACAGATAGCATGGAAAGACATTATGGAGAGGCCTACAGTGGGTGTAATGGGGCAGACAGTATGGAGAGACACACATGGTGAGCGAGGTGGACAGACAGTATTTAGAAACACACAGGGGGAGCGATGGGGACAGAGGTTATGGAGAGATATACTGGGAGAGGTGATGGAGACAGACATTATGGAGAGACATACATATACTTATTTTTAATTTTACAAAAATATACGAAGCTATCGGTAAATAAAAGCCAATTTTTCATGGAAAATGTTAAGTATTTGCTGAACTCCCAATTAATTACAATTGCAGGTTTTAAAGCTACTTTTATTTTTTACCAAACTGTCATCCAGTCTGTACCATTGACAGCACTTGTAGAGCCTGGGGAGAATCCTGACATTTCTACATTCCCAATAGCTAAACTAGAAATAAGAAAGAGGCAAACTGTTATTTTCATTAAATGTTTTCACGGTGTAAGAAAATCTGAATGCACAGCATGTATGTTTAATTGGACAACACAATTCTTTATTTATCAGTGAGTTGTTTATTTTATTTTTTATTTCAATACTGTTCTGCTGATTTTGACAGTTTTCAGCCACTAACACAGATTACAAATTCACTGTCAGCAACTAACACATACAGAGAAACCTCAAGGCCAGATACATAGACCTACTATCTTTAAAGGTAGACAAATAAGGCGGAAAAATACCTAGAGGGATTAATCCCAATGACAATCAATGCCTCAAAATTCTTAATTAACAGCAACGTGCAAGAGGGCGCTGTCATAATTCTGTCCACCTTTGTTCCTAAACCCAGACGGCTGCCAAGGGGTCACTGATTGACAGCCTTATGGGCAGATGAGGAACCTCCAATTTGAAGTTCTTGCACAGCAGTCAGGGAAAGGCAAGGCGGAGGAGGAATATATTGTAGCCACAATAACCACCTAATTAACTTAAAAATGTTGGGCTACATTAGGAGTCATGTGTTAATTTAACTAATGCTTTTTATAGTTTACTCATGGACATTAATGGAGTTCAGAAAGTTATCAGGAAATTGATTAAGCTATCACATATCTGTTACATAGACCATAATCTCACCAATCGTGGAGGATGAGCACTGACAGGTAGAATTTATACTGAAAATTTCAAGCGCCCTCTAATACAAAGCGATCAGGTCTTGGTGCGAACATGGAATTAAAAGTTTCTGCAGAGCAACAAAAATAATGGAATTGGACTGACTCATATAACAGACATTTTTAACATGATTTACATGTCAATGTGTATTGTGTTCCTTAGCGCTTTCTCTTCCAAGTGGTATTCCCGAAAAGCCAGTGGTAGGAACAGGGGATCTTAGGATGTTTAATAAAATCCTTTGAAGGACCCATTTACTCCACAACTATCAGTAGCAACATGGTCAAAATCGAAGATCTGTAAATAAAGAATTAAAGGCAGGGGTTCAATGAAGGGAGTAGGGAGGGGTTATTATTTAACCACTCTATTTTCTCCCCCTTCCCTCACCCATTCTTATCTTACAGTATGCTTTAAAATAATAAATAAATGGTTTATTCAGAAAGCACTTTGACGACCCTGCGGTGAATTCACTATTCACTACAGGGTCCCTGAAGTGTACCGAACAAGGAGTCAGTGAAGACCGCCGTACGCCATTGTCGACTTCCGATCAGCCCGCCACCAAACACCACCGAAGACAGCTGATCAGCCTGCCGAACGCCACCGAAGACAGACGATCAGCCAGTCGAAAGTCGCTGAAGACCACAAAACTGACCACCGAATGCTGCAAACCACAGAAAAGAAAAAATATAACGAACTCTGCGATTTTTTCAAAGATGTTTAAACAATTAAAATGCATATGTAAATGTGTGTAAATAATAAAAAAGGCTATATAAAAATTTATAAAAAGGACTGTTACAGAATACAAAAAACACTGTTAAAAAAAATGAAAATCCAAAATTTCGCCTAAAATATTCCAGAAAAAATACCTTTAAAAAATTGTAAATAAATAAATAAAACGGCTTTACACTGAAACTGAAAAGAATAAACGGTTGAATAAAAACAAAGTGAAAATGTTAATAATTTTTTTACAATGAATCCTATGGGATTCGCCTGTTTATTCTTGTCAAACTGAGTCACCAAAAATCAGGACAGTTCACTGACACTTTGGTGCTGTTCGGCATTCTCTGAATAGATTAATCATTACTTCTCTATGGGACAATTGCGCTGCCAAAGATCGCCGAATTGCGTGATCTGCCGCAAACTGCACCATATTTCGCTGTCAGTTGACAGCTCTCTGGAAAGACAAACTGACACGAAATTGTAAAGTACGGTGAAATTTACCATTCGGTGCAATTCGGTGGCAAGTTCGGCGCTTATTGAATAATTCTTTATGTATATATTTTTAATGAACACTTTTTTTTGAACAATGACAGCAGTTTCTAGGGTGTGTGGGTTTGATTAATAGTAGTGACAGTATCCATTGCTTGTTTTCAGCAGCCTGCCTGGAGAGTCGTTTGGGACCTGGGGGCATCTGGAACAGAGACATTCCCCCATGCAGAGAGCTGTATAACTTTGCTTTGATCAACACCTTGTTTTGGCTGACAGGACACAAGACATAAGATCTGCTCTTCTCAGAAAATGCCTGCATCTGACTCCCTTCTATTGCCAATTATCCTCACACAATCAAAAAGAGGAAACAATTGTGACACGGAGAAGACAGCTCTGTTACAGCTCGGAATGAACGCATTATAACAGCTCTGCATTGAGTTAACCCCCACGCTGCTACCCTGGTGTTTGCTGAACTGTGAAGACAGCATTTACTGTATTTCATCCTTTAATATTACCTTAGTATGAGAACATCAATTTGTATTAATATATTAATTAATTTAA
The DNA here is from genome assembly GCA_009667805.1 of Leptobrachium leishanense. Taxonomy (NCBI): domain Eukaryota; kingdom Metazoa; phylum Chordata; class Amphibia; order Anura; family Megophryidae; genus Leptobrachium; species Leptobrachium leishanense. Next base: position 67,057,319 of record CM019071.1, on the reverse strand, counting down.
GATTTAATAATTCTTTACATAAAAATGGTAGCCTTATACAGAGCAGTATTTCTGCCCACAGTAGAAATACTGTCTGGACTAATCATGGGACCATTAAAAGGTAAAAATACAGTTACTGAATTGCAAAATGCTTGCTGGATCCACCATAAAGGCTATAAAATTCAAAGGCTCACGTTGACACTATAATTAGGAATAGAAGAGTTATTGGAGACATATAAACATATATAAGATCATCTCTTGGTGTGATGTCACTGACAAAGTGCTCCTGGATGCTACAGGTTCACTTTAACCACTTTGCTGCGGAGGATGCGCTGAGCGTGTCGTCAATTTCCCCGCAACCATGTCAGCGTGTCCTTGCTTCTTCACAGCGCTGCGGTGACCTGCCTCCAATCCCTGCATTCAAATACAGGGGGCCGACATCCGGGATATCGGCCTTCACTGTGAGATCATCGGAGTGGCAACAACGGAAAACACTCCCTGGGACGATGACGTGTAAATCGATAGCTGCCATGAAAGCCCTTGGGGGGGCCTTCAGACCACTCTATCTCCTCATTGGTAATGGCTACCACAATGTATGAGGCACCTTTGGAAAGGGCAGAGTCTGAATTTTCCAAATGTGTGCTTCATTACAGTAAAAAACTAAGATAATACTAATATAAACATAAACAAATTTAAAAACATCACACACAATACACAGGAGGTCTCTAAGGGCAGTAAGAAAATCAAAACTGTCCAGGGACCCCCATTTAATAGAAAAAAACTCCCTTTTTATTATTTTATTAAATTTTCTTGTGTTACAGCTAGGTGATCACTGTAGTAACAATGATCACCTAGCTGTCACACTGGACACCTTGCCTCCTCTAACATGGCCGCTGTGGATACAAATGTAATCCTAAAATGTCTCTGTAACCTAGTGATTGGTCTCCAGCCAATCACTAGGGAATCTTGAGAACTTTACATTTGTATCCACAGTCAGTCTGTGGATTACGAGGTGTTACAGTGTCAAAGAGTCCCTTTCTACAAAAAAGGTGATCATTTCCTAAAACAAACTTACATACACATATACATATATATGTACACACGAGCACATATATATATAGAATATATATAGACAAACACATGCAAACATATATACCTATATATAGTGATTAGTGACAGAGTGATTGAGTTGAGTAACAGGATGTCTGGGAGAGTAATTGAGGGAAGGTATTTAGGGCCCAGAATCCTGCATGGCCTCTATCCTCTCACACACTGTTGCCAATTAATTAATTAAGCAACAGTTAAATTCCCGGGCTGCTGACTGCTAGACAGAAGTGTTTTAATCAGGCTGCTCCGAGCAGGGTGGGGAGCAGTTGTAGGCGGACAAAAACAGATTCACTTTCAAGACGGCGCCGGACCGGACACAAGTAAGGATCGTCAGAACACGAGTCTCTTCAGGAAAGGCAAACTTTATTGTGTCGTCACACAAGTGCTCACACAGGATTGAATCGCAAAGAGTGAGCCCCTTCTCCCCCCCGTGCAAGGGATCTTATACCCAAAAATACGTAATTAGGTACATCCCAATTAGCCCACCTCCCGATGACACTTTATTCCACCCCACGTGGATTAATACCTCCCATCGTTAGTACAAAGAAATTCCACATTTTAGCTATAAATTGATACACTTCATGTTAGTTTGACAGTCTGTGATTTGTTGTGCTGTCTTTCTCAGGGCAGTGCCGTCCTCCCTATAGGCTGTGTTTATTTGAGATAGCTTGGGGCCTGGTCTGTTCTCTACGATCTCTTTGTTTCTCTACAAGTTTCAGTGACCTTGCCCCATTCATTCATCTTCCTGTCTCTCCGTGCCAAGAACCGGCCGGATTCTGCCTGGTTTTATTGCTAGTTCCCTAATCTACCACACATTCTTTGAATTCTATGTAAGCTTCGTTTTTCACATCTAAATAAAATCTATTCTATTTACTGGTGAACCAATATTCTGAACAAGATGGCTGCCTGGCCCATAGTAGCAACCATCATTCAGCCTGTTATCCCGGACGAGCCCCCAAGGAGGAAGACAAAGAAATAACTGAAGTTGAACGAGCAGAAAATTTCGCGTCACGTTTTGAAAATTTGACAATCAATCCTTATAATAATCTACGAATCACACGAATACTGCACAGTCTGGGAGAATTGGGAGCAGAAGAATATCAAGTCCCACTGGTGAGGTTCTTCCTCAAGGAGATCCTTATCAAGAACAGACTGCCAAGAATGAAGAAAAGTGCAATGAACTTTTTCATACCAGCAGTAAGAGATTCACAAGACAGACAAGATTTGTTATTTTTCGCATGGCGATACTATTTCCCAAAAGAAGAATTCACCTGGGGAAATCATGGAGAATTGGCACGATACAAACCAAAACCAGTGGTGGCTGCGCTTCTACCGGCGCCACTGAGCGAATGGACACCTGTGTACTCAGAAAAAGAAAAGAAGTGGCTGACAGAAGAACCCAGAGGTTATGGAGAAGATGGATGGTTCCAGATGGAGAATGGACGAATAGTTCCACCAGCAACACTGGCTCCTGAAATCGTAAGAGCACTTCACGCAAGTACCCATGGAGGGAGAGAAATGATGGAGCAACAGTTGGAGCCACATTTCTACGTACCAGGATTGTCAGCAATCTGCAAAGCAACAGCTCAGCAGTGTGTAACATGTGCCAAAAACAACCCGAGAACAGGACCATCTCAACCCCCAGGGAAACAGCCAATCGGGCTATCCCCAATGGCATCATTACAAATAGACTTTACAGTGTTACCACCCTGCAAAGGATACAAATATTTACTAGTGATGGTGTGCACTTTGACAGGATGGATGGAAGCCTTCCCAACAAGAACTGAAAAGACTACAGAAGTGGTAAAGAGTCTGATGAAAGAAATAATACCACGTTACGGACTTCCACTCGAAATAGGGTCGGACAATGGCCCTGCATTTATCCAGAACTGTTTACAACAACTTGCCCGGCTACTGGGCATCACCTGGAAGCTACATACTGCCTACAGGCCCCAAAGTTCGGGAAAAGTTGAAAGAATGAACCGTACCCTAAAGACTTTGATGTCCAAACTGTGCCAAGAGACGTCACTGAGCTGGTTGGACTTGCTGCCGATAGTCCTTTTGCACATTAGGTGCAGACCAACCCCCCAATTGAAGCTAAGTCCGTACGAACTTATGTTTGGACGGCCAACCCCTCTGATTAATGGACTAAGGGGGACCTTCGGGCATTGGGAGAAACTAAACTAAATGATCAGGTAGTAATGCTGGGTAAATCAATGCAGAAATTAAATACTTGGGTGGGGGATAATATACCGCATTTTCTGTATTCTTCACTGCATAAGTATTGTCCGGGTGACTCAGTATGGGTAAAAGAGTGGAAAAATGATCCACTAGGTCCAAAATGGAGAGGTCCTTATCTTGTCCTGTTATCAACCCCTACAGCAGTAAAGGTTGCCGAGGTGGTCCCGTGGATACATCACTCCAGAGTAAAAGCAGCTGCAGCCAGTCCTGAACCAGCATGGAAGGTCGTTACCAACGAGACCAACCCGCTGAGGCTGAAGCTGACAAAGACCACAGCCATGAGCACCTAAATGATCCTAACCCAGATAATTCAGAGGATCAACAAGTGGGTGTTTTGATGGGCACAGGTCCTGACCACCCGCCAACGGGGGATACCCACAGGGTGCTTTTTAGGGGCCCGGCCCCCACCCTTGATCATCCAGAAATGTTCTTTACTTTTGAAATTCCGGTGGGGAGGGATTGGGTTTATGTGACTGTGAAAAGAATTGCCCAAGGAATTCTGACATTCGGGGCATTTGTGGTGCTGATTTTATATCTTGCTAATCTGATTTATGGACTCTCACGTGGAGCATGCCCCAATTGTACAAGCACCGTTGGGAAAGTGGATATTTCCCATATCTGGAATGGTACGCACCCGGTGATGGAGAACCGTACCATGTGGAGACAAATACGAGAAGTATCATCCGAGATATTGCCAAGAGGACATTTACTTGTGTAATTTAAATATGACTATGCTAAGAAATCTGGGCAGAAAGCATGTTGGGTGTGCAGCAGAATGCACCCAGAGACAATTCATATCCCATTTGCTTCTGTTCCAATGAACCTGAGTATGTTTGCATCCCGGGAATATCACAATACACTCTTTTCGGCCACCCAGGGAACAACCAGAAATGTATGAGGCCGGATACCCTATAATAGGGTACATATACCCCCCAGAGTGGTGTTTCCAAATAGGACCAGATAGGGACACACATAAAAAGGAAGGGTGTTATTCAAGCAAATTCAATTGGACATCATACATATACACAATTGACACAAAGGAACAATCAAATTTTCTATACATACAGTGCAGAAAACTCACGAGTGAGCAAGAAGAAGTGATTGCAAGTGAGTCTGGAGGGACGCAGAGTGTGCTGGAGACAACGAGACGAATGAGGCGAATGATGTTGGAATTAGCAAAGGGAACACTACACCTATCACCATTCATGTTAGAAGAGGGATACCAGGTGTGTTGTGGGAGAGTGTGTTACACATGGGTTCCACCAACAATAACAGGAATGTGTTATTTGGCTAAGCTGGTCCCAATCCAGAGACTAAGGGGAGAAGACACAAACACAGACACAGAACTGCACCCTAGGTACCCACTGGTGTTTGAGAGACCAAAGAGAGAATTGTTTGCGAAGATGGATCGAATATGGACATGGTTGCCAGCATGGACTGGATGGGGAGGAGAGATGATGAGGAGATTGAATAGCTATGTCAATCTGATGGATGAGATTCTGAATAGAACCAGTATGGATATCCAGCTGCTGAATCTGGAAATGCGTGAGTTACGAAAGGTGCAAATGATACATGATATGGCGCTTGAGCAGATCAGTGCGGCCTTGAATGGATTGTGTGAAATGACAATGCACTATGAATGTTGCACCTTCATCAGAAACACTACACATGAAGTCCCAGACTAGTACCACCAGGTAATTCAAGATCACCAAGAGAAGGTAGCACAGTTGCAGGGCGCAGCCAGGAGGATTGCTGCCGAAGGCTGGAATCCGCTCCGTGGGTTTGGAGCAATGGGAGAATGGTTTGGTTCTATCTTGAGATTTATCTCACAGATTGGATCCATGATACTCATGATAGTGGTGATCTTGATCATAGGGATACTGATATACCGCATAGGGCTATGCCTATGGCCACTGTGCAAGACAGCACTGACACCCACACAAACACAGAAGATACCACTGATAATTCCACAGGGTATGTTCCCAGTGAAAGAAAACCCCTCCCAGTATAAGGAGTTTCAGAATAGTGGAGTGTAATGGCTACAAGTGCCAGGAAAAGATCCTGACACTTGAGCCAAGGGGGGAATGAAGTCGAATCAGGCTGAAAGATGGTTGCTACTATGGGCCAGGCAGCCATCTTGTTCAGAATATTGGTTCACCAGTAAATAGAATAGATTTTATTTAGATGTGAAAAACGAAGCTTACATAGAATTCAAAGAATGTGTGGTAGATTAGGGAACTAGCAATAAAACCAGGCAGAATCCGGCCGGTTCTTGGCACGGAGAGACAGGAAGATGAATGAATGGGGCAAGGTCACTGAAACTTGTAGAGAAACAAAGAGATCGTAGAGAACAGACCAGGCCCCAAGCTATCTCAAATAAACACAGCCTATAGGGAGGACGGCACTGCCCTGAGAAAGACAGCACAACAAATCACAGACTGTCAAACTAACATGAAGTGTTTCAATTTATAACTAAAATGTGGAATTTCTTTGTACTAACGATGGGAGGTATTAATCCACGTGGGGTGGAATAAAGTGTCATCGGGAGGTGGGCTAATTGGGATGTACCTAATTACGTATTTTTGGGTATAAGATCCCTTGCACGGGGGGGAGAAGGGGCTCACTCTTTGCGATTCAATCCTGTGTGAGCACTTGTGTGACGACACAATAAAGTTTGCCTTTCCTGAAGAGACTCGTGTTCTGACAATCCTTACTTGTGTCCGGTCCGGCGCCGTCTTGAAAGTGAATCTGTTTTTGTCCGCCTACACAGTAACAAGCCTAAGAAATGCTGTGTTATTTTCTTTTGTTTCTTAGATTATGGTTTCTAGATAGTTAGGATCGCTGTATGTTTAGTAAGAGCTCTAAATTGAGCTAGGCTTTGATTTGTAGTTGTTTGTTTAAATCACCTGCAATAGTGATTCAAAGCCAAGTATAGCGTTTGTTTATGGAATAAAAAGACCTCTCATTTTGCACAACTTCAAGTCTGGGGCTGTGTATACACCCTAGAAGACCATGTTGTTTGGCTAGAACCAAGTATCCTGTGTGGTTGCTAAATTACAATATATATAGATAAACGCATATACAAAGCCACAGTGTGGCATAGCATTGATTTTAGGGTTCTGTGTAATAACAGACCCAGGATGCATAAAAGTGAGACAGATGTCATTTGCATATCCTACCCAGAATTCCTTGCTGCATATGGGGAACGTGGCACAGGAGCTCTGGGATGCAATTCATCGAATTACTGTGATGTGCGGGTGGCTTCTGCAATAATAAACACACTATATATATATATATAATTTATAATATATAAACACATTTGTATACTCTTAACGCCGTAATTTTCTTTTTGAAAATACATTTATTTTCAGAATGCGATTTATGGCTAAACGGTTTATGTGCGCTGAGGAAGCAGCTGACATCCTTATGATGTCAGACTCTGATTCGAATGCTGATGATGATGAATCTTCTTTTGAAGATTCTGACATCGACTTTGTCACTGGAGAATAATCACACAAAGGGCTATTCGCTAAAGGTGAAACTGTAAGGGACTCAGGTCAGGAGATGGCCGCAATCTTGAGCCAGGTGGCCATCTTGCTCAGAACATTGGTTCACTTGAATCTAAATAATAGATTTTTAGCTGAAATTAGGATGTAGCTTGCATAGAATCTTTGGAATGTGTTAAACTAACAGTAAGGCCATTAAACTAACAAGGATCCGGGCCGATATCCCACCCCACGTGGGTCCATACCTCCCTTAATTGAATACAAAGACATTCCACACATTGGTCATAAATTGGCAGACTTCATGATATTTTGACAATAGAGGATTTACCACTTTCTCTGGATCCTGCTTATGCCCACCTCCCTAGGACTTGTTTATTGTATATCCTAGATAAGGCATTGTCTGGTGTTCACATTTCCCTTTGTTCGGACTCTAGCTCTCTGACCTTGAAGTAACTATTCTCCCATCCTGTCACTTCGTGCCAGCTTCGGCCCGGATCCTCGTAAGTTTAATTGCCTTACTGTTAGTTTAACACATTCCAAAGATTCTATGCAAGCTACATCCTAGTTTCAGCTAAAAATCTACTTATTTAGATTCAAGTGAACCAATGTTCTGAACAAGATGGCCGCCTGGCTCAAGATTGCGGCCATCTCCTGACCTGAGTCCCTTACATTCCCCCCTTGGCTCAAGTTTCAGATTCTCCCTCTGAGACTTTTAGCCACTACACTCCACTGTTGCTATTCTCAAACACCTCATACTTAAGGGGACCCATTCTTGCCGGGAACATGTCTTGTGGGATCATCAGTGGTATCTTTTGTGTTTGTGTGGGTGTTAGAGCTTGCTTGCCTAGTGGCCATAGACATAGCCCTATGCAGTAGAGGAGTATCCCTAACACTAGGACTACCACCACCATTATTATCATGGATCCAATCTGTGAAATAAATCCCAGTATTGATCCAAACCAATCTCCGAAAGCTCCGAACCCACGAAGAGGATTCCAGCCTTCAGTGGCAATCTGTCTAGCTGTGTTCTGCAACTGGACTACTTTATCCTGGTGATCCTGGATTACTTGGTAGTAGTCAGGAACCTCATGTGATGTATTTCTGATGTATGTGCAACATTCATAATGCATCGTCATTTCACACAGTCCATTCAACGCTGCACTGATCTGTTCCAATGCCATGTCATGCACCATCTGCAACTTTCGGATCTCTCGCAACTCAAGATTCAGCAACTGGATGTCTGCGCTCGTATAATTCAAAATCTCATCCATCAAAGTAGAGTAACTGTTCAGTCTCAGCATCAACTCTCTTCCCCATCCAGTCCATGCTGGAAACCATGCCCACGCTCGATCTTTCCTAGTGAACAATTCTCTTTTCTGTTTCTCAAACACCAGTGGGTACCTGGGGTGTAGTGCAGTGTCTGTTGCGATGTCATCTCCCCGTACCCTTTGAATTGGAATCTGCCTGGCCAAATAACACATCCCTGTTACTGTAGGTGGTACCCATGTGTAACACACTCTTCCACAACACACCTGATAACCCCCAGTCAGTATGAATGGTGATAGGTGGAGTGTTCCCTTTCGCATCTCAACCATCATTCGCCCCAAGCGTATCACAAGATCCAGTGCATTTTGTTTATCCACAGTCACATCAGCAATGGTCTGTTGTTGATCTGGGGTAAGCCGTATTGGCCTAAGCATAAATAACCTTGGCCCTGCTCCCATCCTAACCACGTGTGAAGTCCAATTAAATTTACTTGACTGACATGGGTTTCTCGCCTTTCCCTGAACCAATTACCCCTATCTGAAAACACCATTCTGGTGGGTACACCGGTCCCAATATTGGGTATTCGGGGGTGAATGCATCCGGTTTAACCTGAGGGTCGGCAATGGTGTGTATCGTAATATTTCCAGTTGCAAATGTACTTAAGTTCATAGGAATTGCAACAAAACGAATATAAATTGTCTCTGGGTGCAATCTGCTGCACACCCAACACGCAGTCTTCCCAGACTTCTTTGCGTATGCGTACTTAAATTTTACAAGTAGGTGTCCTCTTGGCGCAATTTCAGACTCCGCATCCCTCTTTTGTCTCCACATGGTACGGTTCTCCATCACCGGATGTGTACCATTCCAGATATGGGAGAGGTCCACTTTCTCGGTTGCGCTTGGACACCTGGGACACGCCCCATGCGATAGTCCATAGATCAGATTAGCGAGGTACAGTATTAGTACCAAAAATGCCCCAAATGTCAAAATCCCCATGGCAATTCTTTTCACAGTCACATAAACCCAATCCCTCCCCACTGGAATTTCAAAAGTAAAAGTCATCTCTGGTTGGACAAGGGTCGGGGCGGGTCCCCTAAAAATAGCCCTTGGGGCATCCCTCTGGAGATTTCCTTGCTCCCTCGCTGGTGGGTGGTCCGGCATTATTGTGGCCTTCAAAACACCCACTTGTTGAGTCTCTTAGGTGCTTGGGACTGCGGTTTTTGTCTGCTTTAGCCTCAGTGGATTGGCCTCGTTGGAGATGACTTTCCACTCTTGTTCAGGATTGGCTGGAGGCACTTTCAGTCTGGAGTGATGTATCCACGGGACCACCTCGGCAACCTTCACTGCTGTGGGGGTTGAGAACAGGACAAGGTAAGGACCTCTCCATTTTGGGCCTAGTGTGTAATTTTTCCACTCCTTCACCCAAATCGAGTCACCTGGACAATACTTATGCAGTGGGGGATATAAAAAGTGAGGTAGATTATCTCCCACCCAAGTATTTAACTTTTCCATTGATTTACCCAACAATACAACCTGTTCATTCAGTTTAGTTTCACCCAATGCCCGAAGGTCCCCCCTTAATCCATTAATTAGAGGGGTAGGCTGTCAAACATGAGTTCATATGGATTTAGCTTTAATTGGGGGGTTGGCCTGCACCTAATGTGCAATAAAGCTATCGGCAGCACATCCAACCAGCCTAGTGACGTTTCTTGGCACAGTTTTGACATCAAGGTCTTTAGTGTTCTGTTCATACGCTCGACTTTTCCCGAGCTTTGGGGCCTGTAGGTTGTATGTAGCTTCCAGGTTATGCCCAACAGGCGGGCAAGCTGCTGCAAACAGTTCTGTATAAAAGCTGGGCCATTGACTGACCCTATTTCGAGAGGAAGTCCGTAACGTGGTATTATTTCTTTCATTAGACTTCTCACCACTTCTGTTGTCTTCTCCGTCCTTGTGGGGACAGCCTCCACCCATCCTGTTAGAGTGCACACCATCACTAGTAGATATTTGTATCCTTTGCAGGGTGGTAGTACTGTGAAGTCTATTTGCAATGATGCCATTGGGGACAGCCCGATCGCCTGCTTCCCTGGAGGTTGAGATGGGCCTGCTCTTGGATTATTCTTGGCACATGTCACACACTGCTGGGCTATTGCTTTACAGACCACTGACAATCCTGGCACGTAGAAATGTGGTTCCAGCTGTTGTTCCATCATCTCTCTTCCTCTGTGAGTGCTTGCGTGGAGTGCTCTCACGATCTCAGGTGCCAATGTTGCAGGTAGGACTATTTGTCTACTGGCCAACTGGAACCATCCGTCTTCTCCATATTCTCCTTTTTCTTCTGATACCCACTTCTTCTCTTTTTCCGAGTACACAGGTGTCCATTCACTCAACGGAGCCAGTAGTAGTGGGGCTACCACTGTTGGTGTGGCTTTGTATCTTTCAAGTTCCTCCTGTTTTCCCCAGATGAATTCTTCTCTTGGTTGGTAGTATCGCCAGGCGAAGTACAGCAGGTCCTGCCTCTTCTGTACATCTCTCACCGCTGGCACAAAGAAGTTCATCACGCTTTTCTTCATTCGTGGCAGATTGTATTCGATAAGGGTCTCTTTGAGAAAGAACTTGAATCTATTGGTTCACTTGAATCTAAATAAGTAGATTTTTAGCTGAAATTAGGATGTAGCTTGCATAGAATCTTTGGAATGTGTTAACCCCTTAACGCCGCAGGACGTACATTTACGCCCTGCATTAGGCGGGCTTTGACGCCGCAGGACGTAATTGTACGTCCTCGGTGTTTACAGCCCCCCTCCGTTAATACTCACCTCCTCCGGTCACTCCCACGCTGCTCTGACTCCTGCGGAGTCAGATCAGTGTGAATCCCTCCTCCGGCGCAGTGACGTCATCGCGCCGGGGGCGTCAGTTTCAGGCGTCCCCCCCGCCGGAGCAGGGAAAGCGCCTGAAGGGGAGAGGGGGGATCCTTTGGATCCCTCTATCTCCCCAGCACTGGGGACCAGGCGGCTGTGGCCAGCATCGCTGGAAGGGTCACAGCCTGACCTTTCCAGCGATGTATGGGGGTTAACCCCTTTGTTGCCAGGTCGCAACCGGGCACTAATTTGTGCCCGATCGTGGCCTATTTCCGGTGGGGGCCGCCATCTTGGATGGCAGCCCCCACCTCTGGGTCCCCCCCGGTCAACTGACTCATCACGCCATGCGCGATGATGTCAGTTAACTGGGAACCCCCTAGCTGCAAATGGATTTCCTATGGAAATCCCTTAGAGGAGATAGGGGGGTTCTTTGAACCTCTTTATCTCCTGATCGGTGGCAGCTAGGGGGTCATGTATGATATTGCTGGAAAGGCCAGAGCATGGCCTTTCCAATGATATCAAACATGACCATGTTATAAGTAAATAAAAGTTTAAAAAAAGTAAAAATACAAATAATAAAAAAATAATAAATTAAATAATAAAAAAATAAATACGTGTTTTTTTTTTAATGCAGCACTATTGTTCACATTTCAATCCTAATGTGAACAATGATGCTTCACTAATGATTTTCGTTTTTTTAGGGGGTTTAGCTAAAATCAAGCAATTTCTCCCCAAAAAAAAAATGGGTTCCCCGTTCTAATTTTTTTAACAAATCTACCCCATAGCATATGACCGCAGAGCCTCGGATAATAAAATTAAAAAAAAAACACTTTACACACTGTGGAAGATTTTTACATTTTTTGTTATAGCATTTTGGCAGGGCATGACATATACATATAATAATGATATATTATTAATCTGCCGAGTCTGCCGGAAAGAACGATATATAATTTGTCTGGGTGGTATAATAATACGTGACTTAAAAACGGTCAAAATGAGCTCAGCAAATTTCTACTTCCGAAACAGCGCCGAAGTTGTAAAATTACTTCCGTCCTTAAGGGGTTAAACTAACAGTAAGGCAATTAAATTAACGAGGATCCAGGCCGATGCTGGCACGAAGTGACAGGATGGGAGAATAGTTACTTCAAGGTGAGAGAGCTAGAGTACGAACAAAGGGAAATGTGAAAACCAGACGAGGCCTTATCTAGGATATACAATAAACAAGTCCTAGGGAGGTGGGCATAAGCAGGATCCAGAGAAAGTGGTAAATCCTCTATTGTCAAAATATCATGAAGTCTGACAATTTATGACCAATGTGTGGAATGTCTTTGTATTCAATTAAGGGAGGTACGGACCCACGTGGGGTGGGATAGTGTCACCATTGGGTGCGCTAATTGGGATGTATCTAATTATGTATTCGGGGTATAAAACCCCATGTTTGAATGTAATCTGGGCTCAGTCCTAGCGATTGAATCCGGACTGTGCAGGTGATGTCACAATAAAGTTTGCCTTTCCTAAAGAGACTCGTGTCCAGTCAATCCGTGTCTTTGCCGGCCCGGCCTATTCCTGAGTGAACCAGGTGGTTTCGGTAAAAATTTAGGAGATTGGCAGAAGTAAAAATTGTAGTTCAATATAGTCAAACAGAAATTCTCTCCATTTATCTCACTTTCCAAATCTGCTATTTGGTCTAGATTGTTCTCTTCTCCTGACAGTTCTCCTGAGTTCACCTTTAGTGAATAGACCTGATAGTGATAGTTCCAGTGACAAAGAACTACGTGATGAGCCAAGGCGTGGCTGCACGGAGTTCCCAGGTTGTTCCCGTGGCAGTGCAGGAACCGAAAGTTCTACGATTACACTGCCTGATCCTGCACTTGCTCCAGCCCAGCGGGCCATCCTGGGATCTTGGTGGAAACTGCTAATTTTGAACCCAATAACTGGTTTGAGTTTATATGTGATGGGTTCCTGGAATTTATTGTTCAGCAGATCATTAATATGCCTAACAGTATTTAAGGTCTAAGGGCAGAAATGGGGCCCTGTGCAGGGCGCACCAATGGACCAATTTGCAAGAGATGAAGAAGTTTTGGGGCCTCACTCTGCAAATAGCGATTGTGCAAAAACCAGCAGCATTCCTCATAACTGGTCGAAAAAAATGTACTCAAACCACCCCTATCTTCCCTGCTACTATGAGCAGGGACAGATATTTACTGCTCCTACAGCATTTGAATTACAATGATATTGCTAATACTTTGCCCCATGACCAGCCAGACCACAACCGACTTTACAAGTTGCGGCTATTTAATGGCAAGATTTTCAGAGTGTTACACTCCGGGTCAAAACTTCTCAGGCTACAAGTCCATACGGAATATTGCACCAGCACTTTGTAATACCTAACATGTCGAGACACTAAAAATAGATTGCGCTCCCCATGTTAGGTATAGGAGACCCTGTATTCGGGGTATAAAACCCCATGTTTGAATGTAATCTGGGCTCAGTCCTAGCGATTGAATCCGGACTGTGCAGGTGATGTCACAATAAAGTTTGCCTTTCCTAAAGAGACTCGTGTCCAGTCAATCCGTGTCTTTGCCGGCCCGGCCTATTCCTGAGTGAACCAGGTGGTTTCCGGTAACAAAATTTAGGAGATTTGGCAGAAGTAAAAATTGTAGTTCAATATAGTCAAACCAGAAAAATTCTCCCATTTATCTCACTTTCCAAATCTGCTATTTGGTCTAGATTGTTCTCTTCTCCTGACAGTTCTCCTGAGTTTCACCTTTAGTGAATAGACCTGATAGTGATAGTTCCAGTGACAAAGAACTACGTGATGAGCCAAGGCGTGGCTGCACGGAGTTCCCAGGTTGTTCCCGTGGCAGTGCAGGAACCGAAAGTTCTACGATTACACTGCCTGATCCTGCACTTGCTCCAGCCCAGCGGGCCATCCTGGGATCTTGGTGGAAACTGCTAATTTTGAACCCAATAACTGGTTTGAGTTTATATGTGATGGGTTCCTGGAATTTATTGTTCAGCAGATCAATTTATATGCCTAACAGTATTTAAGGTCTAAGGGCAGAAATGGGGCCCTGTGCCAGGGCGCACCAATGGACCAATTTGCAAGAGATGAAGAAGTTTTGGGGCCTCACTCTGCAAATAGCGATTGTGCAAAAACCCAGCATATCCTCATACTGGTCGAAAAAAATGTACTCAAACCACCCCTATCTTCCCTGCTACTATGAGCAGGGACAGATATTTACTGCTCCTACAGCATTTGAATTACAATGATATTGCTAATACTTTGCCCCATGACCAGCCAGACCACAACCGACTTTACAAGTTGCGGCTATTTAATGGCAAGATTTTCAGAGTGTTACACTCCGGGTCAAAACTTCTCAGGCTACAAGTCCATACGGAATATTGCACCAGCACTTTGTAATACCTAACATGTCGAGACACTAAAAATAGATTGCGCTCCCCATGTTAGGTATAGGAGACCCTTAAGTACAGTAAGCTCACGCAAGCTGCGAGGGGCAAAAAATTTTCACCTGAATGTAGCGTCAAGTTTGGAAGATCTATGCCAGACATTAAACTTACTTCTCCTGGCGGTAACAAGTACATAGCGAGATGTAACATTAGCAACAACTATGGAATAGAGCCCTTAATGTATAAACATATATCCACAAACGTTCTGGTCGTAAAGTTTAGATCCCAAAAAAATGCAGTGTTTATTAGAATTTTAACAAAATGTTACAATTTTTCACACTTTTTTTATGACATGACTTATACACATAATAATGATATATTTGTATCTGCTGAGGATATATAATTTTTCTGGGTTTTACAACAACTCATCACTTCAAATAACATTTAAACAATGAGCACAAAATGGTAAAAATGAGCTTGAGCACACGGGGTGCAATGGCTCAGCAGTAAAGGGGTTAATTGAAAATCATTTTATTCCGACCCATTTTGGAAGACTGCAGAATGTGTTCGAGAGAAAATTTTGCAAGAGAGATGAGTCATTATAGGAGCATTCTGAATGTTTGTTTTCTAAATTTTACCTAAATAAATTCGAGTTCCGTTTACATTTGACACTTCTTGATAGTAACATAAATATTTGGTTTGTCACTCATTTTGTATTTATGTAAAAGAAAATAGGCACAGGTAATATCAAATGTTATACATAATTTATGCTTTACATCAGTTCTTTCCCTGTTTCCCCAATTTATAATAACTGTATTTCAGATCCATTTGGTGTGGATTTCTATTTGGAATTTATTCCTACATTCATAATGTTTGAAAATATGTGAATGTTATTTTTTGCTGCCTTCCACATTAACTTCTCAACTCAATTTTTTTTATTTTATTACAGTTTAAAATGCATATTGAGTCAGAGGTGTATATTATTTTGAAATCACAGTATTTGAAAAAAATGATTCATCTTATTGTGAATGACAGACATAGGTTGCATTTATAATGTGTCATATCTTATAATTTGATACGAATTGATGGATGCTATATAATAGAACGAGGGAGGAGACAGCGCAATCACATGCCATAACTGATTTAGGTTATATGTGGGAATGTGACATGTAGATGCTGAGAAAAGGAGAAGTCGAAGGAGTTTAAAGTGAACTCACAATCCGTAACAATATCCCAGCACAAGCATTAAGCACTTCTCCTCCCCCAGCCGATCCCACATCGACTCTCAGCCTCTTTGCCCCAACCACGGAGGGTGAGGTCCAATCTCTACTGTCTTCTTCATGCCTCACTACATGCCCACTAGACCCTATCCCTTCACACCTACTATCTTCTCTGTCCACATCTATCACTCCTGCTCTTACACACATTTTCAACCTCTCTCTTTCTTCTGGCTCATTCCCCTCTCCTTTCAAGCATGCCAATATCACACCCATTCTCAAGAAACCCTCCCTCGACCCACATTCTCCTGAAAACTACCGTACAGTTTCACTACTTCCACTAGCATCAAAATTGCTAGAAAGACTAGTCTACGACCACTTAACCCTCTTCCTATTCTGTAACTCCTTGCTTATCCCACTGCAATCTGGCTTTTGCGCTCAACATTCAACAGAAACGGCTCTCACAAAGGTTACTAATGACCTCCTCTCTGCTAAATGCAATGGCCACTACTCCATACTGATTCTACTTGACCTCTCAGCTGCCTTCGATACAGTCGACCATCCCCTCTTCATAGAGACCCTTTTCTCTCTTGGTCTCTGTGATACCACCCTCTCCTGGCTAAAATCGTACCTCTCCAACAGATCCTTCTCAGTATCCCTTGCTGGAAATTCCTCCTCTTCAATGCCACTGTCAGTCGGTGTACCTCAAGGCTCAGTCCTAGGTCCTCTGCTCTTCTCCATCTATACCTCCTCACTGGGTAAACTCATCACAAGCTATGGCTTAAAGTATCACCTATACGCTGATGACACTCAGATCTACCTCTCCACTCCTAATCTCTCCCCCTCGTTCTCTCTCAGGTCAGTGATTGTCTGTCTGGTATCTCTGCCTGGATGGCTGCTCACTACCTGAAGATCAATATGTCCAAGACCGAGCACCTTCTTATTCCTTCCCTCTAACTCTACTCCAATTTCTGAATTCTCCATAATTGTTGACAGTATCACTATCCTTCGTTCTTCACAGGTCTGTTGCCTCGGAGTAACACTTAACTCCAGTCTTTCCTTCAGCCCCCACATCCAATCACTCTCATCATCTTGCCGCAATCACCTCCATAACATTGCCAAAATTCGTCCATTTCTGACTGCTAACACCACCAAACAACTTATCCACTTGCTTGTTATCTCCCGCCTGAACTACTGCAACAACCTCCTGACTGGCCTTCCTATCTGCCGCCTCTCCCCCCTGCAGTCCATCCTAAACACATCAGCCCGGCTTATCCATCTCACCCGTCGCTCTGTCTCTGCTGCTCCACTCTGTGAATCCCTGCACTGGCTTCCCATCCACAGCAGAATCTACTTCAAACTACTCACCTTGACCTACAAAACCCTCACTAACACCGCCCCTCACTACCTGTCCTCACTAATCACCAAATACTAGGGATGTGCGTTTCGGGTTTCGGAATTTCGGAATTTTCACGAAATTTCCCGATTCGGGTCTTTCGATTCGGCCGAAAATCCGAAATTTTTTAGATCCGAAAAAGTCGAATCCGAACTGTTTTCCGAACCGAATCGAAAAATTTTCAGAATTTCGAATGGACTTGAAATGTGTCAAATCGAAATCTATTGCTTTGAAACGAGAACAGACTTTCCGAAAAAACGAAAAATTTACCAAATCGAAAATGTTTCGGAATTTTCGAATGGACTTGAAATGTGTCAAATCGAAATCTATTGCTTTGAAACGAGAACAGACTTTCCGAAAAAAACGAAAAATTTGCCAAATCGAAAATTTTTCGGAATTTTCGAATGGACTTGAAATGTGTCAAATCGAAATTTATTTTCCCTCTATTCATGATTTCAGTTCCATTCGGGATTTCGGTACCATTTCGGTAAGTCTGGACATCGTATATTTAACTAGTATCGGTTATATGGCTGATTCTGTAAAATTTTTTATTGTTTCCAAAGATCCGATAAGAATTTTCGTATTTTGGTCAGATCCGATTCGTCCGCGGGTCGCGCATGCGCGCGCGCGCGCACATGTCGTAACTTTATTGAGCCAGTTTTATTGACAACTTTTTGAACAAAATTTTGTTTTTATTATTCTTCATAATGGCCGCTGCCAGAGAGGAGACCTCGTCTTCATCTTATGATGAATTGAACCACCTGCACCCAGGAAAAAACGGGCCCAAAATATGGCGTTTGAGGAGATGCTCGAGCTGGTCCGCATCTTTGATAGAAAAGATTACGATTGCCGAACGGACCTTACCGCAGCAATAATAACGCCAGAAAAGATCGTATCCTGGACAAGCTACGCACTACCATTTTGGAGAAGTTTGGGAAGGACCGGACGAAGGACCAGCTACGGAAACGCTGGTCTGATTTAAAAGTTCGTGAGCAGGAGCAGCTGAGGCGCATCCGCGCGTCATAGCGAAACGTAAGTGTCATGTTATATTGTAAAGCGCTGCGCAAACTGTTGGTGCTATATAAATCCTGTATAATAATAATAATGTGCTTGCATGTGCTAATGTGCAAAGAAATATGCTGATTTATCTAGTCCTTTTTCATGTGATTGTGTATAGATTAGCGTTTTCACAATCGTCATACATGCATTTTTGCCATAGCTTTTTTTTTTGTGATTTTACGTATTCGTGAAAATTGTGATATTTGATGTATGTAGATGAAGTTACAATGCTGGATTTCTTTTGGCACTGTGTGTGTAGTCTGTAGTGTGTTGGGGGGGGAGGTTGTTGTGATTGAGTGATGCATACGAGATGACCCGCAGCTTGCCCAATATTGACTCCCACCTGCGCATCAATAAAAATCTCTGCGTCTCTGCTAAGTGATAGGATGGGACATGTAGTTCTTCTGAAAGTGCATCCAAACAGAGCTGTGTTCAATACATCCTCAGCAGCTGCTGCAGCAGTGTCATTGAATGCTTTAGATGCAAATTTCAAAACAAAATGGTGGATTTCTGTTGTTGTTTCTGCAATATCCAGTTTTATTATTAGCAGAAACTGAAAGTGAAACTGAGGCTGAGGCCTTCTATAAAATAACTAAAAGCAGTCAGCACAATGCGCTTTGTACGCACACAACACAATAATAGTTTTTATTGAATAAACGTAATGTTTACTTCTGAAAAAAATATATAAATGAACGGTAATATATGTCTGTGCAGAGGAAATAAATAAATATTTTGTGACTTTAGACCTATGAGATGGGAGTAGTGGTGGGTCAAGCTGGTAGTGGGGTAGTGGGGGTGTCGCAATACTTTGAGCAATATATTGTATAGATATACCATTTTTTCCAGTCTGCATTATTTACGTGTTATATTTTTTGGATTTGGCAGAAGACAGGAAGAAGGCCGCCGAATCTGCCCGGGCAGGGACCAGTGCCCCAGCGGAGGAGGAGGGGGAGCCACGGGCGTCCACCAGCGCTGGTATATACTGTTTTATTTTGCAACGACTTTTGGTCAAAAACAGAAACATTTTTTGTTTACTGTATTTTAATTTAATTTTTTTATGTATAGCACAAGAGGAGCAGGAGGAAGAGGAGGATGTAGAGAGTCAGCCGGAGCAGCAGGAGGCCGCCAGTCCAGTTTTTTTTTTTTACTGTTGTATTTTGTATCGACTTTTGTTCAAAAATAAATCAGTTTTGTTGTTTACTGTATTTTTTATTTCTTTAATTTCTTACATATAGCACTGGATATGCTGACGGTGGTGGTGGGGGAGGAGTCGGAGGAGTCGGAGACTCAGGAGGCCGCCAGCTCTGGTATATACTACTGTTATATTTTTTCAAGACTTTCAGTCAAAAATAGAAACCTGCTTTACTTACTGTATTTTCCTTCTTTCATTTATTGGATATATAGAAGGAGAAGCCAGACGCCGACGGGAGGCGATCGGCGAGCTTCGCCTGGCAGCTACCGCCGTCAACTCTCTACAAGAACTGCTCCAGGAACTGCGGGAGCACATAACCAATGCCGCAGACCTCCTGGAGCAGCAGTGAGACCAATGGCAGCCTCCTCCAGAATGTGCCTCAGCTGCTCCTGCTCGCGTGCCTTGAGGTCGGACCAGCGTTTTCAGAGATGGTCCTTCGTCCAGTCCTTCCCGAACAGCTCCAGGATGGTGGTGCGTAGCTTTTCAAGGATACGATCCTTGCGGGTGTTATTCTTCCTGCCGTAAGGGCCCATACAGCAATCGTAATCTTTGCAGTCCAAGATGCGGACCAGCTCCAACATCTCCTCAAATGCCAGTAACTTCTTGGGCAGTTTGCCATCCTTGGCATGTTCCCTTCCCTATGTTAATATGTTGTAAATAAATTTTCTATTTTTTCACTATTTTCCTGTTTGTGTGCGTTGCTTTTCCTTACTTAATAAGTTAATATGTATTGCTTGGTTTCCACACTGTTAAAATTATATGTACATAAATGTATTGACATTTCTATGGACCCTTTGTCATAAATTTGTCAACATATTTGTGGCCATGAATGTGACTGTGCACATTCTACACTTCCTGCCTGGCCAAAAAATGTCACACACTAACACAACCTTGTTGTAAGGCCTTGAGATTTGATTACCGACGTGGCCTGGTTTTTTGTTAAGCTTAGGCGATGTCACAACAACACGGATTTTTGTCCACAGTCACATTCATTGTATAACCAAGAATTTATCAAAAAATATTGATGGCAGCACTGCATGAAGTCTTCTCCAACACAACCCAAAGATCCTTAGTGCGGCTCAGGTCTAGTTTATTTGTCCCTGTTTGCAGCTTCACACAACACCTCCTCCCAGCTATGAGCTCTCTCTCTCCCACCGCTGCCCGCTAAGACGCTGCCCGCCAACATGGTCATGTCTTTGCAGGAAGACAACAGCGTGGGGGAACAGCAGCTGCTGACAGTCCCAAGACCTCGTCACAATGACGTCAGTTTTGGAGTTAACCCCTAACTGTGACCAATGGTGGAGATAGGGGGTTCATTGGAACCCCTATCTCCCGATCCGCGGGCAGCTATCGGTTGGTTAATGTTTGGTATCTTTGGATCGACCAGAGCATGGCCTTTCCAACAATACCAAACATGACAATGTTAAAAAATTTAAATAAAAAAAAAAAATACAGGTTTTTTGTTTTGTTTTGTTAATGCAGCAATATTGTTGCCATTTCAATTATAATGTGAACAATGATGCTGCACTAAGGATTTTTGTATGGGGTGCGTTTGTTAAAAATAGTGTAATTGTCACCCAAAAAAATATAACAAGTCCCCTTTTCAATTTTTTTAACAAACGCAACTCATAAAATATAACCGCAAACACTCGCATGTTAAAATGTGAAAAAAACACTTTACACCTTGTAAAACAAACATTGAAAATTCTAATTTTATTGCATTTTTTGTTATAATATACAGACAGGACATGACGCATACATATGATAATGATATATTATGAATCATCTGCCGAGTCTGCCGGAAAGAACGATATATAACATGTCTGGGTCATATTATAAAAGAAGGCTTCAAAACGCGTTTAAACAAGAGGAGCGAAACTGTTAAAAATTAGCTCAGCAGCAGACCGCAGCACCGCACACAGGTGTGAAGGGAAGCCGTGAAATGCCTCAGCAGCGAAAGGGTTAATTTATATTTTTGTCTGTTTTAAATCATTTTATTTTATTATTTTTTTTCATTTCAGATCATTTTGATCAACTATTTTTCCGTTTTAAAACATTTTTGTTCTGGTTTTTATTTTTAAAGTCAGACCATTCGGGTCAGTTTACCGTTTTTTAAATCGTTTTGTTCTTTTTTTTTTGTTCCTTGGCTTTCATACCATTTTTTTAATGTGATTAAATAAATAAAGTTGTGAAATGTATATTCATAAGAAAAAAAGGATCTTTATTTAATAAAAAAAAAAAACACGATAGAATCGCCAGAATTATCGTATCGTCAGAATGAATTATTGGATCCGAAAAACAAACCTAAAATTTATTATAAAAAAATATATAAAGTATAAAAAAGTAAACATAGTACTTTACATCAAAACGAATAGAGTTAGACACTTTGAAACGAGGAGAACAGACGTTCCGAAAAAAAAGAAAATTTCCGAAATCACGAAAAGTCGATACAAAAAACGAGCAAAGTGACCAAAACACGAAAAATGGTCGATATTCCAAAAATGTACGCAATCGAAAATTTTAAACATCAGAACAAATCGAACCGAAAAAAAAATCGGTGCACAAGCCTATTAATATCTGACATCCCGATGTGAAACATCGGGACTTTTGCATTAGATTTCGACCATTTTTATTTTTTTAACTTCTGGATAGTCGAAAATCGATCTATCCAAAAAGTCCCAATGTTTCACATCATTCTGAACTTTGTTTGGATAGAGTAAGTCCGTGGGCGTGTGGCCGTTAAATGTATATACCAGTGGCGTCGTAACATGGGGGCGGGGGTGCGGCCCGCACCAGGTGACACCCGCCTTTAGGGTGACACCGTCACCCTAAGGGCGGGTGTCTCACCCTCCGCCGCGTTTTTCGCTCCCTGCGAGCGTCCGAAGCATGCAGCTTCGGCGCTCGCCTGGAGGAAACACGTCACCAGCCAATCGCAGCTGGTCACGTGGCTCCCCCTGGCGAGCGCCCAAGCTCCGCGCCGCCGGACGCTCTGAGGGAGCGAAAAAGGCGGCGGAGGTGAGCTGGGGCCATTATCATGAGGTGCTGGGGCATTCCATCTGCTGGGGCAAATCCATGAGGAGCTGGGGCATATCCATGAGGAGCTGGGGCATTCCATGTGCTGGGGCATATCCAGGAGGAGCTGGGGCATATCCACGAGGAGCTGGGGCATGTCCACGAGGAGCTGGGGCATGTCCACGAGGAGCTGGGGCATGTCCACGAGGAGCTGGGGCATATCCATGAGGAGCTGGGGCAAATCCATGTGTGAGCTGGGGATATCCACGAGGAGCTGGGGCATGTCCACGAGGAGCTGGGGCATGTCCACGAGGAGCTGGGGCATGTCCACGAGGAGCTGGGGCATATCCACGAGGAGCTGGGGCAAATACATGTGTGAGCTGGGGAATATCCACGAGGAGCTGGGGCAAATCCATGTGTGAGCTGGGGCATGTCCACGAGGAGCTGGGGCATGTCCACGAGGAGCTGGGGTATGTCCACGAGGAGCTGGGGCATGTCCACGAGGAGCTGGGGCAAATCCATGTGTGAGCTGGGGAATATCCACGAGGAGCTGGGGCAAATCCACGAGGAGCTGGGGCAAATCCACGAGGTGCTGGGGCAATATCCATGAGGAGCTGGGGCATATCCATGAGGATGTCGGATGTCGGCCAAGCTTCCGGGAACTCCCCCTGAGGACTGGCGTCATCGTGCATAGCACGATGACGCCAGTCCTGGAGTTAACCCCTAGCTGCCACCAATGGTAGAGATAGGGGGTTCATTTTGGAACCCCCTATCTCCCGATCCGTGGCAGCTAGGGGTTAAAGTTTGGTATTGTTGGATCGGCCAGAGCATGGCCGTTCCAACGATACCAAACACGAATGTGAAAAACGTTTGTAAAAAAATTTAAAATAAAAAAACATTTAAAAAAATTTATAAAAAAAAAAAAACAATTTGTTTTTCTTTTTTTTGGTTTGTTAATGCAGCAATATTGTTCCCATTTCAATTATAATGTGAACAATGATGCTGCACTAACGATTTTTGTATGCGGTGCGTTTGTTAAAAATTTTGTAATTTTCCCCAAAAAAAATTGTAACGAGACCCCATCTCTAATTTGTTTAACAAGCGCACCCCATACAAAATATAACCGCAATTGCTCGCATGTTAAAATGTGAAAAGAATACACTTTACACATTGTAAATTATTGAAAATTCATATTTTATTGCATTTTTTGTTATAATATACAGACAGGTCATGACGTATACATATAATAATGACATATTATGAATCTGCCGAGTCTGACGGAAAGAACGATATATAATATGTCTGGGTCATATACTAAAATAAGCTTCAAAACGCATTTAAACATGATGAGCAAAACCGGTAAAAATGACCTCAGCACAGGGGCGTGAAAACTAAGCCTCAGCAGCGAAAGGGTTAATTAAAAAAACACGATAGAATCGCCAGAATTATCGTATCGACATAATGAATTATTGGATCCGAAAAACAAACCAAAAATTTATTATAAAAAATATATAAAGTAGTATTAAAAAAGTAAACCATAGTAGTTTTCATCAAAACGAATAGAGTTAGACAGCTTTGAAACGAGAACAGACGTTCCGAAAAAACGAAAAGTTCCGAAAAAACGAAAAATTGGCGATATGCCGAAAACCATGTACAATTCCGAAAAACGAAAAGTTCCGAAAAACGAAAAGTTCCGAAAAACGAAAAGTTCCGAAAAACGAAAAGTTCCAAAAAACGAAAAATGGGCGATATGCCGAAAACCATGTACAATTCCGAAAAAACGAAAATTTTCCGAAATAACGAAAAGTCGATACAGAAACCTAGTAAAGTTACCCGAAAATACGAAAAATGGTCGATATTCCGAAAAATAAATGTACCCGAAAACCGAATCGAGCCGAACCGAATCGAAACAGAAAGCAGTCGAAACGAACCGAATCGAAAAGTTTAAAAATTCGAAAAATCTAATCGAATCGAATCGAAAAAAAAATCGGTGCACATCCCTACCAAATACACCCCAGCCCGTCCCCTACGATTCAACAATGACCTGCGCCTGGCATCCTCAATCATTACCTCTTCACATGCCAGATTGCGGGACTTTTCTCGTGCGGCGCCGACCCTATAGAACGCGCTTCCTCGCAATATCAGACTGTCCCCAAATCTGGCTTCATTTCAACGCTCCCTAAAGACCCTTCTATTTAGGGAAGCCTACCACCCGACTCCGTAACAAGACATCCGACCGACCCAAAAACAGTCCTCACCTCTCCCTGCATTAGCTCATCACTGCAGTCCCCCCTCCTGTTTCTAATCCCCTCACCATCTAGATTGTAAATTTCCACGGGAATAGGGTCCTCATATCCTCATGTATCTGCTCGCAGGAATACTGACCTGTCTCCTGTATGTATTGTAGAATTGTCCTGTCTTTATCCATTACACCTTGTACAGCGCTGCGGAATGTGTTGGTACTTAATAATTAATAATAATAATAATTAATGTAAAGAAAATTTAGGCTAGAATAACTGAATTATTTAAAACCATTTAGTCATTTAAACTATTTAGACTTAAAATTCTCCATCTCTTTGCAGTTATCCACCATTTCACAGCTTAATGGACAACCATTCCATCCCCATTTAATTAAATACTGAAAAGATACAGCCACTCGATATTCATATTTGTGAACGTGAGATGCTATTGGCTATAAGAAATCATCAGGTTTGAAAACAGGAAATTAAACAGGGGCGGATCCAGACACAGGTTTCGGGGGGGGGGCATCCTACCAGTTTTGGCCAAGAGCCAGTGTTGGGCTTGCAGTGACAGGTGGATATATTTGCCCAAGCTCACATGGATATATATATTGCCCCAGCTCACATGGATATATTGCCCCCAGTTCATATGGATATATTGCCCCCAGTTCACATGGATATATTGCCCCAGCTCACATGCATATATTGCCCCAGTTCACATGGATATATATTGCCCCAGCTCACATGGATATATATTGCCCCAGCTCACATGGATATATTGCCCCCAGCTCACATGGATATATTGCCCCCCGCTCACATGGATATATTGCCCCCAGCTCACATGGATATATTGCCCCCCGCTCACATGGATATATTGCCCCCAGCTCACATGGATATATATTGCCCCAGCTCACATGGATATATTGCCCCCAGCTCACATGGATATATTGCCCCCTGCTCACATGGATATATTTGCCTCCGCTCACATGGGTATATTTGCCCCAGCTCACATGGATATATTGCCCCCAGCTCACATGGATATATTGCCCCCAGCTCACATGGATATATTTCCCTCAGCTCACACATGGATATATTGCCCCAGCTCATACATGGATAATTGCCCCGAGCTCACATGGATATATGTATTGCCCACCAGCTCACATGGATATATTGCCCCAGTTCACACATGGATATATTGCCCCCCAGCTCAGATGGATATATATATATTGCCCCAGCTCACATGGATATATTTGCCCCAGCTCACATGGATATATTGCCCCCTGCTCACATGGGTATATTGCCCCCAGCTCACATGGAAATATTGCCCCCAGCTCACATGGAAATATTGCCCCAGCTCTCACCTGCTCCTCTGCTACCAGGCCCCTGGCTCTGCCGGCGTTCTTCTCCTCCCTACGAGGCGAGCGGCCGCTGGCATGATGCAGCTTGGCCCACGCCTGGCGGGAACCACCTGACCAGCGTTCTCGCAAGACTGCGCGCTGGTCAGGTGGTTCCCACCCCCGGCAAGCGGCCAAGCTGCATCATGCCAGCGGCCGCTCGCCTCGTAGGGAGGAGAAGAACGCCGGCGGCGGCGGTTTTCTCCTTAGGGGGGGTCGCAATTGCCCCGTTGCCCTCCTGGATCCGACCCTGAAATGAAAAGGCTTTTACTGCCAAAAGTAGACATATGATTTTGCATTGAAATACAATCAACAAATTAAAATTAGCATACAAAACCCAGTTTGCATTCCTTGTTATTGCAAGATTAGTGCTCGCCCTGGGGAGAAACAAAATTCTCTGTGAGATCTCACTTCTCTCACACCGTATTACTGTTGAGAAGTGCACCTACCACATCTTCACTCTAACAAAAGTTTCAACAAACGTTACGGTTACATTGCAGCAGCCAGAGAGAGGGCAGAATCAGGGCTGGATTTACATTTCAGGAGCCTGCAGGCACATAAATCTTCTCTCACCCCCACCCCCCGTGAAAAAAAGTTAAAAAATTGGGAGAATTGCTTTCATTTTTGTTTTGGGGGCCAACGAAAAATATTACACATACGCGAGGACATAATGCATAGAGGAGGGAAGGGAAAGTGCCAAAGACGAGCAGCTGGAGAGCTGGCTTCTCAAACTGCTCAGTTGTGACAACCTGTGCTCCTTGACCCAACCAAGCTCCATGTGGAAGATTGTGCATCCCAGCCATCGCTAGGCAGACCAGAACCAACCTTAGCATTTACGGGGCCTTCTGAAAACATTATTAATCTGTACCACACTGAAGGGTTATTCAAAGAGAGCCAAACTGGCCCCGAAATTGCACTGAATAATGAATTTCCCTGTATAGTACAATTTCGGGGCCATTCGGCTATTCAAAAGCTGGCAATTTGACAAATATTGGCGGATTGCCAGCGAAATACAGGGAAATCCCCCATAGAGAAGCAATGGTTATGGTGATATCATTCGGCAGGTTTATTCAGGCGAATCCAATAGGTTTCAATGTAAAAAGTATTCACGATTTTATTGAATATTTATTAAACTGTTTATACTTTTAATTTACAGCAAAAAGTCTATTTATTTATTTTTTTAGGATTTTTTTAGGCATTTTTCGGGATTTTTTCGGCAACATTTTTTTTGATTTATTTTAAATAGTGTTTTTCTTCTGTGACAAGCCTTTTTATTATTATTCATAGGACCTTATATGTAATTTTCAGGCATTTTCGTGCAGTATATAAATAAAATATAAAGTGAAACGCTTCTAATGGTCCAATCAATCAAAGATTTCCTATGTAATTGATAACACAGATACACTATATTGCCTAAAGTATTTGCTCACCTGCCTTGACTCGCATATGGATGGGTGAGCGAATACTTTTGGCAATATAGTGTATGAATAGTCTATAACTCTATACACTCAATAGTGTGGAAATCAGGAGAACTTATTTATTTATTTATTTATAAAGGATTTTTACCAGTAAGGATACATTGAGATTTCTCTCATTTTCAAGTATGTCCTGGGTTCAAGAACATTGAAGTGTTACAGTTACAGAAATACAAAGTAATACAATGCAAGATATTAAAAAACAACACAAATATACAGATTAACAGAAAATAAATATGTAGGAAATAGTCATTATATTACATGTTTACAGGTGCATTCTGTATTGAGGTATGTTAGTAAGGAGCTCTTGAGTGACTTAAGACTGGGGGAAGATTTGATGGCGTCTGGGAGGTTATTCCATAATTGTGGTGCTCTGTAGGAAAATGAGGACCGAGCCACTGTCTTTTTGTATTGTGGTATTGCAAGTATGGTGCTGGTCCTGGATCGGAGGTTATAGTATGAGGGAGCTGCTGGGGGAAGCAGTCTATTCAGATAGGGTGGCAACTTCCCAGAAAAGCTCTTAAACACCAGGCTGGAAAGGTGAAGGGTGCGTTTAGACTCCAGCGATGGCCAGTTTAGCTCTTTTAACATGTCACAATGGTGGGTCATGTAGTTACATTGTAATGCAAAGTGGCAGAATGAGTTATACAATGTAGTAAGTTTCTGAAGATGTGTTTGCGGGGCGGCTGCGTACACTACATCTCCGTATTCAATAGCCGGCATAAGCATTTGTTGTACAATCTGCTTTCTTACCGCGGGGCTCAGGCAGGATTTGTTTCTGTACAGGGCACCTAGTTTGGGGTAAAGTTTAGATGAGAGTTTTTCGATGTGGGGGCCAAAGGATAGATTAGGGTCCAACCACATACCTAGATATTTGAGAGAAGTGACTGTGGTCAGCGTGCCATTTGATTTTTTGTCCCAACACATAAGTGGGGATTTTGCAATTTGTGCAGTTTAGGTTTTGTTCCAAAGAGCATCGTTACAGTTTTGTCATTATTTAAAAAAGTTTGTTGTGTTTGATCCACTTTTCTACCTCTGTGAATTGTTCTTGCAGCACGGCTTCCAGCTGCGGGAGATTTGGTTTTGCTGGTATAGATTACAGTGTCGTCTGCATACATATGTACAGTTGAGGCTTTGCAGACGTTGGGCAGATCATTTATGAATATTGTGAATAGCAGGGGGCCTAGTATTGAGCCTTGGGGTACACCGCAAGTGACAGGGAGGGGGAGGAGCTGCCAGAAATTGACACATATTGTGATCGGTCGGATACATATGATTGAAACCAGGTTAGCGTGCGATCACCAATGCCAGAGTTTTTAAGTTTTTCTAACAAGATGCCATGGTCTACTGTGTCAAAGGCCTTGGCAAAATCAAGGAAGATGGCTCCAGTTAGGTTTCCTTGTTCCATCCTAGCTTGGATATCATTGCAGACTTTTAAAAGGGTGGTTGTAGTTGAGTGATTTGGACGAAAGCCGGATTGATCCGGGGTTAAGTAGTTCCAATATTGATAATAATCACGTAATTGTGTGTAGATGCATTTTTCCAAAATTTTTGACATTACAGGGAGCAACGATATCGGACGGTAGTTGGATACCAAAGTACTGTCACCACTTTTATGGATAGGTACCACTCTCGCAGTCTTCCAGAGATTGGGTATGTATCCAGTCGCCAGTGATTCAGTGATTAGGGTTGCGACAGGATTTGCAATTGCCGGTGCACTGATTTTCAGCAGCATTGCTGGTATTTGATCAGGTCCAGACTGGTATTTCATTTTTTGCTTACGGAGAAGTTTATTAACGACACTGACAGGCACTGGTCTAAAACTGAATTCCTGTCTGATACAGGGACTTTGCACAGTTGGAGGGGCCTGACCTTCATGAGGCCTTTCTGATTGCATGTCATTTCCTAGCTTGGCAATCAAAGTGGTGGCACATCCAACAAAATAACCATTAAAGGCATTTGCTACATCTAGGGGGTATTGCAGGGTTTGGTTGTTTACTTTGACAGCAGCCGGCTGGGAGTGGACTGGGGGTGCTTGTATGTTACTTATGGTTCTCCAAAAGTTTCTAGGGTTTGAAATGTTATTGGTTAGATTTTCATTGAAGTAATGGGCTTTAGGCATTTTTGTTTGTTTTGTGCATTCATTCCTGCATTTTCGGTATTCGTAGTGATCGTTCAGGGAACCAGTACTCTTGAAATTTGACCACAGTGAATCTCTAAGCTGGTACATTAGTGTAAGACCAGCTGTAACCCAGGGGAGATGGGTCCCTTTTACTCGCACTTTACGCAGCGGGGCATGGGAATTCCAGACTTGCAGGAGCTCAGACTGAAAGTATTCAATTGCACAGTCTAGGTCTGGGATTAGGTTTAGTCTGTACCAGGGGAGCCATTTGAGATCACTTAGGAAGGATTCAAGAATAAATTTCTTGAAAGACCTGGTGGTTATTACCTTTGGGGGAGATTTCATGGCCTTTATTTTGCGCACGCAGTACACTAGACAATGGTCACTAAAGCTATTAGCGAGAGCACCTGCCTCCTGTATTCGATCAGGAGATGAGGAGAGAATCCAGTCCAGCAAGGTATGGTTAGGGCTTTTCATATTAATGCGAGTGGGGGAGGAGATTAATTGAGTTAGCTGCAACCTTTTAAACAGTGAGCAGTGTTTATTGTTTTTAGGATTTAGCCAATCTGTATTAAAATCGCCGAGGACCAGCATTTCACTTTTTTGGTTTTGGGAAAGTAGGTTATTAAGGATTTGAGATATGTCAGAGAGGGAGTGCACTTTAGAGCTCGGTGGGCGATAGAATCCAGCAACAATGATTGATTTACTGAATGGAATCTCAATTAAACCAGAGAGGAAATCAAAGGTGACAGGGGAGCTAGAAGTCTGTAAGGGGATGAACTTTATGGACTCCTCAACATAAATAGCAATTCCCCCTCCTCTCTTTGCTCTGTCCTTTCTATAACATGAATACCCCTCTATTGTAACCTGTGCAGTAGGTGTCGCCATATCGTGACCAGTACCTCCAAAAAAAGCAAAAAGAACATCATGGCGTAATATTTTCAATGTAATGGTAAAAAAGAATATTCTAATCTTCCCACTCACATTTTAGAGAGCCGTATCTGGCTCTGAATTTTTCGCCTTTGGATTATTCGCAGGCCACCCACCAGCCCTCAGGATCCTCTTCAATATCGCTGTATCTTCAATATAAACATAAATACCATAGTGCGAACTGTAGATATACTTATGTATATAAAGTGTACCCAGAAACACTCACATGTGGTGGGACCTAACTCAGGTTCTAAAGTAATGTGCCCAGAAGTTGATTACTATGGTGCAGCTTCCAAAGACCTTGTTTTCCCAACAAAAAGGTTCAGCGGCAAATCACAGTAAAATCCTGATTTATTAAAACATAAAATACAAAATAAACATTAAAATAACCATTAGAAAACTGCCAAAACGCGTTTCACCTATTTGGACCAGTGTCCTTCAGGCTTCCTAAATTGGCTAATGAGGCATACTGCCCTCTTCCTTTCTTAAATACCCTGTTATTACAGCTGTTACCCAATCCAATTCCTAAACAAGAGCGGGAGTTCTTATTATCCCGTCAATTCCTGACTTTCATTTTATATTAGCCAATGGTGATGTCTCATCATCCTTAGGGCTCAAATCATGGTTTCATTTTCATGATTCATCATACTTTACATACAAGCAACGTCCTGAGACCAGACTTTCCTTTTCAGCTCTCAAGCACTCCTAGTATTTCTCCTCCCAAAAGAATGCACATATAAACTCAATTATACATATACAGTGTTATTCAAAGAGAATCAAAAAGACACCGCACGTTCGATGACTTTTCGTTCTCTCCAATTCGGTGCGATTCGGTGATCCCATTTCGGCGACCCTGCGGTGTATTCAGCAAGCACCTCAGGGCCGTCGTAGTGCAGGAAAAAGCTGCCGCAAACCGACGAACACTCACCACAAAACCTGGCGAACGCACACTGAATCCCGCAAAAACATCTGGATTAACCCCACCGAACACGCCGGAGAAACCTGAGCAGGAGCTGATCACAGCCCAGAGCAGCCGCCGGAAAAAACCGACACCGCAGACGAATGGAGTGAAAAAAAACAAAACAGTACGCTTGAATGTTTGAAAAGTGAAACGCTGTTTGCAAAGAAACTACAGAACGAAAATGTCTGAAATTTACATATAAGATCCAATGAATGATAATAAAAGGGCTGTTACAGAAAAAAGAAAAAACTTTCAAAAAATTTTTTAAAACAAAATCCTGAAAAATGCTTAAAAGATCCTAAAAAAATCTATAAATAAAGAGACTTTTACTGCAGAATATTATAATGAACGGTTTATTAGATATTGGATTAAAACGGGAATATTTTTTACAGTGAAGCCTATGGGAATCGCCTGAATAAACATGTCGAATTAAATCACCGAATGGCAGGGCAATTCGGCAACTTTTCACTGTTGGGTTTTGCTCTCTGAATAGCCGAAGCATTGCTTTTCTATGGGGATTCACTGCCTTCGAACAGGCACTGAACAGGCACCGTATGTGCAGGCAATTCGCCAACATTTGGCGAATTGCCTGCTCTCTTAGTAGCCGAATGGCCGAAAAAGTTAACCGTATGCTGAATTTCAGTGTTCGGTTACCTTTCAGCAGCCAATCGGATCTCTTTCAATAACCCTGTCTGTAATGGTGTACCGGCTGGGTGGAGTAGAGGTAATGTCACCGCTCTGCATGGAGAGAGCCTGTGGAGTCATGGGTTCGATCCCAGCAAGCAACCTCTCCAGTAAGTGTCCTTGGCAAGACACCTAACGGTACACACTCGCCACCCAGGACATACTTGAAAACGAGAGAAATCTCAATGTATCCTTCCTGGTAAAATCCTTTCACAAAAAAATGGTGATTGTGTATAGGTGGAAGATTGACAAAGGTAATATTGAAAAGTGTATTGGGACATCCTTGTCACCTGTACGTTATCCCGTTTATTATTGGCGTTTGCTAGATCTGTGTTTTGTATATTTTCGTGCATTCGTTTTTTTGCAAACAGCTTTTTCAAAGTCCCAATGTTTGTTTGTTTTTACCCCGTTCTTTGGCTTGCCTGCTTTTTCCGGCGGCTAGTTGGCACTTTGTTCGGCGGATCATCAGCTTTTATCAGATGCAGTTGGCGGGTTTGCAGCGGATAGCCGGGTGCGTTTGCCTTTTTTTTTTAGGTGATTTTTTTAGGTCCAATTTCTGCAAGCACACTATAGTATATTTCCTTAGGTGACTGATATGAAAATATGATTCAACAAACTGAACCTACTCCAATTATGTGTATATGTGACCGTTGGGGCTCTATGGTCTGTCTTGTATCAGGTTTGGAGGTATATACAGGGCAAATGTGAACATAATAAACTAGACCAGTGAACGTTCCTACAGCCCAGGTTACCATCCCTGTAGAGGACAACAGAAGAGGAAGGCATTGCAACAGCAAGAGTTTTATTGAGAAGGCAACAACATTATGGTTCTAATCCTGGTTTGAGAAAGGTCCTAGAATTGGTACTGAAACACACTGGTTCTTCAATAAAGCTCCAGCTGTTGCAAAGCCTCTCGTGACTAGTCCTCCTTGCTCTTTTGTGCTAAAGTTAGTCTCTCTGTAGCTTTAACCCAAATAGGTAAAGATGCAGCGGCAAGAGATGAAGATGTTGGGTTGTCAGATTTGCCATGAATTCTAGGCCATACATAAAATCTACATCCTTTTGAGTGATTGTAACAGGGACACACTGGGCTCCTGTTCAAAACACCAGGATCGGAACCAGCCTCTTATGTAGACCATTCCTTCTCTGTCCCAGAACCATACAGGGACCAGTTTTCACCTTCCAGACTACCCAACTAGTAGCCCTGGCAGTACAGAGAGGTGACCCTTGGCCATTATCTTCTGCCATCATGTCAAACCTCCTAGATGGCAGGAATGCAGAGCTTTCCTTTATCACTGTCTATCCTTAGTAGTTTTGTAGCATTTCTCTAGCTTATTGATTGTGTCCCTTCTTGGTCACACCTTGGTCAATCATATCCAAGTATCTGGTCTTGCTGGCATTTCTGGATCATTTGATAAGGCTTTTGAAGATTTTTTATTATTTTGTTTACCCCTTGCGTATGTGTACACAACAACTTTGCAGCTTATAGTGTCACTTTCCTAATAGCTGTCACCACCTCCCATATGCATTCCGCCAAATGCCATATGCATTCTGCCAAATATTCTGTCTTTCTAAATAATGATATAGTCAACTGATCTGGCTCAGAGATTACATCTGTTATCATTTCAGCCAGATTCTCTTTATTTATCTCCATTAGTCACCTTTTAAATATTATTATGCATCTTTGCTCCAGTTTCCATAAGCACAGCATGATTCATCACCTCTCTTCATTATCATGCTGAATTGCATGGTCTGCTTTAATCCTTCTGTTTTGCAATCAGAGCTCCCTTGGTGATACTTAATAGAATTCAACGATACATAAAATGAACACACTTTAAAAGGAACGCTTAAGTGACATTTTAACCATCTCACTCCCAGGAGGTCAACAGGGGGTGGAAAAGTAATGCATTAACTACCACTTCATATGAATATCTATCACTACAAACGCCTCAACTCACAGATTAGATCCATGCTTAATTCTGCTCCAAGAGAACATTGTGAAGAGAAACGGAAATAGAATAATTAACACTTTGAACACCAAGTGCGTGCAACAGATTGTTTTCCATATCATTTCACACCCCATATGGCACACAGCAGTTAATATAATATTTGTCAGAGTATTTCTGGTGCTTCAGAGTGGCCTCTGCATAAAGTCATTGGTGCGACAATAATAAGACTCTGTGGGGAAGAGGCACTCAGCCCTGATTAATCTTTGTAGAAAAGAAAGTTTGTTAATGATATTGTCCTATGAAGGCACTTAAAGATTTTTTTTGTAACACAGCCTCCAAAGAATTATCAACCAGACTTCTACACTGCAGAGAAATTATTTTCATACTGATCAATGTGTATGAATTTTTTTTTTGTTTTTGTAAACTTTTCTCCAAATGGCAGTTAGATTATTATTATTATTCTTTATTTATAAAGCGCCAGCATATTCCGCAGCGCTGTACAATAGGCACAGTATATTCCGGGGTACAATACATTGAACAACATTTGACAAACAGTACAGGAGGAGATGAGGGCCCTATTCCCATAGGAACTCACAGTCTAGAAGGGTTGGGGTTGGAAACAGGAGGAGAGGACTGCAAGGTGAGAGTAATTGATGGTTGCCTGGGAATTAGAAGCCTGGGATTAGTAAGAGTAATTAGAGAAAGAAGTGTAGACAGCTGGAAAGGATGCCTGAAAATAGAGGCCAGTCTTGGGTGGGGGGGAAGGATGGGGAGGGAGGGTGGCACTGCTGAGTGTGTGAATGGATCCTGGCTGTGTGTTTCCCTGTGTGAAGAGGAAATTAGTTCAGGTAAGTGTTAGGCAACAGAGGCCTTTAAAATGGGGGGGGGGGCAGGGGGGCACAGGTTAAAATTCTATCGAAAAAAGCAGGATTTTTAGAAAATAAAATCAGCCAAAAATTAAGAAATGCAGATACAAAATACAATTGCGAGGATAGCATATTGTGGAGTGCGCTGGTGGCCATCATGTTGAAAACTGGATACCTGGAGT
The DNA here is from genome assembly GCA_009667805.1 of Leptobrachium leishanense. Lineage (NCBI taxonomy): Eukaryota > Metazoa > Chordata > Amphibia > Anura > Megophryidae > Leptobrachium > Leptobrachium leishanense. The sequence continues at coordinate 67,022,275 of CM019071.1, read as the reverse complement.
GTTCTTAAGATGCTTGCTGCAGAGATATCAGTGTGTGAATGGATCCTGGCTGTGTTTTTCCCTGGAGTGTTCTTAAGATGCTTGCTGCAGGGAGATCAGTGTGTGAACGGATCCTGCTCTGTGTGTTTCCCTGGAGTGTTCTTAAGATGCTTGCTGCAGGGAGATCAGTGTGTGAATGGATCCTAGCTGTGTGTTTCCCTGTGTGAAGAGGAAATTAGTTCGGGTAAGTGTTAGGCATCAGAGGCCTTTGAAATGGGGGGCGGGGGACAGGGGGGCACAGGTTAAAATTGTATCGAGAAAAGCGGGATAGATTCAAGCAATTTCATTTAATAAAAGATCAGTTAATTTTACAAGCACGAAATCCACCAAATGTACATGAACATCCGTCTCACTGCCATTTTTAACATTCCTGGGATGGCTCTTCTTCATTGTGCTTCCTTTGCAGCAGTATTGCATTGAAACACAATTTTATTTAAAGGGTTCATAGTTATTATATATTATTATGCAGTATAATATTTTACATCATTAGTATTGTAGTTATATATTTTAATTTTATAATAGGAATAAGTAATTAGTTAACTCATTAGCGCATTAGTACAGTAGGATCTCAGAGTCGTTAAAGCTGAGCTGCATACGTCGTTGGTGGAACAGTGGGCTAAATTAATGAGTCGGGGCAAGAAAGTTAAAGGCTCACTTGTCAGTTTCAATGGCTAGGTCTGAGGCTGCAATCAAACGAGCGTTCTTGAGAGCAGAAGGAACGTCCGTGATAGTGAACATTCCTTCCGCTCTGACCCCTTGTGGTCACCTCGTTGAGCATAGTTAGTGCTCTCAGCGCTACAAAGTGCTCCCCTCCTATGGAGGAACGCAGGTTGTAGCCCCATCCTACGTCCGCCGTAGCGTTTTGACAGGGAGGCTTAAATCACATCGGGTATAGCGCACACAAAAAGTGCGCACTCTACACCGTGTGGCACTCCCCGTCGCACTGTCACAAAGCTGCAACGAACGCAGAGAGGAGCAGTCACACAGACGGACTCAGGCCCATATTACAAACTTCACACTAAAAAGGGGATGCTAATGAGAAAAACCTGCGCCTGCAGGTTTCTCCTTAGCGGCCTAGCTTTAGCGTGATATTACAGTGCAGGCGCAAATCCAGCAACCTGCACCTTAACACGGTGCTAAGCCTCGGGATGCTCTGGGTAGCGCTAAGCAACATAGGACTCCATTGAGGCTAACGCTGCGGTCGTATGTCTTGCAGGATCTCGTCTCACGAGATCCGGCAGATCAGCGTAGTGATCTACAGAGGGAGACTGGAGGACTTTTCTCCCCAGTCTCTCACTGCCCCCAGCAGTAAGAAGGAGGGGATGGAGCCGGCATTCTCGCTGCTGGATGGAAGGTGAGTATGTGATTTATTGGGGTGATTTTCTGCTGGTGCTGACAGATTGTACTAATAATGGTAGTGGCATTAGTATTGGCGCAGAGGTGACAGCAGTATGGGTGGCAAACCTAATGGCCAAGGGAGAAGTATCTGAAGGATAACTGGCCATAGAAATATTGCTGCTGGTGGTAGTGGTTTTGTGAAAGGTGCCCTCCCGCAGTTTCATAGTACAATGAGAATTCATTGATGGAGTGATTATTTCTTTTTTAAATATATCATTGATGTGTTTGTATGTATGTGAACTGCACATCACATGCAAGGTCTTTTCGGTGCATATCCTCACTGATCTCAAATATATTTCCTGTAGGCATTAGACTTATCAGCTATACAGTTGTGTTCAAAATTATTCAACCCCCACTGCAATTGAGTGTTTTGGCCAGTTTGACATTGATTTTGATCATTCAGTCATCTTGCTTACAATTAAATCAAAGAGACACGTGTAGGTCAGACAAATATAACATAACATTTATAATGAAATAACCACAAATGTCTTTTCTGTGCTCACATCATTATCAGTTTTATTCAACCCCCAAGTGACATTCAATCTTAGTACTTAGTACAACATCCTTTTACAGTTATAACAGCTTTTAAACGTGAAGCATAGCTTGACACAAGTGTCTTGCAGTGATCTACGGGTATCTTCGCCCATTCGTCATGGGCAAAAGCCTCCAGTTCAGTCACATTCTTAGGCTTGCGCACTGCAACTGCTTTCTTTAAATCCCACCAGAGGTTCTCAATCGGATTTAAGTCAGGTGACTGCGATAGCCACTCCAAAATGTTCCAGCCTTTAATCTGCAACCATGCTCTAGTGGACTTGGAGTTATGCTTGGGATCATTGTCCTGTTGAAAGGTCCAACGTCTCCCAAGCCTCAGGTTTGTGACGGACTGCATCACATTGTCATCCAATATCTCCTGGTACTGAAGAGAATTCATGGTACCTTGCACACGCTGAAGCTTCCCTGTACCTGCAGAAGCAAAACAGCCCCAAAGCATGATTGACCCCCCGCCATGCTTCACAGTAGGCAAGGTGTTCTTTTCTTCATAGGCCTTGTTCTTCCTCCTCCAAACATAGCGTTGATCCATGGGCCCAAACAGTTCTAATTTTGTTTCATCAGTCCACAGAACACTATCCCAAAACTTCTGTGGTTTGTTCACATGACTTTTGGCATACTGCAGTCGACTCTTCTTATCCTTTGGAGACAGCAAGGGGGTTCCCCTGGGAGTTCTGGCATGGAGGCCTTCATTACGCAGTGTGCGCTGTATTGTCTGAGCCGAAACATCAGTACCCACATCTGACAAATCTTTTCTCAGTTCCTCAGCAGTCACACGGGGACTTTTCTCCACTCTACGCTTCAGGTAGCGCACAGCAGTCGAAGTCAGCATCTTCTTTCTGCCACGACCAGGTAGCGTTTCAACAGTGCCCTTTGCCTTGAATTTGCGAATGATGCTTCCTATGGTCTCTCTTGGTATGTTTAACATCTTTGCAATCTTCTTATAGCCATTGCCCTTCCTGTGAAGAGTAATCACCTCTTCTCTTGTCTTCCTGGACCATTCTCTTGACTTCACCATGTTTGTAACCACACCAGTAAATGTCTAGAAGGAGCTGAGTATCACAGTCATTTTAAAGCTGCCTAATTGGTGCTTATTATGCTTTATTGCTGCTCCGTGACATCCACAGGTGTTTTCAATACCTGATTGAAAACACTTGAATGAATCTCTGTTCTTCAGAGTGGTAGTCTTTAAGGGGTTGAATAATTGTGTCAATGAAGAATTCACAAAAGAAACATTTACTACTGTATTACAAAACCAATTGATGTCATTTTAGTTGCATATGGTTCTTTAAAAAGTCCTTGTAGGATTTCATTCTGAATACAATTACAAATGTACACTAAATTCCCTAAAACCCTTTACAGCATTGGGGGTTGAATAATTTTGAACACAACCGTACATATATAATATCCATCTAGTTGTTACACAGTGATATTAATGCACTGCTGCCATTAAATTGTTTATTTCGGAGAACTTGTATTAAGCCAATATCATTATTCTTTTATTATATCTATCCTCTATCAAGATGAGATTGACCTTGTACATCCTCGATCACAGGTTCTCCTTGCTTGCCCCGTGATTACGTATATATATCTGGTCACATGTTACTATTCATGTAGTTTCTCCCAGGCAGACACACAAGCTCTCAGCTTAATCTGTGCATGTCTCACTGACTATTTAATTAAGACGAAGTTATAGATGACAGCCTAATTAGTTTGAAATGTACGTTCTAGCTGGATATGTCTTACCTCCTGTAATGCGCATAATGTGAGATTTAATTCACTGGTATTATTAAAAAATGCTAATTATCTGGTGTTGACAATGAATTCCTGAGTCCTACAGGATAATGTGTGAAAGTAAAACATGAATTATAATCTTTCCGATGCAATCCTTAACTAATTTAACAGATAATAAATATCACACTGCAGATTTTATTTTTTTAACTCACACCTACATGTAATTTGTATCTCATTCGGTTGATTTCATTTTTAGGTTATTAAATTTGCTTGTTTTGGAGATCCCGTTGCCTGATTTTGTGGGAATTGTTTCTCTGTGAATCTGTCATATTATTACTACTGTCATCATTATAGATATTTATTATGGCATATAATGGGGGAGTAAAACTTCAAGGAGGCAGGAACAATACATCAATATCTGAACTAGCCAATGCCGGCTATAACAATTATTTTCTTTATTTGGTGACTTGTAAGATAGTGACCCCAACCCTTTAAGATTGTAAATTCCCATGGGAATAGGGCCCTCGTTTCCTGCTATACTGGTTTGTCAATTGTTGTTCAATGTACTGTAACCCTGTCTATATTGTGCTCATTGTACAGCGCTGCGGAATATGCTGGTGTTATATAAATAAAGAATAATAATAATAATATGGGGGTTATTCAGAGAGCACCAAAATGTCACCGACATTTCGGTGCTTCCTCGTTACGAACTCTTCGGGGAATCAAAGTTACCCACCCTGCAGTGAATTCAGCATTCACTGCAGGGTTTCCAGAGTGCAGGGAAAATCTGCCACAAACCCGCTGCACACCCCTGAACACGCTGAAAAAAGCCACCGAGCCGCCGATCACAGCGCCGCAGACCAGCCGCCGGAAAAACCCGACAAGCTGACGAAAGGGGTAAGAAAAGAAAAAAAAATATGATTGAAAGTGTCAAAATTTAAACGCTGAACGTTTGCAAAAAAACTACTTAACGAAAATACCTGGAATTTACATACAAGGTCCTATGAATGATAATAAAAAGGTATGTTACAGAAAAAAGAAAAAAACTCTTAAAAAAAAAAAGGAAAGAAATTTTTGCCAAACAAATCCGGAAAAATGAATATAAGATCCTAAAATTAGATATTTTATTAAGTTTATTAGATATTGAATAAAACGGGGATATTTTTTAACATCGAAGCCTGTGGGGTTCGCCTGAATAAACCTGCCGAATGAAACCACCGAACAGCAAGGCACTTCGACAACTTTTCACTGCTGTTAGGTGTTCTCTGAATAGATTAACCATTGCTTCTCTATGGGTGGATTTCACTGCCTTCGAACAGCACCGTACTTGCTGGCAGTTCGCCCTGTTCAGTGACATTTCGGGGCCAGGTCTCTGAATAACCCCTTATGTAAGTTTATAGCAGTCACTCCGTCACATTCTGTATCAGTAAAGCTTTTTCTATGGAGTTTAGATTTTTGTTCTTCTGTTAAAAGTTCCATAGCTGCATACATGGTTTACATTTTATATGGGATTATTATTTTTTTCATGGTGTTTTCATTCAGTTTAGTTAGGAGTTATACATAAATAATGATACTGCAGCAATATCCTAAATGTTGCGTAATTGGCGTTGGAAGAGATGCTGCAGTCTGCATTATTTCTCCAATTTTAGACCTCTGCTTTACTGCTGCTGTCAAAATATAAACGTCTCCAACGTGGGTAATATCTTAATGAATTTCCTTGCACACTTTTGTCACATTTCGATTTTTAGAATGAATCTAAATTCGTGCAAATTTGTGATGTTTCGTTATTTTATTGAAATTTCTTGGAAAAGTTTGGGATATTTTGATTTTACACAATTCTTAATAATTTATAAACCACTGTAGCTAAAATACATCCCATGACCCTGAGACCTGCCAGAGCTCATTTGCGGAAAGTGACAGCTGGAAGAACATTGTTATAAAGTAGCTTATAGGTGGGGAAGGACATTGAAGAACAGCACAACTGTACAAGAAGTAATTACTGTAATTACATTAATTAGAGTATGCAGGGATATTACATTACATAAATAGCTAGCAATGTAGCCAATTAAAAGTAATGAAAGTAACATTGTGTAGGTTTTGATTCTTCGGATTCTTAGTATTTGCTGACAGCCGAGTTTAAAGAGTTTTTTCCCCACTAGAAAAAGTATTTTTAATCTATCGAGTAAGAAAAATTGATGGTAATAATAATGAAGCAACATTTCAACTTTAATGTACTATGTGATTCTGTCAGATTTTCTGCCATTGCCGACCTTTCTAGAAAAAAAATGACAGCTGAGTCTTAAATCTGTGGGCTAAATGTGTGGGATGGAGAACGTATTCTGAACCAGCATTGTGGGTGTTTGTAAAACACTCCAACTTGAGAACTGCCACTCCATTGCTACAATTAATGCAATCCATGCCAGAGCGATGAACAGCCATGGCATCTGTAGAGATGATGACGTGGCGGAAAGACAGGTGTGAAGAATGCATTTTCTAATACAGCATGTATTTTACTAATTACTGTCAATTTATTTACAAAGCCGTGAACAGCACATTTGTTGTATGTTTTATTTATTTCTCTTGTACTTGTTTTTTTTTTGTTTAGTTGTTGAGAAAACTTGGCAAAGTGACTTGGACATCAGATTACATTCCAATTTTAATATATTTTACTAATTACATGTTATTGTGTTTTATCTCATTATGGTGCTATAGTTTGATAAGAAATGATCATTAAACCATTTAAATTACCATAAAGAATAAGTGAGTAGCCCCTTGACTGGTCCGGATAAAGGATAGCATTTTGACTTGTGCATTTTATAATATGATATTTTTTTGCTTCTATTATTTGACTGTCTGATACAGTATTGTAGTGCAAAAGGCACCCATATATATATAGATTGTAGAGCTTGTGTAAATACATGACACACAACTGTTATGCATGACTTTCATGTAGCTTTACCCATATCTTAAAATTATATATATATATATATATGTACAGTGGCAAGAAAAAGTATGTGAACCCTTTGGGATTACGTGGAGTTTCGCATGAATTGGTCATAAAATGTGCTCTGATCTTCATCTAAGTCACAACAATTTGAAAAACACAGTCTGCTTAAAATAATACAACACAAACATTATATGTTTTCATGTTTTTATTGAACAGAACATGTAAACATTCACAGTGCCGAGTGGAAAAAGTATGTGAACCTTTGGACTTAATAACTAGTTGACCCTCCTTTGGCAGCAATAACCTCAACCAAACGTTTCCTGTAGTTGCAGATCAGACCTGCACAACGATCTGGAGTAATTTTGGACCACTCCTCTTCACAAAACTGTTTCAGTGTAGCAATATTCTTGGGATGTCTGGTTTGAATCGCTCTCTTAAACTCATGCCACAGCATTTCAATCGGGTTGAGGTCAGGACTCTGACTGGGCCACTCCAGAAGGCGTATTTTGTTTTGTTGAAGCCATTCTTTTGTTGAATTACTTGTATGCTTTGGGTCATTGTCCTGTTGCATCACCCATCCTCTGCAGAGCTTCAGTTGGCGGACAGATGGTCTTACGTTTTCCTGCAAAATGTCTTGATAAACTCTGGAATTCATTTTTCCATCAATGACAACAATCCGTCCAGGCCCTGAGGCAGCAAAGCAGCCCCAAACCATGATGCTCCCTCCACCATGTTTTATAGTGGGGATGAGGTTTTGATGTTGTTGTGCTGTGCCTTTTTTTCTCCACACATAGTGTTGTGTGTTTTTTCCAAACAACTCAATTTTGGTTTCATCTGTCCACAGAATATTTTGCCAGTAGTGCTGTGGAATATCCAGGTGCTCTTTTGCAAACTTCAAATGGGCTGCAATATTCTTTTTGGACAGCAATGGCTTCCTCCGTGGTGTCCTCCCATGTACTTCATTCTTGTTTAATGTTTTCCTTATTGTAGATGTGTCAACAAAAATGTTAGCATGTGCCAGAGATTTCTGTAAGTCTTTAGCTGACACTCTAGGATTCTTCTTTACCTCATTAAGCATTCTGCGCTGTGCTCTTGCAGTCATCTTTACAGGACGACCATGCCTAGGGAGAGTAGCAACATTGCTGAACTTTCTCCATTTGTAGACAGTCTGTCTTACCGTGGACACATGAACATCAAGGTTTTTGGAGATACTTTTGTAACCCTTTCCAGCTTCATGCAAGTCAACAATTCTTGATCTTAGGTCTTCTGAGAGCTCTTTTCTGCGAGGCATGGTTCACATCAGGCAGTGCTTCTTGAAACCAGCAAACCCAAAACTGGTGTATGTTTTTAAAGGGCAGGACATCTTTCAGCAACACATCCAATAATATCACACTGATTGGACTCAAGGTTGTCTCACTCCTGGCTCCAATTAGCTCTTGGAGAAGTCATTAGGCTAGGGGTTCACACACTTTTTCCACCCTGCACTGTGAATGTTTACATGTTATGTTCAATAAACACATAAAAACATATAATGTTTGTGTTGTATTATTTTAAGCAGACTGTGTTTTTCAAATTGTTGTGACTTAGATGAAGATCAGAGCACATTTTATGACCAATTCATGCAAAACTCCACGTAATCCCAAAGGGTTCACATACTTTTTCTTGCCACTGTATATAGATAGATATTAGAAAGGTTGAACAGTATAAACTCTTCACAACAGATCTGTTTTACAGGTATTGGTTTCTTGGAGCACTATCAGCTGCCCTGAGCTAAAACTGGGACACTAAGGGGAAAAATTAGCATTCGCTAACTTCCCTTTAGTGTCCCGGTTTTCCCAGCAGATTGCAGGGCAGGCACCGAGTCCGGCAGCCTGCCCCATAGCTATCACTAAACTCGAAGATGCTGGAGCAGCGCTACAACGCCGTCCATAGGACTCCATGGAGGATCGTGCTGCCGGGTCACATGACCGGAAGGATCTCGTCTCTCATGAGATCCTGCTGGTCGGTGAAGTGAACACGGAGGGAGACAGGGGACTTTCTTCCCCCCAGTCTCCCTCTGCTCCCGATGGCCAGAAGCGGTGGATCGGGCCGCCATTCTCGCTGTGGGATAAGAGGTGAGTATTTGATTTTTGGGGGGTTTTGAGCTGCAGATAACAGATTCTGCAGCAGCGCAATCAGTTAACTACTCCCCTGAGCTGGTGGTAACTTTTTCAGTTAGCGCCAGCTCTTAGGACCATGTGATCCTAACGCTAGTTAATCTGTGCTTTCACTTTGTGCCCCCCATGTTAGGTATAGGGAGCGGAAAGTACAGAAAAACTTGCACTACGAACTGCTAATTAATGAAAGCTAACTAGTTTTTTAAGCCCGTTTGCGATTCGGAGGCGTTCTGGCCGCAGTGCTATGACCTCCTTTAAGCTAGCGGTAATGCTGACGTTAGTGTTAGCTTGAAGGAGCTGATAGAGCCCTTGATCATTTCTGTGTTTCGTACCATCACCCTGCTGCAGTAATACAGATCTATCCATTGATGTAATTATATAGATATATTATACATTGGGATTAGAAATGGTGATGTAATAAGGGGATTCTTCTTTACCAGGCGACCAGAAGACTGGGTTCCCCTAAATAGCTGTTGCAAATTTGAGATTCATCGATACAGGTAGGATTTCAGCGTTCGGTTACCTTTCGCCAGCAATTTGGAGCTCTTTGAATAACCCTGACAGTTATACGTTCTCTGGAAACATAATAGGGCATGGGCCTGGAGCTGCAGCTCCAATAGCCCCTATGTTAATCCAGCCCTGGGCAGAGGTGCTCAACCTTGGCCCCTGGGATAATTCAGATGCACATTTTTAATTATGTTCAGTCACTAATTAGGTTGACAGAACCTTGTGAGAAATGTAATTCCAAAACATGTGAAATGCCAAGGTTGAGTACCCCTCCTTTAAGGCATTAATTTAGGCTACCTTGAGCTGTAAACACAACAGTTGACTTGATTTATTTTCCATGTGTTTTGTATTCCTGTTTTCTAAATGAAAATAATTTCAGATTTACCATAAGAATATCCCATAGAATAATTATTTCCTGAGCCAAAAACATTACCACCAATGTAATAGCTCCTTGAGAATAAAAGCTCTATTCTTTTTTTTTTAACATCAAAGGACTATTTTTGTTTAACTTCTATATCGAATAACTAGTAAATTACCTTTCTAGTTTCATTCCCTTTGAATACACACAATCAATTTTTCCTCTACTCGGTATTAATCAGAAACCCGCCATTTCCACCAGGGGAGAAGTGGCACAGATGGGGCTTCAGTTCATTAATTATTTTTACCAGCAAAATGTAATTTATTTATTGGCAGGTGGATCTGATTAGGTAGACACAGGAGCCATCCTCCACTGTCGTATGAATTATCGTCCAAATCTGCAGAACCTATCAGAGTAGATACCGTGTGTATAGGGAATGTAGAGATGCCTTTTGTCTATAAAAAAAACCCTAACAATACTGTTTTTCCTGCATCCAACGAGAGAGATGGAGAAAAATTATAACATCATAAAATATACTTAATGTTTTTCAGATTTCCTCCTCAATTACATTTTAATTGCAGTGCCATGTTTCAATTAATTGCTGGTGAGCCAACAAATTGTTTCACTCATGCTTTTTCCCTTTTATCCAAAATCATTTAATTAATATTAAACTGAATCCCTCTACTAGATACATTACTTTTAAAGTTGTTTAATTACTCAGAAAAGTGATCATTGGAATGGTTTCAGGATGGAATAGTTAACAAACGCAATTCAAGAACAGATTTACAAATGTACATGCAACAAGACTTGACTGATGTTCTTGCCGTGAGCTTTCAGCCTCTTTCTGGCACTTTATCCCCTAAACGCCTGAGGGCGTACCAGGTACGTTTGACGAAAAAGGTTGCTTAACGACAGAGGATATACCTGGTACGTCCTTTAATAAATAGAGCACTGGAAGTGATTGGTATCGCTTCCAGACGCTCTATTGCTATTGCAGGGATGCCTCGGCATCGGAGAATTCAGCTGCCGTGCCCGAAAGTGATCGTTCCCCGGATATGAACACACGCGTATTAACAGGATATGCACCCAGCAGCGAAAAAGAGAGCTGGAAGTGCTAGCAGTTGCTCTTTTACTTATGCAGGTCTCGACATCAAGGCATTCTGCAATAGTAATTTTACATGACGGACCGCAGTGATCACTGCCGGCAGTGATTGGGAGCAATCACTGCCGGTATGCCTGGTGAAGCAGCCACCAGGAGAAAGCAGTGCCTTGAGGGGTTTGAGGCACTCAGCCAAATAATGATTAAAAAAATAAGGTAAAAATAAAGTAATATAAATTAAAAAATAAAATAAAAAGTCCCCCTGTTGTCTAATACATTTTGATAAAAATTGCTTTGGAAATATCAAAGTGCTAATTGCACTTATGGTCATATAAGTTGCAAAAATAATGTAAGCATTAGGTATTTTTAAACTCAGGACAAAATTCAGAAACTGTTTAGCTGGAGTCTTTTTTGGCGGTTGTGCATAAGAGATTTATTTTTTTTCCCCATTTTTTCATCATATATCATAATTTTTTATAGTAAACTAGTTGTTAAGCCTGCCCAGAGGGCAGTCTATTGTTGTTGTCGCCAGCTCAGAATTCATGTCCACATATTTGTTTTTCAATTTCCTATCCAAGAGTATCTCCATATATAAATGCGTTTGTAATGCGTCCATCGCCATCCCATCCGCAACAGGAGGGCCAACTGAGCAGCTCTGATGGGTGAGCGCACAGCTGACAGTGCATTACAAAGGCATTTATATATTAGAGCAGGTTCCTCTTCCATCTTAGATTGTAAACTCACGGGAACAGGACCCTCAGATTGTAAACTCACGGGAACAGGACCCTCTTAGATTGTAAGGTTACGGGAACAGTGCCCTCTTAGATTATAAACTCACAGGAACAGGACCCCTTAGATTGTAAACTCGTGGCACACCTTAGATTGTAAGCTCATGGTATAGATTGTAAGATCATGGCACCCCTTAGATTGTAAACTCACAGGAACAGGACCCCTTAGATTGTAAACTCGTGGGACCCCTTAGATTGTAAACTCGTGGGATCCCTTAGATTGTAAACTCACAGGAACAGGACCCATTAGATTGTAAACTCGTGGGACCCCTTAGACTGTAAACTCGTGGGACACCTTAGATTGTAAACTCATGGGATAGATTGTAAGCTCATGGGACCCCTTAGATTGTAAACTCGTGGGACCCCTTAGATTGTAAACTCATGGGACTCCTTAGTTTGTAAAGTCATGGGATAGATTGTAAACTCATGGGCCCCCTTAGAGATTGTGTTGGGCTTAGGCGGACATTTTTTTTGTAGCGTATACATTATGTGTATGTTTACTTTATGCGTATATATAATGGCATGTGGTATGCATAGCATATCAGGCTGGTAGTTAGGCACACTGGTATTACGACACATTGTTATTATGCATGGCAGACTGGTATTGTGCATGTCAGACTGGTATTGTGCATGGCAGACTGGTAATATGGCTGGCAGACTGGTATTGTGCATTGCAGACCAGGGGCGGATCCAGAGACTAGTCTCGGGAGGGGCACTGACAGAAAATAAGGTGTTTTAGCAGAGAGCCCGACTCACGAGAATTTACAGAGGGCCCGGCTCACAGGAGCTTACAATCTAGAGGAGCAGAGGGCCCGGCTCACAGGAGCTTACAATCTAGAAGAGCAGAGGGCACCCAGGAGCTTACAATCTAGAGGAGCAGAGGGCACCCAGGAGCTTACAATCTAGAGGAGCAGAGGACACCCAGGAGTTTACAATCTAGAGGAGCAGAGGGCACCCCGGATTTTACAATCTAGAGGAGCAGAGAGCCCCCAGCTCACACATGGATTTGCCCCCAGCTCATGGATTTGCCCCAGCTCACACATGGATTTGCCCCAGCTCACACATGGATTTGCCCCAGCTCACACATGGATTTGCCCCAGCTCATGGATTTGCCCCAGCTCACACATGGATTTGCCCCCAGCTCACACATGGATTTGCCCAGCTCATGGATTTGCCCCCAGCTCATGGATTTGCCCCCAGCTCATGGATTTGCCCAGCTCATGGATTTGCCCCCAGCTCATGGATTTGCCCCCAGCTCATGGATTTGCCCAGCTCATGGATTTGCACCCAGGTCATGGATTTGCCCCCAGCTCATGGATTTGCCCCCAGGTCATGGATTTGCCCCCAGGTCATGGATTTGCCCCAAGCTCATGGATTTGCCCCCAGGTCATGGATTTGCCCCCAGCTCATGGATTTGCCCAGCTCATGGATTTGCCCCCAGCTCATGGATTTGCCCCCAGGTCATGGATTTGCCCCCAGCTCATGGATTTGCCCAGCTCATGGATTTGCCCCAGCTCATGGATTTGCCCAGCTCATGGATTTGCCCCCAGCTCATGGATTTGCCCTCAGCTCATGGATTTGCCCCCAGGTCATGGATTTGCCCCAAGCTCATGGATTTGCCCCCAGGTCATGGATTTGCCCCCAGCTCATGGATTTGCCCCAGCCCATGGATTTGCCCCAAGCTCATGGATTTGCCCCAGCTCATGGATATGCCCCAGCACATGGATTTGCCCCCAGCTTACACATGGATTTGCCCAGCTCTCACCTGGATATTGCTCCAGGCCTCCAGCTCCGGCAGGGGTTGAGGGGACCCAGATGCCGGGCAGCGCGGGAGTGCCTGCCCGGTCCTGAAGAGTCCGTCCTGTTGAAGGTGATGCGGCTGCGTGCGTGCGCAGGTCACGCGGTCCGGCCAGTCAGGTGGTACAGAGACTCAGTACCACCTGATTAGCCGGACCACGTGACCAGCTGAGCCTGCACGCAGCCGCTTCCCTTTAACAGGACCGACTCTTCAGGCCCGGGCAGGCACTCCCGCGCTGCCCGGCATCTGGGTCCCCGGCTCAAATCTCGGGGGGGGGGGGCAATTGCCCCGTTGCCCCCCCCTGGATCCGCCCCTGTTGCAGACTGGTAATATGACTGGCAGACTGGTATTGTGCATTGCAGACTGGTAAAAACTGGCAGACTGGTAATAAGGCTGGCAGACTGGTATTGTGCATGGCAGACTGGTAATATGGCTGGCAGACTGGTATTGTGCATGGTAGACTGGTAATGTGCATGGCAGACCGGTAATGTGCAAGGCAGACTGGTAATTTGGCTTGCAGACTGGTATTGTGCATGGCAGACTGGTAATAAGGCTGGCAGACTGGTAATATGGCTGGCAGACTGGGGGAGACTCTGGGCAGGGGGGATCCATGAGGGACACAAAAAATCTGATGCACTGCAGAGGCGCCGTGCGTGCACTTTTTTGTGTCCCTCACGCACACTGGGTGCGTGCTGCGGTGGTTGGCTGCGTGCGCACCCAGCTGGCTGCGCAAGCATTCAACCCTCTGCCGTCTTAGGCACGGCTGTGCGCGTGCTGAGGCGGTTGGCTGCGTGCGCACCCAGCACTACGCTGGGAGCGTACGCATTCCACACTCCGCCGTCTAACTGTTTCGGTAGTTGGATGCGCGCAGCCAGTAATACGCTGATTGCGTGCGCATGCGCAGAAAGGTTTTTTGGTGGCAGACACGCCAGCCCTTACTGTTTTATAGTAGAGATTATATGATATGATGAAAATAAAGGTATCTTTAGGGATTCCGTTTGATGGCGAGAAAACCAGTATATAATGTGTGCAGGTACAGTGAATGAGTAAGAGGAAAATTAAAGCTAAACACAAACAGCGCAGAAATGTAAAAACAGCAATGTGCACTTTCAGACAGACAATGGTAAATCAGTCCAGTCACTAAGGGGTTAAAGTCCCTAAACTGCCTTCTCTGGCATCTATAGATGTTCATTGGGCGATGACAATTTTCAGTAGTTGTATTTAACACAAAATGGATCCTTAGATCTGCTCTGTAAGGTCTAAAGTGACTGCTATGATACCCCTAATGTGGGACAGAATCTGCAGTCCTCTATGTGGCTTCAGCTCCCAGCTCTGCTCTTTCTTAACTAGTGATTAGCACTCTAATTTCATAGCTCTCTCTCATCTTATCTGTATGCCATATGCAGGGATCCCAAGTCTCCCGGAAGTTCCGGGAGTCTCCCTGAAGTGAATGCAGGCTCCCTGATACCCACAAACACTTCAGAAACTCCAGGATTTTCATTCGGGAATGGTGGGATCCGACGCTCGGTTTAAGTCAATCATTCAATGATTGGCTAAAACCAAGCATGCATCCTCGCTCTGCGGTGCAGCAGGCAAGGAGGTGTAGTTTATCACCTGGCTCTGCACTGGAGCAGGCTGAGGCTCTCCTCTCTGGCTCCACTGCATCTGTCGATAGTCAGCTGACCCCTGGAAGTGTTCAAAGACTACACCTGTCATTGCAGACGGGTGACGTCATCGCACAAACTCCTCACACTCTCCGTCTGCGTCTTCAACGCTCGCTCCACCATCTCCTTTTCTCCTCTGACTGGAGAGCTCTAATAGCTGCTGCGGCTGGCTGCAAATTTAAATATCATTCTATCTAGGGCAGTGTTTCTCAAGAGGTGTGTCGCGACCCAAAATTGGGTCGCGACCAGGGGTGGACTGGGTCACGGGGTAAGTGCCCACAGGCCTCTCATGCCTGGGACCCACTGATGCATCTTACCTGCAGAAGCGAGTCCCAGGCGGCGCAGCTACCACTGAATGTCCCCAGACGCCACTGGGACCCGCTACATCTGGTAAGATACTCTGTAATGGCAAGGTGGGGGGGGGGAGATCTGAAATGGTAGATGTAGGATGGGACTCAGTGACTGGTGGCAGCTCTGTACTCCCAACACCAGGAGCCACTGTGCACAATCCACACCTCAGTGAAGCAAAGTATATATATATATACAGTTGTGTTCAAAATTATTCAACCCCCACTGAAATTGAGTGTTTTGGCCAGTTTGACATTGATTTTGATCATTCAGTCATCTTGCTTACAATTAAATCAAAGAGGCACGTGTAGGTCAGACAAATATAACATAACATTTATAATGAAATAACCACAAATGTCTTTTCTGTGCTCACATCATTATCAGTTTTATTCAACCCCCAAGTGACATTCAATCTTAGTACTTAGTACAACATCCTTTTACAGTTATAACAGCTTTTAAACGTGAAGCATAGCTTGACACAAGTGTCTTGCAGCGATCTACGGGTATCTTCGCCCATTTGTCATGGGCAAAAGCCTCCAGTTCAGTCACATTCTTAGGCTTGCGCACTGCAACTTCTTTCTTTAAGTCCCACCAGAGGTTCTCAATCGGATTTAAGTCAGGTGACTGCGATGGCCACTCCAAAATGTTCCAGCCTTTAATCTGCAACCATGCTCTAGTGGACTTGAAGGTATGCTTGGGATCATTGTCCTGTTGAAAGGTCCAACGTCTCCCAAGCCTCAGGTTTGTGACGGACTGCATCACATTGTCATCCAATATCTCCTGGTACTGAAGAGAATTCATGGTACCTTGCACACGCTGAAGCTTCCCTGTACCTGCAGAAGCAAAACAGCCCCAAAGCATGATTGACCCCCCGCCATGCTTCACAGTAGGCAAGGTGTTCTTTTCTTCATAGGCCTTGTTCTTCCTCCTCCAAACATAGCGTTGATCCATGGGCCCAAACAGTTCTAATTTTGTTTCATCAGTCCACAGAACACTATCCCAAAACTTCTGTGGTTTGTCCACATGACTTTTGGCATACTGCAGTCGACTCTTCTTATTCTTTGGAGACAGCAAGGGGGTGCGCCTGGGAGTTCTGGCATGGAGGCCTTCATTACGCAGTGTGCGCCGTATTGTCTGAGCTGAAACTTCAGTACCCACATCTGACAAATCTTTTCTCAGTTCCTCAGCAGTCACACGGGGACTTTTCTCCACTCTACGCTTCAGGTAGCGCACAGCAGTCGAAGTCAGCAACTTCTTTCTGCCATGACCAGGTAACGTTTCAACAGTGCCCTTTGCCTTGAATTTGCGAATGATGCTTCCTATGGTCTCTCTTGGTATGTTTAACATCTTTGAAATCTTCTTATAGCCATTGCCCTTCCTGTGAAGAGTAATCACCTCTTCACTTGTCTTCCTGGACCATTCTCTTGACTTCACCATGTTTGTAACCACACAAGTAAATGTCTAGAAGGAGCTGAGTATCACAGTCATTTTAAAGCTGCCTAATTGGTGCTTATTATGCTTTATTGCTGCTCCGTGACATCCACAGGTGTTTTCAATACCTGATTGAAAACACTTGAATGAACCTCTGTTCTTCAGAGTGGTAGTATTTAAGGGGTTGAATAATTGTGTCAATGAAGAATTCACAAAAGAAACATTTACTACTGTATTACAAAACCAATTGATGTCATTTTAGTTGCATATGGTTCTTTAAAAAGTCCTTGCAGGATTTCATTCTGAATACAATTACAAAGGTACACTAAATTCCCTAAAACCCTTTACAGCATTGGGGGTTGAATAATTTTGAACACAACTGTATACCAGCCTCCCATGGAGACGTTTTTTGAATGGCTTGGACCAATGGTGCTTTCACATTGGTCCAAGCTATTCCATTGCTCTTCAGTGTCTCTGAGGCACTGAAGACCGTAGGTTCAGGAAGTAGGCAGCGCCAGACGCGCGCTGCAGACTTCTCAATCTCTTGGCCAGCTTGAGCGTATGCGATTAACGTAGCGTTCAGCTACGCAAATTGCGTAGGCTCAGGGAGGGAAGGCTGCTGTGAAAAAATAGTGTGCATTGGCAGAGAGACGGCGGGGGAGCTCAGAGCAGATGAGTTTAAGTTTTTTGTAACATTTTATTATTCATTCAGTAGTGATTTAAATTAGAGTTGCTTTGTCTACCATCACCCCACACTTTGGAGACACTTATTAACCCTTTCGCTGCTGAGCCATTTCACGCCTGTGTGCTGAGGTAATTTTTACTGGTTTCGCTCATCATGTTTAAAAGCGTTTTGAAGTCATATTTTTTTATATGACCCAGACATATTATATATCGTTCTTTCCGGCAGACTCGGCAGATTCATAATATATCATTATTGTATGTATACGTCATGTCCTGTCTGTATATTATAACAAAAAATGCAATCAAATTTTAATTTTCAGTTATTTACAATGTGTAAAGTGTTTTTTTTCACATTTTAACATGCGAGAGTTTGCAGTTATATTTTCTATGGGTTGCACTTGTTACAAAAATTAGAAACGGGGAATCGTTACTTGTTTGGGGGGAAAAATCATGTGATTTTTAACAAAGCACCCCATACAAAAATCGTTAGTGCAGCATCATTATTCACATTATAATTGAAATTGGAACAATATTGCTGCATTAACAAAAACAAAACAAAAAAATATTTTTATTTACATTTTGTTTTACCTTTTTACATGGTCATGTTTTGTATCGTTGGAAAGGCCATGCTCTGGCCGATCCAACAATAGCAAACATTAACCCCTAGCTGCCATGGATCAGGAGATATGGGTTCATTGGAACCCCCTATCTCCACCATTGGTGGCAGCTAGGGGTTAACTCCAGGACTGACGTCATTGCGCTATGCACGATGACGCCAGTCGTCAGGGGGAGTTCCTGGAATCGTGATCCGGCACCCAAGGGGTTAAAGCCAGGCACTATTTGGAAGGGCAGGCTGTGCCCTTCCAAACCGTGCCTGGCTTTGATCGCTGGCCCCCGGCGATCGGGAGGGAGAGAGGTCCGAATGACCTCACCCCTCCCTTTCAGGCACCTCTTCCACACTCGCTTGGGGGGGGGGGCACCTGCAATATATGTCATCGTGCCGCCGAGATGACATCTATTGGTGCCCGCGGCGGTCTGTCCAAGACCAGAGTGTATTCCTGCCAGGGCAATGCTCTTCCCAATTATCCTAAACCTGAGCCATGTGATGTCCTATCTAGGGATGAGCTGTTTGGTTCGATCGGTTCGGAGTTCGATTCGAACATTGGCCGTTTGAAAGTTCGCAAACTACGAACATTTCCGCGTGTTCGATTCGAGTGCGAAAGAATTTTTTTTCAAAACGAATAGACACTTTGAAACGAGGAGAACAGACGTTCCGAAAAACACGAAAATTTCCGAAATCATGAAAAAAAAGTCGATACGAAAAACGAGCAGACCCAAAAATGGGCGATATTCCGAAAAAAAAAACAATACGAAAAACGAGCCGAAACGAACCGAAATGGAAATCGGCCGAAACGAGTAAAAATCGGTGCACAAGTCTAGTTTTATTGATGATCCGTACAAAATCACAGACAAAAATGTGCATCATATGACCTCTATCGCGTATTCCGTGAAAAAATACGTCCATTCGTGAAAAAAGCGTTCGTCTGACCCTAGCCTAAGTTTCAACATAATTTAGCCAAAAAAATCACTAAACTTGTTCTGCATTTCCTAAAATGTCTCCTCTTTTCATACAGGCTGCCGCCCCAAGCAGTTGTTCATGAATAGATTAAAGGAAAACCATTTACCATCATTTGAAATGTAATTTTTTTGTTTTTAAATGTTTCTATACATCCTACAAATCCGCCACTTCACGGACAGGTTATGGCGACCTCCTAGACATGATATTTGAAGGAATTTTTCGTTTTTATTCTTAAACTTTATTTCATGGAAAGCTCACTGTTTCTTTAAAAACTTTTTTTAACTTTTTGTCCTTGTTTCCTGTCCCCCAGGGCACTACCCGGACCCCCATACACCTTTTATGGCAAATATCTTGCATATATGCCCTCTTGGAGGGCACTCTAAAATTCGAGCTTTCGAGTCCCATTGACTTGCATTGAGTTCGGTTCGTGCTCGTGTTCGAACTAGAACTTTTGAAATTGTTCGAGTTCGAATGCGAACCGAACACGGGGGTGTTCGGCTCATTCCTAGTCCTATCTACCAGTTTGGCCTGGGTTATAGCAGTCTGCAGACTGGCCCATCAAAATGTCACCTCTCCAGTCTCTGATTTGCAGTCCTATGGTGTCAGTCATTATAACCTAAATCAGTGGTCCCCAACACTGGTCCTTAGGGCCCACTAACAGGCCAGGTTTTAAGGATTCCCTTGGGGAAATGCAGACTGAATCCTGCAATCACTGAGCAGTAGACATGTGCATTTGTTTTAGTACTAAAACGATTTAGTACGAATTTTGGGATAATTTAGTTTTAGTATGACTGAAGAGATACGAAACTGCTCAGTACAAAAAAACGAAAGAAACTAAAATAAAATGCACTACATTTTAGTTTCAGTCCTTTTTGTGATATTACATTGAGTGAAGGAGACCAGTATTGAACGCAACATCGCAAAGCTACAGAAAAGGTTTATATGTGTAATCCTTCCCGACCCCTACCCGTATATCTGACAGTGATAGAGCTCCAGAATACTCACTCGCAGCACAGACAGAAAGCACAGGAGAGGAAACCTTTACTTAACCCTTGCATGTCTATGAGGCAGACAAGATGATAAAAGCAGCTGGAGGAGGAAAACATTCAAATAAATCACACTGAAAGCTAATGACAGAGGAGGGCTGGATAGTAAAAACCCCTTTATAACAAGCAGTGCTGGGAGAAGAGAGGGACTTTAAAAAATGTGTGTTATCTCCCCTCCCGCTCTGCATAATAGGGGCTTAGGTCTGATACATTTTATATTATCCAGGAGCACATTCCCCCTTTCCTCATCTATAATACACGTTTTATATAAAGTCCCTCTCCTCTCCCAGTGCTGCTTGTTATAAAGGTTTTTTACATCTGATACATTTAGTATCCAGCTCTCACAGTTACTCTGTCATTATGAGCCTTCAGTGTGATTTATTTGAATGTTTTCCCTAGATTTAAAGTGCATTATTTTATTATAAAAATCAATTTGCACCAGTCATCTCTTCTCTGAGCTTTCAGACCGATTTACGTTAATATTTTCCCTCTCCCCTGCTTTTATATTCCTGTGTCTCCTCCACAGAGATACAAAGTTTAAGTAAAAGTTCCCACTCCTGTGCTCGTTAAGCATTGCATTCCGAAGTTCTGTATCCTCCACTTGCCAATACAGTAAGATGTTCTATACAGAGAGGGGCATTAATTAATGCAGGAGGATGTTCTATACATTATACAGAGAGGAGCCTTTTTTTAGCCCTTTAAATCCAGTGGCTGTGAGTGCTGAGATCGGCTGCTTGTTACATTATCTCTCAGTACAATGTATCAGGCTCAGCTGTTACAGTAACTGACTGTAACAGCGCTCAGAGTTTCAGTAAAACAAGGAAATAATATTGTTCTAACCTCTTATATATAAAAATATTATTTACTAGTTTTACTGAAACTTTGAGCGCTGTGATGAGCAGCAGTCAGTTACTGTAACAGCTTTGCCTGGCACATTGTGCTGAGAGTGGGTGATACTGTAACAAGCAGCAATCTCAGCCCTCTGAGGAGCCACTACAACAATAATTGTATCCACTGGTTTTCGGATGAAGGAAATTAGTTTTCATACTAAAGAACTGAAAACGAATTTCTTTAGCAACTAAATAAATTGCATTTTAGGACTAATCCATTAGTTCAAAACGAAATTTTGTGCTGTGCACATGTCTACTGAGCAGCAAATCATATCACCTGTGCTGTGCTTTAGATATCTGCAAACCTGACCTGTTAGGCTGGGGTCAGACCAGCGCACTTTTAACGTGCGTTCTGGCGCACTAGCAGCAGATGACGGGCAATGACGGCCAATATACAATGTACGGCCGCACAAAAGTCCGGCCGTGCAACGCAGGTGGAATTTGAACGCATTTTTCTGAGAACACTGAACCGCTAGTACTGACGTACTGAGTGCGCAGCTACGGCATAGCGGCGTGTGTGCGAGATTAGGAGATGTCCGACGCTGCTAATGTCCAGCCAACATAACGTCCGGACGCAAAAAGAGTTTTATTGACGATCCGTACAAAATCACGCCCGAAAATGCGCGTCGTCTGACCGTTTTTGCGCATTCCGTGAAAAAATACGTCAATGCGTTCGGACGCACTTTTTCACGTTCGCGGGGAAAAATGCTTTCGTCTGACCCTAGCCTTAGTGGGCCCTGAGGACCAAGGTTGGCGCCCACTGACGTAGATAGTCGTGGTTCTGACTTGCTGTATGTCAATAAGTCACACATGGACCTGTGTAGTTAATTTCACACTTTAAACCAGTGGACCAATGTAGTGGCTTTCGGAGAAAAAAAACTTTACTAAAAGATATTGCCCCTCCTTAGTAATTTTGATCTAAAACTGACTATTCCTTGTCAAATCTCTACAATTTCTGGTTTAAACCTTTCGTTTAATGTAGAAATTTGAGGGCAAAAGGCTATGATTGTCTGGGGGCCCAGAGGGCTGTACGTTCACATGTATTTTCTGCTACAGTCCTTCAAAGCCCAGAATCTAGCCTTGACAGAGTAAGGATACATTTGAGGTGTTATTGGCATCATTATGGGGCAGAGAGGCACTTTAGAGGTAGTATGACCTTAAAAAATGAAATTAGTTTGCAGAAACTTTAAAATCCAAAGATTTTAGGGAACAAAAAACTTTATGCAAATCCTATATATCTCAGCATTAGATTGTGAGCTTGCAGGATCAACATTGCTCAATGTAGCAGAGATAACATCTCACCTGTTCAGTACATGTTTGGTGATTGACAAGCCGGAATTTGCCTGGCTTCACTCCTGGTCCTTGGAGATTTTTCCAGCAACGCAGCCGCTTGAATAAAATGAGATTGCACATGATCCAGCTGCCCAGCTCCTGTCACAAACCTGCCTGCTGCTCAAAGACAAGAAGCACTCGACAGGAGACAGGTACTTAAACGTGATAAGTACGAAATATTTCACTGTGTTGAACAAATCCTCCCAAATTAGTCTTTATAATTAACAGCACATCTAAGATAGAGACGGGGGTGCATCAATCTGTAATGCAGCTACTGGCATGAGGACAGAGAAATGCACCCCAAAAGGATGCCTTCAATGCACAGAAACAAATCCAGTAACTAGTGCAGCAGTTCCCAAACCTGGTCCTCAAGTTCCCCTAATAGGCCAGATTTTACAGATCATCTTGAGGAAATGCAGACTGAATCCTGCAATCGCTGAGCAGCAAATCATATCACCTGTGCTGGGCTTCACGTACCTGGCAAACCTGACCTGTTAAGGGTACTTGAGGACAAGGGTTAGTGGATCAGTCACACACTTTACCTCAAACAGGTACCATTGCTCATTGGACTTTGAGTTATATCAGTTAATAAACAATCAAAGGGATATACATTTGTGCCATAACAACTTCAGTTTAATAAAGTGGTTACAGTTTATAAACCCTGTATTTGAAGTCCCACTTTTCAAAACTATTTAGGGCCCTATTCCTTACTGTGCACTAAAAATGGGGATGCTAAAGGCAAAAATCTGCGCCTGCAGGTTTCCCCGTAGAGTCCCCATTTTAGTGCGACATTCCGGAGCAGGCGCTGCTGCGGTGCTAATCGCTGGGATACTCGCAGTTGCGCTTCCGCACTACCGTGAGTATCACCTCCTGGAGTCCATAGGACTCCATAGAGGTTCCGCGAGTCCAGTGCAATCTCCCTCTCGTGTGATCGAGCGCGACGCAGAGTGATCACAGAGGGGGACTGGACTATTTCTTCCCAGTCTCACTCTGCTCGCGGCCAGCAGAAGCGACGGATCTCCCGTTCTCGCCGCGGAATGAGTGGTGCGTATCGGACTTATTGTGTTGGGGTTTTTAGGAGGTGCTAAATGATTTTGCAAATGTGTAATCATTTAGCACCAGCTTTTAGGTGTCGCTAAAATTTTATATTGTGCGTCCCTGCGGTAATTAGCGCTATGACTTTGTAATACCTTACTTATCTTAACGCTCATTAATGATTCCGCACCCAATGTTAAGTATAGGGTGCACAAAATACAGTAAGCGTGCACAAGCTAACGCAATCACTGATGCGCTGTGATTTTTTTTACGTTTCACGTTTAGCGTCAGGAAAGTAATAGGGGGGGGGGCATGTGTTAAAGTCAGTCACCCTAGTGATAACACGTACATATCCAATGCTAATCTTAGCGTTTACTAGGGAATAGTGCCCTTAGTGTTCCGGAAAGTTGTTTTTCAAAGCTTATTTTGTAACTCCCCCCATAAACCTGCCAATAAGATCCAAGAAATTACATTTTCTTGATCTCATAATATCAGGGCTGTGCAGTGCTGAAAGCCCATGACATGTTTGTGGGATCCAGGGAGCCCAAGGACCCCATCCACAAGCATCCTCTCCTTTGTGATGCCTCCTGTGGCTTTATCAACCACTGGTACATTGCCCACAGCCTGAAGCTGCACTATATGCTTTCTGAAACTGAATCTAGAGCTTCATGGGCACAGCCAGAGCAAGACTACTTACCACCCCCCCCCCCAAGCATGCTTCTTCTTGGATGAAGGAAGTGACACGCCAGAGCAAGGAAGCTGAGTGAGTGCTCCTCTGTTAAAGGTGAGGGTAAGGGGCAAGACACTTTCAGGGATGGGATGGCGGGCACTCATTCTGTTGGAAGAGGAGGGAATGGGGTCCAGACCAGTCGTTCTATACATTTCTTCAGTTCAGCAATAGCAATCCATTTTATATGTAAATATTATGAGGAGTATTTTTTTTTTCTATTATTAACCCTTTCGTTGTTGAGCCTTTTCACACCTCTGTGCTGAGTTCATTTTTACCGGTTTCGCTCATCATGTTTAAATGTGATTTGAAGTCACATTTTATTATACAACCCAGACATATTATATATCGTTCTTTCTGGGAGACACGGCAGATTCATAATATATCATTATTATATGTATACATTATGTCCTGTCTGTATATTATAACAGAAAAATGCAATAAAATTTGAATTCTCAATAATTTACAACGTGTAAAGTGTTTTTTTTTCACATTTTAACATGCGAGCGTCTACGGTTATATTTTCTATGGGTTGCGCTTGTTAAAAAAAATTAGAAACGGGGAATCGTTACTTTTTTTGGGGAAAATTACGTGTTTTTTAGCAAACGCCCCCCCCCCATAGAAAAAATCATTAGTGCTCAACGCGTCCTCCGCAGCGAAGTGTCCATGTGGCAGGATGCGCTGAGTGCGTCCTCCACATGGAAAGGGTTAATTGTGTGCGCGTGGTTACATTTTTGTTTTCATAGGTATAGAGAGGATTATTGGTTTTCTTTTTTTCATGGTTTTCTGGACATTTAATACATGCTGATGGGCGGTGCGTGAAAAGTGCATCCCTGAAGTATGTAGAGTCAACCTAAGGAGTGGGTGAGCATCATGGGAGATGTAGTTCCATAACATCTGGAGGGTCACGGTTGCTGACTCCTGCACTAAAGGATACAAACACAATCTGATGAGTCTAGGAAAACTCTCATTGCCATTATGCACTGAAAAAGGATGTTTTCCTTCCTATTGTGGATGAACAGGGATAATGTGATCTTGTTCCCAGTCCTTATGACATGGTTCACTGTGCTAAATCATTAATTGTTTGATGTATTAATCCAAGTTACTAATTTAAATGTAACTACTTCATTTGATCTTCACTCACAATTTTCAAAGGGTTATTAAGATAGTTTGGATCAACATATTTTCCCCACCAGCTATTTATAAAATAACATTGCAGATGTTCAGGCGCTGGTTGCTTTGACCCAGCAGCTAGGCATGAAAATTGCTTATTCAAAATCAACTAGAGAGAGAAAAAAGGAAAAAAATCAACAGTGATATAAATAGTATAAAAGAAACTAGCTAGGGAATGAAAGCTTTCTCATCCGTCAATTCAGACAGAAAAATGACAGCTTTGACTGGTGGTCAAGTTGACCTGATCAGCTGTCATAGTTTCCTTTTTCTTCTTCCTGGATTCCGACTGGTTTGCAATTACAAGTAAAGGAAAAATCAATATAGCTCTTCTATAAGCCATACATATAAATAGATATCTTCGTTCATCTTGAACTGTGATTGGATTTCTTCACTTGTACAGTCTCATGTTTTCTTTCAGAAGTTATACAAAGTGTCATTGCGGTAGTCACATCTGCTTGATATGAAGTTTCAGTCTTAGTGACACCTCTGCTGTTTGACGTCTTCCTCCCTGCTTTCTTGTCGCATGTTTATCTACGGTAAATGTCAGCCAATGGGTGAGAACAGAATATTCTACTAATTAGCACATCTCATCAACGCGCAAGCTTAACTCTAGTCCGGTGAGTCACACTTTGGCAGCCTAAACAATACAGATCAATCAATGTGACCAAGCAGCTGTATTCGGTGGTGGAGATAATGTGTACTAGCAGAGTGGGGACTCGGGGAGATGTACCTGTTGGTAATAACTCACAGCAATTTGACAAACCTATTGTCATTATTACAGTTTGTGTGCAGGATCTATATCCCATAGCACTACACAAATAAAATTATGATTTAATTTGCACCCTCTTTTATTGAGGTTCTTCATCAGGGTTACCCTTAGGTAGAGTCAAGTGAGGCCTAGGGACGTGTGCTTTTGAAAATGAATACCCGTGTGATTATTGTTTTTTTCCCCTGTGGTTTCACTTGCTCAGTTTGTGTTGTTTTGTCAGAAAGAGAATTTTATGTTGCATCTGTGCCGAACAGGTGCCATGGAATGTGGTTTCAAAACTGTTGAAACTGTCCTTGAGGCCATAAACCATGTTGGCTTTAGCATTTGTCTAATTAAGGTGTGTAATGTATTCATTTGATCCACACACGCAGACACTGCCTATCTACACTGGCGGTCTTTTGAATAGCCAGATAACTATGCACAGGACAGACACACAGTAATTATAGAGTCAGTGCAAGCCGTAGTTAGTAACCAGAGCGGGAAGTCAGACAAAGCCAGGAGTCTGAACCAGAGCAGGTAGTCAAACAGAGGCAGGAGTCAGAACCAGAACAGATAGTCAAACAGAGCCAGGTGTCGGTACACAATATAACTAGGAGATCAAGGGCCCTAATACAATCTTTGCGTTAAAACGTTGCGCAACGCGTGAATTTGTGCGCCCAGCGTTAAACATTAACGCGCGTAAATCAACGCTGAAATTACAATCCTCGCGTATTTTTTCATCTGTCGAGCAATAATGCACGTTAAACGGAAGCGCACAAATGCAAGCAGAAATCAGTGTGCACACTGGTTTTTTTCACACGATTCAGCCAATCTGAATTAAGAACCACAATTATCTCACGTTAAGTTTTTCGCCTGTCAAAGTCAATCTGAGCATAATATATATGCTGCATCAATAAAAAAATACACACACAACTTCTCCATTTTATTGGTCTGGTATGTGTAGAATGTGTAACTATACTCTGCAGCATTTTTTTTTGGGCTGGTGTATTTGGTTTCGGCCAGGTTGATAGAATTTGCCATTAACCCCAGCTTTTAGGAGTTGCAAAAATTATGTGCGCAACGTCTATGCGTTAATTCTTGCGCATAGATTGTAATACCATCCGCGTACCAGCGCACAAACGCATTTGCGCTCACAATGTTAAGTATAGGATGCGCGACGTACGCATTCGCGCAGGTTCACCTGCGGAAGACGTATACACACGTTTGTTGCGCTGACGTTGTAATACGACGTTCAGCGCGAAGGGTTTTATCCCTCGCATTAATGCGTTTTTGTGCTGGCGCAAACGTTTGCGTGAAGATTGTAATAGGGCCCCAAGAGTTTACACCAGAGAATAGTCAGGGACAAAGCCAGAGTCAATACACAGTACTCAAAATCGAATGAACAAGAAACATACTGAACAGGAATGAATCACGACAGGGTAGTCAGCATAACTCACTGCTTGGTTTTTAAGTCTGGCAAGCGTCTTGTTATCATGTCCCATCCGTGTCACTGACCCACGTCTGCGATCAACGGCAATAGCATTCGGCAGACAGCCAGCGAGCAGTGAAGACAGTGCTGCTGGCCGGTGGGGATCCAGGGAGCCATGCTTGACAATGTGTTAATCAGACGAATGACATTGTGATACACCAGGAACTAATCACCCTAATAAATTGGTTTGTGTCTCTATCTTTATTGCATACAAACACAAATTAACCTATTCAATTATCCTATCTTAAGACACGTCATTGCGAAAATGTGGACAATTAATGCACATTTTCTAATCCACATAATCATTACAGTCCCCATGTTTATCTTTTGTTAAATGAAATGTTTTATTTTTTAGCAGTTGATAGAGATGGATGTGTTTTTATTATGGAATAGAAGGGACAATGAATCTGAATAATTGGGGAAATAAATTATGATAATCACTATTCTAGTTTGCAAGACTAAGGGTGCGCTCTTGTTCAAACGTTGCCCCTTTTCTGAGGTTGGAGGAGGCAAGTTCCTTCTCAGGTCACCACCACCAGTAGATGTGTTTTTTTTCTACCTCACCTACAGTCCTACACATCTTTCCTGCCTCTACTTTTTATTAGATGGTAACATGTTCTATATGTGCCACAGTGGAAGATTGTCCAACATTGGAAGGCATGAGATCAGGGTAGGAGTGGGGTGTTTTAGGGGAGGGCGTACCACTGCTGTGACTTGTGTCTCTGGTGATGCCCCAAAAATGGTGGGTCCTCCTGGAAAAGGGGTTTGTCAGTTACCCAAAGTGACAATGAAAATGGCAGGTCCACCAGGAAAATGCGTGGAAGTGCCTTAAAGGGGGTGGGCAGGTGTGGAAAAGGGGCATATCCTACTAAACCTGCTAAGAAAGCTGGACACATTGGTGTCTCATCAGGGCAACTCTTGAAATTCTTGTTCGTCTTTTCTAAAGCAGGACAGTTGGTAGGTACGGAAAACCAAATGTCACATTGTGCAGTTACCTAGAAATATAGGTTAAAATAAAAAAACTAACATCCATCAGGTTCAACCTTTTCTATCTCTATTATTGATAGTGATCTAAACAAATGCAAAGAAGCCGCAAAAGGAAAAGGTTGTCGTGAGCCAATAACCTATAGCAGCTGCCTATTACGAGCGAGGCCCTATTTAAGCTGCCAAATAATGGGAGCTAGCTGCTAACAGGCACTATCACAGGTCCTGCATGTATCATCAGAAGCAGTGGTTCTCAACCCTGTCCTCAATTACTCCTAACAGGTCAGGTTTGCCAGATATCATTCTGAAGCACAGCACAGGTGATGTGATTTGCTGATCAGTGATTGCAGAATTCAGTCTGCATTTTAAGGTAATCCTTAAAACCTGGCCTGTTATGGGTGCTTCAGGACAGGTTTGAGAACCACTGGACTGGTATTTCATGGACACTTACGCTTACACTTGTGCACCATCAACAAAAAGACAGTGGGAGCAATTTGTTCCTAGTTTCCTTCTGCAAGCGGTGAGAGGAGGCAGGGGATTGTACCATCCTCTGCAACTTAGGAACACGGTGAACATTTTTTTTGATGGGTTAATTTTATGTGTTAAGTGGTTTTTCAAATGGAAAATAAGTCAACACCAGCTTTTGAGAGGCAGTATTTTTAAATAATGGATGGAGTTGAGACTATTGAACGATCTTGGAATTGCTCTTTATGCTCCTGTTGGCAGCAATTTAGCCCTTCCTATATAAAGTATAGAAAGTGGTAATTTACATTAAGCAAGGGTAGTTTGCAGCTTGGCTGGAATAGGATGGGATGGGATGACCAGAGGTTAATAATTAACTCCTTTCTTCCCCTAGATTGTCTCTTTTAATTGTACCAAGCAACAAAACCTTACACAGTGTGGTATATTCTATGGCTCTTTGGAAAGCAATATATTACGTTGAATTTAAGCAGTTAATATAGAGGTATCTATGTGGATTAAATTCTGCGCAGGGTTTTTAAAGATTAAAACCACTTCTCATCTGCTAAAAGAGCCAATTTAGAAACCTTTATTGCCAAGACGTACTTCCAATAGTCTATGCATATCTGATTTAAAATCCTCCAGCTGCACTACTCCTTAATTTAAGTGAACCTATTTTAAGACAGCTCATTGCTAAGATGTCTTTCCAGCAGTCAATGTGTATCCGTTTTAAAATCCTTCTAATAAGGTCTGGATTTACATCTCATATATCCATTTGTGCCCCATGGTTCATATACTTGCCACTTTACAAAATGAAATATTAGTTTGGCAAAAGATTTTAATGTGGCATAGTGGCGCATATGCGCACAACCTAGAAAAAGTGATTGAAATAAAGGAGTTAAAAATTAAAGGGCCGGTATAGAGGCTTTTAAACTTTCATATGTTCGAAAAAGATATATATTCTAATTACTTCCATTACTTTTTTTCTATGCGTAGCGTGCTATTCCTATTTAAACAAAGAGGGCTCTATCACCTCCTTCAAGCTAACACTAGTGTCAGCATTAGCGCTAGTTTAACCCTTTCGCTGCTGAGGCTTTTCCCGCCTCTGTGCTGAGGTCATTTTTACCGGTTTTGCTCATCATGTTTAAACGTGTTTTGAAGGCTTATTTTAGTATATTACCCAGACATATTATATATCGTTCTTTCCGTCAGACTCGGTAGATTCATAATATGTCATTATTATATGTATACGTTATGTCATGTCTGTATATTATAACAAAAAATGCAATAAAATATGTATTTTCAATAATTTACAACGTGTAAAGTGTTTTTTTTTTTTCACATTTTAACATGCGAGCAATTGCGGTTATATTTTGTATGGGGTGCGCTTGTTAAAAAAATTAGAGATGGGGACTCGTTACATTTTTTTTGGGGGAAAATTACGCGATTTTTAACAAACGCACCGCATACAAAACTCGTTAGTGCAGCATCATTGTTCACATTATAATTGAAATGGGAACAATATTGCTACACTAACAAACCAAAAAAAAGAAAAAAAATTTTTTTTTTTTTTAAATTTATTTTTTAAATATATTTTTATTTTTAATTTTAATTTAATTTTTTTTTAAAAAACTTCACATTCGTGTTTGGTATCGTTGGAACGGCCATGCTCTGGCCGATCCAACCATACCAAACATTAACCCCTAGCTGCCACGGATCGGGAGATAGGGAGTTCATTGGAACTCCCTATCTCCACCGATGGTGGCAGTTAGGGGTTAACTCTAGGACTGGCGTCATCGTGCTACACACGATGACGCCAGTCCTCAGGGGGAGTTCCCGGAGGCTTGGCCGACATCCAAGATGTCGGCCAGCTCCGGGAAAGGATTGCGAACCGGCGCTTTTCAGCGCCGATTCGCGATCCAGCTCCCCAGGGGTTAATGCCAGGCACCATTTGGAAGGGCAGGCTGTGCCCTTCCAAATGGTGCCTGGGTTAACCCCCACAACGCCGCCGATCGGGAGGGAGAGAGGTCCGAAGGACCTCCCCCCTCCCTTTCAGGCGCCTCCGTCGCACATGCGGAGGGGCGCCTGAATTAGGTGTCATCGCGCTGCCGCGATGACACCTAATTCCAGCGGCTGCGGTTCCGGATGCGCGGCTGACATCGAGGATGTCAGCCCGCACCGGGGGGCCAGCGATCGGCCGGAACCCGGCCGAACGCTGACCCCAATGGGAGGACGCGCTCAGCGCGTCCTCCGCACAGCAGCGGTAATGCGGAGGACGCGCTGAGCGCGTCCTCCGCATTGAAGTGGTTAAAGGAGGCCATAGCACTGCACCCAGATCGCCTTCGAAACGATAACGGGTTAAAAAAAAAACCTTTAGCGCTCGTCAGAACTCATTAATTAGCGTTTCATAGAGCGAGTTTTCTGTACTTTGCGCTGCCTATACCTAACATGGGGAAAAAAAACAAATAATCAGTACTGTCAGTACCCGTACTGATGTCAGTACAGTCTGACCCCAGCCTTAAAGGGGATCTGATCACTTTATATAAATATATACGGGTCCATTATTAACCATGGTCTGGAAACCTATTCATTAACAGTACTATACACAGGACACGAGGTCACCCATTAAGTCTGGACAAAAGGAAATTCAGCCTAAAGCATAGGAAGGGTTATTTTACTGAGAGAACAATAAAGCTGTGGAATTCTCTGCCTGCTGAGGTGGTTGGGTCAGACTGTACAGACTTTTAAACAACAACTGAATGTTTTCTTGCAAAAATATAATAGGGGGTTCTAATATTTAAAATGTGGGGAAAAGATGTTTGATCCAAGGAGAAATCTGACCTCTATCTGGGGTCAAGAAGAAATTTTTCCCCAGTGTGTTGCATATTGGTGATCGCTTCAGACGGTTTTTTTGCCTTCTTTTGGATCAACAGCAGTAGGTGATGTGTGAAAGGCTGAACTCAAAAGATGCATATCTTTTTTTCAGCTTGTGTAATAACCCTCAGATCAGATATCCACTGAGACTGTGAATCTTTATTTGCCTGAAGCTATACATACAGGGGCGTAACCACCGAGGGTGCCACCGAACCCGGGCCCTTGAGTCCGGGGGGGGGGGGGCGCCACACTCGCCTGTTTGAGGGCTTGCCTTATATTTTATAGATATAATTATTTTTTAATTTATTTTATACTTATGCGTGAGTTTTACTTTGGAGCTCTGTGATACAGTAATATGTGGTGTGTATGAGTGTGAGTTTTATTGCTGTGGAGCTCTGATTTACACAGATACACACTGCATATTACTGAGAGTTTTATTGCTGTGGAGCTCTGTTATACGCTCATACACGGTGCACATTACTGTGAGTTTTATTTCTGTAAAGCTCTGTGATAGTGATACCTTCATACACACTACACACCCCCACCATATATGTGAGTATGTCAGTGGGCCAGTTAACCCCCTAGATGGTGGAGATGGGGGGGTGGAGGGTGATGTTTGACATCATTGGAAAGGCCTGATCATGGCCTTTCCAATGATACCAAATATGACCAGGTTTGGTGTAAAAAATTTTTTTAAAAAAATACATAAATAAAAACTTCATTAAAAAAAGGGTTATAAAAGAAGGGGGAGAGGGCTATTAAACTAGATCTTAATTAATACTCCACCTTATAACATTTACAGTTACAAGCATTTATAAAGCGCCAACAAATTCCTTAGCGCTGTACAATGGGAGAGACAGAATAACATACAGTATACATACATGTTACACACACTGAACAGAAGGAGGAAAGACCCTGCTCAAGAGTTTACAATCTAAGAGGAGAGGGGTGACACACTAGATGAGGTAACATTACTCTTGTGTTATCTATAGGAGGATCCATAAGTTCTTTAAAAATACTTCCAAATTGTATGGCCATTTTAAGAGTGCAAAAAATAGCTGTATACGACACGTGTCTCCTGCACTATCCAAAAACAGCTGGTTTCAAAGCCTAATACTATAACCTATCGCCTAGTATCCTAGTATATTAATATTACCATAGCATTAAATTCCACAGCTAATCGATATATAATAGGGATACTAGGCGATAGTGCAGGAGACCCGTATACAGGTATTTTTGCACAAAGCTTTTAGTAAAAATGCAAAATTCTCTCGCACGGAGGGGGGGCCCTTCATGGATTCTTGCAGCGGGGCCCTGAGGTTTCTAGTTACGCCTCTGCTATAAAAGCAAGCAGCAGCCAGGCCTGCACTGGCTGCTGGCATACTGCATTACTTGCCCAACGATTGTAAATCTGCTAGGGGAGAGAAAAAGCTTCTCATCGGCCCTGCAGCGGTGCCAGGGCTCAGTGAGGGCAGGCTGGCTTCGACGAGCAGCAATCACTGCCTGACACCACGCCCCTGTCAGCTGACATCAGCCAGGGAGGAGTCGACTGCCCGGGTGCAGCAATGACAGGCTGTGGACTCGGGAAGCAGGGACCCTAGAGATACTGCTGGCCTCCAGCCCCTCCCAGCATGCCCAGCCAGCCCCTATGGCCATCTATTACACTGCCACCAGATCATGCCACCTGACAGGCATTCTGCAGCATCCTGATCTGATAAGAGGTGCCTCCTTTAATGTTTTAGCTGAGGGCATTTCTTCTAAGTGGTGAGTGACTAACACACATCACACGCTTCCCTCCATATATACTGTCACCATACTGCCTCTCTATATACTGTCACCATACTGCTTCCGTCCATATATACTGTCACATACTGCCTCTCTCCATATATACTGTCCACAATACATGTCATGTAGTCCTGATTTAATCATTCCTTTTTAATTTTCAACTAAAATTAAAATGATTTTGGTGATATCAGTGCGGTGCTTGTTATTCAGTTTTAGTTAAACTTTATGTATCCTAAATACAAAAGGGCAGCCCCAATGTTGGCAGAAAAGCTCTGTCCCTGTTTTGCCCTAATCTCCCTCTTTTTAGGGGCTCCTCCATATACTGGGTTTGGGTTGTCTTTAAGGAATCTTCTGTAGGTTGTTTCTGGATGTCTTTAGACCCTCCTCCATATTCGGGGTGTGTAGATGTTTATAGGGGCTCCTCCATATGTGTGTGCGTGTCTCTGCCAATGAGTTATGCGATCATACCTTTTACTATTCTAGTTGGTTTTTTTTGCGGTTTTACTTAATATGTGTAACACAGACATAAGTAAATCCCAGACTCCTTGTATTGTGTCCTCTGTGTGTATAATGTGTAATGCAGACATTAGTAAATCCCTAGATTCTCCTATACGTTTGACGGGGAATCTAGATTATAAATAAAGACACGGAGGCGAATATTATGCTTAACTCTCCTTTACTGAACCATAGCAGCAAAGAAAAAATACAATAAAGTTTTTAATTTGGGACAATGAAAACAAGTTTTTTGTAGTTCGAACATAAATTGTACAGAACCAATAAGAATAGGGCAGTCCAAACAGTAGCCAATCAGCAGTCACCCGCGGGTATAAATTCCTGGACTGCGCTAACCATGCCCTCTTTTCTTGGATGTAGCCATCACGAAGATCCTTTGAATAGTAGAAAGGAAAAACGAGCGGAGGAAACAGGTGATTCGGACCTTTGTATTATGTACCTGGAACCGGAGAAAGAGAATCTGAAGATTAATACCATGAAAGAATCAGAAATTCATTTGGAAGTCATGAGACACAGACTTAATATGATTAACCTAACCATAACCTGAAGTGTAGCTTACCCTGGGTAGGGTGAATGTTTGTGGTGTAATACCCAAATATGGGTGGGATAATATTCGCATCCGTGTCTTTATTTATAATCTAGATTCCCCGTCAAACGTATAGGAGAATCTATACATTATACACCAAGACACGGAGGCTTCATATTATGCTTCTTGAAAGCTTAATTAATAAAGAATGTGCAAAGTGAATAATGGGTTTAAAATAAAACTCTTTAAAAGTTGAATCATTTGACCAATTAGCAGTTTTTATGATATCTTCTAATCTGCAACCTTGAGCCATTGCCGTAGAGGCTACCGCACTCCGAGAGGAATGGGCCCCAAACACAGAGACGTCAATACCAGCTTCTGCCATAATCCACTTAACCCATCTAGCCAAGGTAGTGGAAGAAACCGGATGGTAAGGTTTCGTCATAGTAAGAAATAGGCGATCGAAAGACGGGAGACGATAAGGGGCCGTAACCCTCTCGTATTCTTGTAAACATGATACAGGACATAAATTTGGTCTTTGGGGAAAAGCTGGATAAAAAAACGTGAGAAATAGCAGTTTTTGTGCGTCTAGAAATGGAAAAAGCTACCCCAGCTGGGGTAAAGGAACGTGCTGACAGATCCAGAGCACGGACGTCAGAGACCCTTTTACATGAGATTAGGCATAACAGCATAGCTAATTTACCTGACAATTGCTTGATAATTCTGTGTTGGGAGGCCATTGGTCCAAAAATCTAACATTACATTTACGTCCCATGTAAAAGTGTAACGTGAACGTGGAGGACGTTTTAAACGAATACCCTTAAGTAATCTGCATACCAATCTATGTTGACACGCAGGGGTACCATCGATACTGGGATGATAAACGGAGATAGCAGACCTGAAATTATTGATAGTATGATATGCCCTGCCCTCTTCAAACAATGAGGTGAGAAACTGAAGAATATCTTCTATAGGAGCTGAAAAGGAATCAACCTGTTTGCCCAAACACCAAGTGACCCAGCATTTCCAATAGTAACGATATCGTTTTCTAGTACCTGGTGCCCAAGCGCTGGAGTGTAAATCGGAAGTAGCTTCCGAAATTCCAGGACCAGTGAAAGGTTGCCCGAGACCTTCCATGCGATGAGGCGAAACGAAGGGACGGACAGAACGTTGTGTAACGTGTTCTCCGGATCCTGCAGAAGAACAGGGTTCGCCCGGAGGATCCGAGGGACATCCACTGACAACTCCAATAGCTGGGGAAACCACGGTTGTGTCATCCACCATGGAGTGATCAGAACTAATGTTGATCGATTGGATCGCATTATCCGAACGATCCTGGAAATCAGGAGGAATGGAGGAAATGCACAGAGGGTTCCCTGAGGCCAGGTTTGGTAGAAAGCATCTGTTCCTAACGCTTCTGGATCTGGCCTCCAACTGAAATAATGTGGTAACTGCATATTTAAACGAGAAGTGAAGAAGTCTACTGTAAACGGACCCCATAGGGACGATAAAGATAGGAATGACTGGAATTCCAGTCTGCCACGACGTTGCATAACCCTGGAATAAATTGGGCCTTCACTGTGATGTTGTTGGAAAGGCAAACTCCAAAACCTTTTGGACACCTCCGACAATTGTTTTGACCTGGGACCCCCTAACCGATTTATGTGTGTTACTGCAGAGAAATTGTCCATGCGGAGTAGCACTGAATGGAAAATTCTGTCTTTGAGAAAACTCTGTATAGCGAATAAACCAGCTAGGAGTTCTAGAACATTTATGTGTAAGGAGGCCTCTGCCAAAGCCCATCTGCCTCCAGTGGATATCGAACCTAGCCGCGCATCCCAACCATAGTTGCTGGCGTCTGAATCTATAACTACCTCTGGTTGAGGAGGGAAAAAGGAATGACCGTTCCAAGTATCTATGTGATCCCTCCACCACCGAAGTTCTATACGCGAATCTTCGTCTAGGGAAATCAAATCCGAATAAAGCATTCCTTGTCGTAGACATGATGCTTTGAGCCTTTGCAGGGCTGGATAATAGAGGGGTCCTGGAAATACTGCTTGAATTGATGCTGAAAGCATCCCCAGCAGGCGAGCCAGAGCCCTCAGAGGAAACATCGGTCGTGAAGACAACCTTCTTACTTCCCTCCGGATCTGGAGGACTTTCACGGTCGGGAGACTGAGAGACATAAGAACTGAGTCTACTAGAAACCCTAGAAATTCTATATTCCTGGCTGGTTCCAGGCTGGATTTTTCCCAGTTGATCATGAAGCCTAATCTCGTTAGTAAAGTGATCGTTAAATCGCGATGAACCATAATGATGGAAATATCCTGAGCCATAAGAAGTATATCGTCTAGATATACAATCAAACGAACTCCTTTGGTCCTTAAAAACGAGACCACTGGCTTCATGATCTTTGTGAAACATCTGGGGGCCGATGAAAGGGACTTGAAGCGCCATAGATGGTCGTTCCAAAGGAATTGGAGATAATTCCTGCTGTGTTCCGCCATTGGTATCGTCAAATAGGCATCCTTGAGGTCTATCTTGACCATCCAATCGCCTGGACACAGATTGTCTTTTAATGATGGAATACCCTCCATCTTGAAGTGGTAATAAGAAACGTACTCGTTTAGGCTTTTTAAATTTATTACCGGACGAAAGTCTCCCCCCTTCTTTTGTACCAGAAAAATGTTGCTTACAAATACCGGGACTGGTGGAGACACCTTTTCTATAGCGTATTTTTGGAGTAAATCCAAAATTTCTTGGTCTATCAAATGACTGTGATCTGGAGTCATAAACAGTGGTAGAGGCATACATGGCTGGATCGGTAACACATCGAATTCTATGGTGTGACCCATAATCGTATTTAGTACCCATGGGTCTGAAGTGATCTGGCGCCAATTTGGGAAAAAAAGATGGACTCTGCCCCCTATTGGGGTTTGGAAAAAATGTTGGTTGTTTACCATACTCACCGGTATAAGGTGGTCTACGAGAACCTCGGAAGAATCTAGTTCGAGCTGGTCTGGCTCGTTGTGGGAAGAAATTCCCTTGTCCAGCTGTTCCTTGCTGGCTCTGGTCAACGGTAGACTGAAAGAAGCCTCGATTATGGGATTGTGGGTTCCGGCCGGGAAAACGGCCTCTACTTTTCCGGCCCGGTCGAAAATTTTGTTGGGGAAAGCTTGTTTCATTGAAGATCGACCTTATTACCCCTTAAGGACCGAGGACGTACCATGTACGTCATTGCAGCGGGTCTCTCTTAGACCCGCTGACGTACATGGTACGTCCTGCCGTTTTTGAGCTGCTGGAGCGATCGGATCGCTTCCAGCAGCTCAAACGCCATTGCAGGATGCCTGGGAGTCCAGGCATCCGTGCAATGGCCGTTAGAAGTGCCGGGGCACCATGTGATCGCTCCCCGGGAGCGATCTACATCCGGTTGCACCGGAGAGGTGCCCGGCACTTCTACAGAGCGCTGGAAGCGATCGGATCGCTTCCAGCTGCTCTGAGCATATTACAAGGATGCCTCGACATCGAGGCATCCTTGTAATATACTTACCTGCCGCTG
Organism: Leptobrachium leishanense; assembly: GCA_009667805.1. Lineage (NCBI taxonomy): Eukaryota > Metazoa > Chordata > Amphibia > Anura > Megophryidae > Leptobrachium > Leptobrachium leishanense. The sequence continues at coordinate 66,984,056 of CM019071.1, read as the reverse complement.
GTCCGTCCGTGATCGCTCCCCCCGAGCGATCACTTCCGGTAGCGGCAGGAAGTACTGAGTGCCACGAGGTATCGTGGCACTCAGTACAAAAACGATCACATCAGTGATCAGGTGCTCTGCTGGGTGCCTCGAGGGATCAAGGCACCCAGCAGAGTAAAAAAAAGTGGAAAAAAAAGTGTAAAAAAAAGTAAAATAAAAGTGTGTAAAAAAAGTGTAAAAAAAGAAAAATAATAAATAAACTGACAGTTAGGGGTAGGGTTAGGGTTAGGGTTAGGGTTAGGGTTAGGGGTAGGGGTAGGGTTAGGGGTAGGGTTAGGGGTAGGGTTAGGGGTAGGGTTAGGGGTAGGGTTAGGGGTAGGGGTAGGGTTAGGGGTAGGGTTAGGGGTAGGGGTAGGGTTAGGGGTAGGGTTAGGGGTAGGGTTAGGGTTAGGGTTAGGGGTAGGGTTAGGGGTAGGGTTAGGGGTAGGGTTAGGGGTAGGGTTAGGGGTAGGGTTAGGGTTAGGGGTAGGGTTAGGGTTAGGGGTAGGGGTAGGGTTAGGGTAGGGTTAGGGTTAGGGGTAGGGTTAGGGGTAGGGTTCTAAGGGCAGGGTCAGGGGTAGGGTTAGGGTTCTAAGGGCAGGGTCATCTTGGGGCTGAGTGGGATGTTCCTAGCCTGCCTCATCAGAGAGGCAGGCTAGCAACATCCAATCAGAAGTTAGAAAAAATCAAAATAAAATTTCTAATTTGTCAGGTCAGGCCAATATTTTGTAAATATTGGCTCTGACCTCTGTGATTCTCCCTCCCTCTCCTCACTGTGTTGTTGTGTTTGGTGAGCGAGAGAGAGAGATCAGATTTGACAGGTTAGAGATTTTAGTGAGATTTAGTGAGATTAGAAAAATTGAGGCAGATTTAGAGAGATTTTAGGGAGATTTAGAAGAATTGAGGCAGGTTTAGAGGGATTTAGAGAGATTTAGGTGTTTATTTGTATTTTCTGTGAAACCCAACGGTTCTTCTAAGAACCAACAATCCGCTTATATATATATAATAATTATAAAATTTTATAATCTATTATATATAATGTCTGAGAGGGTGTACAGCGCCGAGGAGGCATATGCCATCCTGGCGTCAGAATCTGAGGCATCTGCGTCAGACTCAGACCCTCATTTCGACCCCGCTAACTGCTCAGAGGCGTCGCTAGATACATTATCTATGCTGGCTGATGTATCTAGTGATGTTTCTGATGCAGATCCTGGGTCACCACCTGCCAGCAGGAGACGCACAGCTCCAGCTGAGGAGTGGGTAGTGCCTCATCGCCAGAGGCCAGATATCCCTCCTTTCACGGCAAATCCTGGCATCAATATTGATGTTGCAGGATTTACCGCCACACAGTTTTTGCAGGTGTTTATGGGGGATGATTTGTTGGGCCACATCGTGGCCCAATCAAATCTGTATGCCCATCAGCATTGTGCTGCGAAGCCAGACTCCTACTTGGCAAGCAGCAATGGACCCCGCTAGATGTGCCAGAATTTCTGAAATTCTGGGCACTTACTATACTGAGGGCATCATAAAGAAGCCCTCAATTCGCTCCTGCTGGAGCAGTAGCCCCATCTGCTTACCCCCATTTACCTCCAATCAATGTCACGTAGAAGGTATGAAAACATTTTGCGTTTCATGCACTTCAGTGACAACAGCCTGTGCTCCCCTAGAGAGCATCCCCAGTTTGACAGGCACCAGACTTTTACATTTTATTCGTACATTTTTATGTTCTACAATTGGTGCTGTATTTTGCCAAAATCTTTGCACACCTATGCATGGGGGGCATGGGTGTACTCAGGAGATCTTGCAGAAAACAACCTGGAGAGTTTTCATGCAGTAACAAACAACAGTGTCTGCTAAGGCTAGGGTCAGACGAGCGTGATTTCTACGGACTGTACGTCCGTGCAGTACGGACATCGTCAGTACGGAAGACGCAGTAGTGGTCACACAGTCCGTTTTTTCACTGACATTTATTTTTTGACAGATGTAGGAGGGACAATAAATTCAATTGCAAAACCATTTTGTCCGTGAAAAATGCAGGACGTATAAATGCAGTCCGTCTGACCACGTTCCATCACTCACACACAAAGCTATGCAGACGTTGCGGACGCAGCGCACTTTGTGCGGCCGTTCTAGCGGTTCTACGTTCTTGCCTGCCTTGCGTCCGTGGGCCGCGGCCGTTGTGCGTCCGCAGTCAGTGTGCGGACGTACTTCGTGTGTCGGGCTCCATTGGACTTTATGTCATGCTATCACGGACGTTACTTTTAGGCGCGATCACGGACGTGAACACTACGCTCGTCTGACCTAGCCTAATCACAGTCCAAAACTACTGTGGGCGTAAAAATCTGAATATTTGAAAAATTACGCCACACACAACCTTGTTGCACCTGCCAAATGTTTTGGGCTAAAACGTTGCATCCATGGCATCAAAGCACTCCATGCAATACCTTGGGGTGTCAACATAACAAATATAAACAATTTTCTGGCAATAATTCAAACTGGGGTAATGCGGTAGAAAGAACAAAGATAGGCCTAGCTGAAGAAATAATCTCAATTTCAACTCTAATGACAAAGTCATAAAAATTGTATTTAACCTTCCCAAAATCCTGGCAAACCTAGGCATGGGGGGCATGGGTGTACTCAGGAGATCTTGCAGAAAACAACCTGGAGAGTTTTCATGCAGTAACAAACAACAGTGTCTGCTAAATCACAGTCCAAAACTACTGTGGGGTAAAAATGTCAAATTTGAAAATTGAAAAATTCCACACACACCTTGTTGCCAAATGTTTTGGGCTAAAACGTTGCATCCATGGCATCAAAGCACTCCATATGCATACCTTGGGGTGTCAACATAACAAATATAAACAATTTTCTGGCAATAATCATCAAACTGGGGTATGCGGTAGACCCAAAACAAAGATAGGCCTAGCTGAGAAGAAATAATCTCAATTTCAACTCTAATGACATAGATCAAAGTCAATAAAATTGTATTTGAACCTTCCCAAAATCCTGGCAAACCTAGGCATGGGGCATGGGTGTACTCAGGAGACCTTGCAGAAAACAACCTGGAGAGTTTTTTCCATGTAAAAAACAACAGTGTCTCCTAAATCACAGTCCAAAACTGATGTGGGTGTGAAAATGAAAAATGACCACCAAACAGTATCTAATTTGTTTGGAGCAAACGGATGCATCCATAGCATAAAAACACTCCATTTACAATACTTTGGGGTGTTAGCTTACCAAATATATGCACGTTCATAAAACTGGGGTATGTAAAAAGGCCCCTAAAAAGAAGATAAGCAAAGAAGATACTGTATGTCAAATTAGAAAATTGACAAGCACATGTCAAAGATTGGCGTAGCACCCCAAAAACAACAGAACAATCTATATATGGGTGGTATCAATTTACTCAGAAGATGTTGCTGAACATATTTTGGGGTGTTTTTTGCAGTAACCCATAACTGGATTTGACAATTCATGCCTAAAGTACAATGTGTGTGAAAAAATAACACAAAAAGTGACTACTGAAAGATTGACAAAGAGCTAGTGCATGGAAAGTGTTAAAATACAACTCTTTGAAGCACCCTAGGGTGTGCCCTTTCTAAAAATATATGGTTGATGGGGGTAAATTACTTTGGCCGGCTTCAAAAATGTCCCAAATAGGACATGGGTGCATGATGACGAAATGTGAAAATTCCAAGTTGGAAAACTGAAATGCGCACCCCTCAAATAAGGCCTTTTAGCCCCAAATGACCCGACATACCTATACATGGGTGGTATCAATTTACTCAGAAGATGTTGCTGAACATATTTTGGGGTGTTTTTTGGCAGTAACCCATAACTGGATTTGACAATTCATGCCTAAAGTACAATGTGTGTGAAAAAATAACACAAAAAGTGACTACCTGAAAGATTGACAAAGAGCTAGTGCATGGAAAGTGTTAAAATACAACTCTTTGAAGCACCCTAGGTGTGCCCTTTCTAAAAATATATGGTTTGATGGGGGTAAATTACTTTGGCCGGCTTCAAAAATGTCCCAAATAGGACATGGGTGCATGATGACGAAATGTGAAAATTCCAAGTTGGAAAACTGAAATGCGCACCCCCCAAATAAGGCCTTTTAGCCCCCAAATGACCCGACATACCTATACATGGGTGGTATCAATTTACTCAGAAGATGTTGCTGAACATATTTTGGGGTGTTTTTTGGCAGTACCCATAACTGGATTTGACAATTCATGCCTAAAGTACAATGTGTGTGAAAAAATAACACAAAAAGTGACTACCTGAAAGATTGACAAAGAGCTAGTGCATGGAAAGTGTTAAAATACAACTCTTTGAAGCACCCTAGGGTGTGCCCTTCTAAAATAATATGGTTTGATGGGGGTAAATTACTTTGGCCGGCTTCAAAAATGTCCCAATAGGACATGGGTGCATGATGACGAAATGTGAAAATTCCAAGTTGGAAAACTGAAATGCGCACCCCCCAAATAAGGCCTTTTAGCCCCCAAATGACCCGACATACCTATACATGGGTGGTATCAATTTACTCAGAAGATGTTGCTGAACATATTTTGGGGTGTTTTTTGGCAGTAACCATAACTGGATTTGACAATTCATGCCTAAAGTACAATGTGTGTGAAAAAATAACACAAAAAGTGACTACCTGAAAGATTGACAAAGAGCTAGTGCATGGAAAGTGTTAAAATACAACTCTTTGAAGCACCCTAGGGTGTGCCCTTTCTAAAAATATATGGTTTGATGGGGGTAAATTACTTTGGCCGGCTTCAAAAATGTCCCAAATAGGACATGGGTGCATGATGACGAAATGTGAAAATTCCAAGTTGGAAAACTGAAATCCGCACCCCCAAATAAGGCCTTTTAGCCCCCAAATGAGCCGACATACCTATACATGGGTGGTATCAATTTACTCAGAAGATGTTGCTGAACATTTTGGGTGTTTTTTGGCAGTAACCTAACTGGATTTGACAATTCATGCCTAAAGTACAATGTGTGTGAAAAAATAACACAAAAAGTGACTACCTGAAAGATTGACAAAGAGCTAGTGCATGGAAAGTGTTAAAATACAACTCTTTGAAGCACCCTAGGGTGTGCCCTTTCTAAAAATATATGGTTTGATGGGGTAAATTACTTTGGCCGGCTTCAAAAATGTCCCAAATAGGACATGGGTGCATGATGACGAAATGTGAAAATTCCAAGTTGGAAAACTGAAATGCGCACCCCCAAATAAGGCCTTTTAGCCCCCAAATGACCCGACATACCTATACATGGGTGGTATCAATTTACTCAGAAGATGTTGCTGAACATAGTTTGGGGTGTTTTTTGGCAGTAACCCATAACTGGATTTGACAATTCATGCCTAAAGTACAATGTGTGTGAAAAAATAACACAAAAAGTGACTACCTGAAAGATTGACAAGAGCTAGTGCATGGAAAGTGTTAAAATACAACTCTTTGAAGCACCCTAGGGTGTGCCCTTTCTAAAAATATATGGTTTGATGGGGGTAATTACTTTGGCCGGCTTCAAAAATGTCCCAAATAGGACAGGGTGCATGATGACGAAATGTGAAAATTCCAAGTTGGAAAACTGAAATGCGCACCCCCAAATAAGGCCTTTTAGCCCCCAAATGACCCGACATACCTATACTTGGGTGGTATCAATTTACTCAGAAGATGTTGCTGAACATATTTTGGGGTGCTTTTTGGCAGTAAACCTTAAAGTTCACAGTACATGTATTCTTAAATTGCGTTCAAAAAAAAAAAATCACCAAATTTTTTTTTTTCTCAAACTTTGGCATAGATTTGTGGTAAAAGGTTTGCATGGAAAGAGTCAAAATACCCCAAGTTTAATACCTTGATTTGTGTACTTTAAAAAAATATGTATATGTGGAGGGTTATTCAGGAATTAGTGACAGATATCAGTGTTACAATGTCACTATCACTATTTTGAAAATAAACTCTTTGGAAATGGCAAAGTGCTACTTGCACTTATTGTTGCATAAAATAAGGAAAAAAGCGAGGAATATGTAAACATTGGTATTGCTAAACTCAGTACTAAATTTAGAAACTACTAAGGAATAAATTTTTTTGACGGTTGTTGATACATAAGAAATTTTGGGGTCAAAGTTCGAAAAAGTGGTGTTTTTTTCAATTTTTGTGTCATATTTCACAATATTTTTATAGTAAATTATATGAAATGATGAAAAAAATGGTATCTTTATAAAGTCCATTTAGTGACGAGAAAAACAGTGTAAAATATGTGTGGGTTACATAAACGAGTAAGAGGAAATTTTGACGTAAACACTAAGAGCGCAGAAACATAAAAACAGCTGCGGTCACGAACGGACGGATTTGTGTAAAACCGCCCGGTCACTAAGGGGTTAATGGTTGAAAAGGAGTTAGCCTTAGAGCTCATCTGTTAAATAAAATCCTCTGCAAAAAGGCAACCATTAGCCTCCAGGCCAGGTTCCTTATTGGCCATTGATACCAGATTTTGGTTCAATACGTAGAATGATGGAACGTCTACGTTCGTGGAGATAGACCATTCGTTGTACCAGCCTCGGTATTCGAAGAGATCGGTTTTATTTTCTAAGAGATCATGTTCAATGGCATTAAACAATTTGGTCAGTGGACCCAAAATGTCCAGCAATTTATCTTGACACGTTTTCAGTGTCGCTTCACCCTTCTTGGGTTCCAACCAGTCTTCTGGAGGAATTCAACTATACTTTCATTAACCTCCGGTGCGAAGCAGCGTCAGAGGCAATGTTGTTGTGGGCTTCAGCTTAGTTTTATTGCAGGTCTTTGTCAAATGGTTTACGGATACGACCCTCAATGTAGTTAGCCACAGCTCCAATGGAGCCCATTCAGATGAACCATGGATGTGTGATCAGCAGTGGCGTAGCGTGGGTTGTCAGCGCCCGGGGCCAGCCAAGAATTGTGCGCCCCCCCCAACCTGTGGACACGTTATTGATATTGCCCCAGGTCTCACATGAATATTGCCCCAGCCAGCTCACACATGGATATTGCCCCAGCCAGCTCACACATGGATATGCCGCAGCTCACACATGGATATTACACCAGCTCACACATGGATATTGCTCCAGCTCTCCCATGGATATGCCCCAGCTCACACATGGATATTGCTCCAGCTCACACATGAATATTGCCCCAGCTCACACATGGATTTTCCCCCAGCTCACACATGGATTTTCCCCCAGCTCACACATGGATATTGCCCCAGCTCATGCGATTTGCCCCAGCTCATGCGATTTGCCCCAGCTCATGCGATTTGCCCCAGCTCATGCGATTTGCCCCAGCTCATACATGGATCTGCCCCAGCTCACACATGGATTTGCCCCAGCTCATGGATTTGCCCCAGCTCACACATGGATAATGCCCCCAGCTCATGGATATGCCCCAGCTCATGGATTTGCCCCAGCTCATGGATTTGCCCCAGCTCATGGATTTGCCCCAGCTCATGGATTTGCCCCAGCTCATGGATATACCCCCAGCTCATGGATTTGCCCCAGCTCATGGATTTGCCCCAGCTCATGGATATTACCCCAGCTCATGGATTTGCCCCAGCTCACACATGAATATTGCCCCAGCTCACACATGAATATTGCCCCAGCTCACACATGAATATTGCCCCAGCTCATGGGATTTGCCCCAGCTCATGGATATACCCCCCAGCTCATGGATTTGCCCCAGCTCATGTATTTGCCCCAGCTCTCACATGGATTTGCCCCAGCTCTCACATGGATTTGCCCCAGCTCTCACATGGATACTTGCCCCAGCTCCAGATCCAGCAGGGGTTGAGGGGGCCCAGATGCCAGGCAGCAGGAGTGCCTGCCCGGTCCTGAACAGCATGTGAGTCCGTCCGTGTTGAAGGGGAGGCGGCTGCGTGCCGTGCGCAGGTCACGCGGTCCGGCCAGTCAGGTGGTAGAGACTCAGTACCACCTGATTAGCTGGACCACGTGACCGACTGCGCCTGCACGCAGCCAAATCCGCCTTCAACACGGACGGACTCACTGTTCAGGACCGGGCAGGCGCTCCTGCTGCCCGGCATCTGGGTCCCCTCAACCCGCGGGCCCTTGGGCGGCGCCCGAGGGCCCGGCGGGTCAGTCCGGGCCTCAAGTTTTAGGGGCGCAAATTTCTTTTGAAATTATGCGCCCCTAACAAAACTGCGCCCGGGGCCACGGCCCCCCCAGCCCTCCCCCACGCTACGCCACTGGTGATCAGCTCCGGAACAAACATTGCTCGCCCCAGAGCATCTAATGGGGCTGCTTCATCCTGCGGTGAAACGGAGCCTTCAGAGTCGCCCGGTGCCCACTCATAATCACTGGAATCTGAAAATGCGTCACTTTTTTCAGCCTCTGAACTATAAATCTCAGAACTGCTTGAGCTCGTATCAGCTCATCTGGCCCGTTTCCACCTGCGCTTTTTGGCCTCGCGGGTAGGCCTCCGCTTGCATGACTTGTCACTCTTGGAAGTGTGTTTCTTTGGCGTCTGGGATTTACCAGGCTTTTCTATAACCGTTTTTTAGGGCTAACTCCCTCATAAGGAGTAAAGGGTACTCCACCCTCACGGGCTGACCAGTACCTGTCAGAGGTGTGTGGTCTTGCAAGTTCTGAGCTTGAATTTTGTCTGTCAGTATTTTGTGCATACCTTTAGCAGTGTATTTTCAAACTTAGAGGACATAAGTGCAATAGCAGACATCACCTCCGCAGAAGCGGAGTTCTGTTTGGAAGTCATGGGGCTTTCTTCACCCGACATTGTAGAGACAGTAACAGTGTGTGGAAAAAAAAAATAAAAAATTACTGAAACAATGTTGCCAGTTCCCTCAGCGCGAGCCCGCAGTGTGAGGGAGCAAGCTGAGGAGAAAGTCGACACCCCTCTGCAAAATGGCACGAAACCGCGCCCCTTATGCTAAATGGCGTTGGCCGCTGAGTGAATAGACAATGCGGCCGCGCCCAGAAAGAAAAAAAAAAAAGATGAGAGAAAAAAACAGCTCTAATGAACGTGGCCAGAGAGCGTCCTGCTCCCTAGCAACGCGCCCACCAGCTGGCGGCAACCTCCCCTTCAGTACCGCAGATGGAAAAAAACGGGACCGAGAGACTATAGAACCGGGGCGATAAATTGCGCCTTAAACAACAAAGAGATTATATATTATATATATATATTCTTAAGGCAATAATTGCAGTAGCAACAGAGAGAAGTACTTAGCTGTATGGCAGCAAAGAAAAGAGGGCGTGGTTAGCGCAGTCCAGGAATTTATGCCCGCGGGTGACTGCTGATTGGCTACTGTTTGGACTGCCCTATTCTTATTGGTTCTGTACAATTTCTGTTCTAACTACAAAAAACTTGTTTTCATTGTCCCAAATTAAAAACTTTATTGTATTTTTTCTTTGCTGCTATGGTTCAGTAAAGGAGAGTTAAGCATAATATGAAGCCTCCGTGTCTTGGTGTATAATCCCAGACTCCCTGTATTGTGTCCTCTCCGTGTATTATTATGTATAATACAGAAGTCATCTGTAAAAGTTTCCTAAACTTGTTGGCAGGCCTCTCCATGCAGCCCGTACTGCACTAAGTGGATGATGGCCACTGCATTATAGCAACAGCCATCTTTAAAACCAGACAGTGTCTAGCTGTTTAAACAGGAGGTGACCTTGAAAGGAAGGAGTGTGTCCAATTTAATTTAGGGGTGCACGAGTTTAGTCAGGCCTAGGGCAGCACAAAACCTAAATACACCACTGTCTTGTATACCAAGAGCCAGTCTATAGGCAAGCGCAATGAGATAGCTTGCGCAACTTCATAGAACTAGTCTGTTACAGAAACCAATAATTTGTAATGGAGTAGCATTAATTAATTTGTCCATGGACTTAAAGTAAAGGGACAAGAAACAAAATAAATAGAATGTCTTCCTACAAGACGTCTATATAGAACGCTATGCACTATGAGTTTCCTGTTGATTCTGTTTTAGGAAACAGGTGCTAAGTGTCGGGAGTTTGTGGCAAATGGGCAGGCCCTAAAATACCCATAAAACATACTTGGAAGAGCCTCAGGCTCTAAAATATGTGAGTACCTGATTTACCGATTCACCTCAATCTGGTGTAGTCACTATACTGCTCTATACTTTTTATTTTTGAGGTATCGAGGAGGCTCGACCTCATTGTTAGAGCAGGGCTCCATCAGCAATTAACAGTACAAGTATTTAAGGACTGTGGGAATTTCACGTGTGAGCTTCACTTTATTTGTTATTAGATTGTATGATCTCTCAAAGGTGTAGGGGGGCACTTTTCTAGTGTATATTGCGACAGTGGTTCCCCGGTTTGACTCTAGCACAGCAGGGATTTTTTACTCTGTAATTCCTGATTAGTAGATGTGTGCACAACCCGCTTTTTTGTTCTGTTTGTGCTGGCTGACTGCTAGAGTTACAGTTACTGTTTATGTTTGTATTAGGTTAGGGCTCGGTTTACTTCTAGGGTTATAGTTACTGTTAGGCTTGTTCTGTTTGTGTTAGGATAACTGGTACAGTTACTATTTAGGTTTGTATTAGGTTTAGTGTTATGGCTAGTTTTGCACAAAGAGTGAAACATTTTTCAGGTTGAAAAATTATTTCAGATCGATTTGATAAAATTTTATCATTCAGTCAATTCAGAATTTCAGATTTTATCAAATCGTTGAAATGACATTTTGTTTCTCTAAAAATCATTGCTGCAAATGCACAAAAGACCAAGAGCTATAAAACCAAAACGAGTCTGTCAGGGTTATTCAAAGAGATCTGAAAAGTCACCGCACGTGTCTGTGACTTTTCGTTCCCCGCGCTTCCTAGTTCGCCGACCCTGCGGTGTATTCAACAAGCACCGCAGGGCCCCCCGTAGAGCAGTGAAAACTAGTCGCAAACACACCGAACACTTACGAAACCTGCAGAAACAGCTGGATTAACCACACCGAACACGCTGGAGAAACCAGACTAGCCGCCGATCACAGCGCAGAGCAGCCGCTGAAAAAAGCCAACATGCAGACAAACAAGGTGAAAAATAAACAAAACTGTACACTTGAAAGCTTGAAATTTTAAACGCTGTTTGCAAAAAAAACTACTGAACGAAAATGTCTGGAATTTACATATAAGATCCAATGAATAATAATAAAAAGGTCTGTAACAGAAAACAGAAAAAAGAAAAAGCGATGTAAAAAAAATCCCCAAAAATGCTTAAAAGATCCTAAAAAAATCTATGAATAAAGAGACTTTTTACTGCAGAATATAATTATAAATGGTTTATTAGATATTGAATTAAAACGGGAATATTTTTAACATCGAAGCCTATGGGATTCTCCTGAATAAACCTGTCGAATGAAACCACTGAATGGCAGGGCATTTTGGCAACTTTTCTCAGCTGTTCGGTGTTCTCTGAATAGATTAACCATTGCTTCTCTATGTGGGATTTCACTGCCTTTGAACAGGCACCGTACGTGCAGGCAATTTGTCATAATTTGACGAATTGCCTGCTCTCTGAATAGCCGAATGGCCCCGAAATGTCCCCGTTTGCTGAATTTCAGTGTCCAGTTACATTTTGGGGTCAGATCGACTCTTTGAATAACCCTATAAGATTTCACACTGAATGGATTAACTGTTTTAATGCACTAATATTTCAATATATGGGATTTCTTCATTAAACTGTGGATTGGAATAAAACACAAGTGAATTGCGCTGCAGTGACAAGATGGTCAGGAGACATTCTGCATCAAAACATTTTTAATCCCCCATGATTCCTGCTTTAATGAATAACAATGAACGTGTCTATCCTTTCCCAAAAAAATTATCTTTCAGTTTCAAATCTGTTAAAAGAATGGGGACAATCTGTACTCAACAGAATACTTATCAAAATGGACTTCGCAGAACATGTAGAATAAAAAAAGCATATATGAAACCCAAAATGAGTATTTCACAGAAATTAAGCTGCAATTAAACTTTTTTCAATTGATTCCCATTGCGCTGCAGAAATGTGCTGAAGCTATAAAGGGCAGACAATTTGCATTAAATAATAAACTCGAACAAACATTTCTGTCCTGCTAATTGCCTTTATGTACTTAGAATACCCACAATTAGAGCAAACAAACTTGTATAGAGCAATTCCCCAACCTCCTGGGGGCTCTATTGCTCATTAATTTACCAAGCATTACTTGGCTGTGGCCTGGGCATCACTGGTTGACTACAACACCTGACATCAAATACCATGGGGAATTTATGTATCAGTTTTTGTATTTACTAGTATGCTTAATTTGCATATTAAAAGTGAGTGTTTTGTAATAGCAAATTAATTATTTTATATAAAACATAAACAAGCTTCTATTAAAGAGCTACCAGTGGCTGGCAAGGACAGGATCGTCATTTTACCAGTATTATACCAATAAACCCCAATAAAGAAAAGCAACCTAAGAAAAACGTCAGTAATTTAAACAAAGTAACAACACCAGGCACATTAATTTTCTAATAGAGGTGTGCATGGCGGAGAAAAAAAAAATCCACAGTTTTTCCAAATCAACTTGAACAATTAATTTTACTGTATTGAATTACTATGGAAAACAGGTGTGAAAAAGTCCAGTCAATAAAAGACGCAAGAAAAAAAAGACACGTGCTTCAAAATGATGCATGCAAAAAAAATGATGTGTAAAAAAAGTCTTTGTTCGATATGAATATTTTCATATGTTCTTTGTATAAGATATCGTTCACATGATCATGTTTGATATCATTGGAAAGGCAAGACTCTGGCCTTTCCATAGACATCTCACTTGACCATGTGGATTGTAAATAATGGAGATACAAGGGTCCAAAGTACCCCCATTCTCCTCGTAGTGGTGTTGCAGTTTCTGTTGCAGATGTTACATTGCATAATAACACATTGTACCTTCAGAGAATTGAGTAGGTGAGTTTTTGCAGTGGCATTATTTGCTTTATAAATGAAAGCAGATAATGCTGCGGCCTTAGAGGAAAATGAAGTAAATTTAGCATTATTTCCCTTTTTTATTTTTACAGTTACAAGCATTTATAAAGCACCAGCAAATTCCTTAGCGCTGTACAATGGGAGAGACAGAATGATGAATATATTACACATTACACACACAGAACAGTAGGAGTGAGGACCATGCTTGGGAGCTTACAATCTATGGGGAGAGAGGTGACACAGTAGGTGTGGGTACCTTCTGGAGTATGTGAAGTAGCAGGGTGCATGTGGGCTGATTGGGAAGATGGAGCAAGAGATGTACAGTGAGGGATCATAGAGGGAGTGGACATTGCCAGTGAAGTTCTGGACTTTAAGTGCATCTGGCACCACCTCTGGCTTCTTTGAACCATGCACCTTAGTTCTGGACATTCAGTCACTTCCTGACGTCTAGCCTGGACATACACACCTGGACTGAATTGCTGATGAACTCATGTGCTTAAAAGCAGGCAGCGCCCAAAGAAGGGGGCTGCCTCATTTGTTCTGGAACTCATCGTGTTAGGTACTTTTTCTGATCCAAGCCTCCTAGTAATTCATGGTCTAGTCTAGTCTAGTTTGTTCTGCATTCTGTGTTATTATCAGTCCTATCTGTGCCCTCAGTTTATGCTATTTCCTCATTGTGTCCTAGCTTTATCCTGTCTGTCTCCTGGTCTCCTCCATGTCTCGTATTTCCCCTGTTGAGTTCAGTTTAACCCTTCCATCCTGCATTGCTTTTGTTTTCAGTATTTGGGTTTCCGCTTAGGTTTTGCTCAGTTCCCTGATTTCTGGGTTTATAGATATTTTATTCTGTAAACCTGCTGTCTGTTTTTTCTGGTTCCTCGTTGTTTTAGTTTTTTTAGTAAATAAATTCCTTTATTTACTTTCTGTTCTCGGTTCATGTTTGAACTGCACTGCAATAGAGCTCACACCCTCCTGTTCCATGTCTAGCAAGGTCACCCCAGTCGTTACATAATGAAGCAGCCATTTAAAAGTGAGTTTGCAGTGATTCAAGGTCTGCTGGAGAACCTGCAAAGTGTTAATAAATCAGCTGAGCAGTTCCTGGAGATCCTGAGTGCAATACTGCTGCACACTCCTAGGGACGTCTTCCTAAAGGAGCCAGTTCTTGTTCCTGTTCCTGAGAAGGTTTTCAAAGGACCTCTAACCCTGGAAGAGAAGTCAGAGAAAAATACAAGGATTGTGTTTCTATTGCGGTTCCTGCCAGCACAGATTGGCAAATTGCAAAGTGCGCCCACAGAGGGTCCCCACGTTCCGGCCTTCTCAAGCCTTCGCAGATTGCAGAGTACACCCACAGAAGGCTCCTATGTTCCGGCCTCCGTGAACCAGACCTGCCAGGCCTCCGTGAACCAGCCTGGCTAGGTTGACAAACCAGAGTCCGCTGCCCTGCATGTCGAAGAATTCATGTCCACGACCGCTGCCCAGCAGCCTGAAGAATTCATGTCCACGACCGCTGCCCAGCAGCCTGAAGAATTCATGTCCACGACCGCTGCCCAGCAGCCTGAAGAATTCATGTCCACGACCGCTGCCAGCAGCCTGAAGAATTCATGTCCACGACCGCTGCCCAGCAGCCTGAAGAATTCATGTCCACGACCGCTGCCCAGCAGCCTGAAGCATTCATGTCCACGACCGCTGCCCAGCAGCCTGAAGAATGTGTCCACGACCGCTGCCCAGCAGCCTGAAACCATTCATGTCCACGCTGTCGCCCCAGAGCCCAGCAGCAGTTTCCACGCTGTCGCCCCAGAGCCCAGCAGCAGTTTCCACGTTGTCGCCCCAGAGCCCAGCAGCAGTTTCCACGTTGTCGCCCCAGAGCCCAGCAGCAGTTTCCACGCTGTCGCCCCAGAGCCCAGCAGCAGTTTCCACGCTGTCGCCCCAGAGCCCAGCAGCAGTTTCCACGCTGTCGCCCCAGAGCCCAGCAGCAGTTTCCACGCTGTCGCCCCAGAGCCCAGCAGCAGTTTCCACGCTGTCGCCCCAGAGCCCAGCAGCAGTTTCCACGCTGTCGCCCCAGAGCCCAGCAGCAGTTTCCACGCTGTCGCCCCAGAGCCCAGCAGCAGTTTCCACGCTGTCGCCCCAGAGCCCAGCAGCAGTTTCCACGCTGTCGCCCCAGAGCCCAGCAGCAGTTTCCACGCTGTCGCCCCAGAGCCCAGCAGTCTCGGTCACTGAACTGAGTCTTGCCGAGGGCGCTGCCCCACCGAGTTGTGCCGATGACGCTTCTCTGGATGCCGATTCAGACAGGACCGTATTTCTTGCCATCTTCGACTACCAAAAAGGGGATAGTCTGACTGGCAAGAGGTTTCCTTCCAGAAGGCCTGTTCCCGAAGGGTACGTCCAGACGCCCTCTGGTACGTTAGTCCATCAGGAGTACTTGGCAGTGCTTCTACGATACCCCCGACTCTGGAAAAATCTGGACATTTCGTCTGAGGACTCTGATTAAGGGACTCCTGTCATGTCCAAGGTCACGTACCATGAGGGGGACCTTCTCTTTTTCAGTTTTTTTTTTCTTCTTGTTTTGAGCATCCGGGGCCCACTCGTGGAGGGGGGGATATGTTACGTCCTGCTCCCCCTCTGGCTGAGGTGGACATTGCCAGTGAAGTTCTGGACTTTAAGTGCAGCTGGCACCACCTCTGGCTTCTTTGAACCATGCACCTTAGTTCTGGACATACACACCTGGACTGAATTGCTGATGAACTCATGTGCTTAAAAGCAGGCAGAGCCCAAAGAAGGGTGCTGCCTCATTTGTTCTGGAGCTCATAGTGTTATGTACTTTTCTGATCCAAGCCTCCTAGTAATTCCTGGTCTAGTTTAGTCTAGTCTAGTCTGCTCTGCATTCTGTGTTATTATCAGTCCTATCTGTGCCCTCAGTTTAAGCTATTTCCTCATTGTGTCCTAGCTTTATCCTGTCTGTCTCCTGGTCTCTTCCATGTCTTGTATTTCCCCTGTTGAGTTCAGTTTAACCCTTCCATCCTGCATTGCTTTTGTTTTCAGTATTTGAGTTTCTGCTTAGGTTTTGCTCAGTTTCCTGATTTCTGGGTTTATGTATATTTTGTTCTGTAAACCTGCTGTCTGTTTTCTGGTTCCTCATTTTAGTTTTTTTTAGTAAATAAATTCCTTTATTTACTTTCTGTTCTCAGTTCAGGTTTGTGCACTGCAATAGAGCTCACACCCTCCTGTTCCATGTCTAGCCAGGTCCCCCCAGTCATTACAGGGAGCCAATAGTGTGTTTTCAGAGACTTCTTGAAGGGCTGGAGAGGCGGGGAAAGTCTAATGTTGCGGGGGAGGGAGTTCCATAGAAAGGGTGCAGCTCGGGAAAAGTCCTGAAGGCAAGAGTTAGGGGTGCGGCTACGTGGAGCTGCTAGCATTAGATCAATGGCAGAGTGAAGTGGTCAGGAATGGATATGCCTGCTAATAAGGGTGGAGTTGTAGTCAGGGGCGTGGTTATGGAGAGCTTAGTACGTGAGCACCAGTATTTTGAAATTGATTCTAAATGAAACCAGGAGCCAGTGTAGAGATTGACAAAGGGGTGAGGTGTAGGAGGTGAGGTGTAGGAGTCTGGCACAGGCGTTCATAACAGACTGCAGAGGGAGAAGCTGGGATCTCTTAAGGCCAGAGAGAAGGTTACAGTAGTCAAAACGGGAGAGAATAAGAGCTTGGATGAGCATTTTAGTAGAGTTCTGATTAAGAAAGGGACGAATGCGGAAAAATTACATAGTCATGTTTGGATCATTCAGGTCAGATTTTGGGCTAAAATCCTAACGTGGAAATCCTGTGTCTGCAGGTTTCACCGTAGGGTCCTCCGTTAGATTCCTGGGGGGGGCGCTACTTCAGCACCTTGACCCGGAAGGAGGTGCTACCCCTGAAATCTTTCCAGGTGAGTAGTGAGAACAGAGACAGTGGGTGGATGTACCGTTTTTCCAGTTCCTGGCTATCAGTAATAGGGCCATGGCGACAATGTAGAACCACATCCTGGTTTGCTGACGGGAGAGCAGTGGGCCTCTCAAGCCCACCAATATGAAATCTGGAGTGAAAAGAATCTCAGTTCCCACAACATTCGCGGCTAGTTCCACTACATGCGTCTAGAAGGAGCTGATAATTCGGCATCACCACTAAATGTGAATATAGGAACCATCCATTGCCCCACACCTCCAACACTTCGAAGACTCTCCTTTAACCTTCACCACCCTGGTCCAGTACCACCTATAAAGTAGCATTTTTTCGTCACCCCCACATCTCTACAAAATAACCTGCCTCATTTTCCAGAATCAATACTCCTACCCAGATCATTTTTCCCATAAAGTTTGGTAATTCCATAGTGGACAGGGT
Source organism: Leptobrachium leishanense (assembly GCA_009667805.1). Lineage (NCBI taxonomy): Eukaryota > Metazoa > Chordata > Amphibia > Anura > Megophryidae > Leptobrachium > Leptobrachium leishanense. The sequence continues at coordinate 66,966,703 of CM019071.1, read as the reverse complement.
ATGATTTTCTTGATGGTCTGGGAACTCTTCTTTGTAGGTTGCTGGCCATCATACATGTTAGTTTTATAGCTACCTATTGAATAAATTGAATGGTTAATGTGGCATAATAGCTAAATCAAATCACTATTAGGGTTAATCATCCATTACATTAAATAATACATTTACATTCATATATTTACTGGTCCTTTCCTTTTTTCCCCTTCAATTGGTTGGTTGCCTTATGACAAAATTACCAGCTGGGTGGAGTAGAGGTAACATCACTGCTCTGCGTGGAGAGAGTGTGTGGCGTCATGGGTTCGATCCCGATGAGCACCTCTCCAGTAAGTGTCCTTGGGCAAGACACCTAACGGTACATACTCGCCACACAGGACATACTTGAAAACGAGAGGAATCTCAATGTATCCTTCCTGGTAAAATACTTTCTCAAAAAAAATTGACACTTACTTCCTGTCCCCTAACCATCAATCATCTGTTTTTCAATCTGAAGATTGGACAGGGGATACAGACCACACTCAGTGGAGTGACCCCTTGTACATCATGGCAAAGTGAGGTGTTGATTTGATAAAGAAATTGAACAACTGCCCCGTCCTCTTCACAGTATTGGAGTCACAAACAAAGGACCGAAAAAAAATTATAGGGTGAAAAATCATCTGTCACATTGGTTTTATGTCCCTTTCGTCAATGCGGTTGATTGTTTTATTGTTAAATTTATATGAGTCTTCCAAAAAGGAATGTACAAATCTACTATGTAATGCCTTTGATCTTCTTGATGTATTTACTACAATTTTGGTGACGCATATAAAATAATCACACATAAACCCATGGGGAAGAAGCCACTTGCTATGCAACTTATCAAGGGACAATACAGACCAGTCACACAAGGCTTGGCTTTAGCAGGAGCTTTAATGTAGGCGTAGCAATGTTTAGGTCCTGCACTCTAAGAGCTTTTTTATGTAATTTGCTCTTATGTTATGTTTATTAATGGTCTGGCAAATTCTACAGCATTTTCCTACATAATTAAAACACAATATATAAGACAAGGGGAAAAAAAAACTGAACAAAAAAATAAGTGCTTTGGGTCCGATCACCTCCTTAACGCTAGCGCTCACATACGTAATGGGTTAAAAAATACATCAGCGCATCTGTAATAGTGCAAGTTTCCTGACTTTGTGCTCCCTGTAATTAATATCAAAGTCCTAAAGCTAATTACGCACCGCTACGGTTAACTGAAGAGTTAGCCACAGCTCCAAGCTGGTGCTAACTGATACCTCTTTTGCGGAATCAGGCAGCACCCTCTGGACCCCCCCCCCAGCCCAAAAATCAGATCTTCACTTATCATCCCGTGGATTCTGGCCGCCAGGAGCAGAGTGAGACCGGGGAGAAATAGTACCCAGTCTCCCTCCGTGATCACTCTACAGCCCCGCACAATCTTGTGAGAGCAAGATCATGCAGGTCACATGGCCTGTAAGCACAACCCTCCATGGAGTTCTATAGACTCCAGGAGGAGATACTCATGTGGTGCGTTAGTGCTGCAGCGAGTATCCTGGAGGGTAGGGCTCGTTACAGGACAGCCTAGTGAATCCAGTGCCTGTCTTTCTGATTGTCACAGTCAGCCACAATGGCGGTACCCAGCATGCGCCAAGTAGGGCCCTGGTATGAGTAAAAGCCCCTATATGCAGGACACAATAAACTTGGATATGTGAATATAATCACAGGAGACACTGGGGACCTCTGCACGGCTATACCGAAGGAGCCCTATACTGATAGTGGCCGAATCTGCACTAAGGACCGATCTAATAGAAAAAGGTTACCTAGTAGCCGTACATAGTCCCAGGGTGTACACAGAATACCCGAAGGAGTATATACTCCACAACCTGCAGGGAAGGACTTCAATCCCAAAAGTCGTGGTCAGCAGGGACACACAACAAAACAAATCAATATGCACAGTAATAGCTAGGGATGTCCAAAAGAGTCCTCAGTGAATAAGCCAGGAGTCAAAACCAAAACGTTTACCTTAAGCCAAAGCGGGGATACAGCACCAGAGAAAATCCGTCAGCCAGGCCAAAGGGTCAATACCAGGAAATCAATCAGAAGATGAAACTCAGACAATGGAGAAACACTGAAACTGATAAATATGAAAACACGAGACATAAACTGGAACCTGGGGATACTAAAGAAACAAAAGACGGATAAACAAAAGAAATAAGGTAAACCTTAAACCTGAAATAGAACTTGAACTAGACAGAATAGCAGGGAGCTCTCAGGAACAAACCAGTAGCTGAAGTGAACCAGATGCAAGAGCATGGTGATATGGGCCCATAGCTTTATATAGGGGAGTAATCAGTCCACATCACCAGCAGAAGCTCAACGAGCAATAGAACTTAGCAGACAACTTAACCCCTGAGCTGCATCTCAGGGAAAGCAGCACAGGGAAACACATAGGAACCAAAACATGAGGAATACAGAGGGCAGGGAGACAGGGTGGGAACGTTACACTGATTGTAAAACAGGGACACTAAAGGGAAATTTTTGAGCGCAGGTTTTTCCCCTTGGCATCCCTGTTTTAGCTCCATGCACACAAACGTGCCCTTTGTGTATACATGAGGGAAAATTCTGTTTAAAATCAACTTTTTAGTTGAATGAGTTTAAAGAACCATTAAACATTGCTTATCCTTAACTGCTTTCATAACACTTTAACTCACAGAATTTCCTTGAGCCGTGAAGGATACATATGTTTATGGTCAATCAAAAATGAATCCTTGCATCTGATGTGGTTGCATCCCTAACATTCTGACACATCAAAATCTATACTCTGAATGCACTAGATTACACTATAAAAAACTGCACATTGGAGCGTTATGGTAATCGCTAACTGTAACTGCTATTAATCTTGTTACTCTGCGCCAACTAGTGGCTCAGAGACTCACTAAAGGAGGCCAAGCTCAATCCTTGACCTCTCTTGGCAGATGCGTTTATTGATTCTCATAACTCTGAAGGGATTTTGCCAGAAATTCTTCCTCTACATGTAGTTATTTCCACCATGAGTCTGAGAAAAGCTTCACACTTGCACATACTTGATGAACGTTCAAGGCTTTCAATGCTCATTAATAGGTCTCCCATGTGTTTTTCCCTTAGAAAGGGAGTGAATGCATAGGTACAAGAAGGATATATTAAGACATCTACCTCTGCTGTTGAATAAGCATTTTGCAACTCTGTTTATACCAGTTGTGACGAGTTTCTGTTTGAACTTGGGTATCTTGACTTGGCATTACTGTTGAGAGGTGTGGGACTGTGGGTTCTGGGGAGTCTGACACGTTATTTTCTTCCCCAACCCTCTCCTATGTCCAAGTCAACCTGTGCCTATAAGGGTGTTATGTGTGAATATTGCTAATGTTGATATTGTTTTTGCCTATGCTTATATGTCAATGTTGTTATTTTTTTATATTACTACTATGTATGTCACTGCAGCCCTTTCCAACTCCCCCATATAGAATGTTTTACAGCTGAGACAGGTTTGAGTGGTCAATTGTTTGTCAGACATTGCCACTTTATCAGACCACTGTGTGTTTGTGTTGTTATCCACTTTATTCATGTCCACCATGCAATTACAATATTCCCTATCGTTTCATGTCTGGAGATTAAAATGTGCTATGGCTAGGGAAGAAGAGCAGGGGCCAGGGTGTCTTTTTTCATTGGCCTCCAGGTCCCTCATTGCACTGTATACATTTGGCTGATGTGTTTCATTTAAATTGATCTGTCTATTTTTGTCACGTGGGCACCTGGAGTGACTCCAAGGTGTGGCCCATGTTTGGGGCTGTTAGCCCATAAGGCAGGAGTGCTGCTGGCCAGGGCCGGCGCTAGTGTAAGGCAGCACAGGCGGCTGCCTTACTATTCTGGCTTTCTGCCAGTTGAGGGGTGGAAAAATCTGGACCACCCAGCGAGCGGAGGCCTTGCCAGAATCGGGCACAAGGTTTCCCATTTACTCGGCAGCGTGTGGGATCCCACTCCCACACTGAAGAGAATAATGGTCTCCAATTGTCCGTCCTTAACCCCTAAGATCCTGTCTTAGGCACACCTTGAGTTAACTCTCCTTCTGCGCAGGGAGAGAGAAAATCCTTTCAAAAAAAGGACACACGAGGCATGTAATTTTGTCTGGCAATTTCTCTCTGCCTTCCAACGTTTTTTGACGCATATTTATGCTTCTAACAAAAACGTTGTCTCTTTATTTCATTGGTTAACATTTCAAAACATAACATAGTTCATTGGCCAGTTTCAATACAGGTCTGGTGACACATTTCTGGACCTTCCCGTGGCCTCGGCATGTGATTTCTTGAGATATCAGCATTTCTTCAGACATCAGCACTTTTTTTATCACTTCAAAAAAACATTTGCAAACATCCTTATCCTTGTCATTCTAAAAGACATTTGCAAACATATTGAGAAGTGAACCTTAGTCCTATAATACTGCTGATTATCAATTTATCTTAAAACTATTTCTTATATTTTAAACCTTAATTTATCTATTAATATTATAATTCCTGGGGTGTTATTTAACTACTTATAGGGTCCTTCTTATAGGTTAGCAGATGGTGGTCTGAGGATTCCTTTTCCTTCAATCCCCTCTTAGAATCATAGTATGATCATACTATTTGATTCTTTCTTTGTTTCATCTATCTACTGTAAGTTAGTATGGGTTGGGGAGCGAGACCCTCAATACCCATGTGGATCAATATAGAACCAGGGGGGGGGCTGTACCTGCCACGGAACGGGTAACACATGGCAGTCTCCCAGTGCCTATTTATCTTCCTAACCTACCTTTTTCAGCCAATATCATGTCCAGAGCCATCCGGTTCTGGAACGTCATAATGGATGTGGATTGTAGTTGGTCAGCGAGGCCCTGTAAAGCTTCGCGAGTATAATTAACAAATCTCTGCTGGTTATAATATAAATAGTTAATCCAATCTACATTCTTATTAATAGTAACAAGAGGTGCTAGGAATGACTCAAACCCTGCTTTTACCTGATCCCTTGCTTTAAATTCATCAGGGGCCCCTTTTGGTACCCCTATAGCATCAATATAGACATGCGGATCAAGACTACCTTGTGGGCTTGGGACTTCCCTTTTCCTGCGACGTGAGCTAATATTTGGAATTTCCTCAGGATCCGAAACAATATGAAATCCCATTATGGCCTTAGCTAGGGCACATTCACCTGACCATTGAAGGGGCAGACGCGCCCTAATCTTGAGGTCTCCACATATCCAGTAGAGATCCCCAATCAGAAAAACTTGATTCTGTAACTTAGTACTGTTGATATTGCTATAATTGGCACAATAACCCTCGGGGAAGAAGGTGAGGTTCCTACCTTTTTCTGCTGACCTATAGCAGGTATAGTTCCCTGGGTAAACATGTATCCCTTCTCCTGGTTGTGGGAGGTGTGTTAGTATGGGGTAGCTATTCTTCCAATATTCACATAAACTCTGGCTATCAGTGGTGTTAGTATATAAACTAAGAAAACATTCTTCTACATCTTGCGGAATATTAAAAGGTACAGTGCCTAGGTGCGGCCTAGCAGCACCACACACATAACAATTTGTACGGTTATTGTTTAGGGCACTAAATTTTACCCATTCTAGCCAAACATTTACATCTGCAAATCCTGTTTCCATTACTATGCTGTCTTCATAGGTGGGATTGGCTATTGATTTGGTGTTTAGGTAGGAGAGGATGAGGTCTCACTACCTCTCCATATTTCCTGGGTAGGAATGGGTTCTCTTCCTTCTTATAAATGGCCATATCTTGGAGTTTGAACTTGTATCGAGGGAATTTGGTTGTGGCAGTTGCGTATATTCCCATCTGTTAACTACGGCATCAGAGGTACCATATCTCATATTGCCCGTGTCCCACCCCACTGCGCCCCAATAATCACAATTATGTCCCCAGTACTCATCGGTTACACATATATATACAGTTGCCTTGTACCGTATCATACTGCAGTAATGGTGGACAATAAAAAAACAACAATGGCCAGACAGTGATGGTTTGGGTTGGGGTTCTTTCTGGTAGGGGGTGTGGACAATAGGGGTTGTGACATATGTTCCGAAGGGGGGGGGAAACATATTATTTCAGTCTTTTTCTTCCCCCACATGCGTCTCCATACTCTTCGAAAAGGATCCTTGGTTGTCATTTTCTCCTTGTTGGAAACCAGGGCTATCTGCCCTCATGAGTGTCTCTTGGTCCGGGTCCTCTTCCTGATGGAGGCCAAGGCTATTAGCTGCCCCCGTTAGTACCCCTTGTTGAGTCCTTTGTTGAATCCGCTTGACTCGAGAGGGTCCCTTGTTGAATCCGCTTGACTCGAGAGGCGTGAATCCAGACCGGGCTGTCCTCTGTCAGTATAGCTGTGCGGGTTACGGCTACCACCGTGGTCTCTAGGTGAAATCCTCTGGTCTTTTTCCTTTCTGTAGCCGCTTTACCAGCACCTTGTCTCCTGGATTAAATGGGTGGGTAGATTTGTCTGAAAAAAAGGGAGACTTAAATATAACTTCGTCTCTGGTTGTCTCGAGGGTTGAGATCAGCTGCCTAACATATTCATCCCTTATCTGCTCTAAGTCCCTTGTCTCCACTGTTAGCCTACCTGTAGACCATGGTAATGGAAAGGGTCTGCCCATAAGTATCTCGAAGGGGGAGTAGCCTGTGTTCCTATTAACCGCCATTCTGATTTCAGCCAGAATGATGGGGAGTACCAATTTCCAATTCTTTAGCTCTTCTGTGGTTGCATATTTTTGTAAAGTACAAAATAATTGGTCCCTATCCATTGTGGGAGGTCGCAAAACCCGGCATTACTAGTTTAGCTATGTCCTGTTGTGCTGCTCGTTTAGCTGCTTGGTCAGCCAGATGATTCCCTTTTGCAATAGGATCTGAGGCTCTGGTGTGCGCTCTACAATGTAACACCGCTATCTGAGAGGGCATAAGAATGCTTGCTAGGAGGTCCGTGACCAGGGTCGAATGGGAAATCTTCTTGCCATCTGCGGCCACAAATCCCCTCTTTTCCCATATCGTCCCATGGTCATGGACCACACCATAAACATATTTGGAGTCAGTGTATATCGTGACAGGTCTACCCGCATAGAGCCTGCATGCTCGTGTTGTCATTGGGGCGGGTACAGGAGCCGTCAACAAAGACGACATCTGCGTCCGGAACAGGTGTTGACATAAGATCAGGGCGGGGTGCAGTTTCAGACTCAATAGAGAGAGCACAGTCATGTTCGAGTGGGATGGTATCTGAGGGATTCTTAAGACCCAGTAAAGCGCTTAGGATTGGCGCTGGACCAGAGACACTTGAACTGTATTCTATGTGCAGTGCAGGGTTGCTTAGCAGTGTGACTTCATATCCACTAAAGCGCTGTGATGACATGTGCTGTGTATGTATGCCCTTAAGTAAAAATAAAACATCATGGGTTGTGGGTAGGTGAGGTTCGTACCCTAATGTGTATTGGCTTGCCATACTAACGGCCATTGCACATGCTGCCAGGGCACGCAAACAGGCCGGCATCCCTTGTACCGTTACTGGCAGAATCTTTGAAAAAAAATACTACGGGGCACAACCGGCCCCCATGTTCTTGCGTCAGTACCGCGGCCATGGTTTTACAATTGTCCCTTGCAAACAGATGAAATGAAAGTACATAATCAGGGAGGCCTAGCGCGGGGCTTGTCATCATTGCATTCCTGAGAACCTTAAAGGCATTTAACATTTCATTAGACCATGTTATCATATTGGATTGACCCAACAGGGTGGCTTGTCTCAGAATGTTATCATAGTAGGAGCAGTCAGGGATCCACTGTCTGCAATAGTTTATCATGCCTAAGAATGACAGCATGTCCTTCTTAATTTTCGGGTTGACCAGGCCCGTGACAGACTGGACTCTCTTCTAGACATGTGCACAGCACAAAATTTCGTTTTGAACTAATGGATTAGTCCTAAAATGTAATTTATTTAGTTACTAAAGAAATTCGTTTTCAGTTCTTTAGTATGAAAACTAATTTCATTCATCCGAAAACCAATGGATACAATTACTATTGTAGTGGCTCCTCAGAAGGCTGAGATCGCTGCTTGTTACAGTATCTCTCACTCTCAGCACAATGTGGGCCATATTACATAGTTGGTGCTAACATAACCAGAGCTGTTGTAAACTTCCAGAGCCATTATAGCCAATGGAGGTTTTCAGTTTACAACAGCTCTGGTTAAGTTAACACCAACATTGTAATACTGCCCCGTGTCAGGCAAAGCTGTTACAGTAACTGCTGCTCATCACAGCGCTCAGAGTTTCAGTAAAACTAGTAAATAATATTTTTATAAATAAGAGGTTAGAACAATATTATTTCCTCGTTTTAATGAAACTCTGAGCACTGTTACAGTCAGTTACTGTAACAACTGAGCCTGATACATTGTACTGAGAGATAATGTAACAAGCAGCCGATCTCAGCGCTCACAGCCACTGGATTTAAAGGGCTGAAAAAAAAGGATCCTCTCTGTTAATGTTTAGAACATCCTCCTGCATTAATTAATACCCCTCTCTGTATAATGTATACAACATCCACCTGCATTAATTAATACCCCTCTCTGTATAATATATAGAACATCCTCCTGAATTAATTAATGTCCCTCTCTGTATAGAACATCTCCTCCATTTATACCTTTCTCTGTATAATGTATATAACATCCTCCTGCATTAATACAACTCTCTGTATAATGTATAGAACATCCTCCTGCATTAATTAATGCCCCTCTCTGTATAGAACATCCTACTGCATTGGCATGTGGAGGATTCAGATCTTCGGATGTTGCGATGTTGCGTTCTTCATTGCTGTTCTCCTTCACTCATCAATGTAATATCGCAAAAAGGACTGAAACTAAAATGTAGTGCATTTTATTTTAGTTTCTTTCGTTTTTTGTACTGAGCAGTTTCGTTTCTTTTGAGTCATACTAAAACTAAATTATCCCAAAATTCTGACTAAATCGTTTTAGTACTAAAACGAATGCACATGTCTACTCTCTTCTGACTGATGCTCCGTTCCCCCTGTCTGAGAACAAACCCTAAATATTCAACTTGCGTTTGACACCACTGCATTTTTTTTTTAAGGGAGACCTTGTGCCTACATTCCTGTAACCAACTAAAAAGTGTTTTACCATCCTCCCGGCAGGCCTCCTCTGATGGACTGCATACGAGGAGATCATCCACGTATTGCAGCAGGACAGAACCATGGCTGGGGTGCCAGAATTTCAGAGTGGCCTGCAGTACAATACTGTAGACCACCGGGGCATCAATGTACCCCTGAGATAACCTTTTCCATGTAAATTGGGTGCCTTCAAATGAAAATGCAAAAAGCAATGCCGTTTCCGGATGTACAGGGATGCTAAAAAATGCATTCTTCAGGTCAATTACAGAAAAATGTGTATGTGTCGCTGATATTGATGACAGAAGTGACGTGACATCTGGGACAATTGGCGCAATTAGAATCACTAGGGAATTAACTGCGCGCAAGTCTTGAACGAACCTGACAGTCCCGTCAGCTTTGTTCACGGGGTTAATTGGGGTACTGAAGGGGAAGACTACAGGTTCCAGGATACCATCCTGTAGAAACTGGTCAATCATAGGACGTAGTCCGTCCTCTTTCTCTTTTTGACAATGTTTAAAAATTCTATTAATATCTTCTATTTCTAAATAACTTATTCCCCACGGTCATAAATGGAAAATGGGTTTTGTTGGTGTTATTCTCATATCTTAGGGCTTATTAATGGCGATCCTTTGTTATATGCGAGTGGCCATAATAACGAAAGGCAGTATATATTCTTCTGCTTTTTTTTTTTTTTTTTTTTCGTCTATCATATTTATGTCCCTAGTATCTTCTATTTGTGGTTTACTAGGGGCTGACGATGTACATTCGATTGCTGCAACAGCACCGAGTATTTCGGTGTCTTGAAAACCAGCAAGTGAAGGATACATTGAGTATTTGTAAGAGGGAGGGGGGCGAGGGCCCCAGTCCGCTCGTGGGACTTCCTGTTTTCTTCGTAATATGCTTAATTCTATTTGATGTAATCTTTCACTATTTAGACCATCTGGACTTGGTTTCCGATATTAGCCACTGCTCTCCTCCCAAACGCATATATTTCATATCCCATTGAGGGTCTCCCTGATAAAAGGGCCATGCCTCGGTGTCGTCGAGACATAATCCTTTCACTATATCCATATAGAATGGGCTGTGGTCTCCCTGTCTGAGGAAAGGATCACAACTCCCACTGCTTCTGTCCATCCCGCTAGATTATCTATCCATGGGTTAATTAAATAGCAATCTGTGCCCCCTACTCGTGCTACATAATCTTTACAAAACTCTCCTATTTTCAGTAAGGGATTCTTTAACCTTGCTACTTTAAATACCCATGGTTAGTTGTACAATTGAATAATCAGGCAGGTAAAATAGAGAAAGAAAGAAAAAAGAGAGGCTCTTCACAGTGCTCGAAAAGAAAAACAATTTAAATTCTTACTATATATATATATATATATATCTCTATGCCACATGGATCAACAAAAAATTAGCTAATTTAAGGATAAATAATAAAAACTTATTTAGTGAATCCTCCCCTAATCTCGAGAATCAAACTTCTAATCTTTTACTTTTTATTTTGTAGTTATACAATTCCTTCATATCATAAAAAAAATTTATAAACCACAATCCAATAGTATATAAAAACTAGCTTCACAATATATGTATCTCCGGTTAGTAACTGCATACATGACCAACATCATCCACCCCATCAGTCAGCAACTAACACACAAATGGCCAACAAACACATCTGCTTAATACAACATGCACCTCACAGCAAACAATGTCCAACCAGTCAGCTCTTATATATACATATATATATATATATATATATATACAGTACCATCAGTATACAATGGGGCAAAAAGTCTGCCCTACCTTACAGACTTTCCTGCCAACCAATTAACTTATCACTCTAATAATATATACTTTAACAATATATACATATATATATATATACATATACATAACGACTTTTCCGCCTCACCTTGCGGATTGTTCGTTATTTTAACTTATAACTCTATTTATCACAACTGATGGACGTCTGTCTTACCTTACAACAGTGAATCTTAACACTCTAATATTCTTATACTCTAATATTCTTACACTCTAATATTCTTACACTCTATTATTCTTATACTCTATTATTCTTATACTCTATACATTTTATGAGGGTTAACGCAAGGTGTGATCAATTGGACATATAATGTCCCTTCTATTGAGTGTGGTTCCTGACCTACTCCTTTAAATAAACGGCCCGTGGCAACGTTTTCTTTTAATTTGTAATAAACGGCCCCTGGCAACGTTTCCTTTTAATTTACACTATAGGACGGACAACTAATGTTAGTTCGAGATAAACGTTGTCATTGCCCTCGTCCAGACAAGACAATATACTCACCAGGACGAGGGGTGACTGTTCATTTCGGCAGTGCCTCCAGATTGAAGAGAATAATGGTCTCCAATTGTCCGTCCTTAACCCCTAAGATCCTGTCTTAGGCACACCTTGAGTTAACTCTCCTTCTGCGCAGGGAGAGAGAAAATCCTTTCAAAAAAAGGACACACGAGGCATGTAATTTTGTCTGGCAATTTCTCTCTGCCTTCCAACGTTTTTTGACGCATATTTATGCTTCTAACAAAAACGTTGTCTCTTTATTTCATTGGTTAACATTTCAAAACATAACATAGTTCATTGGCCAGTTTCAATACAGGTCTGGTGACACATTTCTGGACCTTCCCGTGGCTCGGCATGTGATTTCTTGAGATATCAGCATTTCTTAAGACATCAGCACTTTTTTTATCACTTCAAAAAAACATTTGCAAACATCCTTATCCTTGTCATTCTAAAAGACATTTGCAAACATATTGAGAAGTGAACCTTAGTCCTATAATACTGCTGATTATCAATTTATCTTAAAACTATTTCTTATATTTTAAACCTTAATTTATCTATTAATATTATAATTCCTGGGGTGTTATTTAACTACTTATAGGGTCCTTCTTATAGGTTAGCAGATGGTGGTCTGAGGATTCCTTTTCCTTCACACACGCTGCACCGGAAGTAAAGGCCCTGCGGGGGGGGGGGGGTGCAGAGGAGGAGGAAGACGAGGCTGCCAGACCACAGCTCACATGGGAAGATGCTGGCCCCGCCCATCCACCCCCTTCCTCCTCACAGCAGCTAGCAGAGCCTCCCTCCCCTGCTCCTGTGCAGGAAGTGTCCAGCACGTGCAGGGTGGGGGGAGTGGAGAGAGACCAGCTGAGCTGCAACCATGGAGGCAGCCAGGGATTTGAATCCTAGGGTAAGTAGCAAGCAGGGGGTGTGAGTATGGGGGTGAGCATGGGGGAGGTGGGTGTGTAAGCATGGAGTGTGTGTCTGTGTGTGTGAGTATGGGTGAATGAGAGCATTGGGTGTGTGTGAGCATGGGGAGGTGTGTGTGAGCATGGGGGAGGTGTGTGTGAGCATGGGGAGGTGGGTGTGAGTATGGGGGGGTGGGTGTGTGTGTGCAGGGGTGATGTATGTGTGTGTGAGCAGGGGTGATGTATGTGTGTGTGAGCAGGGGTGATGTATGTGTGTGTGAGCAGGGGTGATGTATGTGTGTGTGAGCAGGGGTGATGTATGTGTGTGTGAGCAGGGGTGATGTATGTGTGTGTGAGCAGGGGTGATGTATGTGTGTGTGAGCAGGGGTGATGTGTGAGCAGGGGTGATGTGTGTGTGAGCAGGGGTGATGTGTGTGAGCAGGGGTGATGTGTGTGAGCAGGGGTGATGTGTGTGAGCAGGGGTGATGTGTGTGAGCAGGGGTGATGTGTGTGAGCAGGGGTGATGTGTGAACAGGGGTGATGTGTGTGAGCAGGGGTGATGTGTGTGAGCAGGGGTGATGTGTGAGCAGGGGTGATGTGTGTGTGTGTGTGAGCAGGGGTGATGTGTGTGTGTGTGTGTGTGTGAGCAGGGGTGATGTGTGAGCAGGGGTGATGTGTGTGAGCAGGGGTGATGTGTGCGTGTGAGCAGGGGTGATGTGTGCGTGTGAGCAGGGGTGATGTGTGAGCAGGGGTGATGTGTGTGAGCAGGGGTGATGTGTGTGAGCAGGGGTGATGTGTGTGAGCAGGGGTGATGTGTCTGATCAGGGGTGATGTGTGTGTGAGCAGGGGTGATGTGTGTGTGTGTGTGTGAGCTGGGGTGATGTGTGATCAGGGGTGATGTGCGCGTGTGAGCAGGGGTATGGAATGAATTAAAGGGGAGAATGAATTAAAGGGGTGGAGGAATTGAGGGGGAGAATGAATTGAGGGGGTGAAATTAATTGAGGGGAAGAATGATGTGAGCTGGGGGCAAATTTACCCATGTGTGAGCTCTGGGGGCAAATATATCCATGTGTGAGCTCTGGGGGCAAATATATCCATGTGTGAGCTCTGGGGGCAAATTTACCCATGTGTGAGCTCTGGGGGCAAATATATCCATGTGTGAGCTCTGGGGGCAAATATACCCATATGTGAGCAGGGGGCAAATATACCCATATGTGAGCAGGGGGCAAATATACCCATATGTGAGTTGGGGCAAATATACCCATATGTGAGTTGGGGCAAATATACCCATATGTGAGTTGGGGCAAATATATCCATATGTGAGCTGGGGCAAATATACCCATGTGTGAGCTCTGGGGACAAATATACCCATGTGTGAGCTGTGGTAAATATACCCATATGTGAGATGGGGGCAAATATACCCATATGTGAGCTGGGGGCAAATATACCCTTGTGAGCTGGGGCTATATATATATATATATATCCATGTGAGCTGGGGGCAATATATATACCCTTGTGAGCTGGGGCAAATATATCCATGTGAGCTGGGGGCAATATATATATATATCTGGACATGTTCTGGTCTGAGGTCTCTGTGTGTATATATATATTTATCTGGACATGTTCTGGTCTGTATATATGTATCTGAGTGGGCATGATATTGGTGAATACCTGAAAAAACGTATTGGTACTTGTACTCGGTCTTAAAGTGGTATCGGTGCGACACTAGAGTGTGTATATATGTATGTGTGCATATATAGAGATTATTATGGCACCTCTATCCTGATTGGCTTGACATGACACGGATGGGGGGGCACCAAAACGCACCTTCGCCTGACTAGACAAAAATGCTTGCACCGGCCCTGCTGCTGGCTGCATAAACAGTCAGACTAGGAAATCACTAAACAGCAGGAAGTGCAAGGGTTAAGGAGAGAACCAATACACAGGGACCCAGTAACATACAAGGAAACCCTAATCTCAACACCTTAAATGGCTCTCTAAACTAAAGGTGAGTACAATACTGCTGGATGAAGCACATAGAAATAAAACACAGAACATGGGGGCAAACCAAGAGACGACGTAAAATAACAAGAGCCAAAGTTAAGAATCAGAACAAATTATCAGACAATGGCAGGGGACAGAACCATAACGGCTACTCATATAATATATAACAACATGCATCCGATCCTTTAGTACTTTTTAGCATTCTTATACGATATTCCAACCAAATTTACTTTCTAAGATTTTTTATCCAAGATCTTTTATCCTAGAATTTTATATACAATGTATTTTTTTTAGGGATGCACCGATACCGATACTAGTATCGATATCGGTGCCGATTCCGAGTATTTGGGTGAGTACTTGTACTCGCCCAAATGCCCCCGATGCCTATCCCGAGTACTTTTGCCGCCGACGGGGAGACGCAACCGCCGGGGACACAGTAGACATCCATCGCGATCCGCCGGGGAGACGCAACCGCCGGGGATGCAGGGGAGACAGGACACATCCATCGCGATTCGATTAAACATGCCCGCTAAGTCCGCCGCCAAGTACCCGCCGGGGAGACGCAAGCGCCGGGGACACAGACATCCATCAAAACATGGCCGCCAAGTCTCTCTCTCTCCAGCGTCTTGCTCGTATCGACTCAGCCCCTTCTGCTCATGTCTGACTGGTGACTTAGCCTGTCAATCATCCATTCGGCCAATCAGCAGTAGAAGAGCCGTGAATGGATGAATGCCTAGGCTCAGGCTGTGACGTCGAAGACGAGGGAGAAAAGGAGACTGTTAACAGGTAACCAGCATTTTTATATTTTTTTATTACATAAAGGTTACAAGACCTTTTGTACAATAAGAAACAGATTCTCTAAACAAAAAAAAAACAAAACCGTGTCTTAAGTCATTTTTTTTTCCGTTCCCCCCCCCAAAAAAAAACACGTTACCCAGAGATTACAAGTAACAGATATCCCTATTATACAAAAAAGACATGAGCTAGCTCTGCAGAGGGAGGGAACGGGCACCGCTGTCCCTTTACGCGCCTTGTAGTGGCAGAAAGGAAGAAACGTGTGTGGTGGGGGGGGGGGACTCCAAGGGCCTTTTCCTAGTCCCCCTCTATGGCATTTTTTAAATGTATGTTTTCCCCCTGCCTGCCAGTGACTGTGGCTGCACGTGGCCGCAGCACTGGCTCCTTCCTTTCCCTCCCCGGGATAGCAGTAGTCACATCTCCTGCTATCCTGGCGAGGGAAAAGGAGCCATGTGAGGGAGGGTGTCACACTGTGTGCACTGCTCGTGCTGCTGCAGCGGCGGCTCCCCGGCACAAAGTGAAAACAATGAGACACCGAGCAGCTGTGAGATCAACACGACCCTGTGCTGCTGGGGGGGGGGGGGCTTGCAGACACCTTCCCATATCAGCGATCAGCGCTGAGCTCTCTGCCGTCTGCTGCTCCTATTACTGCACCACCAGTAACACATTCCAGATGCCCCTCTAATCAATCACAGCACATCTGACTACTGATCAGATAGCCACTGCACCTCACAGGTTGCCGTGCAAACCAGAAAGCAGACTGGGAGAATGTGCACTTCATGCGGCTTTAAACAAGGGCTTTTATTATTATTATTTATTTATTTTTTAAATAAAACCCGAATTGATTACTGTACTATTGAAATAAACAACATGACTATTATATACCCCAGAATTATCCACCCCAATATCCTACCCTCTCCTTGCTTTGCTGTTAGGGTACTTTACATGATTGCACTCCTTTTGTGTATAGGCTGCAGGTCCCTGAAGACTGCGATAAATGCAAAGAAATATGTATATATAATTATTTTTTTGCACACACACACACTTCTGAGTTTTATTGCAGTGGATTCTGTGATACACCCATATTTGTAAAATTGCCTCTGCCCTTAAAGGGTTAATAGAGGAGTATTTATTATTAGGATGGATAATCATAATTTTATATTTTTGGGGTTTTTTTTAACCAACGTGGGTTGTATTTATATGTTGGAGCCTTTCAGGGACATCAGCAGAATGTCAGTGGTGTGGAATTATTTTAAAATTAATGAGAGCAATGTACGCATGGCAGACTGCAAACTTTGCCCTGCAAAAATATCCAGAGGTGGAACAAAGAAAAAGTATCGGTAATTGGTATCGGTGAGTACTTGAACAAAAGTATCGGTACTCGTACTCGGTCTTAAAAAAGTGGTATCGGTGCATCCCTAATTTTTTTTTACGTATTCCTATATATGTTACAGTTTTTATACATACTGCAGTTCATATGTATGATAAATTATGGGAATGGTGATGAATGAGAGCTGCTTTTGTTATAGTAGATTTTGATCAATACTGAGTGCCAATAGACATGCTGAGTGTGTAGAGAGTAAGAAAGTCTGTTTAAACGCATTAGCGGAGGAAAGGGGCGGGACGTGTGTGAAGAATAAAAGACCCCGCCATTTGACATCATAGAACTCTTCAAGCATGTGCAGAAGGAGTAATGGCACTTTGGAGGGCGGAAGATGGGAAGAAGAAAGACAGAAATTGAAAACAGCAGTTATTCATCAACAATTGATTGAACAGTTTTTTTTGCATTTGAGAGAGACTGTGCTGAAGTGATTCTATGCTTCTGAGTAGGGATGAGCCGAATTCCCCCGTGTTCGGTTCAATTTCGAACTCGAACAATTTCAAAAGTTCGAGTTCGATCTCAAACGCGATCCGAACTCAATGTAAGTCAATGGGACCCGAAAGTTCGATTTTTAGAGTGCCCTGAGCCCTCCAAGAGGGCATATATGCTAGATATTTGCCATATAAGTTGTATGGGGGTCCAAGTAGTGCCCTGAGGGACAGGAAACAAGGACAAAAAGTTAAAAAAAAAACATTTTTAAAGGAACAGTGAGTTTTCCATGAAATAAAGGTTAAGAATAAAAATGAAAAATTCCTTCAAATATCGTGCCTAGGAGGTCCCCATAACCTGCCCGTGAAGTGGCGGATTTGTAGGATATATAGAAACATCTAAAACCAAAAAAAAAAAATTTCAAATGACGGTGAATGGTTTTCCTTTTAATCTATTCATAAACAACTGCTTGGGGCGGCAGTCTGTATGAAAAGAGGAGAGGTTTTAGGACACGCAGAACAAGTTTAGTGATTTTTTTTGGCTAAATTATGGTGAAACTTATGCAGGCTTTGGATGAAAGTAACAATAGGTGCTTTAAAATTGGGCCTTTAGTGTCGGCAACAGTGCCGTCACACCATAACCCCTCTGTGGTATTGTGGAAGAGTGCAGGGTTGGACCCTGCGGTCCAATATTAAAATTATATGAATCTGGTATAGGCATATAACTTAGCTGCATAGCATATTGGCTAAGTTCTGGCCAGTGATCCAATCTTAACACCCAGTAAGCCAGTGTATCATCTGCTGTAAAGGTATCCAGGTCTGCCCTTGCCCCTAGGTAGTCCTGCACCATATGGTGAAGACGCTGGCAATGGGTGCCTACATTTGACGTCCCTGGGCATCGTGGATTAAAAAATGCATCAGTCAAGCGGCCCTGGCCTTCACCACTATTCCTCTGATCATCCGCAACCTCAGAAGCACCTGTGTCATCACTTGGTAACCTACCAGTGCCTGGAAAGGCGTTACACAAGTGTCGCTTTAGAGCATACTCAAGTTGTTTCATCCTGTCCTCCCTCTGTGCGGGCAGGATGAGCTCTGTAACTTTACCCTTGTATCGTGGATCAAGAAGGCTTGCCAACCAGTAATGATCCCTCTCCTTGATAACACAAGTCCTGGGGTCCTTTAGCAGGCTTTGCAGGATAAGGGAGCCCATGCAGGATAAGGGAGCCCATGCAGCGTAGGTTGGAGGTGGCATTAGCTTCCGAGTCTTCCTGGTCAATGAGGATGACCCCATTGTGCACTTCCTCCTCCCAGCCACGTACCAGTCCTTGGGTTTCTGGGCACACAAAACCCTCCCTTGAGGAATCCCCACCTTCAGCTGAGAAGCTGTGCCAGCCCTGGGTACCTGGTTAGGAAACACTGTACCACCAGATTTAGGACGTGTGCTAGGCATGGTACATGCGTCAATTTACCCTGGCGTAGGGTGGAGAGAAGGTTGCTGCCATTATCACAGACGACCATTTCCAGCTCAAGCTGGCATGGTGTTAACCATCTCTGCACCTGCCCCTGCAGAGCTGACAGAATTTCTGGCCCGGTGTGGCTCCTGACCCCATAAACAAACCAGCTCAAGCACAGTATGGCATCTTTTTGCTTGAGCCATTGTGTTGCCCCTGCCACGCATCGATTTAACTGCCACTTCGCCAGAGACAGAGAAGGAGGAGGAGGAAGAGGTGGTGGAGCAGACAGACAACATACAAGCAGCTTTGTGGAGGCATGGAGGATGGGCACAGAGCCCCGTCCTGGATCCCTCCCAGCTGCAAGCAGAGTTACCCAGTGTGCCGTGAAGGAAATGTAACGGCCCTCTCCATGCTTGCTGGACGACGTGTCTAAAGTCATGTGCACCTTGCTGCTGACTGCCTTTCCCAATGACTCCATAACATTGTCTTCCACGTGCTAGTATAGTGCTGGAATGGCCTTCCGTGAAAAGAAATGGCGTTTTGGAACCTGCCACTGTGGTACAGCACATTTGGCAAATTCACGGAAGGAAGCAGAGTCCACCAGCTGGAAAGGCAGCAGCTGTAATGTAATTTTGCTAAGCTGGCATTTAGACGCTGTGCTTGGGGATGGTTGGGACTATATTTTTTCATACGCTGCAGCAGCTGGGGCAACGTAATCTGACTGCGTAAATCTTCAGTTGATGGGATGCTGTCACATTCTGAGGAAGGATCTGGTACACCCATTACTGTAGCATCATCCATGTCAGTGGAGGTTGTAGGCAATGACATGGCAGGACATATAGTGGGGGTAGAGACAGATGAAGAGGAGGAGGACCTATGCAAAGTGTTGTGCCAATGGGAAGGCGTGGCAGGTGGTCATATGTCGCCTTTAAGCACGTGGTACCCAAATGTCTGTCTTTCCCATGCTTGATCCTCTTCCGACATAACTTACATATAGCAACGCTGCAGTCTGCTGCACATGTCGTGAAGAACTCCCAGACAGCAGAGATCCTGGACGTGTGCTGCGAGACAACAGCGCTCTGCACCTGAGCAGCTCTGACATCTGATGCCTTGGACTGGCTACGGTTGCTCATAGAGGACTTTCTGCCTCGTTTTTGTTGTGCCTCCTCCTCTGTTTGATCAGGCACCCAGGTGGAGTCAGTGACCTCATCATCGTCATCACCCCTTATCTTCTTGCCACTGGAGCCAACTTGGCAGTATGCTGCAGCTGCTGGGGGAACATGAGTGCCAGTTATTTGTGTGTCACTGGCACCCCCTTCCTCTAGGTTGCTTATACTCCCTTCCTCAACCTTAGAGTTTGAATCAGAGCACTGTAGTTGCTGCGCATCCTCAAGCAGCATGTCACTGTCATTGTAGTCAAACAATTCAGCTGACTCCTCCGTGTATGTTAGTGAGGCTACGGCAGGATTAGCTGTGGACATGGAGTCTGCATTAGATGCTTTGGCAGCTGAGGTGGACTGTATACCACTACAAGCCTGGCTGGCAGAGGATTCAGAGGATGAGGATGGCCTGGTTAGCCAATCCACCAAATCCTCTGTATGTTGCTACTGCTTAAGACTGCCAGCACCAGTTAGAAAGGACAAGCATGCCCCTGCAGAGGATGCACCATGTCCACGACGACCAGAGGCACAGCCTCCCGACACAGAGGCTGCTCGCCCTCTTATCTGTGTCTGGGAGCGTCTGCCTGTCCTTTTTGGTCTTTCTGACATGGTGAGTGATATATAGATTAAAGATATACAGGACTCTGATTCAACTCTGTTATAAAAATTGGAGATATGCAGATATTGATTCAACTGTCATCTAGATTAAAGATTTCCAGGACTCTGGTATAACTCAGTGAGACACCCTGATAGCTGACAGCCAGTGGCAAGACACAGATTAAAATTTGCAGAAATCTGCTACAAATCTGTGAGACCCCCTGATAGGACCCCCCTGATAGCTGGCAACAGTGACAAGACACAAATTAAAATTCCCAGATATCTGCTACAAGTCTGTGAGACCCCCTGATGGGTGGCAGTGACAAGACACAAATTACAATTCCAAGATATCTGCTACAAATCTGTGAGACCCTCTGATGGGTGGCAGTGACAAGACACAAATTACTGATTTATAGGTTTCTGGGAATTGTGAGTCCCCCTGATGGGTGGCAGTGACAAGACACAGATTATAATTCCCAGATATCTGCTACAAGTCTGTGAGACCCCCTGATAGGACCCCCTGATAGGTGGCAATAGTGACAAGACACCGATTACAATTCCCAGATATCTGCTAGAAGTGAGACCCCCCCAATAGCTGCTGGCACTGACAAGACACAGATTACAACAATTCCCAGATATCTGCTAGAAGTGAGACCCCCCTGAATAGCTGCTGGCACTGAGAAGACACACTAACAGAACAATCTCCTCTCAAAAAACACGTGCTGGGGCTGGAAGGGACGCCTTATATAGTGTGCTGCGGGACTTAGCTCTGTGAGCCCATGATTGGGCAAAAATTGCCCATAGTCTTGCACCTGACCACAGGTCAGGTACAAGGCTGTAGCCAATTACAAGCTTCAGGCCAGTGGAAAAGTGCATTGTGGTGCATTGTGGGCGAACATGTGGCGAACACGCGGAAATGTTCGGAGTTCGACAAACAGCCGAACGGGCGATGTTCGAATCGAACACCGAACAAATCGAACCGAACAGCTCATCCCTACTTCTGAGGAAGTGGGATTTATCCCATGAAATGCATTGAGCTGGGCGATTGTGAGCTCTTATGACTGACCAGTGGATAGTACCTTGGATCACACGGAACCAGCAATCTTCCACTTGTTGCGGTTGGAAACTGGAGTGTGTTCGTTCGGGAGCTTTGAGCCACAAAGGCAAAAACGCATATGCACATTTTTGTATGTGCTAGTTGTGAGTTAGTTTTTCGTATCTTGAACTTTTTATTCTTGTAATAAAAATACTGCACTATATTATCCTTTGATCTGATTGATTTGCAGATGGATTAAATACCAAAGGAGATTTTGGTGATATACATAATTTCCCCTGTGCATGTTGTTATATATTTGTGTATTGTAGAGGGTTTTTGGGTGTCCCCCAGCACTGGGCTGCAGTGAGTTACGATTCTTTATTGCTACTCATATACTGCAATGCCAGCAGTCAGAGCCGGAATAGAATGTCAGAAGAAGCCAGGAATCAGGACGCAATCCAGGGGTCATACTCAGTATAACAGTTATTACAGGCACAAAAATGCAGTGATCAGGATAAATCAAAAATAAACAAATGGCAAGGACATGATAATTGGTGTAACAAACAGACAAGGGAAACAGGGAACCAAAAAAAACTGAACCAAATAAACAAATGGCAAAAAACAGAGAGAGCTACTAGAAGCAGGAACAAAATAACAGGCAGCAGATAGACCCTTATGACAGAGTCGTGCTGAAATGGAGAGAATGGCTTATATTGGATGTAGGTGACAGGGAAATCCTGGTGAGGAAGGTGGAGGGGGCTGGACAGACCTGGTAAGAGCTGGTCCGGATCGACGCACCAACAAGGTCCAGAACTGGAAAAGTGACAATTTTGACCCAAGATCAGAGTGCTGGCTAATTTCTGGGGAATGCTATAACCTTTCTTTATTGTATCTGTCCTTAACCGTTGACTAAGAGCAGGTGAATGCATGAAAGGATCACTAGGAGAATGGTTGTCCTGCAAGGGAGTAGCATTAGCAGATGTGCCCCAGTTGGTACCGAGATCTGTTACTCTGGTGGCAGAAGTGGGATTTGCTCCATGATGAGCAAGGATTTTGCAAAGCTCACCAGGATCAAGTCCCTTACTGGCAGGGGCAAATTGTGTCAGGGAGACAGCAGCTATGGCACCTGAATTCCAGGAAATATTATGGGATGCACTTAACAGACTCAAGAGACCTGTTTCCATGGAGGAATGCTTGGAGCTGAGAGATTGGATTTGCTTAGGGCTCTGTAAGGCAGTTCTCCAGTCTGATTCTGAGAGGACATACAATTGCAGATACCTACCAACTCCATGACAGCAAGCCAAGGTCCAGCTGCAGCTGAAAATATCATTGCTGGGAAAGCAGCCCCAGGAGAAATGGGTGTCAGTTGGAGCAGCTTGTCCAGAGGGAGGTTGAGCTGGATAATCAGTACCGTGCCCTGCAGTGACATGCGGCACAGGAATATATTAGCTGGAGGAGTGACCAATCCCCAGAGGACTATGACTTTGGCTGCCAAGTATTACTATGGGATTGCCTCCAGGTTGTCAGCCTGTTTATAGAACGGGGGATCCCGCCATGTGGGAAATTCATGAAAGCAGTGCGGTAATATCGAGCGATATTGCAGAACACCACCAATGTAAAAACATGCGCAATATCGCAGCAAAAAACGCGCGATAAACCGCTTAGTGTGAACGGGGCCTTAAAGAATGATAAAATATTAAGAGGAAGCCACAACATATTGGATAAGCTTTCCATTTATTCCCTGTCGTTCTCATGTGCCATGGGTTACACTTCCTGAATACTGACAGATGTGCATAAAATATTTCCAGTATTCTGCCTGGCTGCTTTTCATTAGACTAATGAGAAAGTGGCAGTAATTTTCTTTTCAATGTGTAGGCTGATATGAAAGTTTTGATAGCTCCTTGCATGGTAATTGCTGTCAGTTGCTGCTTTTATACACGAGAATCAATTTGTAATAACTCCGGCTCCCGGGGTGCATTACTTGTGCAATTTGCTTCTTTGCAGCTTCGTATGATTCCATTCCCAACCCAGGGATTATCTGTTCGAGGAATAGGACTGTGTGAGAACTTGTATCAATTTCTACATCTTTTTCCTACCAAACTTTTCAGAAACAGAAGTAGCATTTAAATCCTGTTTCTCGATATCTGATTGTCAGGGACAGCGAAAGGATTTTCAACTCGGAGACAAATATCTATTTTACTGCCCACCTTCACAACCTTTGCAAAGTGCTGGTGCATGATTGCCAAAGCCTGTGACTGCCATTTCCCATACCCTTTTCCCCCAATAATTACACAGACACATTAATTATAGAAAAGGGCAGAGGCCACAGCTTTATTGAATACTAACATGTCATCACTTAATTACTTATTCCATGCTATATAATTCTGACCCTACCGTGCTCGTCCTGTGGTAGACAATTCCCCCAAGTGTTAACCATGAGCTCATCGTCCCACCTGACCTGAATCAAGCAAGGGTCTCACCAATACCCACCCATAGGTGGCTTATCCTTAACTCTTCCATTGCTGGCAAGGAATCACGCAATTGTGACTTGACTTAAACCACCGAACATGGGCAGGCAGGAATTTTGTACTGCAGTGCTCCTGTGCCTGACTAAACAAGGTAAGTCCATCCCTCGTAGGACCCTATATATCTGGCGAGTGTTGCACCCCAGCCAATCAGCTCACCAGAACATTTCTGACTGTCCATCACCGGCCAGCTGTCGTGTTCCCCTTCCTTATAGGTACAGGGGATTACTCAACAAGGAGATTTGCTATGTGGGGGGGGGCATATGCAAGTTATGATCGTTATGCGCAGGTGTATGGCTGTCTCTGCAAAATATGGTTGTTTGCAGGGGTCAAGCGGGAAAACAGTTCTTCCACTATTTTTGCTAGCGGAATGGACTTCTCATTTGGTCCCACACTTTGAGAAGTTTTAGTTTAGTTGACCATAGGGATGTGCGTTTTGGGTTTCGGAATTTCGGAATTTTCACGAAATTTCCCGATTCGTGTCTTCGGATTCGGCCGAATTTCCGAATCGGATCGGACCCGAAAACCAATAGATCCGAAAAGTTTTCCGAGCCGAAATGAAAAATTTTCGGATTTTTCGAATGGACTTGAAATGTGTCAAATCGAAATTTATTTTTGCTCTATTCATGATTTCGGTTCCATTCGTGATTTCGGTTCCATTTCGGTAATTCTGGAAATCGTATATTTAACTATTATCGGTTATATCGCTGATTCTGTAAATTTTGTATTTGTAAATGCGTATCACTTGTTTCTTGTGGCATTCGGGTCAGTTTAGCGTTTTTTAAATCGTTTTCATTTTTTTTGTTCCTTGGCTTTCATACCATTTTAATATGATTAAATAAAGTTGTGAAATGTATATTCAATTATTCATAAGAAAAAAAGGATCTTTATTTAATAAAAAAAACCACGATAGAATCGCCAGAATTATCGTAGACACTTTGAAACGAGAACAGAAGTTCCGAAAAAAAGAATTTCCGAAAAGTCGATACAAAAAATGAGCAAAGTGACCCAAAAATACGAAAAATGGTCGATATTCCGAAAAAAAATGTACACGAAAAACGAGCCGAACTGAATCGAAACAGAAATCGGTCGAAACGAGCCGAATCTAAAATTTTAAACATCCGAACAAATCGAACCGAAAAAAAAATCGGTGCACAAGCCTAGTTGACCAATTAGGAAATATCCTTGTTAAATCACAATAAACATATGATATTTGTGATTTGTATGACCCCATCTGATTTGTACATCAATTTGAGAGTATAATGGTGAGTTACATGGGCGGTGACAAAAAGCTTAATATTGGGAAAAAATATGCATGATTTGCCACACTTATTTTTAGAATTTGAACCCTGAGTGTGTGCCTTTCTTATCTTCGTGTCGTGGAAGTGAATAAGGCACAGTGCCGGGATGCAAATAAGGGAGATGGGAGTACGTGTGACTGTGTGAAATGGGATTGAACATGTGGTTGACTGAGTGGAATAGGAGAGAACAAGTGGTTCACTCAGTGAGATGTGCGAGAATACGGCTGATTGCAATGGGAGTGATCACGTGTCTGAGTGTGATGGGAATAGGCATTTTGCAGAATGAGTAGTGAGATGTGAGGAGTAGGCGTGAATATATTACAGTTTGAGTATGAGACTTTCATTAAAATATCGCGCCCTTAAATATCATTTGCTAAAAGTATTTATGAATCTAATGTATTGACCGATGTTTTGTTTGTAAAATATATATGCTTAGGGGAGTTTTAATCACATTTGCATTACTCTGCTAACTAGTGCTATTATATAAGAGTGACTGGCTTTGTTGAAGATGTGTATTTGATTTATTACTGCATAACGGGCTGCCTCCGCTGTACTTTTCATCATTGTAGGGTTATATTTAATAAGAGATTTAGTTGTGAAAATGTTCTTCTTGGTATAGAGCCAACCGTTTTTTTTTTCGTGACACTGTGTGATGGATTTGTGATGTCTATAATGGAAGGGCAATCCTGCACAGGTAATCAGTGTGCCCAAATACAAAAAATAGCTTCTTTATCCGAGTAAAACTTCTCAAAAGGTGTCTTTGTTTTGTCCTTTTACATGTCCTTGTATACCATATAAAATGTATCACATGCAAAATGTGTGGCAGCTTGCAAGAGTCAGCAGTTGATAACACTTTTATTACCAGGGAGACAGATACAATGTGACAACCACATGGATAACAAACGACCTACTGCTTTTTTGAGCACTGTGGGCTGCTTCAGAAATTCTCAACAGATTGTTAGTATAAATAATCCAAGCTGAAAACGTTTGTTAGAATTAATGCATTGAAACCCTTTTGCTCGGGATATCATTGCCTTGGTAAGAAGAGGTTTGGAAGGATGTCTCAAACTCTTGCAATGGGAATGGGCTTTCTCTCATAAAATCCAGAGACGCACCTTGTGAGAGTGAATAGCCTAGTATATTACAGAAATAAAATCCTCATAAAGCAGGCCTCATAAAGCTGCCTGCTTCATGGAGAGTGAGGTCAAGGTGGTGCCGGGTCCTGAGACTTCCTAAACAGAGGCAGAATGAGGAATGGCCTCCCTTCCTCCAGGTGTGAACCAATGAGACGCTGCAAGTGTAGTCTGGGACAGGTGTGTCCACCTCACCTGCCTATATAATGCTCTGATCACTCTGTGCTTTGCTTCAGCATTGTTACCCCGATCTTGCTGTATTGTGTATATTGGCAACTCTCATCTATCCTGTGTACTGAGCCTTTGCCTTATTTTGACCTTTTAATCATGCCACCTGCCACGACCCAGACCATCTTTTCCCCCTTCTATTGGATTTGACCTTCTGTACCTCGCGTCACATGCTCTTATCAGGCTATCTACATATACTGCTTTAAATCCCAGCTACCCACGATGCCTACATTATTTTATGGCCCAGGTACCTATAGTGACAAGAGAGGCTACAAAGAAAAATATACAATACTTAAAATTCAATGAGCTTTGTTCCTTTGGAACAAAAATATAAAAAACAATAGTGCATCATTGTCTATATAACAAATTGTAATATAAATAAGTGTAACCACAGCTACTCCCCCTACTCCAGCCCTAACCTCAGCCTACCAGCTGATAGCAAATTTTTCAAATAGCAAAGGAATGGCTAAATCTAAAAGCTCACTAACACTAGGCAGGTATAAAATACAGGTCAGTGGACAACCTAGTGCTGACAATAACGTGGGTCTTTATTGGAGATAAACAAACAGGTCAAAACATCGCTGTTTTTGTTCACATAGCCTTAACCCTTACCCTCCGCAGGACTTTCTATGCTGTCCTTGCAGCGGGTGGGTCTTGAAGATGCAGGGCGTGCAGGTACAACCCGATGTCTTCAATGGGCCGCCTTCGGCCCCTGACCGCATCTGACGCGCGGTTCACGTCATTGGCTGCCGAGAGACGTCTTGAACTCAGGCCGTCCCCCTGCAGCCAATAACGCAAACCGTGGGTCGGCTGTGGGGCAGGCCAAAATCAGTGGCTCGTGGTGGCGTACCTGTACGTCTCGCCGGTGTTTTGCCCCACCCGATGGGCAACAGTGCCTGTCCTTAAAGGGTTAATCCTGCTGATTTATGGCCTCATCATGCAGATACATAATCATGTGAGGCCAAAACATTGCTGTTTTTTTTTTTTTCGTTTCCAATAAAGACCCACATTATTGTCAGCACTGGGTTGCCCATTGACCTGTATTTTATATCGGTCTGTTTGGGGGAAGTGGCTCTCCTGCAGTGGAGCACCGTGCTGCATGCGCTGGCCGGCCATTAGGGGCGTTCTGCTTTACTGTATTAACACTAGGCAGGTGTCTGGATTTCTCTCAGGAAGGAAAGGCTGCTATTAAATTCTAACCCCTTTTCCTCAGACATGGTGAAGTGTCCCGGCCTCTTAGCTAGTCTCTTTGCTGTTTTGATTTATTAAATACTACAAAATGCAACAAAAAATAAATAAAATATTTCAAGGAGCAGATCCGGGTACCGTATTGCAGATTCCGTTAGGGGTACTTGGGAACCACTGGAGTAACAGGCCAGGTTTTAAGGATCACTTTGGGGAAATGCAGACTGAATCCTGCAATCACTGAGCAGCAAATCATATCACCTGTGCTGTGCTTCAGATACCTGGAAAACATGACCTGTTGGGGGTACTCGAGGACCGCGGTTGGGAAGCACTGCGTTAGTCTATCAATGTATTGTCTAGTTTGTGTCCGACATTTTCTGCTTATCTGTGTATTTAGCAACTTTGACTTTGAGGGAAAAAAAACACATAAAGAGAGGTGAAAACTAGGAGAATGGCAGGAGAAGAGAACAATTTAGACCAAATTGCCAATTTGGAAAGTGAGATAAATATTTTGACCTAGAATTTTCACTTCTCCAGTCATTCTCCTGAGTTTCACCTCTCTCTGAATAACCCTGATAATGTGACCAGTTGAGAACCAGAGAGTTGTGACATTTGCTGGAGTAAATCTGTGTGCTACAGCAGTTTTTTTTACTGAAACCAGAATTAGAGTAGCAGTAACTATTGTGGCTATGTTTCCAAGGCAACTAAAAAACACATATTAACTTCATGCCTTTTTATAGCTTAATTTAGAAAAAAAAAAAATATTCCCAGATGTTGGATAATCAGTGTATCTGATATTTATACAAAGCGTGTGCACGGTATATCTGCATTTGTAGATGATACATTTATTTATAGCTCCTGTACGGAGGGGGAGTGTGGAAGAGTATGATGGAGTGTTTAATTAAGAACAGTATGTCGGGTGCATTTTTTTTCCTTATGCATGTGCTTGGTGTTATTGGGTTCTTTTCCCAGTGAACAGTTCTTAGAAAGAGAACCAGATACAAAATAACCTGAGGTAAAGCATTGCCTGTGCAGCCTGACATATCACGCAAAAGCAACATGTCTCAAAAATACTCCTTGATCCATCATAAAAACACTCAGGGAAATTGCATGTGAAGGCTTTAGTGGGAAGATGTTGACATTGATCACTATAAAGTGGGAATCGTACCACCTCAGATGTTCCACAACTACATGTGTCATGTCAGTTTTACAGCTGTGTCGGTGTCGTGGAACATATCCTGGTGAAAGATCTGGGAAGCCAAGTGTAGCATTCGCTAAGCACGACATGATTCTCTTTAAAGCTTTGTACAGACACCACATACAGACTATTTTTAACTTTTAAGTAGAATAACAGAGCAGATGATTTCTTCTCTCCGGCTGCCATCTCTCTTCCTTGATATTTCTGTAAGCTGATCTCAATCCCCTTCAACACAGAGCACAAGATCAAAGATTCCATCAGTTGCTTCAAACCAAGAAGAAAAGGATCACAGAGCTGGTTATCATGGTCTCAAGAATAAAACCGAATATAAAAAAATAAGAAGTTTCAGTTGGTAAAAACAAGAAACCTAGAATAACATTCAAGGTTATTCAGAGAGAGACGATCTGGCCCCGAAATGTCACCGACCAGTGAATTTCCCCGTACAGTGCCATTTCGTGGCCATTCAGCTACTCAGAAAGCAGGCAGTTCGCCAAATTTTGGTGAATTGCCAGCAAACACGGTGCCTGTTCGTCGGTAGTGAAATCCCCCATAGAGAAGCAATGGTTAATTTATTCAGAGAACACCAAACTGCAGTGACATGCTCTACTGTTCGGTGTTTTCATTCGGCAGGTTTATTCAGGCAAATCCCATAGGATTCACTGTTAAAAATATTCCCGTTTTTACCCAATATCTAATGAACCGTTTATTCTTTTAATCTACCGTAAAAAGTCTCTTTATTTATTAAAAAAATGTTTTTAGGATCTTTTAGACATTTTTTCTCGTGTTTTCTTTTTTCTGTAACAGACCTTTTAATTATCATTTAAATGACCTTATATGTTAATTCCAGACATTTTTGTTCAGTAGTTTTTTTGAAAACAGTGTTTACATTTTGACACTTTTTTTTTTTTTTTTTACCTGTATGGTGGCTTGTCAGCTTTTTCATTTTTGGGTTCAGCGGATCGGATTGGATCCGATAATGAAACGGATTTGATATTTTCTAACTTTTTTTTTTTTAAAAAAAGAGCTGCAATACCACCACAATTATCGAATCCGATACTTTCAGCCAGTTCTCGGTGTATTATCGGATCCGATAATTTTAGCGGTTCCGCATCTTTTATCTCTCTGCGGTTTTGTGGTGGCTTTTCCCTGCACTCCGGGGACCCTGTTGTAAATGCAGAATTACCTGCAGGGTGGGGAAAATTGATTCCCCGAAGTCCGGGGAATGACAGGTGCTCTGTGAATAACCCCTATAGTTAAATTAATGTCACTTTAGCCACTAATAGATGTACTACAAATAGCTAAGAATAAATAGGTGACGTCAAAGGACAATAAGCTGTGGCTATTAATCATGATATAGGTATACTGCATAGGTGGGTGTTAAAACTTTAGATTGCTAATAGTGAACAAAAAATGGGAGTACTAAAAAATACTCCCTTAATATGCATTAGAAACCAATACATTATCACTATTCTAAAGGCCAATAATCTGCAGTTCTAGAGCAACTGTATAAGATAAACACACAGAACAGTAGGACCTCCTAAAGAAGGGGAGTGTCTGGTTCATTTTTATTTCATATAAACTGCTAGCCTCAGTGCTATTTATGTGCTTGGACGCAATTTAATTATTATTATGGAAATATTCACCATTGCAGGTTTTGGCAACTACGGCCCTCCAGAAGTTTTGAAACTACATTTCCCGTGATGCTCGGCTGCTCATTAGGATTGCAGAGCCTCATGGGAAATAGAGTTCTAAAACATTTGGAGGGTCAGGGTTGCTGAGCCCTAATTTATAGGAATATTTAATATTCTGTCATTTTGCTGCCCTGTCCTGGGATACTTGTAATTAATAGAAATCCTGGCGTAATTTGTTTCTGATAGATATTCATAAAATGTTTATCAGAAACGAATTACAACTGGATTTCTATTAATTACAAGTATCCCAGGACAGGGCAGCAAAAGGACATATTGTAATATTAAATATTCCTATAAATCAGGGGTCAGCAACCCTGGCCCTCCAAATGTTTTGGAACTACATTTCCCTTGAGGCTCTGCAAACCTAACTAGCAGCCGAGCATCACGGGAAATGTAGTTTTAAAACATCTGGAGAGCCGTAGTTGCCCACACCTGCACCATTGGAAATACAATTTATATCACATGGATAAGACTTGATAGTAGTGTTGGTTGGTAGCCATTCAATACCATCCATCCTTCCTTGTCTCATTTAGTACAAGCAGTAAGGAGTAAATTGTATCTTGAATTAATAATTCCTAATATTCCCAGTGTTACCATACCCATATGATACTTTTTTTCCCCATTATTATCAGTAGTAATTCTATTAGAAACTCCAATTGTGTTCTATGTATTAGATAAAACATTTTTCAATACATTAGCATCTGAGCTTTTAAATTTGTTTCTGAAATGTTGTCAGTGCTGCATTTTCCAGCTTCCATAAAAGCCATGTCTTTTTTATGCACAGATCTGTCAATTTTCATTACTTTTGCTTCTTTTCATACACACATTTAAAGAAGAAATCATTTTAAAAAAATTGCTTTTCATATCGTGGAAGAGTAATTCGGACTGCATTTTCTCAGCACCAATAATACTAGCCAGTAACTAGCACTAGTTGTTAATGAGCAATAAAATATGTGATAAGTCAATCGTTATACGCCCATTTGCATGAGCCTGAATTAATTGCCAGCAGCAGCATAGTGCAAGGGGCTGGGGGATGTCTCTGCTGATTTTAATGATCTCATGGAGTAATGAAACACAATTGCCAGTCATGCTACTTAAACCCTCTCTGCGGGTTTGACTGACATTTTATATGCATTTACAAGCTGTATTATGCAAGTGCAATAATGGCATTTTTTGAAAGAAGACTAAAGGAGTAAACTGTAAAATATACCTTATGTGTATAGTAACTATCAAAACATTCTGCTATGCATGCTGGGATTAGGACTACTGAATTCTATTCTGCTCGATACAATGTCACAAGCTAATTAAGCCGGGAGCCACACACTGAATGGGTGTTACAAATTATATTATGTATTGACCTTCTGAGGAAGATCTCTATCTGGTCCTATTGAAATGATGCAATTTATACATCTGAATACTGATAGGGATATAGAGAGTGATATTCCAGTGGTACTTAAAGTATTACTAAAGCACGAGATACCAGACTACATCCTACACTGATTTCTGAGAGCAGACTGATTTGCATATGGAGCATTCATCCCTGTAATGGCACAAGCAAGCTAAAACCTTGTGAGATCTGAGCAGGCCACTAGTGCTGTTGCTCGTCCCCAGGATCCTCACAACCCCCCCCCTTTCTCTCACTAAGTTTACAGGGTAATCCAGACGTGGACCCCTTGCTTGATGTGCCTAGAGGGGTGTCAGCTATACCCTCCTGACAAGGCCGAAACGATTGTTGGGGGTTGCTGCATCTATCATGCAGGGATGACGTCCTTGGCAGTCAGTAGAAACATAGAAACATAGAAAAATGTCGGCAGATAAGAACCTTTCGGCCCATCTAGTCTGCCCAATTACATGGATACTTTACTTGGATTTATCTTTTGTTTAGGATGGCCACCCTTTCTGGGTGAGAGCAGACTGATTTGCATATGGAGCATTCATCCCTGTAATGGCACAAGCAAGCTAAAACCTTGTGACCTGAGCGGGCCCCACCGTAGAGCAGGCCACTAGTGCTGTTGCTCGTCCACAGGATCCTCACACCCCCCTTTCTTACACTGATTTCTCACCCAAATCTATATATATATTTATATTTATTTATAAAGTATTTTACCAGGAAGGATACATTGAGATCTCTGTCATTTTCAAGTATGTCCTGGGTTCAGGAACATTGAAATTTTTACAGTCGTTATAGAAATACAAAGTAATAAAATGCAAGATCTAAAAAACAAAACACAAATATACAGATTAACACAGAATATAAATATGCAGGAAATATACTCATTACGTTACATGTTTACAGGTAAATTGTTGAATTCCCTTCACTTTCTGTTTGTTTTCTTTGTTTTCACCTTCAAGAAATCCTTTCATGTAAATCCAAAGTCAGGAATCAGTGGCCTTATGGGAAAATCACATTGCTGTAGCTGTATAGTGAAAAAGTGCTGGGAAATCTCAAAAGCACATATACATTCTGTATGCACTATTTGACATAAATTGGGCCTTCTGCTGGCCAAAAAAAGAACTATACATGTCTTCGTTGAAGGAAAAAATAAAACGCAACGCCAAGCTGATCAAACTGTTTTAGCACCTCGGCTCTCATGCCACAAAAATTTGTGACACCTTCTGGAACCCATTTGCAAACAAATTTCATTTGCAATAAACAAATAAGTCATGTTTGAATCATGCAATCACATTAGGTGCTCAAAGTGGTCACCATTAGCATCCATACACTTATGATTTGGGCACACTATTGCATGAACAACATTGACTAGAGTGTCCACAGGGATTGCTCTGCATGATATTTCAATGTCGTCTCGTAGTGCAGCCAGCGTAGGTGCTTTTTTAAGGTAAATCACATTCTTTAGTGTTCCCCACAGATAGAAATCAAGAAGTATTAAGTCCGGGGAACGTGGAGAGAATTTAACAGCATCTCTGTGTCCTATCTAATATCCTGGCAGAATGTCCTTGAGAGAGAGGCTCTTACATCTCGGTGGTAATGAGGTGGTGCGCCATCTTGGTGGAAGTAAAGTTGCTCAACTGCATAAAGCGCACGAATGGCCGGTAAAAAGGATGTGCAAAGCATGTTGAGGTACACTGGACCATTGACTGTGCCTTCAAAAATGAATGGTCCAACTAAACCCTTAGACGACAGTCTATACCATTTTCTGTAAAAAGTCCTCATCTTCAAGTGCCATTTGTGGAAACCACTCACAGTACTCCATTCTCTCATCAGAGTCATATTCAATCATGGTGTGTAACAGTCTTGGGATATAAAATTTCCAATATGCTCTCTTCAGAATACGTTGTATGCTTGATCTGCTAATTCCTGTCTCACGCACACATTGTTTGACAGACTTTTGCAGTGAGCATGTAAACTGTTGTAACACCGTATCTGGGGAAGCAGGACTTGTTGCTGTGCGACGCCTCCCAGATCTTTGCTTGTGCACATCACACACAGTGCCATTGGGTTCGAACTTATCACGAATCCGTGCGATTCTTAGTAGTGTAGGTGGTTCTGTTCCAAACTTACGTCGCTATTGTCGTTGAACTTCCCACACATTATTCAAATTTACAATAACACTTCAAAATGGTCTTGCTTTGCTTGAAAGTCCAGCGTGTCTCCGCCATTTTCTTTGACTCTCTCCTGACGCTCACATGATGATATAAACAATGGTGCGACTACTGATATACAATACAATACAATATATAATAGAATTGCTGCCACAATTCAATACAGGTTTTAAAAAGGCAATAGATAACAACTGTTGAAGTGTGTATACATTCTTTTGGGCCCATCTGTATATGTAGGAATCACTGAACACTGGCAGAGAGGGGGTGGAAAAAGCTGAGCATGGATAGATAGACATTGAAATTGAACCATCAGTATAGAGTTGTATGGTAAAGTTGGGTTAGAGGTTTGTCTATTTAAGATAAAAGGGTATACCCTATATCTTTTCGATAATCTCAAACCCTTCTCCATGTACGTGGCTGAGTGTGTCTCCAGTTCAGATGCAGAAGTTTGAAAACGTCTTTTATTTTTTCAGACATCTACACGTCATTTTTTTTATTGATCACCTTACATATATTAATAATGACGTTGCCACTGTCTGTGCCAAAAAACATTGGTAGCGGTTTACCTGTACATTTGCTTCTTGCCAGATGGGGAACCCCTGTGCATGGTAGAAGACAGGCAAGACCATAACCAGATAATGCTTTTATGACATTTTTCCTATTTTTTTCTTTCTCTCCTATGAGTATCTCTCCAGGAATAATTCCTCGTGGTTGTCATGATCTGCACTATTGTGGCATTTACTAACTTATAGGTTGCCTTTATCTTTCTATATTTTGTCTGTACAAGTGTGAATTTAGCAAGAAGACAGTTTTCTCTTTGCATATGATCTCCAAAAGTAAGAGCCACAAATCCAATGGGACTGGCATCACTAGAATATCTGAAAGCAAAGCATGCAGTCCCTTCCAAAAATGTTGTAATCTGAGACAGGAAAGGCAGGTTCACTTAACTCAACTTTGGGTGGGAAGGGGTTATCTCGACTTTGTTTTGTAATCCATTTAAAAGCAAATTAGCAGATCAAGACCCAATTTTCACATCTTTTTAATGGCAGATTAGTGGGCCACCCGTGGAGGAACAAATTTTACTGTCTTATCTCTCTCAATGGCACCCTGCAGAATGATAACACAAGCTGCATATAGCAGCCCCAAACCTCATTGTAACAAAAAGTTACTGTTGTAGTACAACAGCCAGGAAGAAGGCAGAATACAAGGAGAGCTGTGGGATCGCTCATTGCTGTGCAGGGACAAGATTAAGAGTGTTATAATAATGAGTGAAAATCCCTGTACAGTACAGATACAAGGTGTTACTGTAATTTCCATATACAGTCAGTATGCCACGTACATATATTAATTTTATTTTGTGCTGGTATTTTTGGGAATCTGCATTGCTAATAATCTCATTGTGATCACTACAAATCCCTATAAGCAGAAGATCCAAGCAGTTTTATTATTACTTTATCACAGTTACAGTATTTGACACAAAGGCCATTTCTGCCTGTATTCTGATGATGCAGACCTCGTGTGAAGTTTTGTAAGATAAAGGATACCATTTTGAGTTCAGATTTTTACATACCAACAATATTTGTGTAACGAATACATGAATTTTTTTTAACTATCTCAGAACAACAACCTCTATGCAAATGTTCTATTTTACCCTGTAATTAATTGATACCTTTGCATCCTGTGCTTCAAATAAATGTTATGATAAAAAAAAATCAACAAAAATCGCTTGGTATTGAAGGGGTTAAAGGTGATGTGTCACAGGGAGGGATGCACTAACCCGCGAGTTCCTGGAATGCACAGGCTTCCAGAAACTAGGGGGTCTTGAATTTTCAAGTCCTCTTAAAGTCACTGGGCTAAATTACAAACGTTTGCACCGGCGCAAATAACCATTAACGCGTGGGGTAAAACCATTTGCGCCGAATCCCGTATTACATAGTCAACGGTCAAACCGCTCGCAATCGTCTACCGTGGGTGAACCTGCGGGAACCGCGAGCTTACTGTACTTTGCGCGTCAAATACTTATCATTGTGAGCGCAAATGCGAATGTGCGCTGGTACGAGTATGGTATTACAATCTATTTCGTGGTAATTACCGCACAGCCTTTGCGCGCATGATTTTAGCAACTCCTAAAAGCTGGTGCTAATGGAAATCTGAACAATCTGACCAAACCCAAATATCCAAGCCCATAAAAAGGAATGCACCAAAGCACAGTGGCCCATTCAACTCATACCAATCCAATGGATGAAGTTGTGTGTGCTTGTATTATTGCTGCAGCATATATGCTCTGCTTGACAATGGCAGACGCAATTTGTTAATGTGAGACAGGTGTGGTTCTTAATTCTGATTGGCTCACTCTCGAAAAAAGACTGCTCGAGCAAAGATTTTTCTGCGAGACGATACTGTGCGTGCATTTGGGCGCGTCCTGTTTGATCGGCGGATGAAAAAACACACAAGGATTGTAATTCCAATGGTGATTTGCACACGCAAAACTTTAACGCTTGGCGCAAAGATTTTCACTTTGCGTTCATGTAATGTGGCCCACTAACTTATAAGCCTGCACACTGGAGGTGCAAGAACTCATAATACCATTATAAGTATAGGAGCCTGCGAATCTGGACTTTCCTAGCAGACTCGCGAGCTTCCATGATGGTGCTGGAGAGAACCTCATTCTCCACAAAACTGCTTATTTTTTATCAACAATTGCACAGTATACACCAGTAGTCTCCAAACACCATTGCCAACACATAATACTTTGAAATAGCGGAACGAGCAATGATTTCTGTGATACAAGGGCAGGTGGCCAACTTGAAAGTTGTGAGCCTAGACTGCGGGAAAAACCCTTTGCTACAAACATTGCAAAGTTTTGTGACTTTGCGATTGTCTTGCATTCTGGCCGAGACATCTCCCAGGAACTCCCCTGGTACGCCCATCGGAAGACCTGCAAGTGCGGCGATCTTCAATCCCGATTGTCTTGTAATAAAGGCTCGCGCCCCTATCGATCACTTCGTAAATCCCACCCATACTCTACATGGTTAAACACAATTATAGGGTTTTAAAAATATATTTGTTAATACATTAATGATAGAACAGCAAGTCTTGTAATCCAAACAATATAAATCCATAAATAAAAAGAATCTGAAACTATAGAATATTTATAATGCAGTTTGGGTACTGGAAGAAACATGAATATGGAAATATAATTGATCACTCTAGTGTATAGTGTAATCCAGTTGAAATTCAAATCAAGGACACATTAATCTGGGACTTTGCATTCTGCTGACAGGCAGTTACAGAATAACTACTGTCCATTCTATTTAAAGCTTATTTACTGCATTATTTACCCATTCATGGCAGGAGTTTAGGAGTACTATCTGATACATACATTTTTCACGCAAAAACGCACGTGCAACAACCTTGCGCACAGAAATCAGTGTGCGGACTGTTTTTTTTCACGCGATTTAGCCAATCAGAATTAAGAACCACAATTATCTCACGATAAGTTTTTGCGCCTGTCAAAGTCAATATGCGCATATATGCTGCATCAATAAAAAAAACACGCACAACATATCAAATTTATTGGTTTGGTATGTGTAGAATGTGTAACTATACTTTGCTGCGTATTTTTTTTTGGGCTGGTGTATTTGGTTTCGGCCAGGTTGATAGAATTTGCCATTAACACCAGCTTTTAGGAGCTGCTAAAATTATGTGCGCAAAGGCTGTGCGTTACAAACTGCGCATAGATTGTAATACCATCCGCATACCAGCAGACAAACGCATTTGCGCTCACAATGTTAAGTATAGGATGCGCGAAGTACAGTAAGCTCGCTCAGTGTCTGCGCAGGTTCACCCGCGGTAGACGAATACATGCGTTTTTTGCGCTGACATTGTAATATGACGTTCTGCGCAAAGGGTTTTGCCCCTCGCATTAATGCTCTTTTGCGAGGGCGCAAATATATGAGCCAAGAATGTAATAGGGCCCATCCTCTACTACATAGATGTGCATCACTCCCTTTACTCATGGGCCTCGTTATATATTACGCAGTAGAGATATGGTCTCCACTGGCCTGCGCACCCTGTTACATTTAGGGTGTACACCCATGGAACATTTATAAATTGAAGAACGTATGTTTAGAAGATTTTGCACAAAATGCACATTTTTAACCCTTTCGCTGCTGAGCCATTTCACGCCTGTGTGCTGAGCTCATTTTTACCGTTTCGCTCATCATGTTTAAACGTGTTTTCAAGCCATATTTTATTATATGACCCAGACATATTATATATTGTTCTTTCCGGCAGACTCGGCAGATTCATAATATATCATTATTATATGCATGCGTCATGTCCTGTCTGTATATTCTAACAAAATATGCAATAAAATTTGAATTTTCAATAATTTACAACGTATAATGTGTTTTTTTTCACATTTTAACATGCGAGCGTTTGTGGTTATATTTTCTAATGGGTTGCACTTGTTAAAAAAATTAGAAATGGGGACTCGGGGGAAAATCACGCAATTTTTAACAAACGCACCCCATACAAAAATCGTTAGTGCAGCATCATTGTTCACATTATAAAGTAAATGGGAACAATATTGCTGCATTAACAAAACAACAAAAAAAAGCTGTTTATTTTTGTTATTTATTTATTTTTAAATATTTTTTTATTTACTTTTTTCTTATTTATTTTTGGTTGCTTTTAAGATGGTCATGTTTGGTATCATTGGAAAAGGTCATGCTCTGGCCGATCCAACAGTACCAAATATTAACCCCTAACTTTCACGGATCAGGAGATAGGGGGTTCATTGGAACCTCCTACCTCCACCATTGGTGGCAGCTAGGGGTTAACTCTAAAACTGACGTCATCGCGCTATGCACGATAACGCCAGT
Organism: Leptobrachium leishanense; assembly: GCA_009667805.1. NCBI lineage: Eukaryota > Metazoa > Chordata > Amphibia > Anura > Megophryidae > Leptobrachium > Leptobrachium leishanense. The sequence goes on along the minus strand of CM019071.1, from coordinate 66,927,742 downwards.
TGTCAGGGGGAGATCCCAGAAGCTTGGCCGACATCCAAGATGTCGGCCAGCGCCGGGAGAGGATCGCAATCTGGTGCTTTTTGGCGCCGAATTGCGATCCGGCCCCCAAGAGGTTAAAGCCAGGCACTGTTTGGAAGGGCAGGCTGTGTCCTTCCAAACGATGCCTGCCTTTAATCACTGGCCCCAGGCGATCGGGAGGGAGAGAGGTCCGAAGGGTCCCAGAGTGCCGGGCTGACATCCAAGATGTCAGCCCCCACCGGGGGGGGGGCACAGCAATCGGCCGGAATCCCAGCCGATATTGCCTCCTGTGCTAGGACGCGCTCAGCGCGTCCATCGCACAGAAGGAGCACTTGACAGGACGAGCTGAGCGCCTCCTCCGCAGCCAAGTGGTTAAAGCAGTGTAACGACTGGGGGGGTCCTGACTAGACATGGACAGGAGAGTGAGCTATTTTGCAGTGACTAGACAAGATACAGACATGAAGCGTGAAAAAGAGTAAATAAAAGTATTTAATTACAACAAGACTAATCAACCATGAAGAACCAGATAAAACAGAGCAGATATCCAGAACTAAATACACATGAAACTAGAGACCAGGGAACTTAGCAAAACATAAGCAGAAAGGGAAACAGACCTGAACTAAATATACAATGAATACTAGACTAGATAAACAAAAACAAAACTAGACATGGGAAAACACAAAACTATACCTGACAGAGAATACAAGAACTGAGAAAACATAAGCAGGATCAGAATGAGGCTTGAACTCAAAGGGAAAACAAACCAGGCTAGACTAGACTAGACTAGAACATGAATAAACTAGAGGCTTGAATCAGAAACAGTACCTATCACAATGAGCTCCAAAACAAATGAGGCAGCGTCCTTCTTTGGGCGCTGCCTGCTTTTAAGTACATGACTAAATAAACAATTGAGTCCAGGTGTGAATCCATGGCTTGAAGTCCAAAAAGAGAAAGAAAGTCCTGAAGAGTAATGTTAACCTCCGCCAGAGGGGGAGCCAGAGACCCAGAACGTAACAAGTAGGGGTCAGCAACCATGATCCTCCAGGGGCCCTATTACATTCTTCACGCAAAAATGCACGCTCAAAGCGTGAATTTTTGCACGAAGCGTTAAACTTTAAAGTGCGTAACTCAACGCTGGTATTACAATCCTCGTGCATTTTTTCATCCGTCAAAAAATAACACGCGTAAAATGGACGCGCACAAACGCGTGTGCAGCAACGTTGCACGCAGAAATCAGTGTGCGGACCATTTTTTTCACGCGATTCAGCCAATCAGAATTAAGTTTTTGCGCCTGTCAAAGTCAATCTGCGCATATATGCTGCATCAATAAAAAAAACACACAAAACTTCTCAAATTTATTGGTTTGGTATGTGTAGAATGTGTAACTATACTTTGCTGCGTATTTTTTTTTGGGCTGGTGTATTAGGTTGATAGAAATTGCCATTAACACCAGCTTTTAGGAGTTGCTAAAATTATGCGCGCAAAGGCTGCGCGTTACAAACTGCGCATAGATTGTAATACCAACCGCGTACCAGCGCACAAATGCATTTGCGCTCACAATGTTAAGTATAGGACGCGCGCAGTACAGTACGCTCACGCAGCGTTCGCGCAGGTTCACCCGCGGTAGATGATTACGTGTGTTTGTTGCGCTGACAATGTAATACGACGTTCAGCGCAAAGGGTTTTGCCCCTCGCGTTAATGCGTTTTTGCGTGTACGAAGATTTGCATGAAGAATGTAACCGGACCCTAAATGTGCTAAGACCCCGCATACATATCATATTTTAAATTTCCTAGGCTGGTAATTTATATAAAACTTGATGCAATGACTTTAACATACGTGATTGTGAAAGTGGTTAACACTTCAAGAGAAAGAAAAAGTAAGTACGCCTCCCTGTCTTCTACCCTCTAAGAATCATTGAACCTAAACTTGTTAGTTCTGTAATTAGTGTTAGATTTGATTTTAGTATTATTGAGGGACCACAGGCAGTGAAGAAATGAAGAATAATAGGGCCATTTTGCAACTCCGTATAGATAACTAACACCATCCATCATATCAAAACCCGAGTTTCAGTCCAAGGGTTTACTGTTTATGAGTGCTTACAATTTTTTGGTATAACAGCCTTGTCATGATCTTCTTCCTCATGCAGATAATAAAATACATTTATCTTGATGGCCAGATAGTTAGCTGGACTGTCAGAGGGTGAAAAGGGACCAAACGGAATGTCCAAATGCTACACAGATTCACTGATGTAGCCACAATTACTTACCTTTCAGGATAGTCCAGAATTTCAAATATATAAGTTTAATACCGACAAGTCAAAACAAAACAGAACATTACTGCATATGATATACGTATGTATGTATGTGTAAGGTACCAGCGTGACAGGTAAGGTTCCGAACCCAGGATGCAGTGACACACGGAGACCAGGTTAGGGAAAACAGGGGTTTATTGTAGGATTCAGATAAATAATAAGTCCAGGTTATGTAGGATGCAGGGCAGAACTTAAAGATGAAAGAGACCAAATGGAATATGGAATCTTGGTGGATACGAGGGGATGCAGGAAACAATACAAGAAGACACAGAGGGCAGACACACGGAGGAGACTTACTGGGGATACGAGACAGGACAGGAAAAGGGCTGGATGGTTTCTTGAATGCTGGTATTTCAGGAGGCAGATGAAACAGCGGGAAACCAGGATGCAGGCAGGGCCGGTGCTAGTGTAAGGCAGCACAGGCGGCTGCCTTACTATTCTGGCTTTCTGCCAGTTGAGGGGCGGAAAAATCTGGACCACCCAGCGAGCGGAGGCCTTGCAAGGATCGGGCACAAGGTTTCCCATTTACTCGGCAGCGTGTGGGATCCCACTCCCACACGCTGCACCGGAAGTAAAGGCCCTGCGGGGCGGGGGGGGGCAGAGGAGGAGGAAGACGAGGCTGCCAGACCACAGCTCACATGGGAAGATGCTGGCCCCGCCCATCCACCCCCTTCCTCCTCACAGCAGCTAGCAGAGCCTCCCTCCCCTGCTCCTGTGCGGGAAGTGTCCAGCACGTGCAGGGTGGGGGGAGTGGAGAGAGACCAGCTGAGCTGTAACCACGGAGGCAGCTAGGGATTTGAATCCTAGGGTAAGTAGCAAGCAGGGGGTGTGAGTATGGGGGTGAGCATGGGGAGGTGGGTGTGTAAGCATGGAGTGTGTGTCTGTGTGTGTGAGCATGGGTGAATGAGAGCATTGGGTGTGTGAGCATGGGGAGGTGGGTGTGAGCATGGGGAGGTGGGTGTGAGCATGGGGAGGTGGGTGTGAGTATGGGGGTGGGTGTGAGTATGGGGTGGGTGTGAGTATGGGGGTGGGTGTGAGTATGGGGGGTGGGTGTGAGTATGGGGGTGGGTGTGTGTGTGGGGGAGGGGTGATGTATGTGTGTGTGAGCAGGGGTGATGTATGTGTGTGTGAGCAGGGGTGATGTGTGTGAGCAGGGGTGATGTGTGTGAGCAGGGGTGATGTATGTGTGTGTGAGCAGGGGTGATGTGTGTGAGCAGGGGTGATGTGTGAGCAGGGGTGATGTGTGTGAGCAGGGGTGATGTGTGCGTGTGAGCAGGGGTGATGTGTGTGAGCATGGGTGAATGAGAGCATTGGGTGTGTGTGAGCATGGGGAGGTGGTGTGAGCATGGGGAGGTGGGTGTGAGCATGGGGAGGTGGGTGTGAGTATGGGGGTGGGTGTGAGTATGGGGGTGGGTGTGAGTATGGGGGGTGGGTGTGAGTATGGGGGTGGGTGTGTGTGTGGGGGAGGGGTGATGTATGTGTGTGTGAGCAGGGGTGATGTATGTGTGTGTGAGCAGGGGTGATGTGTTGTGAGCAGGGGTGATGTGTGTGAGCAGGGGTGATGTATGTGTGTGAGCAGGGGTGATGTATGTGTGTGTGAGCAGGGGTGATGTATGTGTGTGTGAGCAGGGGGTGATGTGTGTGAGCAGGGGTGATGTGTGAGCAGGGGTGATGTGTGAGCAGGGGTGATGTGTGCGTGTGAGCAGGGGTGATGTGTGTGAGCATGGGTGAATGAGAGCATTGGGTGTGTGTGAGCATGGGGAGGTGGGTGTGAGCATGGGGAGGTGGGTGTGAGTATGGGGGTGGGTGTGAGTATGGGGGTGGGTGTGAGTGTGGGGGGTGTGTGTGTGTGTGGGGGAGGGGTGATGTATGTGTGTGTGAGCAGGGGGTGATGTGTGTGTGGTGTGTGAGCAGGGGTGATGTGTGTGAGCAGGGGTGATGTATGTGTGTGTGTGAGCAGGGGTGATGTGTGTGAGCAGGGGTGATGTGTGAGCAGGGGTGATGTGTGTGTGTGAGCAGGGGTGATGTGTGAGCAGGGGTGATGTGTGAGCAGGGGTGAAGTGTGAGCAGGGGTGATGTGTGAGCAGGGGTGATGTGTGAGCAGGGGTGATGTGTGAGCAGGGGTGATGTGTGAGCGAGCAGGGGTGATGTGTGTGCGAGCAGGGGTGATGTGTGTGTGAGCAGGGGTGAAGTGTGTGAGCAGGGGTGAAGTGTGTGAGCAGGGGTGAAGTGTGTGAGCAGGGGTGAAGTGTGTGAGCAGGGGTGAAGTGTGTGAGCAGGGGTGAAGTGTGTGAGCAGGGGTGAAGTGTGTGAGCAGGGGTGATGTGTGAGCAGGGGTGATGTGTGAGCAGGGGTGATGTGTGTGCAGGGGTGATGTGTGTGTGAGCAGGGGTGATGTGTGTGTGTGAGCAGGGGTGATGTCTGAGCAGGGGTGATGTGCGCGTGTGAGCAGGGGTGATGTGCGCGTGTGAGCAGGGGTGATGTGTGCGTGTGAGCAGGGGTGATGTGTGAGCAGGGGTGATGTGTGTGTGAGCAGGGGTGATGTGTGTGTGTGTGTGAGCAGGGGTGATGTGTGTGTGTGTGTGTGTGTGTGTGAGCAGGGGTGATGTGTGTGTGTGTGTGTGAGCAGGGGTGATGTGTGTGTGTGAGCAGGGGTGATGTGTGTGTGTGAGCAGGGGTGATGTCTGATCAGGGGTGATGTGCGCGTGTGAGCAGGGGTGATGTGTGTGTGTGTGTGTGTGTGTGTGTGTGTGTGTGTGTGTGTGATCAGGGGTGATGTGCGCGTGTGAGCAGGGGTATGAAATGAATTAAAAGGGAGAATGAATTGAAGGGGTGGAGGAATTGAGGGGGAGAATGAATTGAGGGGGTGAAATTAATTGAGGGGAAGAATGATGTGAGCTGGGGGCAAATTTACCCATGTGTGAGCTCTGGGGGCAAATATATCCATGTGTGAGCTCTGGGGGCAAATATATCCATGTGTGAGCAGGGGGCAAATATACCCATGTGTGAGCTGGGACAAATATACCCATATGTGAGTTGGGGCAAATATACCCATATGTGAGTTGGGGCAAATATACCCATATGTGAGTTGGGGCAAATATACCCATATGTGAGTTGGGGCAAATATATCCATATGTGAGCTGGGGCAAATATACCCATGTGTGAGCTCTGGGGACAAATATACCCATGTGTGAGCTGTGGTAAATATACCCATATGTGAGATGGGGGCAAATATACCCATATGTGAGCTGGGGGCAAATATACCCTTGTGAGCTGGGGCTATATATATATATCCATGTGAGCTGGGGGCAATATATATACCCTTGTGAGCTGGGGCAAATATATCCATGTGAGCTGGGGGCAATATATATATATATATGGACATGTTCTGGTCTGAGGTCTCTGTGTGTATATATATATTTATCTGGACATGTTCTGGTCTGTATATATGTATCTGAGTGGGCATGATATTGGTGAATACCTGAAAAAACGTATTGGTACTTGTACTCGGTCTTAAAGTGGTATCGGTGCGACACTAGAGTGTGTATATATGTATGTGTGCATATATAGAGATTATTATGGCACCTCTATCCTGATTGGCTTGACATGACACGGATGGGGGGGCACCAAAACGCACCTTCGCCTGACTAGACAAAAATGCTTGCACCGGCCCTGGATGCAGGGATCTAGGATGAAGTCTCTGGATGGCTCGGGAGACTTGATGCAGATGGGAAGCACAGGATAGCTTCTGGATCAGTGTGCTTGGCTTGCTGGCTCAGGAACCATAATGCAGAAGCATTGTATTCTGGGTGCTCCACCCTTAAGTAGGGATTAGTCTCTGTGTAGATTAGAGGCACCTGTTAGGTCTGCAGTCTGAGAGCAAGGTGGGACATAGGATACGCCGTCTTGTGGAAGTGCTGCCCTGCATTCAGGACAACGCAGCACCAGGTTTGCCTTTCTTCCTTTTACGACGGGCTTTACGTGGGGTGCTGGGGGGCTCCAGACAGGGGTCCTGACAGTATGTATGTATATGTGTATATGTGTATATATATATATATATATATATATATATTTCACAAAGCCACAGCAGTGTGAATGCCAACAATTATTTTCTAGTATAGTAATAAGGAGCAGCAAATTGCAAACATCACAAGTCTTTAACCATTAGTGGCTAAATTATTTTCACCTTATTGCTACACATGTATGTAGTGATTGATAATTAAATGTTGTCTTCATTGTATTGGTCACATGATTGTTTTTAACTATTAAACTATATAATAATGGGGATTTGGTCCCGGACAGAGTTAATTTCCTCAACTAATAATTTTCAAAGATTTATTCGACTAATTTTTTCAGTGACTAAAACCAGATTAAAAATAAATAAAAACTATGACGAAAATCCATTAACATTTTCTATTACTAATAAAAACTACACTAAAATATTAGAGAAGGACGATTTAGGAAGAGATCCAATCAGACCTAATCTCAAGTAAGAGAGAAATGATGAATTTTCTATTTTTAGATTACATGTGACACAACATTACAGTTAAAAGTGTTTTATATTTTCAAGTTGCACTTCTGCTTGAAACAATAAAGAATGTCATATGCAAGTTGCTATAAATCAGTATTTATGTTTCTTTGTGAGACTTGGTTTTATTAATTTTTTTATATAGACCTGTTAAATAGCATATGTGTTATGGATCCTTATACACAAGCTCGTACTTCCGTCCTTGCTAGTACCCGTTCTGCTGTACCAGGAGGTGATCGTACCCCCACAGAATAGACGTCACATAGACTGTGATTACTGCTGCTTGAATACCAAACTAAGAATGCCTTTTATTCAGAGGTTTTCAGCAACAGACACTCAAAAGTAAAAAAACACTCCTCAGCGTTTCCTTGCTGCAACCCCCCCCCCTCCACCATGGCCAACTCTGTTCTACAGACAAAGGCTGGGATCCAGTTCAAACCAGTTCCTGGTGGAAAGAGGGTTGGAAGCAGACAAATGGTTAGTTTGTAAGCTCTTGAGCAGGGTCCTCTCCTACTGTTCTGTGTGTCCCACTTGCATGCACATGTTATTCTGTCTTATGCATTGTAGAGTGCTATGGAACTTGTTAGCGCTTTATAAAAACTTGTAACTGTAACAGATACACACTTGGACAACAGCAAATCACACAACACTCTACCCTACATACAGGGTCAATGAAATGTATGAAAATTAAACGCAAATAAACATTGGGGTGGCTATTCCGTCAAAATATGTATCAACCATTTACCTGTATATACTAACAGGTTAGTAGATGTTTACTCCAGGAGTATATAATGAGTGCAAAAATTCTAGAAATGCTTAAATAATGTGTTACATTTTAAACCCATTAGATATTAGTTGACTACATCTACTCTAGATTTGGTTGACTAAAACTAGACCAAAATGAAAACCATTCAGACGATTAGAATATGACTAAAGCTAAATGGCATTTTAGTCAGACTATGACTAAATTTACATTAAAACTTGCTGTCAAAATTAACATTGGTCACAAAATATTGTGGTGCTTAAGTCGTAAAGTCAATATCCCCATCTTGACAGGTTCTATGTTTTTTAACCTAATGACTGCGCTTATGGGATGAACTTATTGCGGACAAATTCCTGCCTGGAGCACCCTGCAAGTCACTGTTTAAATATATGTAATAATGAATGCCCAGGCTTTACAGAAACTAAATTTTGGGTTGAAACTTTGCCTTACTCTTTTCTTTTGTAGGATGATGCTTTAATAAAGGTTCAACAGGCAAATGTGTTTCAGAACAGTCTAGGCAGGTGCTTGTGACATTTGCTGGGCATACTTGACATTGCAAATTATACCCATGGAGAAAAGGTTGTGACTGGAAATCAGAAACCTTCCATTTTTTATTCCTGACAGACATAAATGCTTAGCACTTAAATGACTGAAAGAGTTAGAATTGGAAAGACATAGCTACAGGTTATATGCTCAGTTGGACAGTCCTGTACAAATAAATTAGTAGTGTTATTTCATATGAGGTCTGGCTTGTTGGAGGTACAGTTGTGTTCAAAATTATTCAACCCCCAATGCTGTAAAGGGTTTTAGGGAATTTAGTGTACATTTGTAATTGTATTCAGAATGAAATCCTACAAGGACTTTTTAAAGAACCATATACAACTAAAATTACATCAATTGGTTTTGTAATACAGTAGTAAATGTTTCTTTTGTGAATTCTTCATTGACACAATTATTCAACCCCTTAAAGACTACCACTCTGAAGAACAGAGGTTCATTCAAGTGTTTTCAATCAGGTATTGAAAACACCTGTGGATGTCACGGAGCAGCAATAAAGCATAATAAGCACCAATTAGGCAGCTTTAAAGTGACTGTGATACTCAGCTCCTTCTAGACATTTACTGGTGTGGTTACAAACATGGTGAAGTCAAGAGAATGGTCCAGGAAGATAAGAGAAGAGGTGATTACTCTTCACAGGAAGGGCAATGGCTATAAGAAGATTGCAAAGATGTTAAACATACCAAGAGAGACCATAGGAAGCATCATTCGCAAATTCAAGGCAAAGGGCACTGTTGAAACGCTACCTGGTCGTGGCAGAAAGAAGATGCTGACTTCGACTGCTGTGCGCTACCTGAAGCGTAGAGTGGAGAAAAGTCCCCGTGTGACTGCTGAGGAACTGAGAAAAGATTTGTCAGATGTGGGTACTGAAGTTTCAGCTCAGACAATACGGCGCACACTGCGTAATGAAGGCCTCCATGCCAGAACTCCCAGGCGCACCCCCTTGCTGTCTCCAAAGAATAAGAAGAGTCGACTGCAGTATGCCAAAAGTCATGTGGACAAACCACAGAAGTTTTGGGATAGTGTTCTGTGGACTGATGAAACAAAATTAGAACTGTTTGGGCCCATGGATCAACGCTATGTTTGGAGGAGGAAGAACAACGCCTATGAAGAAAAGAACACCTTGCCTACTGTGAAGCATGGCGGGGGGGGGGTCAATCATGCTTTGGGGCTGTTTTGCTTCTGCAGGTACAGGGAAGCTTCAGCGTGTGCAAGGTACCATGAGTTCTCTTCAGTACCAGGAGATATTGGATGACAATATGATGCAGTCCGTCACAAACCTGAGGCATGGGAGACGATGGACCTTTCAACAGGACAATGATCCCAAGCATACCTCCAAGTCCACTAGAGCATGGTTGCAGATTAAAGGCTGGAACATTTTGGAGTGGCCATCGCAGTCACCTGACTTAAATCCGATTGAGAACCTCTGGTGGGACTTAAAGAAAGCAGTTGCAGTGCGCAAGCCTAAGAATGTGACTGAACTGGAGGCTTTTGCCCATGACGAATGGGCGAAGATACCCGTAGATCGCTGCAAGACACTTGTGTCAAGCTATGCTTCACGTTTAAAAGCTGTTAGTACTTATAACTGTAAAAGGATGTTGTATAAGATTGAATGTCACTTGGGGGTTGAATAAAACTGATAATGATGTGAGCACAGAAAAGACATTTGTGGTTATTTCATTATAAATGTTATGTTATATTTGTCTGACCTACACGTGCCTCTTTGATTTAATTGTAAGCAAGATGACTGAATGATCAAAATCAATGTCAAACTGGCCAAAACACTCAATTTCAGTGGGGGTTGAATAATTTTGAACACAACTGTACATCCTGTGAGATTAAAGACACTTACAGGTCAATTTACTAAAGGGTAAAGACTGGAGAATTGTCAGGAGAAGAGAACAATCTCGACCAAACAGCCAATTTGGAAACTGAGAATTTTTCTGGTTTGGCTATTTTGACCCTGGGTTTTTCACTTTTCCTGCCAATTCTCCTTTAACGAAAAGACCTGTAAGTAATATTCATTTTAACTGTAATTATAATTAATTCAAATTAAAATAGAGGAATTAGAAGATCGTTGTGAATGAATGTATTCATTCATCTTACTACTCAATTGAAAATTCCTCCTATTTTTTTGAGTCACTTGAGTTAACTGGAAAAAACATCACATTGTTTGGTTCTCTATTCTTCTTCTTTCTGAACTCCAGCAATAATAGAGATAGGAAAGGTTTACATGTCGGACACAGGTAATTATTCAACCTAAATTAAGCCATTTGATCTTAAGCCAACACAGCACTTTCAGGATGAGGTCAAACTGGAGGACAAATATCTACTCAGTTTAACACGACTTGGCCAAGCTGCCTCCATGAATTCATGTCAATAATGCAATAATCCATTTGTAATGCAAAAATATTACGGCTGGTGTTTTCACCCAATTCAATGCCTAATGTAGACATGATAGAGCTCTATCTCCAAGTGATAGTGGTAGCATTTTCCCACAATTTTGGAATAGAAAAATATATATTTTTTGCATAAATCATATTGTTGATTCAAGTAGATTACATCTTACTTATAATTTACTTCCATATGTCAATGTCATCTGCATACACAACGAGAAAATAATTTACTGTCGTCATTTAGCTGTCACTTTAGAATCAACATTTTCTTTTACAGATTTGAAGGATGTGCTCAAAAATGGAGAAAAGGAGTGAAAGATGGAGAGAAGTAAGCAAGGATGAAAAGAAAGGGGGGGGAAAGAAGAGGAGGATACGATGGAGAGGAGGCATGAAAGATGGAGAGAGAAGGAAAGAAACGTTAAAGGATAAAAGAAATAGGCTGAGAAAAGGATTGAGAGGAACATCCTCATGACTTATGTTCAGCAGTTGGAAACAGACACATACGACATGAAAACTGTTGAGTACAGTATGTGCATGTCAAAATTTTGGGCCCAGAGACTCTTTAAATCAAAGGTGTGAGGCCCCGGTGAACAGCAGCCTAAGATCACTTTTTCACTAAAATGGGTTATTCGGAGAGCACCAAAATGCCACCAACATTTCGTGCTCTCTCGTTCGTCAAACTTCAGCGAGTTAAATTTGCCGAACCTGCAGTGAATTGCAGGGTCCCCAAAGTGCGGTGAATCGAACTGCCGAACGTATCTTCAAACTGTTGTAAAACCACCAAATGGAATTAGAAAACCACCGCAAAACCGCCAACTGAATTGAAAAACCACCGAATCGATCCAAAACAAATTTGAATGCATCCGACGATCTGCAGAACAGACAGCCGACCAGCCGCCAGAAAAAGCCGCAAGCCAACAGGGTTAAAAAAAAAAAAAAAAAATGCACCTTTTAAAACGAGTTTTTTTTTTTTACAAAAATGAGTGCATGAAAATGCAAGGAAATAATATTATAAAGGTCCTATGAATAATAATTTATTATTTATTTACTTGCAAAGAATTTTACCAGGAAAGATACATTGAGATTTCTCTCGTTTTCAAGTATGTCCTGGATAATAAAAAGGTCTGTTAAAGAAATAAAAATTTAAAAAAAAACATGTAAAAAAAATCTGAATTAAAAATTTCGCTGAAAAAAATCCTGACAAATGCCTAATAAATAAATAAATAGACTTTTTGCTGAAAATGACAATAAAAGGTTGAATACATATTTTGAAAAGAGAAATTTTGAATAACCCCTATAATGTAAATAATCATGCCTTACGCTTTAATCTACATAAAACGATTTTCAAGTGCCTAGGGTGGCCCTTTGATGCTGTCATGGTGCTTACATGTGTAACGCATAGTTTAGGAATTTATTTTCCTGTATGTCCTGCATCTTCCATGAGTTTGTCATGTTTAAACATGATTATCTGCAAGGTATATGCAGATCAGCTAATGAGCTCCTGTGTGGAGAGGATGCACCTTGTATATAAAAGTTCTCCGCACCACGCTGAGCTGTGTGCTAGTTTCCTTCGCCTCCTGCCAGTCATCGCTGCAGTATTTGCCTATAGCAGATGCAGCGTGGCACAATGCAGTATGGAAAAACAGATGTGCAGACACGACTGGGACACCTGCCCATAGCCAGCTCTAGATAAAGAAGAACAGCTCTCCGTCCTGCGATGCTTAATGTAAGCCTTGGTGTTTTCTACCATTAACCATTACGACGTGATTGAGAGAAGATTAAATTCAGCACAATTTCTGTCATCTGCGAAACTTCCCGTTTATGGATACTGGCGTCAGGACCAAAAAAACAGAGCGTGTCAGCAAAATGCTCCAAATGTAAACTAAATTATCTGCATTTGCTTGTGATAAATGTTTTTCAGGATCCTTTCTGAGCGTGAGACTGGGGTATTATACATAGGATGCACGTTAAAGAGACCGAAAAAAGGGTAAATCGCCTGGTATTTGCACTATTTAAATCAGTTCAAGTTATTTCAAGTATTTTCCAAAGTGCTTTGCTCCTTTACCTACTTTCGTGAATGTGCCCACAGAGGGTCACATTACAATCTTGACGTTAACGTTAACGCTCACTTGCGTGAGCAATAACACAGGGGCGTCACTACGTGGGGGTGGGGGGTGCGGCCCGCACCAGGTGACACCCGCCTTTAGGGTGACACCGTCACCCTAAGGGCAGGTGTCTCACCCTACGCCGCGTGTTCGCTCCCTGCGATCGTCCGAAGCTATGCAGCTTCGGCGCTCGCCTGGGGGAAACCCGTCACCAGCCAATTGCGGCTGGTCACGTGGCTCCCCCAGGCAAGCGCCCAGGCTGCACGCCGCAAGACGCTCAGAGGGAGCGAACACGCAGCGGCAGGAGGTGAGCTGGGGGCTGGGCCATTATCCATGAGCTGCTGGGGCCATTATCCATGAGCTGCTGGGGCTTTATCCATGAGCTGGGGCATATCCATGAGCCTGGGGCAGTATCCATGTGCTGGGGCATATCCATGAGCTGGGGGCAGTATCCATGTGCTGGGGACAGTATCCATGTGCTGGGGCATATCCATGAGCTGGGGGCATTATCCATGTGCTGGGGCAAATCCATGAGCTGTGGCATTATCCATGAGCTGGGGCAATATCAATGAGCTGGGGCAATATCAATGAGCTGGGGCATATCCATGAGCAGCTGGGGCATAATCCATGAGCTGGGGCAGTATATCCATGAGCTGGGGCATATCCATGAGCTGAGGGCATTATCCATGTGCTGGGGCAGTATCCATGAGCTGGGGCAATATCCATGAGGTGGGGCATTATCCATGAGCTGGGGCATTATCCATGAGCTGGGGCAATATCCACGAGCTGCTGGGGCAGTATCCATGAGCTGGGGCAGTATATCCATGTGCGGGGGCAGTATCCATGAGTTGGGGCAGTATCCATGAGCTGTGGCATATCCATGAGCGAGGGCATTATCCATGAGCTGGGGCATTATCCATGAGCTGGGGCAGTATATCCATGAGCTGGGGCATTATCCATGAGCTGGGGCATATCCATGAGCTGGGGCATATCCATGAGCTGGGGAATTATCCATGAGCTGGGGCATATCCATGAGCTGGGGCAATATCAATGAGAGGAGCTGGGGGCATAGCCATGAGAGGAGTTGGGGCAAAATCCATGAGAGGAGCTGGGGCATTATCCATGAGAGCAGCTGGGGCAGTATATCCATGAGAGGAGCTGGGGCAGTATATCCATGAGAGGAGCTGGGGCATTATCCATGAGAGGAGCTGGGGCAGTATATCCATGAGAGGAGCTGGGGCAAAATCCATGAGAGGAGCTGGGGCAATATCCATGAGAGGAGCTGGGGCAAAATCCATGAGAGGAGCTGGGGCAATATCCATGAGAGGAGCTGGGGCAATATCCATGAGAGGAGCTGGGGCAATATCCATGAGAGGAGCTGGGGCAGTATCCATGAGCTGGGGCAGTATCCATGAGCTGGGGCATATCCATGAGCGAGGGCATTATCCATGAGCTGGGGCATTATCCATGAGCTGGGGCATTATCCATGAGCTGGGGCATATCCATGAGCTGGGGCATATCCATGAGCTGGGGCATATCCATGAGCTGGGGCAATATCAATGCGCTGGGGAATTATCCATGAGCTGGGGCATATCCATGAGCTGGGGCATATCCATGAGCTGGGGAATTATCCATGAGCTGGGGCATATCCATGAGCTGGGGCAATATCAATGAGCGGAGCTGGGGGCATAGCCATGAGAGGAGCTGGGGCAAAATCCATGAGAGAAGCTGGGGCATTATCCATGAGAGCAGCTGGGGCAGTATATCCATGAGAGGAGCTGGGGCAGTATATCCATGAGAGGAGCTGGGGCATTATCCATGTGAGGAGCTGGGTCAGTATATCCATGAGAGGAGCTGGGGCAAAATCCATGAGAGGAGCTGGGGCAAAATCCATGAGAGGAGCTGGGGTAATATCCATGAGAGCTGCTGGGGCATATCCATGAGAGCTGCTGGGGCAATATCCATGAGAGCTGCTGGGGCATATCCATGAGAGCTGTTGGGGCATATCCATGAGAGCTGGGGCAGTATCCATGTGTGCTGGGGGCAGTATCCATGAGAGCTGGGGCAGTATCCATGTGTGCTGGGGGCAGTATCCATGAGACCTGGGGCAGTATCCATGTGTGCTGGGGGCATATCCATGAGAGCTGGGGCAATATCCATGTGTGAGCTGGTCTGGGCCAATATATCCATGTGTGAGCTGAGGCACAATATATCCATGTGTGAGCTGAGGCGCAATATATCCATATGTGAGCTGGGACAATATATATCCATGGGTGAGCTGCTGGGGGCAATATATAATTGTGAACTGGGGCAATATATCCATATGTGAGCTGGGGGCAATATATATCCATGGGTGAGCTGCTGGGGGCAATATATCCAGAGCTGCTGGGGGCAATATATATCCATGTATGCTTTCACTGCCTTCGAACAAGCACTGTATGTTGCATATTGGCAAGCATTTCAGACTGTGTTTTTTGCATTCTTTTGGATCAACAGCATGTGGGAGAGGCTGAACCCGATGGACGCATGTCTTTTTTCAGCCTATATAACTATGTAACTATGTAACTATGTAACCGTACTTGCTGGCAGTTGGCAAAAATTTGTGTGAGCATATGAGAGTGCTCCACAGCAATAAACCTCACAGTAATGTGCACTGTGTGTATGAGCATTCAGTGTTATATGGGAGTACTGATTTAGGAGTAAGAGTAGTTAAAAAAAAATCCGTAAAACTCGGGGGGGGGTGACACCATAAGTTACCGCACCGGGTGACACCAACCCTAGTGACGCCACTGCATTAACGTTTGCTGCGGTGTCTACTGCATATTACGATCCAAACGCAAACGGGTTAAGTAACCCGTTTGCGTTTGGTATCTTGCGCTGTTCAGCACGAGGTTACTGTACTTTGTGCTCCCTATACTTAACATGGGGAACACAAAGTGTTAATCAGCGTTAGTATTACAATCTACTAGCACTGATTAACGTCTGGCTCTGGTCAGCAAAAAGTTAACCACAGCCTGGACTTGATCACTTCTGCAGAATCCGTTAACACCAACCTAAAAAAAACAAAAAACAGAATGCTATACTTTCCTCCTGTTCTGCGGCGAGGACCGCGGTTCCAACCGCCTCCTCTGTCCGACGGGAGCAGGGCAAGACTGGGGGAAAAAAGTCCCCCCAGTCTCTCCCTGCGTATCACTACGCCGACCGGCCGGATCTTGCGAGGCGAGATCCGGCTGGTCATGTGACCGGCAGGGGGAAACTCAATGGAGTACTATGGAGTACAATCAGAGCTCAGCATGAAGATGAGGCATGGGGCAGAGCTTTAACCAAGCTCTGATTGGTTAAAGTCTTGCATCGACTTTAACCAATCAGAGCTTGGTTAAAGCTCATCTTCATGCTGAGCTCTGAAGGACAGGGACAGCTGCAGGACAGGTGAGATACGGGGGCCAGGGGCCGCAGCCACAGGTCTCCTAAATGTACCGGCAGCCGCCGGTACATTTAGGAGACCTGTGGACGCATTTTTTATTATGGAATGTCCGCGATCGAACAAACCACAAACATCCCATAATGAGTATAGAATAGTGGTCATGGTTTTTAGCGGTTAAGAATTCATTTGTGACTTTGGTGAGGTCAGTTTCCATTGAGTGTAGGGGACGAAAGCCTGATTGCAAAGGGTCATGTAGGGAATTAGAGGACAGGAAGAGGGTGAGGCGGTTGAAAACTAGTTTTTCCAAGAGTGTAGGGAGTTTTAGTAAACAGAAGCAGGGATACAGGATGGTAGTTGGAATCAAGGAAGGGTTTCTTTAGTATAGCGGTAACCTGTTTGTGTTTAAAGGCAGATGGGAAAGAGCCGGGGGAAAGAGAAAGGTTGAAGATGTATGTGAGAGCAAGGGTGAGGAAGGAGGAGAGTAGAGGTAATAAAAGGGAATGAGGTCAAGTGGGCAAGTAGTGTGCCATGAAGAGGACAGTAAGGAACAGACTTCCTCCTCTGTCAAAAAATTAATGAAAAGTGAACAGTATCAAAATTTGCTGTAGGGATTCTACAACAGATTTATAGTCTATGTCCTGCCAGTGGTTTTATGGAAAATCACCTGGTATTGAAAGGTTTAACAAACCGCTGGTATTGAACTTTGTCTGTCTCTCTATTTATCGATCAACAGGCATTTTCCTGATTTACAAACATAATTTATTTTGTAAATATTGCAAGTTATTTCTAAGAGTTTATGTATTTCTTCCTCTTGATCTAAACATGTTCCTTTGACTAAATTACTAAGCAGCTCATATGACTTAAAACAAGTGTGAAGCACCTCCGAAATAATGTGATGCACATAGCAGTGCACAGCAGACGCAAGCGTCGATGCAAGGCTGGTAATTAATGCGGATGTGCATGCATTAGGAACATTCTGGGCCACATTACAATCCTAGCGTTAAAACGTGGGAGCAAGGGAAGAAAAATTGCACCCGCAGTTTTCCCCCTTGAGCCGCGTTTTAATGCTGGAATACAATGCAGACGCAAAAAATGCTGCTTGCATTGTTTGCGGGCGCTACCGCCCCTCGATGATCACGGCATCGCTGAGTCCTTCACCTGACCTGGACTTTGCCCAATCAGGGCTCAATATTGAATTAGAGCCCTAATTTGGCAAAGTCCAGGTCAGGCGCAGGACTTTGCCCAATCAGATCATTCAGCATGAAGACGTGGGGCAGAGAGGAACCACGGCCAGACAGACCGGAGGAGCTGACGGACAGGGGAACAGGAGGCCGGGACAGCTGCAGGACAGGTGAGTTACGGGGGCTGGGGGCCGCAGCCACAGGTCTCCTAAATGTACCGGCAGCCGCTGGTACATTTAGGAGAACTGCGAACACATTTTGCGTGTTCGGCCCCCATTGACTAACATTGTGTTCGAGTTCGTATTCGGACGTTCGTCTGTTCGGATACGAACCGAACACAAAGGTGTTCGGCTCATCACTACTGATAATCAGTTAGCCCAGTGGTCTGGTTTGCTAGATATGTGAAGCCCAGCCCAGGTGATATGATTTGCTGCTCAGTGATTGCAGAATTCAGTCTGTATTTCCCCAAGGTGATCTGCAAAATCTGGCCTGTTAGGGGAACTTGAGGACCGCGGTTAGGAACCACTGAGTTAGCGGCTCTCACATATTATGTGTTGGAATACTAACATAGTAACTGAATGATAATAAAGCTGGAATAGGAAGCTGCTAATTTTTTATGGCTCAGACAAAATTCTGCCATTAGAGGCTCCCTACTGCAAGAAGTGTCTGAGAACTACAGCTAAGGGATATGAGGGTACATACTGCGTAAAGGTACAAACTTTCTAAAAGAAGTCATGCTTTGGCAAGTCTAGCAGATGTTTATGATGATAACTAAAGTCCAACGAGAGAAGTAGTGGTGGTGATAGTCCCTCCGCTCTTATTGGACGCTGCATGTTATCTTAAAGATGAAGAAGAGTTTGATGGCTGTAAAGGTTCTTTCATTAAACTTGTAGACACAAAGGGGACCATTGTTGGAGGGGACCATTAAGCATAATATGACTCTATTGTTATTAATAGTGATACTTACCACTATTAAGGAAACAAAAGGTAATTCTAAGCATATGATTACAAAACACTGCACTTAATATACAATTTTGACCATTTTTAAAGCCAACATATCTTCACATATACCATGAGGAGGTATTGGTTCTTTTGAATTAATACCCATATTTATTCCCATTATGTCTCTTAAAAAAGTAAAATAAATAAAATGTTATATACTGTATATATATACACATACTTTTTTGCAAGTTAGACCAGAGACATACAATTGTCAAGTTCTACCATCAGACAATGTCACAGTTGCTTGTACACTTTACCCATCACAGGTATCCATATGTTTCAAACTCTCCAAGCGAGGAGAAAGTTAAATCCGATGCTCTGGGAAATAAGGAGTTTTTGAGATTAGAACTGCGTACCTCTTTTTCTGGCTCTGCTGCCCTCTGTCACATCACATCTGAAGCTAGCGGGAGGTTTTTCTTCTCATTGTACGGAACTTTGTAATAGAACAAAACCAGCAAACCATTCAAAGGCTCAGATACACACAGAGCTCCAAAAGGGAGATCAATGAAGCTCAGAACAGGGCTTATTAGTCGGGATTTAACGAAGCGTGTAACAAAATGGCAAGGAAATAAAAAATGCGCTTTACACGTCTCTCCCAGTATATGCCAGCCTGAGGCCGAGGGTCGCACAGATTGTTTCAAAACCATCTCTCTGGAGCTTTTTCCTTGCCCCTGAGTTCAAATGTTTCATTCAAAAAGTACAGAAAATGGAAATTCTGTGTAAGTTATAGAAATATTCTCTCAAACAATACATTTTCATTAGAGTATTTTTCCCTACTAATTATAGGTGCACTGTTACATGCAGAGATTATTTGTCACATTATACAGCTATAAATCCAGGTGGTACGTTGGGATGAAACTGCATATTTGTTATTTTTTGCTCTTTATTGTGTGGATACAAGGGGATTGTCCTGAGCGAGCACAGGGCCGGTGCTAGACTATATTGCGCCCTAGGCAAGACAAGCTACTTGCACCCCCCCCCACACTGTGCACGGGCACACCCACACTGCAGGGGGGGACCCACACTGTGCACGGGCCACACACATTCGGTGCCCATCTTACCCCTCCACTGGTCAGGCCCAGGGGTTCGGCCTGTGCCTCTTTCTTTCCTCTGCCTCTTTCATTCTTTCCTTTGTACCTCTTTTTCCACCTTTTCTTTCACCTGCCTCTTTCCTTCATGCCTTTCTTTCTCTCTCCTGTGCCTTTCTCTTCTGTCACCTTTCTTTCATCTGCCTCTGGTGGTCCCTGCACGTCATCTGGTGGTGCCTGCGTGACACCATAAGACTCCCACCTTCTGCACCACTAGTGGAGGTTTGCGAGCCGCCACTGCCGGCTACATGAGCTGCACAGGAGGAACAAGTACAATAATGAAACCCAGGTTGGGGCAGGCTGCGCCCCTAGGTGTCAGTGCGCCCTAGGCGGTTGCCTAGCTTGCCTAGTGGGAGCACCGGCCCTGAAGGAGCACCAGACATAGGGCCATATTCCGACCAAGCCATTAAACTCAACAGCTCACTCACTAATCATAACAGTGCTTGTCCCGTTTCATTTGAGCCGCAAACTTCCCTTTAATGGCTCGACTATTGCAGCTCCCTGCTGTAAACCAAAATTTCCTATGTTTTAAATAGGAATCATTAATTTGCGGCAAGCTGGAGAATAACAAATCTGTTTCAAGGTCACTCAATATTCTCTACTCAAGCCTGTATTTAAGAAAAAATTACAACGTATCAAAAAAATAAAGGGCCATATTATGATCATAAGTATAGTATAGTATCATAAGTATAAATAAAGTATAATAATAATCATTACGCTAAAACGGGGACGCTAAGAAGCACCTGCAGGTTTCTCCTTTTCGTCCCTGTTTTAGTGTGAAATTACGGTGCAGGCGCTAATCCAGCAACCTGCACTGTAACATGGCGCAAAGCCTTGGGATGCTCGCAGCAACGCTAAGCACCGCTGCGAGCATCCTCTCCATGGATTCCATTGAGGTTAACGCTGCCGGTCACATGACCTGCAGGATCTCGCCTCACAAGATCCGGCAGGTCGGCTTAGGATTCGCAGCAGGAGACTGGGGAACTTTTTTCCCCTGGTCTCTCTCTGCTCCCGGTGGCCAGAAGAAGCGGATGGAGCCGCTGGTCTAGCCACGGGATGGAAAGTGAGCATCTGATTTTTGCTTTTATTTTTGGCTGGTGGTGACAGAAAAGCAAAGTTTTACCCAATATCCCAGGTAGACATTTGAATCCCTCTGGTTTTTTCCAGCGGGATAGTTGTATTCTCACACAGGTGAGCGCTAACGTTAGCGTTATCAATGTAATAGGGCTTGAAATGTTCTTATTTTGTTTATTTTATGTTCCTGATATTTTCCATGCATATTGTTTTTCAACTTGTATATTTAGAAAAGAAAATAATTTACTCTATATGTGTCACCGGGTGCATCCATGGTGTGATCTTTTCTGATGTAAACTACCCCCCCCCCCCGTCACACACACACATTATCTTTACATCACTTGGTCCTCACTTTGTGGTTTTGGCCATATAATGGAGTCTGTGAGTCAGGCAGTCGTCTCACATCATTGTATTGTGTGGGATGTATTTAAAGGACATCAGCAGCGGGCAGATTAGAAGTCTTTTAAACTCCCTGTCATATCTCATTCAGCTGCCATCTCTTATCTCAGGTAGCCTAGAGAACAATAGCCTAATCTAACAGGGTAATTCAAAGAGAATCGAAAAGTCACCGCACGTTCGGTGACTTTTCGTTCTCTTCAATTCGGTTTGTTTTGCCGATCCCATTTCGGCGACCCTGCGGTGTATTCAGCAAACACCACAGGGTCCCCGAATTGCAGGGAAAGGCCGCTGCAAACCCGACGAAAACTAATTGCAGAACACGGCGAATGCACTCCGAAAACCCGCAAAAACATCTGGATTAACCCGCCGAAAACACCGGAAAAACCCGAGCAGGAGCCGATCACATGCAGCGCAGCCGCCAGAAAAAGTCGACACCAAAGACAAAGGCAGTGACTAAATTAGAAAAACAATTTGCTTGAATGTCTGAAACGTGAAACGCTGTTTGCAAAGAAACTACTGCGCAAAAATGTTTGAAATTTACATATGAGGTCCAGGGAATGATAATAAAAAGGGCTGTTACAGAAAAAATAAGTAAACGTTAAAAAAAAATCGGAATTATTTAAAAAAAATAAAAATCCAGAAAAATGCTTAAAATATCCTATAAAATCTATAAATAAAGAGACTCTTTACTGCAGAATTTTATAATGAACGGTTTATTAGATATTGATTTAAAACGGGAATATTTTTAACATTGAAGCCTATGGGATTCACCTGAATAAACCTGCCGAATTAAACCACCGAATGTCAGAGCATTTCGGGAACCTTTCACTGCTGGTTTGTGTTCTCTGTGTAGACGAAGCATTGCTTCTCTATGGGGATTCACTGCCCTCGAATAGGCACCGAACAGGCACCGTATGCGCAGGCAATTCGCCAGGATTTGGCGAATTGCCTGCTCTCTGAATAGCCGAATGGCCAAGAAAGGTAACCGAATGCTGATTTTCAGCGTTCAGTTACCTTTCTCCAGCCATTCGGATCTCTTTGAATTACCCTGTAAGCATTTCATCCTCCACCTCATTAACTGTTACATATTGTAGATGAAATAAGAGCCACAAAGCAAAGCTTTTGGTTAATGTTGCATCATGGGAAAAATTCCAGAAAATGGAACCGGGAGATAAAATAACAAATTTTATTTTTCCCTTTTACATGCAAAAAAATCAGGAGCATGTGTGTTATAATGTGGTTTTATTTGTAATTCACAAGTAATCTAGTAACAGTTTATGTAAGTGGTAGAGTCCCATTAACAGGAAATATATGAGCAAAAACTCTCTACTACTCACATTTTGCTCTGGTCCCATGATGCACAGGATGGCATAATCTACCATCACCTACTCTTATCCCTGGCATTGGATTAATGGATTTTATCACCTGCAAAGGGAAACCAGGTATATATAAAAGGTATTTATATTGTTTTACCTATACTACTATAACACGATAAGATAAGGATCTTCATAATGTTATGTAATATATGTTTCAAGGTATTGTGCTTTATTATTATTAGCATCCTTTAAGGTTTTTTTTTAGAGTGGTTTGCTATATAATTTGGGAAAGTAAAGTAATAACAAACGTAAGATGATATAAACATGATGAACAATTGATCTGACAGCAACATAACTCTACACCAGTGACCCCTAAAAAGATAGTTCAACCCATAGCTAAACGGTTTGCTATGTGAATGATGCCACCTTGTTGACACCTGAAAAACGATGCAATAAAAATGACACCAATTTGAACGTGACACTCCAGTTCAGACGATTCCGGATTCAACGCCTTTTTAAGTTATGCTGCCAGATGAACTAACGTGGCAGCATAACTAACAGTGATTTAAAACAAGGGTCCCTATTCTGGTTTGACCAGAAACAAGGAGGCACATATTCAAAAAATCCCTATGAGCCGTTAAGACATTTTGGCTTCCTAACACCAGACATTTTTTCAGTTAGCCACTATATTAGTGGTTGGACTCGAAATAATTGTGTGTCGATTTAAAATATCGACAGTGGCTCTACTGGTATTCTCTGCGGGTGTCCAAAGGTCTCCATGGAAAGTTGCATGAGACCTGCTTATTTGTGAATTCACAGGATTGCGATTTCCAGTGGAAGAAAACTTGATTCTGCTCTTTCCTTCATCCCCCACATTCAATCGCTTTCCTCCTCCTCCTGCCGCTGCCAACTACGTAATATTTCCAGAATTCAACCTTTTCTTTCTGCTGACACCACAAAGCAACTCATCCACGCCCTTGTAATCTCCCCACTTGACTACTGTAATAATCTTTTAGCTGGCCTCACTCTCTCCCGCATCTCCCCCCTACAATCAATTCTAAATGCGTCTGCCAGGCTCATCCACCTCACCCACCACTCTGTCTCTGCAGCTCCTCTCTGCGAATCCCTTCACTGGCTCCCCATCCACTGCAGAATTAAATTCAAAATCCTTACCCTGACCTTCAAAGCTCTCACTAACTCAGCTCCCCACTACTTGTCCTCACTAATCACCAAATACACCCCAGCCCGCTCCCTAAGATCAAACAGTGACCTGCGCCTAGCTTCTCCCTGCATCACCTCTTCCCATGATAGACTGCAGGATTTCTCACGCGCAGCCCCCATCCTCTGGAACACTGTCCCTCGTACTGTCAGACTTTCCCCTAGTTTCTCTTCCTTCAAACGCTTCCTTAAGACTTTCCTATTTAGGGAAGCCTACCACCCAACTCACTGACACAACCATCAATGACTCTCACCTTGCAGTCCATCACTCTCACCTTGCAGTCCACCACTCTAACCTTGCAGTCCACCACTCTCACCTTGCAGTCCACCACTCCCACCTCGCAGTCCTCTCCTCCTGTTTCCACCAGCAACCCTTCTAGATTGTGAGTTCCCACAGGCATAAGGCCCTCTTTTCCTCCTGTATTGGTTTGTCAAACGATGTTCAATGTATTGTAACCCTGTCTGTATTGTGCCCATTGTACAGCACTGTGGAATAGGCTGGTGCTTTATAAATAAAGCATAATAATAATAATAATAATAAAAAAGAGATTTATCTGTACCCTTGCTTTACAGTGAGAGGAGGTGATGGATCATGCACTCCTCGTTGACATGGGATTAAAAGCATATTTTAATTGAATTTATTTACATATTTTTGGAAGTGCTAAGTGACTTTAGAGGTGCAAAATAACTAAATTAAATCCAGGTCTTGGGCGAAAGGTTATTTTTTGGCTCAAGCAATGAGTGAGAGACTGAGCATCTCTCGTTATTCTTTGGCTGTCACTACCCTTGAGCTGCCTATATACAATAAAGGGTAAATGTACAGTAATCTGTCACACAAGCCAAGCCACAAAAGCAGTTAGATTTAACAGCACGCTCATTAATGTAAGAGGTCCGAGTGCATTCAGGGCCAAGAGGCATTAAAAAAAAATAAAGAAAATCTCAAATTCACAAACACCTTTTCTGAACATTGCTTATTGTACAACTCACAACATTTCTTTGAAAGGGTTATTCAATGGATCATGTATGGCTGAATGGAAAATCAATGTTAAAGAGTATGATAGGGCTGGTTGTTTTATATTAATATTGCTGCATTTAATGCTTTACGATATGACACGCACCATTGTATCACAAGCCTGAGTGATCGTACTGATCACAATTATAACACCTTTACTGTAAGGCTGAATAAGTGAAAGCTGCCAGCCCCATACTGACACAAACAATAAGTATGTACTTTGCCCCATGTATATTAACATCTTAACTTTGCCCCGTTAGCATTGTGTCTGTTTTTAATAAGGAAATTAAATATCGGTGGTTCCATCACTCCAGGCTGTACATGCATTGTGTAACTCAGCTGTTGGTTTAAATGAATTTCAATTGACTGATTTGAACCATTAATATTTCTGTCATCTTTGATTATGCAGAGTGACATCGTGCATGATATAGAATAATCTGAAGTGACAATACATAGCGGGATCAGGAAAGGTGCTTGGGGCACGTGTTAGAATGAAGGTCCTGGATGCTGAAATCAGGCGATGAAAACAAAGGCAGGAGATAGAGAATATATTCAGGTTAAAATCACAGTTGCGTCAGTTAATCATTCCAAATGGGCTTTCCAAGGGCCATGTCTGTACTTTCTAGGAAAAAAGCTAAAAATCTTACGGATGTATTAAAAAATGGTTCAGAAGAGAGTAAGAAAATTATATATATATATATATATATATATATAATTTATTTATTTATTTTTAAAATAAAAGCAATCTGAAACCTATACAATGTTTTGAAAACAAATAATTATGGAAAGAGATTACATAAAAGCTGTTTAGCTCTGGTACCAGATGTGACACATATATATATTAATAAACCAAGAGAAGAGCACTCCAACTAACTCAAAGACTTCGACAGTAGCTTATATATTTAAACATTCAAAGATTTTACCAAATTTTAACCTTTTAACCTCCCTGGCGGTCTAATTTTTTAAAAATTTCGTTTCTAAAAGCGTCTAAATTTTTTTTTAAAGGAAATGTGTTTTTGTACATAGTTAGCCTGTAATAATTAGGAATCACACACTGAAATCCGTGCAATCAAGAGTTCTTACTGGTAAAATCCTTTATAAATAAATAAATAAATAAATAAATAGTAAATACACTGAGTCCGATTAAAGTTTGAAACACGAAATAATAATTTATTATCCCAAAAATAATTATCCAAAATAATGCAAATAAATGATATTCAATAAAATAAAAAACAAAAAACACTGAAATCGGTCTGAAAACAAGAGTAAGAGGATGTATGGTCTATTTCTTATCCTGTACTGCCACCCAGTGGCCGTTCATAAACATTGCACTTTGGAGTACAGTATTTTATGAATTGTTTATAAGTTTGCTGATGGTTCCCGCCCACCCTGCACCATGTGACTTGCAGGGAGCCTTCCAGGAAGCAGCTCGCCGCGATCACACTGTGGGGGACAGCGAGGGACCCAGGAGGAGGTGAGTATGCATCCAGCCCGAGTGTGGCTCGGGGTTACCGTTCGCGGTAGCGAAATTTAACCCCGAGTCACACTCGGGAATACCGCCAGGGAGGTTAAAGCTTCTAACTCTTAACCCTTACAGGATTTCAGCAGTTCTTAACCGATTCAAGACTTTTTTTACAAGGTTTTTAACCCTAAACTCTATTGGAAAATTATGGGAATTTAGTTCACCATATACAGTTGCAAGAAAATGTGAACCCTTTGGGATTATGTGGAATTTTGCATGAATTGGTCATAAAATGTGCTCTGATCTTCATCTAAGTCACAACAATTTGAAAAACGCAGTCTGTTTAAAATAATACAACAAAAACATTATATGTTTTCATGTTTTTATTGAACATAACATGTAAACATTCAGAGTGCAGGGTGGAAAAAGTATGTGAACCCCTAGCCTAATGACTTCTCCAAGAGCTAATTGGAGCCAGGAGTGAGCCAACCTTGAGTCCAATCAGGGAGATATTATTGGATGTGTTCCTGAAAGCTGTCCTGCCCTTTAAAACACACACACCAGTTTTGGGTTTACTGGTTTCAAGAAGCACTGCCTGATGTGAACCATGCCTCGCAGAAAAGAGCTCTCAGAAGACCTACGATCAAGAATTGTTTACTTACATGAAGCTGGAAAGGGTTACAAAAGTATCTCTAAAAGCCTTGATGTTCATGTGTCCACAGTAAGACAGACTGTCTACAAATGGAGAAAGTTTAGCACTGTTGCTACTCTCCCTAGGCGTGATTGTCCTGTAAAGATGACTGCAAGAGCACAGCGCAGAATGCTTAATGAGGTAAAGAAGAATCCTAGAGTGTCAGCTAAAGACTTACAGAAATCTCTGGCACATGCTAACATTTTGGTTGACACATCTACAATAAGAAAAACATTAAACAAGAATGGAGTACATGGGAGGACACCACGGAAGAAGCCATTGCTGTCCAAAAAGAATATTGCAGCACGTTTGAAGTTTGCAAAAGAGCACCTGGATGTTCCACAGCACTACTGGCAAAATATTCTGTGGACAGATGAAACCAAAATTGAGTTGTTTGGAAAAAACACACAACACTATGTGTGGAGATAAAAAGGCACAGCAGACCAACATCAAAACCTCATCCCCACTGTAAAACATGGTGGAGGGAGCATCATGGTTTGGGGCTGCTTTGCTGCCTCAGGGCCTGGACGGATTGTTGTCATTGATGGAAAAATGAATTCCAGAGTTTATCAAGACATTTTGCAGGAAAACGTAAGACCATCTGTCCGCCAACTGAAGCTCTGCAGAGGATGGGTGATGCAACAGGACAATGACCCAAAGCATACAAGTAATTCAACAAAAGAATGGCTTCAACAAAACAAAATATGTCTTCTGGAGTGGCCCAGTCAGAGTCCTGACCTCAACCCGATTGAAATACTGTGGCATGACCTTAAGAGAGCGATTCACACCAGACATCCCAAGAATATTGCTACACTGAAACAGTTTTGTGAAGAGGAGTGGTCCAAAATTACTCCAGATCGTTGTGCAGGTCTGATCTGCAAATACAGGAAATGTTTGGTTGAGGTTATTGCTGCCAAAGGAGGGTCAACCAGTTATTAAGTCCAAAGGTTCACATACTTTTTCCACCCTGCACTGTGAATGTTTACATGTTCTGTTCAATAAAAACATGAAAACCTATAATGTTTGTGTTGTATTATTTTAAGCAAACTGTGTTTTTCAAATTGTTGTGACTTAGATGAAGATCAGAGCACATTTTATGACCAATTCATGCAAAACTCCGGCTGGGTGGAGTAGAGGTAATGTCACCGCTCTGCATGGAGAGAGCCTGTGGAGTCATGGGTTCGATCCCAGCGAGCAACCTCTCCAGTAAGTGTCCTTGGCAAGACACATAGCGGTACATACTCGCCACCCAGGACATACTTGAAAACGAGAGAAATCTCAATGTATCCTTCCTGGTAAAATCCTTTCACAAAAAAAAAACTCCACGTAATCCCAAAGGGTTCACATACTTTTTCTTGCAACTGTATGGCCATAAATTGCATAAGCCTGTCAACATCATCAATGTATCACACCTTTTGACACCTTGTGAACTAAATTCCCACCAATTTACAACAGAGTTTAGGGTTAAAAATCTTGGTAAATGTTTAAATGAATGAGCTACATTTGAAGTGTTTGTGTTAGCTGAAGTGCTCTTCTCTTGGTTTGCTGTATTTTATTGTCTTGAGAAGCACCTGCCCTCTATGCTTAGTAAAGGTTGAGTGCTGCCCTTCTTGTGTATTCTGTATGCAAAGGGCTGACAACCCACAGTAAGCATCCCTCCCTGTCGCAGGTGTTCCACCCACAGCATTTAACTACTTACTTACTGAATATACTTTAGTGAATTACTTTACTGCCGTGGTTTATTTTGTACAGTATGTAGCGCTCACTCCCGGAGGAGCCGCTGAAAATGAACCACGGGTCAGTCTCCCCGCACTAGGGAATAAATATACTCCAACACCGTTGTGAGTTTTTATCATTTATATAGTTTACTAAAATCTTGAGCAGATGTTGAAACACGGTATTCACAAATATTATTACAATATTTTCGTATTTCGGTAAAACGCGCAGCGGAAAAGAAACGAAACACGAGGCTTCGTATTTCGGAAAATAAAATATTCGCGACCGAACATAAAAGAATGCAATTTCCCGATAGTTCAGAAAAAGGGACAGGCAGCGAAAACCCCAAACATACAATCCCTTCGTATCACGGCAAACGCGCAGCGGAAAAGAGAAAAATGTATTCGGAACGTATCTTTGTTTTTAACCTCGTTCTGATAAAAGGAAAATGAGTCCTGTACAAGTTAAGTTCCAGAATGTAAGAAGCGTATCTGTGTGTGTGTGGTACCCGGGTACTGTTCAACTGGCCAGTGAATTTATAAAAGAAAATCTTCGACTAGTCAGTTGGGGCCCTGTAAAAGAGAAACAGCAGAGCATCCTTTAATCATACACCAGCCTTGGAGGCCTCTCACCCATCCGATGACTGCTTTAGGCTCCGCTGACCCAGGACGTCTCTCCACCCGATTTTGACTGGGATACTAGCGCCGGATCCGTTGTCTACCTTGATGCAGCTTGTCCAGCTCCCCGCCTGCTCTCAGTTCGATTCCACTGATCTGCAGCTGTTGTCTGGGTACTGGCAAGTCTCCTTCTCCTCAGGCTGAGTGACCCAAATAGGAATTATAGGTCTCCCTCGGGCTTTGGCCTAGCTCCTCCAGCAGTCTCCTCAGTGCATCTGCTCTCTCTCATCCCCTGGCGCGCTCTGGAACTTTCTCCACGAGGCAGAGGATGTAAGTGTCCAGTCCCCACCCACTTCCTGGCTTCCTGCAAAGCATGTCTGTTATTGTAGTCCCAATGTCCAGTATCTGATCGCGACAGTCTCCATCTTGTGGCCAAAAATAGGTACTGCACAACAAGACGATTTTTACCACAGCGCTACAAGTATTTAGCAGTCTATGAAGTGTAGGAGTGAATGTTTAGATAAGGCAGCAGGAGGTCTATTTTTCTCCAGCCTACCCGAGAAAAGAGGCCACAGCTGAATGAGATTTGACAGAGATCTTAAAAGACTTCTAAACTACCCCCTTGTGATGTCCTTTGAATATATCCCACACAATACAATGATGTCAGTCCGTGACTGACCCATTCACTCCATTCTATGATCAAAGCCACAGTGAGGAGAAAGTGATGTAAAGATACTGGGCTCTATTGCACGCCTCGCACATTGGTTTTGCGCGCACGCAAATGCGCATTTGCGCGAGGACAAAACCATTTGCGCAGAACGTCATATTTCGACGTTCACGCAAACGATGCGCGTAATCGTCTACCGCGATTGACCCTACGCGAACCCAGCGCGAGCGCAAGTCCGTGCGCGCATCCTATACTTAACATTGACCGCGCAAATCCGATCATGCGCAGGTACGCGGATGGTATTACAATCTTTGCGCAACGAAAGTTTGCGCGCATTTTCGTAACGTCTTTGAAAAGCAGGTGGTATTTGTAAATTTTATCGTCCTGGCCGAAACAAAATACACCAGCACAAAAAAAATACAGCACAGTACAGATACACATTCTACACATACCCAAACAATAAAATTAATAAATTGTGTTATTTATTTTTTTACTGCAGCATATATACGCAGATTGACTTTGACAGGCTACAACAACCTAATGTTAGAAAATGGTGGTTCTCAATTCTGATTGGCTGAATCCCGTGAAAAACAGTCTGCCCACCGATTTCTGTGCGCAACGTTAATGCGCGCACGATTTTGCGTGTCGTTTTTGTGCACGAAAATTGCGCAGAGAGTGTAAAAGGGCCCACTGTGGGGGGGGGGGTCGGCAGTTTACAACACAAAAGATCACACAGTGGATGTGCACCCAGTGACATAGAGTAAAATATATTCTTAACTAAATAGGGATGCACCGATACTAGTATCGGTATCGGTGCCGATACTGCCGTTTGCATGAGTACTTGGTACTCATGCAAATGGCCCGATACCTCCCCCCGATACCGGAAGCCAGCGCTGGTCCGGCTTGCCGGTATCCGCGGGGCTGGGGAAGTTGGCTGCATGCATGAAAAGCTTTCGGCCAGCGTTCCCCTCTGGTGGGCTGCAATACTTACACAGTGGTGGGTCCGGTCGCAGGGCTGTGACGCCGCCGTCAGGCAGTGGAGGCTTTGACGCTGCCTCCAGCCGAGATCTCGCGGGAGCCTCCCGCGAGATTTCGGCTGGAGGCAGAGTCAAGGCCTCCACGGCCCGGTGGCCGCGTCACAGCCCTGCGACCGAATCCACCTTCCTCCTTCAGTGTCTGCCGGCAAAGCCAGGCTGCAACCCATTGCCGGCAGACACTGAAGGAGGAAGAGCGCCTCAAATTCAGGTAAGCTGGAGGCAATCTCCATGTGAGCTGGGGGCAATCTCCATGTGAGCTGGGGCAATCTCCATGTGAGCTGAGGACAATCTCCATGTGAGCTGGGGACAAAACTCCATGTGAGCTGGGGACAATCTCCATGTGAGCTGAGGACAATCTCCATGTGAGCTGAGGACAATCTCCATGTGAGCTGGGGACAATCTCCATGTGAGCTGGGGACAATCTCCATGTGAGCTGGGGGCTCACCCCACCCAGCGTTATCAGCAGGCGGACTTTTAAATTTCCCTGCTGCCGGTCACTAGATTGGTCACTACTGACATCACCATCTCTGAGACCACCCATGTTAGCGAGCAGCCTCAGAGAGGCAGGGCGCTATCAAATGCCTGGAGCTAAAACTGGGACGCTAAGGGAAAAAACCTGCGATCACAAATTTCCCATTAGCATCCCCATTTACAACTAGATTTCGAGGCAGGCTCTGAATTCAGCAGCCTGCCCCGTAACGGCCGCTAACCCTCCAGGATATGTGCGGCAGAGCTAAAGGACTCCATGGAGGCTTATGCTGCCGGGTCACGTGACCTGGAAGATCTCTCTCTTGTGAGATAGTGCAGGTCTGTGGAGTGATTCGCGGAGGGAGACTGGGGACTATTTGACCCCAGTCTCTCTCTACTCGAGGCAGCCAGAAGAGGAGGATTGGACTGCTGTTCTCACCGTTGGATGAGAGGTGAGTATCTCATTTTGGGGGGGGGGGGTTCAGCTGGTGCTGATTCTGCAGATGCAAAATCAGTTAGCACCAGCTTGGAGCTGTGGTTAACCTTTCAGTTAGCTGCAGCGGTGCGTAATTAGCATTAGGACTTTGTAATCCTAACGCTAATTACTCTATGCACTCCCCATGTTAAGCATGGGAGCGCAAAGTACAGTAAGCTCATGGAAGCTCTGATCAGATGTGTGTGCAGCTCCAGCCCCTTGCTGTGCGCAGGCGCTAAAGAACTTGCACACGTACAGAACGCAAGTCTTTTAACGGTGTGCAATTTGCTTTTACTACACCTCACAAGTTGCTTAGAACCGGAAATTGCATTAGATAGCTGCAGGGACCTCTGGCTTCGGGAGTCCCAGAGCCGAAGTGGAGGAGCTGTGAGCGACAAGGGACAAAAAGGTGAGTAAATTCACATGGAAAATAAGAAAAAAAAATTAAACATAAATGGGCAGAGGCTGCCAGCAACATCTGCGCAATTATTTGAAGCCAAGAAACAAACTCGTTTTAATAGAGTATCCCTTTAAAGGGCAGTTACATTTTACACCTGGTAATATTGTTTCTAGAAATATATCCCAATGAAATTCCACTGGGTAAGAACCGGTTCAGATATATCTCTGATGTCTGAGATAAACTAATATCAAAGACAAAAGGAATGTCTTGACATTCTCTGCACAGATCACAAATATTGAAAGCCCCCAGGTCTTCCTTTGGAGTTGCTGAGTCATATTTAAGCTTCGATACTCTACTATCTGTAGCACTCTCATATTCTAGATACAGAATGTTCCTTCAAACCCTATTAAAGAGTAAATAATGTTTATATAACTGTTATAATCTGTTCAGCATCTCCATTGTTTTAATCTCTAACGATCTGGAAAAAATACCTATGACATCCTATTCTGTATGAAAATAATGATTTTATAAAATCTGACTGCAGTGAAACAATATGTACGGGTCAGTCAACATGATCATGCAAGACAACGGTTTATTTATTAATATCAACCATGAATTGATGGATGGATCTTTTATTGCTGCACAGAAACCGCAAACAAGGTGAGGTCAAGCAGGAACTGGTTGACAATGAGTTAAAAATATTATGGTTCTCTGCAAACACCCTTTACTGTCCTTCCCTTCCTCCTACAGAGTGTATACACATAAAATAAAGCCCAATTCACCTTCAACATTCACCCTGCAGAGAAGCAAATTCATTTTCCAGAATTCTGTTCTTTTATTGTCTTTTAAACTTCATGGCTTCAAACAAGCAGCCAGACAAGGGGTGTAGGAAGAGATACCGTGAGTGATATACAGGGATTCCTTGCTGACTGTGATGTCCTTTAAAAGTAAAATAGATTATCAGGGTTATTCAAAGAGCTCCGAATTGCTGGCGAAAGGTAACCAAACGCTGAAATTCAGCGTTCGGTTAACTTTCCTGGCCATAGAAACATAGAAAAATGTTGGCAGATAAGAACCTTTCGGCCCATCTAGTCTGCCCAATTACATGGATACTTTACCTGGATTTATCTTTTGTTTAGGATAGCCTTATGCCTATCCCATGCCTGCTTAAATTCAATTACTGTTTTGGCCTCTACCACTTCAACTGGAAGACTGTTCCATGTATCCACCACCCTCTCAGTAAAATAATGCTTCCTGATGTTACTTTTAAACCTTTGCCCCTCTAATCTAAGACTATGTCCTCTTGTTTTGCTACTTTGTTTCCTTGTAAATATACTCCCTTCCTCTACCTTGTGGATTCCCTTTACGTATTTAAATGTTTCTACCATTCGGCTCTTAAGAGAGCAGGCAGTTTGCCAAATGCCTGTTCGAGGGCAGTGAAATCCCCATAGCTTCAGCTATTCAGAGAACAAAAACCAGCAGTGAAAAGTTGACGAAATGCCCTGCCATTCGGTTGCTTCATTCGACAGGTTTATTCAGGCGAATCCCATAGGCTTCAATGTTAAAACTATTCCCGTTTTAATTCAATATCTAATAACCTTTTCATTATAATATTCTGCAGTAAAAAGTCTCTTAATTTATAGATTTTTTAGGACCTTTTAAGCATTTTTCAGGATTTTTTTGCAAAACAATTTTTACGATTTTTTTTTATAAACGTTTTTTCTTTTTTCTGTAACAGCCCTTTTTATTATCATTCATTGGATCTTATATGTAAATTTCAGACATTTTCGCTCAGTAGTTTGTTTGCAAACAGCGTTTCACTTTTCAAACATTCAAGCAAACTGTTTTGTTTTTTTTCACTCCATTCGTCTGCGGTGTCGGGTTTTTCCGCGGCTGCTCTGCGCTCTGATTGACTCCTGCTCGGGATTCTCCGGCGTCTTCGGCAAGGTTAATCTAGATGTTTTTGCGGGTTTCGGTGTGCATTCGACTGGGTTTTGTGGTGAGTGTTCGGCAGCTTTTCGGCAGCTTTTCCCTGCACTACGACAGCCCTGTGGTGCTTGCTGAATACACCGCAGGGTCGCTGAAATGGGATCGCCGAATCAAGCCGAATTGAAGAGAACAAAAAGTCACCAAACATGCCAACTTTTTTCAGTTCTCTTTGAATAACCCTGTATGTTCCCTAACTGCACATACAGCATTTTGCCGTACACATACTAATTTTTACATTTTAATGGCATGATTAGGACATCTAGATTTGTATCCCATGATCCACTGTGAGATATTAGTCAATCTTGTAATCCCTTTTCATACAAGAAGGAAAATGGAAAGTCAGATCACAGGAAATAAAACATAATAACCATTACAATAAAAACACATGCTGACATTGAAATGTATGCAGAATTTATTCGGTGACGACAATATTCCTCATTAACAGCTTTTCTGATCCTCATTGAAATATGACAGAAGTTTAGCCTTCAAGACCTTAATAGAAACAATGCTCTTTCTAATATAATGGATTAATTTGCACATTAATTTGAAGATTATAATTAATGGTCAGTTTGAAGGGTTTAAACAGGAAAATAAAAAAGACATGATCACTGTTAAGAAATAATGGGCCCTATCATCTGGCTCTCTCTAACACTGGGACGCTAAGGGGAAGATATTGTGTTTTCTAATTTCCTCTTGGCCGCTTTACCATTAGATTATGGGGCAAGCGCTGAGTCCAGCAGCCTGCCCCTTAGTGGCCGCTAGGGTCCGTCCCGAGCATCCCCTCCATGGAGTCCATAGGACTCGATGAAGGTTTCTGCTGCTGGGTCACATGATGTGCAGGATCTCGCCTCTCGTGAGATCCTGCAGGTCAGCGGAGTAATCGTGGAGGGAGACTAGGGACTTATTTTCCCCAGTCTCACTCTGCTCCTGGTGGCCAGAAGTGGCAGATCATGCTGCCGTTCTCGCCACAAGATGAGAGGTGAGTATTTGATTTTGGGGGGGGGTTTCAGCTGCTGCTTACTGATTCACCTCAGTTAAGCTAGCGCAAACGCTCATTTATGTGAGCGCTAGCGTTAACGAGGTAATAGAGTCCAACATGTTCCCCCGGGACAAGGGAGAATATTAAAATATTACTCATCCTTTCTTTCTTGTTGTTTCAAACAATTTGCTCTTAATAATATCAAGATACAAGAATCAATATATTTTATCTTAGCTAAAAATACAAAGTTTAATGCACATAACTATAATATCTGTCGAATGTACAAATAAGTCACACTGCAACATATGGCTGCAGGATGTGAGAACATAAAGTAATTATTAAAACGCAACATTTGTTGTTTAAACAAAAATTCATAAACATTTGTTAAAAACTAATGTTTATGAAAATTCTACTATAGTCCTGCTTCCATCAGTAACCACCCATTCCTTTTTTGTTAACTAGTATTTGAATTTTGTATCTTTCCAGCCACCCATTGCAGAGTTTCAGACCCTTTGACAAACAAAAGCACATCAGTACCATGGACAGGTCCCAGACTCTGAGCACATTCTCAGGAAGCAAGTCCAGCTTCAGCACCATGGACAGCATCCCTACCCAATGTGTTGAATTGCAGGATGAACCCTGTACAGTTTATCACTAGATATAGTTGATTATAAGAAATATTCCAGGGTCCCTTCCCTATAGTTTGCTTTTTAGACACCTTTATGCACAACTCAAAGGACATGGATAAGCTGGTGTGGCTGGCTGAGCATCATGGGGCAGCAGGGGATTCACAGAATCTGAGTGACAGCAGTTTAACCAACACTAGTAGATTGTATTGTAACACAAAGAAACACCAGAAATGTATCTAATTTACTTGAAGGTGCACAGCGTTTATTCAAAGACATGAAATAACTATAAAGGAGAAGAAATCACTGGCTTGTTTGTAAATAGGAGATTTAAAAACGTAAGATGTAAAGCTCTCTAAAAACCAATTTACACATGCACAATGCCAGGGCAAACAGGGTCAGAATGCTGATGAGAAGCCTCTGATGTAAACCTTCTGTTGTTTTAATGAGACCAGGCTAGGAGTATAGCCTAGGTGACATAATCTATTAGGTTAATTGCCCAGAAAGACAGTGATCAGCATCCACACAGTGTATACATTGCTTTCAGGTGCCTCTCAGCATCTCTTTATTTTTTATTAACAATAGAATAGCTTATGGTTTTATGATGCTGACCTGATTTTGCCATGGCAATGCCCCTCCCAGCTCAGTAAAAGCCCCATGTGATCCACATCTGCTAAATAAAGTTGAACATGTTATCTGGTGTGAGAGCTAGGGTTGCTGGAGTGTGGGATCTCTTCCAGTCTGCAGCAAAATCCTCAATGTGAGCATCCCAGCAGGAGCAGCTCTGAGCTTTCTACTGTGGCTTCAGTCCATCCCTTCTCTGCAGGACATCATCCCACCCCACCACCTTCTTCTGGACCTAGGACTACCCAAAGCATAAAACCTGCTTATCTCACTGGACAGCAGAGGTAGGTTCTCACACTGCATTCTCTTTTCTTTGTCCTCTTCCCGCCTGTCATCAATAACTTGTTACTGCAGGTGAATTCATTGAGATTGCTCTGCCATTCTGGAGGATGTGATCTTAAATCTGGCACAAGATGTATAGATGGACATCTAAAGTTCCCTTCACTTGTGCACTG
Organism: Leptobrachium leishanense; assembly: GCA_009667805.1. Classification (NCBI taxonomy): domain Eukaryota; kingdom Metazoa; phylum Chordata; class Amphibia; order Anura; family Megophryidae; genus Leptobrachium; species Leptobrachium leishanense. The sequence goes on along the minus strand of CM019071.1, from coordinate 66,891,141 downwards.
TCACACATCTCCTCCATACCAGATTGTTTAACTGCCTAATAATGTCAGTAATAAGATCCACAAGGAACTTCAACTTTTTTTAACACAATGATGGATAAAATAAGGGGGGGGCTGTAAAACCACTATATTATGCCACTGTGTACATGCAGCTGCTGTGTTGAGATTATGATATAATGCTTTGCTATGGGATCCATACTCCTCCCATCCCTCCCTGCATCTCAGACCCATCTGCACCCTTTGTGTGTTGGTATATCATGCAGATACAATGCAGCATAGTATCTCATTCCAATACATTACTTAAATAAGGCTGCACTGGCTCCAGAAAGACATCTTATCAGGATTTACAAGGTTTGGCAGAGCTCCATATGTTCAAACTGGGCAGGACTGCTCAGGTCACATTCCCCAAGGTAAAGCAGGGTGACAGTGCTGGGGTTGGGGGGAGAGGAGTTGTAAAAAAGTGTTTTGAATATAATGTACTTTTTGTGTCACTTCACTGAAAGCAGAGTTTGGGTGGAATTGACAGCAGGGAGGCTACATGCAGTTTAGTAATAAAGTGCTTCATACGAGTCAACTATATTTAACCCTTTAAAGTAGATATGCTCAAAAAATCATTTGCTTTCCATGTTTAACATCAAGTAGACATATTATCATCCTAAGGGTTAAAGACAGAGATAGTTAAGTGACAACAGAGTATTAAACATGATAAAATGTTATAAATGCATTTTGTTGTTTTCAGATTTAATCAGTAACATGCTGTTGATTTAAGTCTATGCTATATATAAAGTTTGAAGTGTATGGGAACATTGGATAACTGTTGGATGGATGGAAAAGTCTGGATCAGATGGTGAGCTGTTTGTGAGCTATGGATGATGCTCAGCAGGACTATAGATTGGTAGAATATATTTATTATTTTGTATTAAAGCCATCTAAAAATATCTCTATTCCACTGTGCTGATGCATACGGTTCTGATGTTGTTTTGAATAGTTTAGCACCATGAAAATAAAGTATTTAAAATATTTGTGTTTAAGAATTGATACATTTATTTTTCTTATTCTCTCAAGTATTTTTGGTGTTGGATGGACAGATTTAATTCATAATTAACTAAATCTTCGCATAGGCTTGACCGATTAGCTAGGGTCTGGTAGGGAAGGCATGGGTGGCAATTGATGTTGTTCACCTGCTATGGCATCTTACTCATTGATTAGTGTTTGAAAGGGTCCTTGAAAGGTACAAAACTACTTGTTTTGATTTATTAAGCAGAATATTCTGAAGAATGAGATGTGAAACTCACCACCACCTGCTGTTTGTCCAACACTATCATCTAAGGAAAAGAATCTAGGGGTGTGCAGGTGGTGTGCCCAAAAAAACCCTAATGCTGGATGAATTGGTTTTTCTCCTTGTCCCTTTTTAGGTCCTTAACTACACTTTTTATATGTTCCTTTATCTGGTTCATGAGGAAGAGCATGAAAATTAACTTCATCTATGTAAACACTTGGCTAGTATTAAGAAGTAAAACGCGTTGGATTTTATATGTACATGTTTCTAATTAATAAATGTTTCATGAATGAAAGCTGTTGAGTTTGCCAGTGATAAAACCCTTACAGTGTTCGTGACTAAGGCTAGGGTCACACGAACGCATTTTTCGCGTTGTCCGTGAAAAAGTGCGTTCGTACGAATGGACGTATTTTTTCACGCAATACGCGATAGCGGTCATACGATGCGCATTTTCATCCGTGATTTTGTACGGATCATCAATAAAACCCTTTTTGCATCTGGACGTTATGTTGGCCGGACATTAGCAGCGTCTGATGTCTCCTAATCACGCACACACGCCGCTAGCGGACGCAGCGCACTCTGTACATCAGTACTAGCGGTGTCACGTTCTTGAAAAAAATGTGTTTGTTTGCCGCTTGCGTTGCGCGGCCGCACTTTTTTGCGTCTGTACTTCGTGTATTGCCCGTCATTTGCTGCTACTACGGCCGTGATTAAGTGCGGCTGCACGCGCGTTCGCACTGCGTTCGTCTGACCCCAGCCTAAAATATCAACCCCCAACTGTTTAAATGTTGCCTTAAAACTGCCCTTAAGGCTGACAAAGCAACATGAGAGGTTTAAATCTGGAAAGGCAGTGTATAGACCTTTGGTACATTCTGCCATACAGTATAAACCATGTAATTTATGGGAAAAAAATAATAAGAGCATTATGTGAGTTCGGGAAAAAAATGCATTTTCTATAAAAAGTTTTAAAGCCGCAGGGTTTCTATGAAGTTCAGAAATCCTGAGCTAGGCTTGCTGTAAATGAGGATGAAAATAGCTCTTTAATTTGGAACCTGACTGTACACAACAAGCCCCCTTACCAGCAAGTGCCTGCTGCTGCTTTAATGTAGCTTTCATAAAGTAGAAAGGCTCAGACTGAGATCCTGTGCTGGAAATAGATTTCTTTCTTTACAGGGTGACATATGCTTCTTCATAGGGAGGCTTGATCTATTAATAGAGCATATATATATATATATATACCATTCTCTCCTTAATGTGCATTACAAATACAGCTTTTAATTTCATTGTAATGGGGGCTTTAAACCCATTTTAATCTGTCTGTCATGTGGTTATTAATAACAAATTACTTTATTCTTGCTTTTTTTTGTAACATTGTGAGTAAACTACCTGTCAACACAATACATGCACATAAAATCAACAGGAAATCTCAGACTTTTGTAGAGTAGTCAGTAAAATCGATTTCCAGTAGAAAAGTGTTAAGCACAATCACTGCTTCATCTGTCCCTGACTTGGTAATGCTGTTTATACAATAAAAACATTTTTTATATTTTCACAAATCTTTCTCCTTGTAGAGAGGCTGTGTATAGTATGGCGACACCTTACCGTGCATTGTGCTGAAGGTTCATGTGCACAGTGACACTGAAAGGCAACTATGAATAGCATTAAATATGGGACTAAATGTTAGCACAGAAATACGGCTCACAATCTGATAGCAATTGACATTCTTTACTAGAGCTACAGCATGGTATTTGGTAGGGATGCACCGATACCATTATTTTAAGACCGAGTACGAGTACCGATACTTATATATATATATACATATATCAGGCCTCAAAATTTCCACTCGCCTGCTCACATTTGGCGAGTGGAAATTATATGAGGGCGAGTGGGAAGGCAGAGGCAATGCTGGATAGGGGTTAGGTGGGGCAACTAGTGGCGAGTAACTCTTAAGGCCTGGCTAGTAGCTCAGGACTTGAAATTTTGAGGCGTGACATACATACATACATACATACATACATACACACGGACGCCAACTTGTGAAGGTTGGAACGTGGCCTCCAGCCGTGCTCTCGCGAGATCTTGCAGAGTTCAAGACATTTCGTGAGAGTGCAGCTGGTGGCCGCTTTCCAACCTTCACAAGCCGGCGCCCGCTTGCTGGAAGTCGGCCAGGCGGAGGGGCCTGGCAGAATGCTGTTAATGCATTCTGCCAGCTGCCCCAGGCCCTGGATACCGGCCAGCCAGTATTGGTAGAGGTATATATAAACTGGGGTGGTACAGTGGAGGCGCTAGGTTCAAGTAAAGCAGAGATTAGTTTTATAGATGCAGCCTACTAGGAGAAAGACACAAAACCTCGACAGAAATGTGTTTAAAAAGAGATAGAAAGACAGAGGGTACTCTAGTGGCGCAAAAAAGGGTCTGAATATACGTTTAAATACAAATTCGCAGAGATATAACAGTATTCGTGGCGAACAAGTTAAAGTGACTTAGTGCAATATAGGAGCTGGTACAAAAGGATAGGTCCTAAATAAACGGTAAATCCCTATATTCAACGAGGGATATGTGCACAGTCGGAATGACCGGTGATAAAGTGCTACCGTGTACCGGAACAGGCTAATACTGTGCAAGGTGCAAACAATTTGTGCATAAATTGCAGTGACTGAGTAGGCTAGTGTTACCAATAACACAGAAAAAAAGTGCAACAGTGTCTATATAATAATAGAAACCTCTAAAAACAATTCATAAAAAATCTATAAAAGGTCCATAAAAAATCCTCAGAAGAGGAAGTCCATAAAAGATAAAATCCATAGAAGAACAGAAGTGGTAAACGGTCTTTCAAAATATATGACCGCAAAGTTTAAGGTGCACACAGAAAAAACACGTGCTCTTGTGAAAAAGAAGAAATCTGTATATGTCCCTCACTTATACCGTCCAGGCCTATGTGGGGATCCAGGTGAGGTATCTTCTCCTTAAGGTCCTAATATGTTCCTGATCCTCACAAGGGAAAATTGGGAGAAAAAAGAAAGTGATAGTGCAGTATTGTCTGAACACTCTGACTAAGGTTTTTAGCGGGAAAAAGGGACACTTACGCTTTCCAGAGCCTACAATATCCAGACTCTGGTTCGGAGTGCACTGGGCCAAATAAAGAGTGGCCACTTCCCTTCTTTAGATTCCTTGTTCACCTCAAATGCAAAAAGAGGGGGAGAAACAGCTCCCATAGTGTAACTTGATAAGACAAAGAGACAGAGTGTTCAGACATTACTGCACTATCACTTTCTTTTTTTCTCCCAATTTTCCCTTGTGAGGATCAGGAACATATTAGGACCTTAAGGAGAAGATACCTCACCTGGATCCCCACATAGGCCTGGACGGTATAAGTGAGGGACATATACAGATTTCTTATTTTTCACAAGAGCACATGTTTTTTCTGTGTGCACCTTAAACTTTGCAGTCATACATTTTGAAAGACCGTTTACCACTTCTGTTCTTCTATGGATTTTATCTTTTATGGACTTCCTCTTTTGAGGATTTTTTATGGACCTTTTATAGATTTTTTATGAATTGTTTTTAGAGGTTTCTATTATTATATAGACACTGTTGCACTTTTTTTCTGTGTTATTGGTAACACTAGCCTACTCAGTCACTGCAATTTATGCACAAATTGTTTGCACCTTGCACAGTATTAGCCGGTTCCGGTACATGGTAGCACTTTATCACCGGTCATTCCGACTGTGCACATATCCCTCGTTGAATATAGGGATTTACCGTTTATTTAGGACCTATCCTTTTGTACCAGCTCCTATATTGCACTAAGTCACTTTAACTTGTTCGCCACGAATACTGTTATATCTCTGCGATTTTGTATTTAAACGTATATTCAGACCCTTTATTGCGCCACTAGAGTACCCTCTGTCTATCTAGTATTGGTAGAGGTATCTAAGGGCATTTGGTCGAGTACCAAGTACTCGTGCAAATTTCAATATCGGCAACGATACCAATACTAGTATCGGTGCATCCCTACTATTTGGCATTTTTAGCTATATTATTAGTCATGCCAGCTGTATGTCACATACAATATTACTTCTCAATAGAATTAGTTTTGAGCCTAGGAATTTAGAAGTATTGCAAGATGGGGAAACCATGCAATTCTCTTATAGTCTTATCCCATACATTTCTACAATTCACAAGGAAATACTCTGAAAATAAACATTTAATAAGAATTTACACTGATCAGCTACAACATTAACACAACCTGCGTAATATTGTATAGGTTCCTCTTGTGCTGCCAAAACAGCTGTGATGCGTCAAGACCTGAACTCCACAAGACCTCTGAATGTGTCCTGTGATACCTGGCACAAAGACATTGGCAGCAGATCCTTTTTGTCCTGCAGATTGTGAGGTGGAGCCTCCATGGTTTGCATTTGTTGTTCCAGCACATTACACAGATGCTCAATTGGATTGAGATCTGGGGAAGTTGGAGGCCAAGACAACACCTTGAACTCTTTGTCCTGTATGTCAAAACCATTTCTGAACAATTTTTTTGCAGTGAGCGTGGCAGGGTGCATTATCCTGCTGAAAGAAGCCACTACCAGCAGGTAACTCCATTGTCATGAAGTGGTGTACATGGTCTGCAACAAACCCTAGATAGATGGTACATGCAGGGCCGGCCCAAGCCACTGTGCTGCCTGGAGTGACGGATGAAATGCTGCCCCCACCAAAAAAAAACACGTGACATGTAGAAACGTATCACAGAACTCCACAGCATTAAAACTCACAGTAATGTGCGATGTGTATGAGCATATCACAGAGCTCCACAGCAATAAAACTCACGTTGATACACACTGCACATTGCTGTGAGTTTTATTGCTGTGGAGCTCTGTGATATGCTCATACACACCGCACATTGCTGTGAGTTTTATTGCTATGGAGCTCTGATACGCTCATACACACCGCACATTACTGTGAGTTTTATTGCTGTGGAGCTCTGTGATGTGTGGTGTGTATGAACATATCACAGAGCTCCACAGCAATAATACTCACAGTAATGAGCGGTGTGTATGGGCATATCACATTGCTCCACAGCAATAAAACAAACGCTGATACACACTGCACATTGCTGTGAGTTTTATTGCTATGAAGCTGTGATACGCTCATACACACCGCACATCAGATCTCCATAGCAATAAAACTCACAGCAATGTGCAGTGGGTATCAGCGTGAGATTTATTGCTTTGGAGCTCCTTGAAATGCCCATACACACCACTCGTTACTGTGAGTATTGCTGTGGAGCTGTGATACACTCATACACACCGCTCATTACTGTGAGTATTATTGCTGTGGAGCTCTGTGATACAGTAATATGCAGTGTGTATGAGTTTATCACAGAGCTCCACAGCAATACTCACAGTAAGGAGCGGTGTGTATGGGCATATCACAGAGCTCCACAGCAATAAAACTCACGCTGATACACACTGCACATTGCTGTGGGTTTTATTGCTGTGGATCTGATACAGTAATGTGCAGTGTTTATGAGTGTATCAGATCCACAGCAATAAAACTTGCAGCGATGTTCAGTGTGTATCAGCGTGAGTTTTATCGCTGTGGAGCTCTGATACAGTAATGTGCAGTGTTTATGAGTGTATCAGAGCTCCACAGCAATAAAACTCACAGTAATGTGCGATGTGTATGAGCGTATCACAGAGCTCCACAGCAATAAAACTCACACTCATACACACCACACATTACTGTGGGTTTTATTGCTGTGGAGCTCTGTGATCCGCTCATACACATCGCACATTACTGTGAGTTTTATTGCTGTGGAACTCTGATACACTCAAACACTACTGTATCAGAGTTCCACAGCAACAAAACGCACAGTAATGTGCAGTTTGTATGAGCGTATCACAGAGCTACACACACACACACACACACACACACACACAATGGTGGAGAGAGTGGGGAGAGATGGGATTGCAGGAGGGATGGGGAGAGATGGGATTGCAGGAGGGATGGGGAGAGAGATGAGAGTGCAGGAGAGCTGGGGAGAGAGAGGTGGGAGTGCAGGAGGGATGGGGAGAAAGAGATGGGAGTGCAGGAGGGATGGAGAGAGAGAGATGGGAGTGCAGGAGGGATGGGGAGAGAGATGGGAGTGCAGGAGGGATGGGGGAGAGATGAGAGTGCAGGAGGGATGGGGAGAAAGAGATGGGAGTGCAGGAGGGATGGGGAGATAGAGATGGGAGTGCAGGAGAGATGGGGAGAGAGAGATGGGAGTGCAGGAGAGATGGGGAGAGAGATGGGAGTGCAGGAGGGATTGGGGAGAGAGAGATGGGAGTGCAGGAGGGATGGGGAGGGAGAGATGGGAATGCAGGAGGGATGGGGGAGAGAGAGATGGGAGTGCAGGAGAGAAGGGGAGAGAGAGATGGGAGTGCAGGAGGGATTGGGGAGAGAGAGAGATGGGAGTGCAGGAGGGATGGGGCGAGAGAGATGGGAGTGCAGGAAGAAGGGGGGAGAGAGATGGGCATTCAGGAAGGAGGGGGAGATGGGCGTGAGAGGAATGGATGGGGACAAAGAGACAGACTTGTACTTACCAGCAGGTTCTGTCTCCCTCCGGCCTCCATGCTGCCCAGCGCCTGCATCTCTGCCTTCACAGGTGCAGTTCCCCCCATCTGTGAACTCCCGTGTTCACTCACTGTCCAGGCGCCGCCTAGTGACATCACAGGAGCATTGCATGCCGGGAGGTGTAGTTTTAGACTGGTTCTCTGCAATATTTAGTAATCCAGTCTAGAACTACACCTCCCAGCATGCAATGGTCCGGTGATGTCAGCAGGCGTCGCCCAGAGAAGGAGTAAGTCCGGATGTTCGGCGCAGAGCGGCCCCACTACGCTGGCCTCCAATAGATGCCGGTGTAGCGGCGGTGTTTAAAAAATAATGCAGGGGCTCGGCGGCAAAAATTTGCTGCTCCCCCAAAATCTGCCTCCTGGAGTGGTTGCTCCGAACCGCTCCATGGTCAGGCCGGCCCTGGGTACATGTCAAATGTGCTCTGACACTTTTCTGTCATGGCCAGCATTAAGTTTTTCAACAATTTGGGCTACAGTAGCTGGTCTTTATGATCGGAGCAGACTTGCTAGCCTTCACTCTCCAGGTGCATCAGTGAGCCTTGCTTGACCATGATCCTATGTCTGGTTCACCGGTTGTCTTTCCTTGCACCACTTTTGGTAGGTACTAACCACTCCATAAATTGGGAACACCCCACAAGTCTTGCCATTTAGGTGAGGCTCTGACCCAGTTCACTATTTGGCCCTCAAAGTCACTCAGATTTTTTCCGCTTCCAACACTTGGAATTCAGGAACTAACTGTTCACTTGCTGCACAATATATGCCACACCTTGACATGTGCCATTTTAACGATATAGTCCGTTTTAATATTCACTTCACCTATTGGTGGTTTTAATGTTGTGGCTGGTCAGTGTATATCATTTTGATTAAAATCATTTTGATTTGTCAGCATCCACGATGAACAATCTATACACAAATATTGCTTTGCCCTAACTTCTTAAGTTGTTTTCAACTGATCATTACTCTTCAATTTTATTTAATTCAAAAAACTTTACATTTAGTAGATGTGTCACTCCTTTCATGCAAACTAGGGATACGGATAACGCCATTTGCACGAGTACTTTGTATGCATTAAGAGCATTTGGCCAGCGTTCCCCTCCGGCTGGCTATGTTACCGAGTGGCCGCTGGGCTGTGGAGGCTGTGACTCTGCCTTCAGCCGAGATCTCATGGGAGTCACAAGATCTCGCAGGAGCGCATCACAGCCCCACGGCCGCTCAGTAACACGGCCAGCAGGAGGGAAACATTGGCCAAATGCTTTTAATGCATCCGGCCAGCTTCCCCAGCGTCTGTCTAAGGTCCGTGGGTATATCTAGCACTGCCGTGGAAGTGCACCCGTAACAAAAATAAAGTGCCTTATAATCTTACATTAGGTCACCATGATGGCACACTCAAAAAAGGGATACAATACAAAGTTAGACCAATCATTTCCAGAGTTTCACAAAGGCACAACAGTTACGCATACAGCTACAGTTAGGTCCATATAAATTTGCACACAGGCACACTTTGCATACTTTTGGCTCTGTATGCCATCAGAATAAAAGCAGCCTTTCAGCTTTAATTCAAGAAGTTGAACATAAATATCAAGTACAAATCTTAGGAACCCCCTTCCCTTTTCAAGGGCTCAAATTTAATTGGACAAATGAATATAATTATAAATAAAATGTTCATTTTAAATATTTTGTTGAGAATTCTTTACTGGCAATGACTGCCTTAAGTCTAGAACTCATGAACATTACCAAAGACTTGGTTTCCTCCTTTCTGATGCTTTGCCAGGCTCTAACTGCAGCTGTCTTTAGTTGTTCTTTGTTTGTGGATCTTTCTGCCTTTAGTTTCGCCTTCAGCAAGTGAAATGCAGCTCAATTGGGTTGAGATCAGGTGATTGACTTGGCCATTGCAGAATATTCCACTTCTTTTCCTTCAAAAATTTCTGGGTTGCTTTTGCAGTGTGTTTTGGATCATCGTCCATCCGTACTGTGAAGCGCCGTCCAATTGCTGTATTTCTGAATCTGGGCTGACAGTATATCTCTAAACTCTGCTGAAGTCATCCGGCTGCTTCTGTCACATCATCAATAAACACCAATGACCCAGTGCCACTGGAAGACATGCATGTCCATGCTATCACACTGCCTCCACCCTGTTTTACAGAAGACGTTATGTGCTTTGGATCATGAGCTGTCCTAAGTCTTCTCCACGTGTTTTTCTTCCCGTCATTCTGGTACAGATTATTCTTGCAAAGAATGCTTTTCTACAACTGGTCTGGTTTTTTAAATTGTTTTTTGGCAAAGTATTATTTGGCTTTTCTATTTTTCAGGCTTATGAATGGTTTGCACCTCGTGGTGAACCCTCTGTATTTACTTTTGTGAAGTCTTCTCTTTGACAAAGATACGCCCACCTCCTGGAGAGTGTCCTGCACTCGTCTGGATGTTGTGAATGGGTTTTTCTTTACCATACAGAGGATCCTGTGATCATTCACCACTGTTGTCTTCCGTGGACGTCCAGGCCCTTTTATGTTGCTGAGCTCTCCAGTGCGTTCTGCTTTCCTCAGAATGTACCAAACTGTTGATTTGGCCTCTCCTAATGTTGCTGCTAACTCTCCGATGGATTTATTTTGCTTTTGAATCCTTACAGTGGCCTGTTTCACTCGCATGGACAACTCCTTTGAACGCATGATGTAGGTTCACAGCAATAGATTCCAAATGCAAATACCACACTTAGAATCAACTCCAGACCTTTACTTTCTTAGCTGATGGAGTAGTACACACCTGGCCATGAAACAGCTTTTGATTCAATTGTTCAATTACTTTTGGTCCCTTGAAAAGGGGGGGTGGCTACTCTTAAGAGCTGTAATTCCTAAACCCTTCCTCTAATTTGGATGTACATACCCTCAAATTAAACCTGAGTGTGCACATTCAGCCCATAGCCATTAAATAACTATAGCTTGATTTATGTTTTGGTAAATTCTGGAAAAAACTAAAATTGTGCCTGTGTTCTAATATATATGGACATGACTGTATATGTCAAAACACAAAAAAAGAGAAAACCAGATAATTGCGCAATGCATTCTCCCCTGAGTCTTGGTTATATCAAATAATGGTTTCACTCACAAAAGAGGAGTCTCCAAATATCAGGTCATATACAGCACCATGGGCCACCCGGGGGGGGGTTCTCCCCTACGCTTCGATTACACACAGTGCACTCTCTCAAATCCAATCGTCAAACTTCACCTCAAAAGGAAAGACCTATTCATGCAGGTCATGCACTGAGGGAACAACCATCTTTTGGAAGGTTTGTTGAAGCTGAAGAGAAGACCTGGGCTATTAACCCCACACATGTAAGTCGCAATAAGCCTCAGAAATCAACTTGTGATTATATATAAAGAAGTGACACCCCTTTCTATAAAAGAAGGAGATCAACACCCATGGGATATCCAGTGGGATGGGAACCAGGAAGACTGGACCACATAAAAAGACCCAGTGAGGCGATCTAAAGAGGAAGGGGAGGACCCCCCTAAAGTGGCCCATTGCACTGCTACTAAGCCACTCTCAATAGGAGTCTCATTGACACGTGAATGTGATAATTTTTTATATTTATCACGTCTAAAGAGTTATGAGATCCACGCAATGAATATGTCTTTCCTTCTGAGGTGAATTTGGACGATTGGAATTGAGAGCTCACTATGTATAATCGTAGCATGGGGAAGAGTCCCCCCTATGTGGCCCAAAGCGCTGTGAATGAGACAATATATGAAGGCTCCTCTTTTGTGAGTGAAACCATTAATTACTCATTTATATTGTAGCACTTTTTAGTTTCACACATTAAATATTGGGAATATAAGAAGTTAGTTCTATTTGTATGACTTGTTTTCTCCTTACAAGGCACATTAGGGTTTAAATTTTTTCTCACAGAAAATATTTTATACATTTCTTTTTCTGTTGGTGGTTTTGCAATTATTTTATTTTTTTTACTTACCCACGTGATTTGCCTTCACATAGCAAGTGGGCTTACGCTTGGAATGGCAATTGTAAGTAAAAAAAAAATCTCCTTTATTTTAGGCTTTACACAGGGTGGAGCATGTATGATATACACTTTTTCTTGCACAACATCCTTTGAACAAAGTCATAAGGGGTTATTTAACCTCATACTGACCAGGCGATTTTACCATTGTCTGTGCGAAAGCACTCATTGCTGTTTTTACAATTCTGCGCTGTTTGTGTTTAGCTCAAATTTTCCCCCTACTCATTTATGGAACCCACACATATTATATAACGTTTTGTGAGGAAAAGGGGGAGTTTGTGAGGGTCCTGAGAACGAGCAACAGCACTAGTGGCTTGCTCCACGGTGGGGCCCGCTCAGGTCTCGCAAGGTTTTAGCTTGTTTGTGCCATGAAAGGGATGAATGTTCCATATGCAAATCAGCCTGCTCTCACCCAAAAAGGGTGGCCAGTACTGATTGCCAAGGACGTCATCCCTGCACGAGAGGTGCATTAACCCCCGACGATCGTTTCGGCCTGGTTAGGCCTCGTCAGGAGGGTATAGCGGACACCCCTCTAGGCACACCAAGCAAGGTGTCCACGTCTGGATAACCCTGTAGACTAATAGTGAGGAAAAGGGGGTGTTGAGAACGAGCAACAGCACTAGTGGCCTGCTCTACGGTGGGGGCCGCTCAGGTCTCAAGGTTTGAGATATTTCGGTGCACTTCGGCGTTCTCTGAATAGATTAACCATTATCTCTCTATAGGACAATTTCGCTACCAACTGCGGTGACGTGCACCATATTTTGCCATCAATTCACCTGTATCTGGTGAATTGACAGTTTAGTGAATAGAGGAACTGTCCCGAAATAACACTGAACTGTTAAATTCACCGTTCGGTGCTAATTGAATATCCTCTTTGGTCTCAGCATGGGAAATAAGACGTAATTACAGCACCATTGCTTACTTTAAAATTAAAAAGTAGACAATGGTGACACCATCTCTGCCGCCGAAGATCGCTGAAGAAAAACGATCTGTGATGAACTGCCCTGTATTTTGCTGTCAATTTGCCACTATCAAAAGACTAAGGGCCATATTCCAAAGTTGATGCCAACTTAACCAGAGCTGTTGTAAACTTACCAGAGCCATTATAGTCTATGGGGTTGTTAAGTTTACAACAGTTCTGGTTAAGTTAGCACCAACTTTGGAATACTGCCCCAAAGATGCACCGTACAGTGAAATTCACTGTTCGGTGCAATTCAGTGGCAAGTTCTCCGCTTAGTGAATAACAACTTATATTTTTAATTACCTTTTCAATAATTGCATTAAGTGGTGTTTCTGTGACTCCACATTTTCAAGCAATGAGTTTGCATTTTTGGTAATAGGGCACCAGGCTTAACTGACCTAATACAAAGTGATCAAGAAAAATTGGCAATACAGTGATTTTTGTTTTTATGATTTATTTTTGCTATTGATTATACATTAGCAGTATAAATATATATACTGTATACACCAACATTATGTATGCTTTTGTAAGGCTAGCATGTGTTGAACAAAAATATATGGAAAAACAATGCTTCAACAGAACAGTAATAGACTTGCAACCAAAGGTTTTATTTAATTCCTTTGTATAAGCATTGTCAGATGATTAAAAATTGAAATCTTTTGACAATCTACAGAAGTCACCATTAAAGTCTAAGAGAATCGAAAAGTCACCGCAAGTTCGGTGACTTTTCCTTCTCTTCAATTTGGGGCGATTCGGCAATCCCATTCCGGCGACCCTGCTGATGTATTCAGCAAGCACCACAGGGCTGTCGTAGTGCAGGGAAAAGCTGCCGCAAACCCGTCGAAAACTCACTGCAAAAACCCTGCGAATGAACGCCGAAACCCGCAAAAACATCCAGATCAACCCGCCGAAAACGCCAGAAAAACCCGAGCAGGAGCCGATCACACGCAGCGCAGCCGCTGGAAAAAGTCAACACCGCAGACGAATGCAGTGATTAAATTAGAAAAACAGTTTGCTTGAATGTTTGAAAAGTGAAACTCTGTTTGCAAAGAAACTACTGAAATTTACATATGAGGTCCAAGGAATGATAATAAAAAGGGCTTTTACAGAAAAAATAAATAAAGTTAAAAAAAACAAATATATCGGATTTTTTTTTAAAAAACAAAATCCAGAAAAATGCTTAAAATATCCTAAAAAAATCTATAAATAAAGAGACTCTTTACTGCAGAATATTATAATGAACAGTTTATTAGATGTTGAATTAAAACGGGAATATTTTTAACATTGAAGCCTATGGGATTTGCCTGAATAAACCTGCCGAATTAAACCACCGAATCACAGGGCATTTCGGGAACCTTTCACTGCTGGTTTTTGCTCTTTGAATAGCTGAAGCATTGCTTCTCTGTGGGGATTTCACTGCCCTCGAACAGGTAACGTATGTGCAGGCAATTCGCCAGGATTTGCGAACTGCCTGCTCTCTGGATAGCCGAATGACCAAGAAAGGTAACCAAACGCTGATTTTCAGCGTTCGTTCCCTTTCGGCAGCCATTCGGATCTCTTTGAATTACCCTGTATGAGAATTTCTGTAGAAAAAAAAAACCTCAAATAATTTTTCGACAAAAATTCTCATAGATATGAATGGTGACTTCTGTGGGTAAATTATTTGAGATTTTTCTAACTGATTGGATAAACATTGTCATGAGACAAGGTTTACTGTTCTTAGATTTACTTTGTGTATACTGAAACTTTCTTGGATACACAACAGTGTAAGTCCATGTATTCTGGCTATTCACTGTATTTGTTTGACACCTATTGGGGAGATAATTGGTTCAATTTGTTACAGAATTGCTAGTTTATTAGGTAACAGAGCTTGGTTATGACACCCATATTTCCATAGTTTATATACAATAGACATGTGCACAATGAAAAAAATTGTTTCTTTTCGAATCAATCTATTACATTCTTTAATTCGTTACCGTGATTCATATTTTGGATCCATTTGTTATTGCGGGAGATTCTTAGTTCGTATTGATTATTTTTTTATTTTTTAATAGTTATTTTGGAATGGCGAAACTGATGAATTGATTACTGTTAGATAAGGGTTAAAAGATATGGATAGGTTTCAGCACCAAGGACAGGACCCGCGGAACGCAGCCAGACTGAAGAAAAAAGTCTCCTCTTTTTAAAATAATTGGGAATTCAAAAATTACCCCAAAAAAACTCAAATTCTAACAAAAGCAATAAATAAAAAGGCTTTCTGCTGCACATGAAAATAAAATATGGTTGAATAAATATTTAATAAAAACAGGAAATTATTTTTACATTGACACCTGTGGGATTTAGGCTAGGGACAGATGAGCGCATTTTCTGCGGCCACCGTCAAAATGTACGTCGATGCGTGCGCACGCATTTTTTCACGGAATACGCTTAAGTGGTCAGACGATGCGCAATTCTGGACGTATTTCATGACGGTGGGGTAAAAAGAAGTCTAGGGAAATCCGGCTGTTTGAACGTTATGTTGGCCGCACACTAGCAGCGTCTGACGTCTCCTAATCACGCACACACGCCGCCATGCAGCCGCAGCGCACTCTGTACGTCAGTAGCAGCGGTTTCACGTTCTGAGAAAAATGCGTTCATTTGCTGGTTGCGTGGTGTCGGCGCACTTTCGTACGCACGTACTGCGTATATTGGCCGTCATTGGCCGTTATGTGCTGCTACTGCCGCCGTGATTTAGTGCGCCTGCACGCGCGTTCCGACTGCCCCACTCTGACCCTAGCCTTAGCCGTTTGTCTGTGGTTTTGTTCCACATGTTTAATCAGGGCATTTTGGTGCTGTTCGGCATTCTCTGAATAGATTAACCACTACTTCTCTATACGGAATTTCACTGTTGCCGAATGGCTCCATGGCACTATCCATGGCCTGTGGTGCTGAAAACAACATTCAGCACCACAGCCAATGGACAAGAACACGGTGCTGGGTCTAAGTGAAACAGTATAACTAATTGATTCATAAAAACAAAATCAATTTGTTATTTACCGTTTCGGACTAAAATCGATTTGTTATTTCGGAAGTTCTTCAAATACGAATCAGTATAATTTAGTCCGAATTGCGATGCGAAACAAAATGGACGTATATATAATATCCAAGTTATTGACCTAGCCTTGATGTGTGACCTAGTTCTATACCTTCTTTATTAAATGGTTCGTTTTGAAAGTTGTTACCCTTCTTGTGTATGATTTGTGGTTAGGGATTTTCTATGGTGGGGGGGGGAGGGAAACAGTCAAAGGATTGTAAAATGTAAAAAGGATTGGGAATTTTATTAACCCAAAATGCGAAGTGACGGGAGTTAAAAAAAAACATGCTCAAGCTTACATTCTGATCAGCACATTAGCAGTTTGTACGTGTGATGGCCAGCGCATGGCTTTATGGAAGATCTTGTGCTGTAATAATGAAAATAATGACTGTGGTTATACTGAACCTCTCCTTTTTTTTCTTAGATGTAATCAAGAAATGAGTGTTTGATCTATGGCTTCACATAAAACATAACAAAACAATCGGAGTCGCCATCATGTCATGGAGCAACAATACTACCAACACATATGTATTGTAAGTGATGACTCAGAAATATTTGGCAACTCATCACATTGACGTGATTTAAGTGATAAACATCTTCCAATTGCTGTGGTTGCAAACATAATTGGACTGTTTTGGATTTATTTGGCCATTGATTTGCACGATTTCTGGAAGCAATACTGGGTATTTGTCTGCATATGCACTTGATAGAGACAGATTGAATATTGGAAACTGCTGATTATACCTAGACAACATTGAGATATATTCTCCCGGTTTGGAAGCCATTTAACAGGAGAATATTTCCACATTATCGTTACTGAAATAAGACATATATGGGATATAAATTACAAGCAAATACAATACTGGTCCGAGCTGTATAAAGAAACCACAGGACATTTCCAATCTCATGATCCCGTTACAAAACAGTGCATCCTAGGTAATATAATGAGGCCTACGCTGGAACTGCCTCCTTCCTTGTCCTACCAGGATGAATTTGAGGTCTTCACAGGACAGAACATGACAGAGGAGATGGAACTCAGGCTCTTGGATGGAGCGCTGTCCTCCACAGTTGCTTTGATAGTAGTGCTGACTATCATATTTTCTTTGGTGATGACATCTCTACTGACTCATTGCTTCCATAAGTGGAAGCTAAGAGCCAAAAAACTACAGAGGGCACAGGAAGAGTATCTGAGAGACCAAGAGAAAAACATATCTCCCTGCACCTCTTGACTATTTAAGAATCACATCATGCTGTCTTGCAATAATGAAAATGTGCAGCAAGTGTACAAAACAACAGTGGCAGCATACAAATGCTTCATCGGACATCTCTGAATCACATTTCCATTTTTGTATCATCAGCTCGGAAGCAACTGGACCATCTCCAGGATTAATTTACTTGTATATTGCAAGTTCAGTTTGCTGAGCAGCTTTAACAGCCCAGTCAATGAACTATAAGGTGCTAGAAAAACATTCAAAAAGACTGCTTAGTGAATGTACCTTGCTGTGAATATTTTTGCTTTTGTGTTTGAATTCATGCAATTAACCTGTATTATATATGGTTTTTAGTTCTTGTAGAGCTACAATGGTTGACCCTAAAAAGTTACAGTAAATCACAAATATTGCAAAAAAGACAATTGCTGATTATAAACTAGGCTTCTTTGTTATGGATTGTTGGTGGCCTATGTTTATTCGGGCGTTCACCTCACCATAATGATGATAAGAGGGGTTTTCCCATTGTTATGATAAAATGAAAAGGTTTCCTTATACCAGAGTATTACCTACATAATTTGCAAACTTCTCTAAATGGTGTACAAGGGAAAGTTGTATGTCTGAACTCATTCCTCACTTTGTTTTTTTGGTAATATAGAGAACCAGGCAAAGCGTAATCTCTTCACAAAAGACCAAAACCACAAAACCCCCCGAAAATACATATTGATGGATTGTGCTTGCCAAGCATGGTGGTCGTTGTCTCTGTTCAGTTCTGTCTGTCTCTTGGTTCCTGTAGGAGTCGACTGTCAGCACACTTTTCGGTCCGGTGCGGTTTCTTTGAATTGGTTAATGTTCCGGCTGGTGTCCAGGCTTGGGAGCGGCTTGTAGAAATTCGTAAAGAGGAGCAAACGGCTGGGTTAAGTGTCATAGTAAATCTCTACTAAAGAAGTCAAGTTGCTATGACACTTAACCTAGTCGTGCACCTCTTTACAAATTTGTACAAACCGGTCCCAAGCCTGGACATCAGCCGGAACATTAACCAATTAAAAGAAACTGCGCAGGACCGAAAAGTGAGCAATTACTTAGTAAATCTCTGCTAAAATTAGTCTCTAAAGGCTCACCTTTTCGGTACTGCACGCTTTCTTTTAATTGGTTAATGTTCTAGCTGGTGCACGGGCTTTGGACCAGCTTGTACAAACTTGTAAAGAGGTACACATGGCTGGGTTAAATATCATAGCAACTTGACTTATTTAGCAGAGATTTCCCAAGTATCGGCTCACTCTTTTGTGAATACACCCTATTACACAGACAATTATGCCCCTTGTTTTCCATTTAGATAAACATTAGGAGTAAGAGGGTTAATCACTCAAACTAACAGCCGCTCCTCACAGTCAGTGCAGAATTGAAAGATGATGTAGGTTTTACCCTTGTGGGGAACTGGGATTGAGTTGAACCAAATTTCAAGGTGGCTATTTTGTAGCGGACAGCTTTTTTCTTTTTGAGAATTTTACCAGGAAGGATACATTGAGATTTCTCTTGTTTTCAAGTATGTCCTGGGTGGCGAGTATGTACCGTTAGGTGTCTTGCCCAGGACACTTACTGGAGAGGTGCTCTTGCCGGGATCAAACCTGTGTCTCCACAGTCTCTCTCCACAGTTATAGGTTACAGGGCAGAGGTAACATCTCCACTTTAAAGAAATGCCAAAGTGATCAGAAACAGTTGGGGGTTGGGTAAACCTATGATAAAGACCTTTTCATTAAGGGGTGTTAGTAGCTACAGTATGTCTTTTGATATATAGTTATGGACGCTTTGGAGAAGGGATGGCTTATTGGTAGATCAGCGGCTGATCAGGAACTCTAGGTCCCATTTCACCCTAGGATTTTGGTCAGTTCTGGTGTAAAGGAAATACAAAGTGTTACAAGTAATTTAATTTCTGAATTTAAAATGCTGTCGTCTTTTCAATTTGTTAAATGAATATGCACAAAACCATGTAATTACTCTCATCAGGAGCTTTGAAATTTTTTGTTTGAATCAAAATGATTGTTTCTTTTCTTAAATGCGACCCAGAAACAGCATGCTTTATTTCATTCTAGTTATCCAATTCTTACGTGCCATGCAGGTTATAAATGCTTTGCGTGGGCTGTACAGTAATATTTTGTAAGACTTACTGAATGTATTACAAATGTAGGTGTTTTTTTTTGTCACTATAATAAAATTTTACGGGACCTTGCTTGCATATACTATAAAATAGTCCACCCTCCAAGTCGCTGTATCTTTTGCTTCTGTGAACAAAACACGTTACCTGATATACAAAGAGGGCTATTAAAACAGATTTTTTTAAAAACAAGTCAGTTACAGTATAATAAACCACCAATCGCTTCATATTGTGGTGCCGGATTGCTGTAGTGTTTGAATAAACGCAAGACGTTTTGATATTAACTTTTTAAAAGGTTCTTTTTTTTGCTTTTCACAGTGTGGGTTTGCTATAATGTCCATTGTCTGTATAACAAACCAATTAATCATATGCTTTAACTTTGAAAGAAAATAAAACAAAGGACATTTTAAATTGATCAAGCTGTGCTTAAGTGTCTCTCGTAACAATCATACAATAGAGAACACTGACACATTGCAGAGTTCCAATACAAAATGTAATCCTAATCAGATATGAAATACATTTAGCACACCGTGTCATAAGGGTAGTTGAGTGAAACTAGTGAGCAGGACTCGAGCTAACTAGTAAAATAACACAAGCTGGGTGCTAATGGGACCAGTGAGGCCAACCATAGCAACACCTTGAAAAAGAAATACCGTGTCAGGCACTCCAAGACAAAAGGTGGAGGAAGATGTAATGGTTCTGCCTTTGGGACTGAAACATTAAGGCTGTCAGACGAACGCAGTCTATGCGTGCGTGCATAATGGACGGACGTACTGATGGAAGATGCTGTAGACGTGTTTTTTTTTACAGATGTAGAAAAGAAAAAAAAAAGTATATATGGGAATTTAAATTAAAATGACAGGTACAGTCAGCCAGACCAAAAAAAACTTCTGAGCGTCAACGTGATGGACGTTGCAAATGCGCTGCGTCTGATGTTGTGTCATCACGCACACAGGCCGCTGTGCAGCGCACTCTGGGTGTCCGTCGTAGCGCTTTTACATCGAGGCCTAAATGGTGTCCGTTGCCACCTGCGTGGTGCGCACGTACTTCGTGTGTTGGTCTCTATTGATCACAAATCAATGCTATGACGGACATTAACCTCCCTGACGGTATTCCCGAGTGTGGCTCAGGGTTAACTTTTCTAACCGAAAGCGGTATCCCCGAGCCACACTCGGGCTTGATACTTACATGTCATGCGCTCCCTCGCTGATCCCAGTCTCCTCCAGCCACTCGCAGTCACACTGCCTGGATCTCTTCTCGCGAGGAGTGAAACCAGGAAGTGTGATGTCGCAATCGGCTGCAGTGTGACTGCGGGGACAGCGAGGGAGAGCAGGACATACAAGTATCCGGCCCGAGTGTGGCTCGGGGATACCGCTTTCAGTATTGAAAGTTAACCCCCGAGCCACACTCCTACTGCTAGGGGGACAGAATAAATGGGTCAGAATCGGACCGCCAGGGAGGTTAAACTGTGCATCGACACGGACGTGATGACTGCGTTCGTCTGACGCTAGCCTAAGTCAATTTAAGAGGAGCAACAAGATGATCTGCAATATCTGACCTGGTAGCTCAATAGCCGCCTGACTTGAATAACCATCTCCAACATCTCTGAAGCAACTAGCAGATGTTCTGATAATAAATTGTACAACATGCCACAGAAGAAAATTCAATAGATGAATGAATCTATTCCTAGAAGGTGGGAAGCTGTATTAACCACCTTCACTAGCCTGATATCTTGGACTTCAAAAGGCGCCATCCGGTGGCCCGATAGCAAGATATCTCGATCCGCAAATGAGATTCATTTGCTGAAAACAAATTTAATTTGGGGGCACCTTCTGCAGCCCAAAAGCAAAGCCCCGTGGGCATAATGCCCAAAGAGCTAAAACTGCAAAATCGGCTAACTGAATGTCCTGACATCAAGCATTCAGCAGCCGATGCAGGAGGGTTTGGGGGGGGGGGGGAATCAAGAAGCTGCAGCTGTGACTCAACTTGGCAGTAGATGGCACCATCTACTGGCCAAAGAGGTGATGTACAGTAAGAAATACAATGGGAAAATGCCCAAATATTTCTTCCCGTATAGTTAAAAAATATTTTACAAAAAAAAAATACTGGTTCCTGACAATGTTTTTGTTTTTTTATAAAAAAAATTCACTTGGTAGTGAAAGGGTTAAGAAAATAACAGTCCACCCTTTTAATTAAGAAATAATGCTATTTCTCAGTTGTTTACATAATTCTGGGTGTTCTATGTAGGGTGCGCAAGAGTAACAACCCAATTGTTACGGATACTGTGCATATGGAAATATAAACCTCACTCTGATGCCTAGTAAGCATGAGGGGAAATCAGCTTTAATAGTACAGTTAACTTTGTTTACAAAATAATAAAGATATTGTATAAAAAGTGCAGAATAAACTCATTACATGAAAGATATGCAGAATTTGTTGGCATATACAAGAACACAAAGACAGCACTCCTGCAAACATTATGTTATGCCAGCATGTTATGCTAATCATATGTTCGCACATTATTTAACACGGTCTTGAGTTTTCTTCTACAATATTTAATAAAAAGCACTGATATTCAAATCATTTGCAGCTGGTGGAACAGATTGTCTGTTTTGAAGTATAAAAAAAGTGAACAATAAAAAAAAGGAAAAAAAAGTGAGCACATATATTAATGTGTTGTGCATAATTTTCCTGATCACATGTTTTCCAGCAATCGTATTCGCAGTAGAGATATTAGTACTGCAGTATTGAGACGACAATTCAGCTGTTAAGCGAAAAAGGTAAGTCAACGCTCAGCCACCAAGTTTTTTTGTAGTCGAGTCTGGTGGAAAACTAAATTTTATTTACCTTGGTAACTCATGTTACATTATAAATCCCAGATTGTTCGGTCAGCCTCATGTTAGGACAGACTTACCATATGCCCTGAAGGATGTCAGCTGCAGTCTTAAGATACGGTGTACAGTACATTTCATATAATAATATACACATTCTTTGCCATAAACATAGAGGAAAGCTCTGCTAATAACTACCTAAAGAACAGCTATAACTCAACTAAAATAGCATGGCAATTTGAGGGCAATAACCCTTAATACTTGGCGCAAGTTGGCCGTGTAGTATATTGAAGGCTAGGGTCAGACGAGCGCATTATGTGCGGACTGTGCACAACGGACGTACTTTCTGACTGACGACAAGGTAGTGGCCACACAGTTTTTGTGACTGACTTTTTTTGACTGATGTAGAAGGGAAAATATATTAAATATGAAAAACATTTTGTCCGTCAAAAATGCTGGACGTCAAAAATGCAGTCCGTCTGACTTCATTCCATCACTCACACACAAAGCTATGCGGACGTTGCGGACGCAGCGCACTCTGCATTCATTCTAGTGGATTTACGTTCTTGCCTGCCTTGCGTCTGTTTGCTGCGTCCGCAGCTCGGTGCGGACGTACTTCGTGTGTGGGGCTCCATTGGTCATAATTATAGGCTATAACGGACATACAAATGTGCAGCAACACGGATGTGATCAGTGCGCTCGTCTGACCCAAGCCTAAATCTGGAAAATAACTTTTCTAAATGCACTTTTTTTGTAGGTAGCTCTGTGTAACAAAAAAATAAATAAAAAATAAAAAAAGCATAGGGTCGCCAAGGACGTCTTGTAATCAAGTTTGCACTACAAGCCTTCTGTGCCAAGATCCTGTCAGTCGAGCAAGTCATCTGTGCTAATCTTTATTAACCCCCCCCTCACTACTTATGTACTTTTTCAGCAGTTTGTTATTTCTCTGGCCACTAGCTGCCACTAAGCCTGCTTCCTCTTGTCTCATATCTCTTCAATTCCATCAGACTGTAAGCTCCCAGGCAATTATGCAAAGCACTAGTATAAAAGGGCTGTAACTTTTGGGTTTTCACCCCATGGACAGGGACCTTGTTTAAACTCCTATTATGGTAAGACTTACCCTGTATTCCCCATATGTAAAGAACTGCAGAATATGTTGGCGCTATATAAATAATAAGATAATACGATGAGCATCAGTCTCCTGCAACAATGAACACTGCAGTGGGATATACAGCATTGCAAGAGCTGCTGGAGATCATCTACTGCAGGGTTTCCCAAAACTGTCCTCAGGACCCGCTGACAGGCCAGGTTTGCCAGATATCTGAAGCACAGCACAGGTGATTTGCTGCTCAGTGATTGCCGGATTCAGTCTGCATTTCCCCAAGGTGATCTGCAAACTCTGACCTGGTTGAGGGTCCCAAGGACAGGTTTGGGAAACTGATCTACTGCAATGCCCATTTCTGTAGCAGACAAGGCAAATTTTGCTTTGCTGGTAGACGCTATGCTCACCCAACCGGATCGGAAGCTACCCAAAACAATATCCCTTTAAAATATACCTTACAGCTACATCTTGAATGCACAATTACTGACACTGTAATGATGATATAGATATATAAAGTAGATATATTGGCACAGCTGCATATAACAATACATTGGTAAATTTGTTGGGCATAATGCTACACTGAACTCAACATCGTTGGGTAATGTAACTCCGTTAAAAAAAGTAGCGTAGCACCAATAAAAGGTGAAGACAGTTTGCATAGTCAAAGCTTGTAGTAGCTTTAGGTTGTGAAACTACCTACTTGTCCATTTATTCTACATTGTTTACTATGAGCAATGTGCTGTTGGCAATAGAATGCAAACAAGGCAAAGATACACAGTGTACATAAACAGGAAAACTAATAATAGAGGAGAAATGAAAAATTGTTTGCAGAAATTCTATCCGGTGAGAGACTGGGCTGTCACAGACTGGGAGATGATCGGCTCTTCCAAGGTCCTTGTATCGCTACATAAAAGTTTCTGCCAGATGATGTTGCTCTCATCTGAAAGCCTGGGGAGAGACTGATGTATTTCTCCAATTAAAGTGACAATATCCTGGAAGGAAGAGCATACAGAAAGGTAACTTGTTTTTATTTATATTTCCAACAGGTAAAACAAAAAGTTTGAGAAAAGTGGGGCATGGAAGCAATAAAACGCAACTCAAATTTTGAAAATCAGGATTTCTCCGAACGCAAAGAAAAGTAAAATAAGGGCAAATTCTAAAACAGGAAAAGTGAAGAATTCTGCAATGCATCATAGTTCAATATGAAAGTCTCATCTGTCACATCAAAGAAGAAGAATTGTATTTTAAGCAATTAAACTCAATATAATTGTATTCAGTTTTGGAATAATACACAGGAATCACCCGTCAGGTAGCACACAATTTGTAATGTGGGTTAATGAAATAGTGCCTCATCTACATCTTCTAAATACTCTATTCATTGGAGACCCATCATTTATTCAAGATATAGACTGGCCTGGTGTTGTCGTGGAACACTACTACAGCTAATAATTATTTTAACTTTATTAACGTGATAGAGTTAGAAAGAAAACACAGACACACACTTTGCCCTACGGGTCCAAGCATCCATCGCAACTGGTCATGCCTAGCTACAGCTGAAGATAATCCAATAAACCCAAAACTGCACTGTCCAGGAGTGGCTTTGACCAGATGTATAAACCTGATCTCTAGTATGGCATGGCATTGATTGAAGGGTTCTCTGTGAAAACAGACCATGGATGCAAAAAAGTGAGAGAGATGTAATTTGCATATCTTACCCAGAGTCCTGTGCTGCATATGGGGAATGAAGCACAGGAGCTCTGGGATGCAGTTCTTTGAATTGCTGTGATATGCAAATGGATTCTGTAATAATATATATATATATATATATATAAATAAAAAGCAAACCACAGGGTGGGTTGCACTCAACCTAAACTTGCAACACAAGTGGGTGCATCCAAGACCAAAAATACAAAACACGAAAAAGGAGCACTCATAGGATCATACTTTGTTAACTGAATCCCCATCATTTTACCTCGGTAGGTTTTTTGAAATGTGTTTTTTTTCTTGCACAAAATGGTGGATGAAGGTGGTCATTGGTACGGAGTGCTCCTTTTTCGTGTTATATATATATATATCTATCTCCAGGAGAGGAACAGCACTCAGTCTTGCCCAGAAATGCCCAGGTGCTACCCGTAAATGGATAAACAGCAGCAGAGAGATGGGAGCACTATGGGGCTTAATGTAAAACATGAAAATTTATTGAAAAATAATTTAAAAAAGGACCTGGTCCTTTTTTAATGATTTTTCAATAAATCATCAGGTTTTACATTAAGCCCCAGAGTGCTCCCATCTCTCTGCTGATATATATATATATATATATTATCCCATTTTCTTTACATACTGTACATAAAGGAAACGCTCTTCCAAATGCCCATTAGTTGATACAAACCCAGGATACGATCTGTATGCCAAGTACAGCAATTGAAGTAGAACACAATCAATCCTGCTCTTCCCACAGTTTACAACGCTCAGGATGCACCAGATCGGTTTGTGAGCAGTCATTTATGATTCATTAAAATCAAGAATAATGCAACTTGCACAGAGTTTCAGAGAGAAAACGCTATGCCCCCCCCCCCTTCAGGGGTAAAATATTAAAGTCAAGGCAAATAAACTAAAGCAAAATATATACAAATTCATCAGGATTAATTGTGTGTTTACACCTTAATGAGCTGAAATCTATCTTTGTTGTTAAGCTGAATTTTAAAGCTTATAAACAGTACATTGGAGCAAACCTTGCTATAAATGACATCCTGGATTTTGTTTTCTAGCAAATGAGATTCCAGTTTTGTCTTCTTCATTCTGAGAAACGTATTCTTTGCCAGCTCAGCCTGAACAGCGCAGCAATCAGGACAGGCGGACGGTTGGTGCATTTCAATCTGCATCAGCTTTTTAAACATGAAATAAGGAGAGAGTCAGAAGGACATCGGGTTTCTTAATAATATATATCTGCTAACAATGGCAAATCAATATACTGAACACTTTAAGGCAAACACTATTCCTGTCAAAATTCTTGCAGGCAAATAAATGACAGGAAAGAAGGCTGCAGCCTCATTAAAGCAGCACTAATAAGGTTCTGTTCTTTCTCTACAGTAATCACTATGGAAATGCAGGGATTAAAGCAAACACACATTGAGAAACTGTCCCAGAATTAACAGCCATTACATTATCACTCACCATTATATATGACATTTAGATCTGCAGTGAAAACCTTGTGGTAGGCAAACGCACAGGGGGAATTCAATGTACAGCTCAAACGGGACATTCAACTAGTTTTTGTACTTTACCTACATCAAGTCAACAAGCATTTTCCTAACATACAGCCAATATTACCATCCTTTATCCAACTATTCTGGTTTAATATTAGACTCTAGGGATTTCTTCTTTTTTGACCTAAATGCACACGTTTAATTTAGAATACTGTACCCCTTAGTAACATTTCCTATTAAGCTTCCTGACACAGTCACTCACCACCTTGCCCCTCTGAAGGCAGACTATGCTATGTGTCCTTTGGATGAGTGTGAAGGGCAGTCTCTTCTCAAGGGACCATAGACTGTAAAGGTTACTCAATGCATGTGTTACCCAAGCAAGCTCTGAGACTTTCTTTGCTTTTGGATGGCTGTGGTAAATAACATGACAGATTTTTGACTGGTGTTTTATTGTTTGGGGATTACGCTCTTGTTGATTGTTCGTTAATAATCCCATTAGGTGAGAGTGGTAGCTAAAAAAAAGGATTTGAATAGCTGGTTAAATGTGTACATATATAAAAAAAAACATATGTGCAGCATTTTTCTAAGATAAATGGGGTATCAGTAGCAAAAAAAAAATAATGATTTACTACTAAACATGTGAACACGGAACAGCATTCAAAATTAAAATTTGGCACTCACGCTTAAAAAAAAACAAAAAAAAAAACATACATATATAATTAGTATTAAAAATATATATATAAAATTATTTAAAAAAAAACAGACATGCTAGCCTTACAGAACATTCCTCTTCCCTCACCACCAAGTATCTGACTGATATTTGTGAGACCTTGCTGCAAAGCTTCTCTATGTCTGGGAAACTTCATTGTGTTATTAAGGCTGTCAGTCAGTCTGAAAGGTGACTACAGGTCCCTGGAGAGGTTTTGCAACAGCCTTTTGCCTGAAGCCTTTGACATACTCAAGACGTGTTCCCCTTACCGTACACATTTATGAAAAGGGCGATCTGACACCAGTTCATGTCTCGTTTCACACTATTATTTTAAAATTTACTAGCCGGGTTATTCAAAGAAAAATCGAAAAGTCACCGCATGTTCGGTGACTTTTCATTCTCTTCAATTCGGTTCGATTTGGCGATCCCATTTCGGCGACCCTGCGGTGTATTCAGCAAGCACCACAGGGCCATCGAAGTGCAGGGAAAAGCCGCCGCAAACCCGACAAAAACTCACCACAAAACCCAGCGAACACACAACGAAACCCACAAAAACATCTGGATTAACTCCGCTGAACACGCCGGAGAAACCCGAGCAGCCGATCACAGCGCAAAGCAGCCGCCGGAAAAAGCCGACACCGCAGACGAATGGAGTGAAGAAAAAAAAACAGTATGCTTGAATGTTTGAAAAGTGAAACGCTGTTTGCAAAGAAACTACAAAACGAAAATGTCTGGAATTTACATGTAAGATCCAATGAATGATAATAAAAAGGGCTGTTACAGAAAAAAGTAAAAACGATGTAATAAAATATTTAAAAAAAAAAAAAAAAAAAGGAAAAGAATTTCCCCAAAAAATCCTGCAAAGATGCCTAAAAGACCCTAAAAAAAAAATAAAAAGAGACTTTCAACTGCAGAATAAAATAACAATTAGATATCTAATTCATTTTTAACATTGAAGCCTATGGGATTCTCCTGAATAAACCTGTCGAATGAAACCACCGAATGGCAGGGCATTTCAGCAACTTTTCACTGCTGGTTTTTGTTCTCTGAATAGACGAACCATTGCTTTTGGGGGATTTCACTGCCCTCGAACAGGCACCGTATGTGCAGGCAATTTGCCAACATTTTGCGAACTGCCTGCTCTCTGGATAGCCGAATGGCCAGGAAAGGTAAGCGTACGCTGAATTTCAGCATTCAGTTACCTTTCAGACACAATTTGGAGCTCTTTGAATAACCCTGTATAAAAGAAAGCGATTTGAGGCAATTGGTAAGTTTTACGAAAAACATTCGACGTGGGAAGATGCTAAAACTCTTTAACAATGGCTACAACGGATTCCTCATCAGAAAGACCTGTCCATTTCAAATCTAATGGGGAAAGACCACACTGTCAATATTTTCTGAGCATAACAAGAGAAACGGCAGCTAAAAAAGGATATTTTTATATAGATATATGTTATGATGTTGGGTGGAAAAAAGGAGAAGAGAGTGTGACAAAAGAAAAATCTGAAACTCTTTAGTTCATATCGTTATTGTAGGTTACAATCCACTGCGGAGCGAGGCACAATGCACTGTACGATAAATTTTGAAGCACAATGTGAAAAACAACTAAAAAACAGAAAGTATACTTTTTCAAATTATGAGGTATACACAGAGGATTGATAAAAAAGCTGATGTGGGATTCTGTTGTTTTAACGATTCGTCAAGAAAGGGAAAAGGTTGAAAGACCCGGCAAGCTACGCCAAGAGGTCACATGGCTAAAAGTACCTGCTTTGCGCTTTCCTTTGTGTTTTGTAGCCGGATCCTGTTAAAAAGCTGGATAGGAACAGGACCCTGTGGATCTCCTAATACCGGTCTTCTCAAATTAGTTGCAGAACGTGACTGGTTTTGGTGAAGCTTTACAGGTGGATTTTGGATCTGTCTTAGCTTCCTTGTGCAAAATGCCACCAATGCATTGCTTTCCTCCATGGTTGTGATTCCATGAACAATGTTATCATCAGGTGGAGGACCTGTAAGAAAATGAAAATTTTGCTGTGAAATATGAATGAAAAATTTATAGAATTTTACTTTTATATATAAAATTGAGAAGACAGAATAAATGGAGTGGTCACAGTGCCCCGAGTATCCTCACCCATCTCCTAGAGAAGACTCTTGGAAGGCTGATTCAGCTCCCTGAGTACAGGGGCTTAGCTCTTCCAGAAGCTCAAATCAGCAAGAGCTAACCTCTGCTTCAGGCGCACAAACCAATTTGGTTCATATCTGACTCTCTCCCAGACATTGGATTAGCTCAACACCTGTTGGGTTGTCCAGCACTCCCATGGTCATGTGACATACACCAGCATGCAGGAAGCCAGCAATATGCCACGTTCGGTGAATTGTGGAGCCAGCAATGTGCTGGATTCAAGACAAGTTTTAAAATGATCTTAAAGGTTAAAATAGGAGGGAGTGTGAAGGAAGTAGGAAGAGTTTATTCTCCTTGTTCCGGTTCAACCTTTGTGTGCCATTAATTGTTGACTAGTGTAAGAACCAGACAGTGGACACGACCACTGTATTAAAATCAAGGAAAAGGGACTCCCATAGCCCTGATTGGTGGGATTAAATGAAGTATATACATTCACTGGCCACTTTATTATTAGGTACATCTGTTCAATTTCTTGTTAACACAAATAGCTAATTAGCCAATCACACGGCAGCAACTCAATGCATTTAGGCATCTAGATGTGGTGAAGACGACTTGCTGAAATTCAAACCAAGCATCAGAAAGGGGGAAAAAGAGGATTTAAGTGTCTTTGAACGGGCATGGTTGTTGGTGCCAGACGGTTTGGTTTTAGTATTTCAGAAACTGCTGATCTACAGGGATTTTCATGCACAATAATCTATAGGGTTTACAGAGAATGGTCCAAAAAAGAAAAAATATCCAGTGAGCGGCAGTTGTGTGGATGAAAATGCTTTGTTGAGGTCAGAGGAAAATGGGCAGACTGGTTTGCGATGATAGAAAAGCCACAGTAACTCAAATAACCACTCGATACAATCAAGGTATGCAGAATATCATCTCTGAACGCACAACACGTCGAACCTTGAATCAGATGGGCTACAGCAGCAGCAGACCACACCAGGTGCCACTCCTGTCAGCTAAGAACAGGAAACGGAGGCTACAATTTGCACAGGCTCACCAAAATTGGACAATAGAAGACTGGAAAAACGTTGCCTGGTCTGAGAAGCCTCGATTTTAGCTGCAACATTCATATGGTGGGGTCAGAATTTGGCCTAAACAACATGAAAGCATGGAACTAACTTGCATTGTATCAACAGTTCAGGCTGGTGGTGGTGTAATGGTGTGGGGGATATTTTATTGGCACACTTTGGGCCCCATAGTACCAATTGAGCATTGTTTAAACAAAACGCTCTGAGTATTTTTGCTGACCATGTCCATCTCTTTATGACCACAGTATACCAATCTTCTGATGCCTACTTCCAACAGGATAATGCACCATGTCACAAAGCTCAAATCATCTCAAACTGGTTTCTTGAACATGACAAGTAGATCTCTGTGCTCCAATGGCCTCCTCAGTCCCCAGATCTCAATCCAAAAGAGCACCTTTGGGATGTGATGGAACGGGGAGATTCGCATCATGGACAAATCTGCAACAATTTCGTGATGTTATCATGTCAATATGGACCAAAATCCCTGAGGAATGGTTCCAACACCTTGTTGAATCTATGCCAAGAAGAATGAAGTACATTCTGAAGGCAAAAGAGGGTGAAACCTGGTACTAGCAGGGTGTACCTAATAAAGTGGCCAGTGAGCGTATATATATTGCAATGCCAAATGACAATTTAAAAAGTTGTTTTTTTAAATATCTCCAAGTATGAACTAAAAAATGTTCTCCCATTATGTTAACAATTAACACCTAAATGTACTTAGCGACACAGAGTTTAAAGAGAACAGTTTTAATTACGTAGAGGAATGTATTAAGCAAGATCATCTCCACGTTTATGTAAAAAGCAATTAGGAGGTAATCAGGGCTGCATCTATGTGTATAAAACAATAAGACACAGCCCCAAGGGATGATAATAGAAACATTAAGGGACTCTGGAATAAACAGACACTTAATGCATGAGGAAATTAGAGATTATCCAGATAATTGATTTAGCTGGAATTTAATTTCCTTTTTTTTCCCCCCTTTTTAATTTTGAAACAACCTCTTTTTAATGAACAACTTTGAAACCGCTGTAGATGAATCAATTTCCCTATTGATAAATATAGGTTAAGTGTATAAGAAATAGGGATAGACCGATATGGTTTTTTCCAGGCCGATACCGATAATCGGCCGTCTCTCTGGCCGATAACCGATATCAGGGGCCGATATTCTGTGCGCTTAAATTTTTGAAAAATAACACAATTTCATACAAATCTGGTATAAACTGAACATGTTTATTCATATTTTAAACATTAAATTAGGGGGTCGACCGACCCTGCATGCAGATCTCGGAGAGAGCAGGGTAAGACCCGGTCACCGGCCTGAAAAAAAAGGTTCACTGTATGTTTAACTGTAGATCGCTAGCTGGCTGTCTGTTCCTTTAAGTAATTACAACCAGGGTGTGCTGCTGAGTGTTCTGCTCCCTTCACTAGCCCCACGCAGTCACGCATGCCGAGTGCTCTGCTCCCTTCACTAGCCCCACACAGTCAGGCACTAAACAACCCCACTAGCTGCAGCAGCTCCCACTCCTTCCTCAGCTCCATCTTTAAAGCCCCGTTGCTCCGTCCACTAACTCCATCTATAATGAGCAGTTACGACCCGGGACACAGCACTGCAACCCAGAGCTCAGCCTGACCTGAAGCCCCCTTAAACACAGCCCTGGAGTTGAACCTGCAGCAGGTGAATAAAAAATGGCCCACAGCTGTGTGTGTGCAGACTGAGAGTGCACACACACAGCTGTGGGCCAATGTTTTTTATTCACCTGCTGCAGGTTGAACTTCAGGCAGGGCTGTGTTTAAGGGGGCTTCAGGTCAGGCTGAGCTCTGGGTTGCAGTGCTGTTTCCCGGGCCGTAACTGCTTATGATGGATGGAGTCAATGGACGCCGGAGCAAAGGGGCTTTAAAGATGGATGTAGCCGAGGAAGGAGGGGGAGCTGCTGCAGCTAGTGGGGTTGGTTAGTGGGTGACAGACAGTGACTGCGTGGGGCTAGTGAAAGGGAGCGGAACACTCAGCAGCACACCCTGGGTTGTAATAATTAATTTAATAACCCATAAACAGACATACAGTAAACTTTTTTCAGGGCGGTGACCGGGTCTTACCCTGCTCTCTCCGAGATCTGCATGCAGGGTTTCCGGATATGCTGCTGACGCGATGACCATGTGGTAGGCGGCGTAAGCTCCTCATTGGTCGGCTTCCCCTGCAAAGGAACAAGAACACATCGCATGCGCCGCAGTGACCGAGCGCGCTGGGGAGCGGCAAGCAGGAAAAAAAAAAAAATAAAAAAAAAATAATCGGTAGTATCGGGGGCCTGAACACCGATACCGATATACTTGAAAAATCCCAAAATCGGCCCAAAATATCGGTAGAACCGATAATCGGTCGATCCCTAATAAGAAATGTTGTTGTGTTCAGAAAGTCAACAATAAAATGATATTAATATTAAAAAAACTTAAGTGTAATAGCCTATGCAACCAGATTTTTCGATGCAGAAAAGAACAGATCCTGTAAAACAAGCAGAAAAATAAATAAATAAAAGTTTCTACATCAAATCAGGGGTTTTCTTAAAGTGACACACTTTTCTACTGGGCACTCACATCTTTTGTGTAAACCTTATAACTGTGGTTTATACAGCGCATAGAGATTCTGTGTGAATGTTTACCTGGCAGATGAGCGAAAACAACTATGGCAGACCCACTGCGAATCTATCATGATTTATCCAGGATGTCTTCAAGATAGTTGCCTCCTTGCCCATCAAAAATTTGGTGCTGTAATTGTTATTCGTAAAGCAGATCTTCATTAATAGGTGTAACAAATCTCAGTACTCTGACTGGGTCACATCTGTTAATGCTGCTTCCTGGCGGGACCCCCGTTTTCTCCCCAGCAGACTCTCGTGCCTTCCTCCAGTCCTTAAGGACCGGGACCCATAAAGAGCCTTGCTTGTATCCCCCAGAAATAAGACGACGCTGTAGATCTGGGAGCTTTTTGAACAGCAACAACCCACCAGCTTTATTGGGTTGAATATAGACAGTCCCAGGAGGGGCTAGAGAACAATGGGAAATTACACCATGGCGCCCCCCCACCACCTCAAGTGAACCAGACATGAAACAATAGGGTGTCATGTAATCACAGCCTGAGCATCAGATGGCCTCAATACATTAGATAACAGAGGAGAATTTAGTAAATAGAGAATAGTCTAATTGCCACAATCTATCAAGGAATAAACACACATTAGATAGGGTGATTGAGTTTGACTACAGTGACCACAAAGTAATTATAGAAACCATAGTAATAATCAGATAATGGGGCAGGGTTTGTCTGATAAGGACAGAGCAACAAGACTACTCAAACGTACACCAGAATATCACACATTCCTAAAAGGGAATGCTGGAAAAGGCTAACCTAAACCAGCCAGCAAACCTATCAGCAGATAGCAACAGACAGACCATAACATTATTCGTACAGAACACAGATTACACAAACACCCTGCACCCTACAGGCACAGGGTGACTTAAACGCAAAATAGATTATACTAATATTTTTATTAGTGATATTGCAGAAGGTATTAATGGAAAAGTATGTCTTTTTGCTGATGACGCAAAGATTTGCAACAGGGTTGTCGTTCCTGGAGGGATCAGCCAAATGACAAATGATTTAGGTAAACTAAAAAAATGGTCGGAGCTGTGGCAATTGAGTTTTAATGTGGATAAGTGCAAGATAATGCACCTGGGACGTAAAAACCCAAGGGCTGAATATAGAATATTTGATACAGTCCTAACCTAAACATCTGAGGAAAGGGATTTAGGGGTTATTATTTCAGAGGATCTAAGGGTAAGTAGTCAATGTAATAGAGCAGCAGGAAATGCTAGCAGAATGCTTGGTTGTGTAGGGAGAGGTATTAGCAGTAGGAAAAGGGAAGTGCTCATGCCACTGTACAGAGCACTGGTGAGACCTCACTTGGAGTACTGTGTGCAGTACTGGAGACCGTATCTCCAGAAGGATATAGACATCTTAGAGAGAGTTCAGAGAAGGTCTACTAAAATGGTGTACAGCTTGAAGGAGAAAAGCTACCAGGAAAGGCTTAATGATCTTAACATGTACAGCTTGGAAAAAAGATGAGACAGAGGAGATATGATAGAAAAATTTAAATACGTAAAGGGAATCCACAAGGTAGAGGAAGGGAGTATATTTAAAAGGAAACAAAATAGCAAAACAAGAGGACATAGTCTTAGATTAGAGGGGCAAAGGTTTAAAAGTAACATCAGGAAGCATTATTTTACTGAGAGGGTGGTGGATACATGAAACAGCCTTCCAGTTGAAGTGGTAGAGGCCAAAACAGTAATTGAATTTAAGCAGGCATGGGATAGGCATAAGGCTATCATAAACAAAAGATAAATCTAGGTAAAGTATCCATGTAATTGGGCAGACTACATGGGCCGAAAGGTTCTTATCTGCCGACATTTTCTATGTTTCTAAGGCTAGGGTCAGACGAACGCATTTTTATGTTGTCTGTGAAAAAGTGCGTTCGAACGAATGGACGCATTTTTTCACAGAATACGTGATAGTGGTCATACTATGCGCATTTTCGTCCGTGATTTTGTACGGATCATCAATAAAACACTTTTTGTGTCTGGACGTTATGTTGGCCGGACATTAGCAGCGTCTGACGTCTCCTAATCACGCACACACGCCGCTAGCGGACGCAGCGCACTCTGTACGTCAGTACCTGCGGTTTCACGTTCTCGAAAAAATGCGTTCATTTTCCACTTGCGTTGCGCAGCCGGACTTTTGTGCGACCGTACTTCGTATATTGGCCGTCATTGCCCGGCATCTGCTGCTAGTGCGGCCGTGATTAAGTGCGGCTGCACGCGCGTTCGCACTGCCTCAGTCTGACCCTAGCCTAAGATAGGGCAGGGAAATAAACTAGAACATGCGGCCTGCACCTCCGAAATACATTTCTAAGCCCCTGTACCACGTCACAATATGTATATTTCTCCCTGGAGAATATGTAGTACCGTAGATACTCGAGTATAGCACAACCCGAATATAACGCGATGGAGAGAGATTTATTATGGAAATGAGAAAATACTCAAGAATCGAATATAACGCAAGTAGGAAAATTATAAATGTATACTATACTGGGAAACCATTAAAATCCTTCCAGGTTTTCTTAACACAGTCAGGCTAGCCCTCAGGCCAGGATGCTCTGCTCTAGAATGATTACTAGGTATGAAGCCGCCAGCCACCCATCTTCTTACTTGCGAGAATATGGCCGATGGAGCGAGATGACCAACACCGTGAATCATTCACCAATAGCCAGCACGCCAGGAGGTCTCGTTTTCTGACCTCCGGCTCTAGCAGGCAGGCTCATCCACCGCTAGTCACGGAGATTTGGGATCCATGAGCAAGTCAAGTGGTTTTCTTTATTTTTATTTTTTACACGCGATGCAGATGTCTCGAATAAAACGCGACCCCTCCAGTTTTGAGGTAAATTGTTGTCAGCAAAATCTAGCGGTATACTCGAGTATCTATATATAGTATCGAGTATACACTGAGCCTACTATTGTTTATTTTATACGGTTTACAATATACACATTTTGTCCCTACAGAAGAATCTATCAAACATACATCCAATCAATTCTTTAACTCAAAACATGAAAAAAAAAAGTCACTGCATCATATTGCGATTTTACTGCCCATGGACAAAGACACACGTTAGACTCTGATTCTAAGGACCTGCTTGTCATGTTTGTTAAATCGTATTGAGAGGCTTTCGTGCCTTGGCTCATAAGAAAATAATCCAGTTTCAATATTCCAGGCACATACACACAAAAATCCTTACCATTCCACAGTTCGTGAGCATCATTACGTCAAAATCCAGCATGCATGCGGAAGAGACTCTTTTCCCATTTCACGCTGCTGTGCTGCTCTAATATAATTGGCTCTTACAGCACAAGGAAGTTAAAGCTGCGGACAGAGATGGGTCCCGTCTTTCAGGAGTTAACCTTTACCTAAAAATATGCTAAATTGATCAATATTCGAGTTACACTTGCCACGATTACTTCCCAAATCCATTCAAAATCACTTAAAATGTATAGATTTAAAACACAGCTGTCAAAATCCTGGCTTTTATGTAAAAACGTCATCATGTTCATAAGCACACTGATTATCACAGGCAAGAGGTCAAATTTTTAGGAGGTGGGGTGCTGGAATTGGACTACATGCCCAACTATGGAAATCTGATATTTTGCCTTAAAGCAGCACATCACAAGTTACAATGCAAGAGGATCATAAATCAGAATATTAGTTCAATGGTAAGCAGGAGCTAGATCAGCAGCTACAAAGTGCTTCATACAAAAACAACATATGGATGTAAACATGAACGGCTTAATGAATGCAATACGATCTAATGTAATCTTCTTGATAAACCTATTATGAGTAATTCTAAGACTTCCTCCTCATCCAGTGACGCATTATCCTTTATTTGTTTTTATTACCGTAATCTCTGTGCCGTGTCCTTTCTCTAAAAGAGCAAAGTGAAGGATTTTTTTTTTTGGGACAACAATCCTTTGAAGACCCAATGTAAAACGAATGTGAGACATAACGAATCCCTTGTGTGAGCAGATGGAACATGCTCAAAGTGGCCTGAGAATGGACAGTTTTCATAAAAGCCCCAAAATACTGACAGCCTCAGTTGCTCTCAAGATATTTCCCAGGCTGCCATTAACTCCTTCACTGCTGAGGCATTTCACGCCTGTGTGCTGAGCTCATTTTTACCACTTTTGCTCATCATGTTTAAACGCGATTTGAAGCCACATTTTATTATATGACCCAGTCATATTATATATCGTTCTTTCCGGCAGATTCATAATATATCATTTTTATATGTATACGTCATGTCCTGCCTGTATATTAGAACAAAAAATGCAATAAAATTAGAATTTTTAATCTACAGCGTGTAAAGTGGTTTTTTTTCACATTTTATCACATGAGCGTTTGCGGTTATGTTTTCTATGGGGGTGCGCTTGTACAAAAATTAGAAATGGGGACTTGTTACTTTTTTGGGGGGAATTACGTGATTTTTAGCAAACGCACCCCATAGAAAAAATTCATTAGTGCAGCATCATTGTTCACATTATAATTGAAATGTGAACAATATTGCTGCATTAATAAAAACAACACACAAAAAAATAAAAAATATAAAAAAAAAAAATTTTTATTTATTTTATTTTGTTTAATTTTGTTTTTACTTTGAACATGGTCATGTTTGGTATCATTCGAAAGGCCATACTCAGGACCCCCTAGCTGCCATGGTTCTGAAGATT
Organism: Leptobrachium leishanense; assembly: GCA_009667805.1. NCBI lineage: Eukaryota > Metazoa > Chordata > Amphibia > Anura > Megophryidae > Leptobrachium > Leptobrachium leishanense. The sequence goes on along the minus strand of CM019071.1, from coordinate 66,853,475 downwards.
TCCTTTGGAAATCCCCGGGCAGCTAGGGGTTCCCCGCCTATCTGACGTCATCGCGCTATGCGAGATACGTCAGGAGGCGAGGAGGAACCCGGCGGTGGAGCCGCCATCCAAGATGGCGGCCCCCACTGGAGCTAAATCGCGACGTGGCGCGGCATCGCGATCTGGCATGTAAGGGATTAAAAAAAAAGGCACCGCTTTAAGGGGCAGACACTGCCCTTCAATGCGGTGCCTTTTTTTTTTCAGTAAACTCTGATCGGAAGGGAGAGGGATCCCCCTCCCTTTCAGGCGATCTCCCAACATTGCCGGGGGGGGGGGGTCGCCTGGAAATGACGTCATTGACGTCGGGAGGGGCTTAACTACAGCGTCTGAGGACACTGAAGTCAGAACACTGCGGGACGACAGAGAGGTGAGTATCTCCGCCGGGGAGTCAATGAGGACGTTCCCCACACGTCATCCGCAGCGAAGGGGTTAAATTAGGACAGAGAAATTCTAGTATTGTAATTACAACAGTCACTCAATTTTGGATTTTTTTTTAATGGAAAAAAGTGTTAATGGCATTTACCAATACTGACAGTGTTATTCAGAGAAAGGTGAAAATCAGGAGAAGTGGCAGGAGAATAGAAAAAATCTAGACCAAATAGCCGATTTGGAAAGTGAGATAAATGGAATAATTTTTCTGGTTTGGCTATTTTGACCTAGAATTTTCACTTCTCCAGTCATTCTCCTGAGTTTCACCTTTCTTTGAATAGACCTGTAAGTAAATTCTAGGTTTTGCAATTTTACTGGCACTTTACTTTCACTACCTCATTGCACCTATGGATGAGTCTTCATTAAATACCAGTCCATTAAGATAAAAGATATCAGAGGTAATGAAACGCTTTAAACCTGCATGGTGGGTTGGCAAGCACAAGCGGATTGAAAGCTCTGAGTATAGGAAAGCCCTGCAGGTTGGAAGGCTGAATTAGCCGCCGAGACACATACATAGGTAGTAGGTGGGAGAGGTGGCGGTGGGCTGACACTCAGCTAGTCTTGAGCATTTAAAATACAAATGGTTATTGTGGCTACAGGTCTCTATAAGCCATAAAGGACTAATTCGGTTTCCATCCATTTAGCACTTGCAACACTATAAAACTCCACTGTCATTTAATAACCGACATGCCACATTTTTATACAGTGGTGTTCAAAATTATTCAACCCCCAATGCTGTAAAGGGTTTTAGGGAATTTAGTGTACATTTGTAATTGTATTCAGAATGAAATCCTACAAGGACTTTTTAAAGAACCATATGCAACTAAAATGACATCAATTGGTTTTGTAATACAGTAGTAAATGTTTCTTTTGTGAATTCTTCATTGACACAATTATTCAACCCCTTAAAGACTACCACTCTGAAGAACAGAGGTTCATTCAAGTGTTTTCAATCAGGTATTGAAAACACCTGTGGATGTCAAGGAGCAGCAATAAAGCATAATAAGCACCAATTAGGCAGCTTTAAAATGACTGATACTCAGCTCCTTCTAGACATTTACTGGTGTGGTTACAAACATGGTGAAGTCAAGAGAATGGTCCAGGAAGACAAGAGAAGAGGTGATTACTCTTCACAGGAAGGGCAATGGCTATAAGAAGATTGCAAAGATGTTAAACATACCAAGAGAGACCATAGGAAGCATCATTCGCAAATTCAAGGCAAAGGGCACTGTTGAAACGCTACCTGGTCGTGGCAGAGAGAAGATGCTGACTTCGACTGCTGTGCGCTACCTGAAGCGTAGAGTGGAGAAAAGTCCCCGTGTGACTGCTGAGGAACTGAGAAAAGATTTGTCAGATGTGGGTACTGAAGTTTCAGCTCAGACAATACGCCGCACACTGCGTAACGAAGGCCTCCATGCCAGAACTCCCAGGCGCACCCCCTTGCTGTCTCCAAAGAATAAGAAGAGTCGACTGCAGTATGCCAAAAGTCATGTGGAGAAACCACAGAAGTTTTGGGATAGTGTTCTGTGGACTGATGAAACAAAATTAGAACTGTTTGGGCCCATGGATCAACGCTATGTTTGGAGGAGGAAGAACAAGGCCTATGAAGAAAAGAACACCTTGCCTACTGTGAAGCATGGCGGGGGGTCAATCATGCTTTGGGGCTGTTTTGCTTCTGCAGGTATAGGGAAGCTTCAGCGTGTGCAAGGTACCATGAATTCTCTTCAGTACCAGGAGATATTGGATGACGATGTGATGCAGTCCGTCACAAACCTGAGGCTTGGGAGACGTTGGACCTTTCAACAGGACAATGATCCCAAGCATACCTCCAAGTCCACTAGAGCATGGTTGCAGATTAAAGGCTGGAACATTTTGGAGTGGCCATCGCAGTCACCTGACTTAAATCCGATTGAGAACCTCTGGTGGGACTTAAAGAAAGCAGTTGCAGTGCGCAAGCCTAAGAATGTGACTGAACTGGAGGCTTTTGCCCATGACGAATGGGCGAAGATACCCGTAGATCGCTGCAAGACACTTGTGTCAAGCTATGCTTCACGTTTAAAAGCTGTTATAACTGTAAAAGGATGTTGTACTAAGTACTAAGATTGAATGTCACTTGGGGGTTGAATAAAACTGATAATGATGTGAGCACAGAAAAGACATTTGTGGTTATTTCATTATAAATGTTATGTTATATTTGTCTGACCTACACGTGCCTCTTTGATTTAATTGTAAGCAAGATGACTGAATGATCAAAATCAATGTCAAACTGGCCAAAACACTCAATTTCAGTGGGGGTTGAATAATTTTGAACACAACTGTATATGGACTGTAAAAGTTTGATTGTTAAGACAGAATAATTGTATCTTGACCCTTAAATTGTTCATTATGCTTGATTTAATATCCTTGTATTTTTGTAACCCCTTATGCTTTATAAGGTTGCCGCTCTTTGTATGGATTTCTCTTGTTCTTGTGGATGAGATATAGATAGATAGATAGATAGATCTATTGGCTTTTCCAATGTGAGTCACTACACTTCAAGTGGCAGGTAAAAAAAAAAAGCCCATTATTAGAACACATGGGAAACATATAATCATTAAAACAAATGTACCAAAAGTAGAACCATGTTTCTTCATCCAGAGTAATACTGATTAAATCTCATGCTGGGGAATTTTGATTAGAACCTTCTTTCCTTACATCTAAGACTATAACATCCACAAACAAAATACATCACAACCTGCAAAAAAAAAAAAAAAGTGGGAAATGATGCAAAAACCAATTGATAAAAGCCTTAAAAAGGGACACTCTACTCGCTCTGACCAACTTAAAGATAAAGTTGTCAGAGTAAGAGGTGTATGCTGCCCCACATCTCCTCCCTCTCCGTCTGTATAAGGTTTAATAGCTATCTAAGGATGGGGCCACATGAGCGCAGTGAATGCGACCGTTGTAACGAATGCACTGCTCAATGGACGAAGTTGGGGACACCACACACCATAAATCTTGACTTAACCTAGTAGGAACTGGAACAAGTTGCAAAGGAAGCAGAACAAGTTTCACAGGAAGAGGAATTACTGCATTTTGTAATCTATTGTACGTGAGAAAAAGATGGAAGCATAAGGAGCCGTCATGTTTGTTTGCCTACGCTACATGTTGCGGGTCCAACTGATCAATTGTACAAGATACCTGCGTCGTTTTTAAACCTCTATGGAAGAACCATTGAAATTCTTCAACGGTTTCTGGTTTTCAGTCAGCTCATTCGATGAATTGATGTCCTGTGTTAGAGATCGGCTAAGGAAGGTCAACGCCAATGTGAAGACAGCCATGACAATACGGTAAGTACTTCAATTTCCACCACAGTATGAAATAATTGTTTGTTGTAAAGTGCAACATACTGAATCCAGCTGATTATTTCGGACCCAACATTTGCTCTTGCATACTCGCTTACACTCAATAAGACAATAATTTGTGAGTTCAACATCAACGTTTGTCCTCAAACTTTATCCTTTCAATTTTTTAAATGACAATGCTTCATAGTAAAAGCCGACTCATAGCATCGTATTGTGCGGGGTGTGTGCAAAGGCATAAACGAGGGGTTAGATTAGAAGGCTTTTGAAAGGGACACTATAAATTTACAAAAGTTGTAACTAGAATACTTGTCCATTATAAACAAAACCACCTTATAAAATACATGCTTCTTTTCTTTTTTGAAGTAAATGCTGTAAAAAGGAAAAATAAAAATTAGGTTTTATACCTACTGTTTCCATTTTGTGGATTTTGCACATGATGCAACATTTACCAAAATCTGTGCAAAAGTTTTACTTTACCGATGTGATTTCTCTAATCTACAATATTTAACAAATAATGACATTGGGGAGGTAATGTTTAGATATGACAACAGGGGATGTATTGTGTTAGAAGGGCTACTCAAGATAAGAGATGGCAGCTGAGGGAGATAAGGCAGGGATCTTAAAAGACTTCTAATCTGCCCCATGGTGATGTCCTTTGAATACATCCCACACACAATGATTTGAGTCAGTGATCAACCCATAGGCTCCATTCTATGGCCATTGCCACATAGTGAGGAGCAAGTGATGTAAAGATACGGGGGGGGGGGGCAGTTTACAACACAAAGAAGGAAAACATAAGTTTGCACTTGTTTTAGTGACGCAAATAATCATTACACAATGCATGCAGAATCTAAATTAAAAGAACACATTTTAAGATATTCACGAGAAGAAAAGATTTCCCCTCAAATTCACCGGCTTTGCAGCATCAGCACAGAGAGGTCCCCAAATCAGGAAATGACTCTCCCAATTGTGATGCTCCTTAACATTTCAGGGCAGCAAAGACCTCCTCCATACGTCTGATATGTTTTGCGAGTAGAGCAAGGATTTCCAGAATTGCAGTTAATTTTTCTATAACAGATGACTGAGAAATTAACTACAACTCCCAGATCTGATAAGATATTGTAATTAAAGAATACACTTTAAATTTAGTAATGAGATAATAACTTTCCTTATGGCAATCCTGAGCAAGAAGCGAGTTTATAGCTACAATGAGACAGTCTGCAGCGAGACCGAGTAAGACAAGTGTAGGCACCAGAATAAAATAAATAAAAAGGCATGTTCCATTATTGGCATAGTTCTTGAAGTTCGTTAACTCATCCTCTGACATCTTCCCACTATCAGTTTGTCCCCCCTCTCCATTTAATAACTGTTCTTTGAATTATTTTTCACTGAAATCATTTTTTCCCGTTGTGGCAATTAAAAGGCAAAAATAGAATGTGACCCACTTACGTTTTTTGCTAGAACATCCTGACTGATGTGCATTGGTCCTCGACCCATAGCCTTTAAGAGTGTCTATCCACTTCTCAATTAGTCCCTCGTCTACAAAACAAATAAGAGGTCAGGTAGTTAAGACATAACTGTCAAAGTTCTTGTGTTTGATGAGCTTCCTGCCTGAATGGACCATCTGTTCATTGGAAACCCACTGCTTTGAATTTATGTGCTGGAAATATAAATGAAGGAACAGGAAAGTTTAAAAAGTAAAATTAACAACAGAAATTAAGTAACAAGTATTGGATTAGCTATACATTAGAAGATTAAATAGGGAGCCGTTAATTAAACTACGGGCTCTATCACTCCTTAACGTTTGCATAAATGAGCGTTAACGTGACCCCCGCATCATCTCCCGATCGCTAACGGTTAACAAAACTGTTAGCGAATCGGTAATAGCACTTTTTAGCGCCAGTTTACTGAACTTTGCTCTCCCTATGCTTAACAAGGCAGCGCAAAGAGTGAGCAGATAGTAGTAAGTGTTAGTCTTAACTCTAATTACAAACCGCTATCTCTACCTAAAAAAGTTTGCTACAGTTCAGAGCTGACGCTAACGGATTCTGCAGCAGCAGCTGCCCCCCCCAAAAAAAACAATAAATAAAATCAAAAACCCCCACCTCATCCCACGGCGAGAGTGGCGGCCCGATCCGTCGCTTCTGGCCACTGGACGCAGAGTGAGACTGGGGAAAAAGTCCACAGTCTCCCTCCACGATCACTCCGTCGACCTGCAGGATCTCACAAGAGGCGAGATCCTGCTGGTCATGTGACCTGGCAAGAGAAACCTCTATGGAGTGATGGCACTTTAGTGCTGCCCTGAGCATCCTGGAGCCTAGCAGCCACTACAGGGCAAGCTGCTGGACTCTGCACATGCCCGTAATCCACTGGGAAAACGAGGACGCTAAATGGAGATTAGCGAACGCAAATTCTTCCCCTTAGTGTCCCCATTTTAGCTACAGGCATGTGATAGTGCCCAATATCAACTGTGTACTTGGTGCTCTGTTGAGAATAGTGCCCAAAAAGATATTTGGGACTTGCTGTAAGGTTTTAGAACACATTATTGCAGGGTTCCTTTCATTTGTCTAACCCTCTGCTATTGGAAAAACAAAATCAACAGTTTCTTAAATTCATAGGACGCTTAAAGGAAGGTAAAGTCTTAAAAGGGGTCTTAAAAGGATATATGTGTATTCACGAAAACTGGACATTTGTGGAGAATTGTGAAGGATCGGCAAATTTTGAAGCAAATAATTAAGCTGAAGAAATCCCAGTTCAGCAATTTTGATGTAAAGAAGGAGAATTCTAGTGTTTTAAAGTAAGCTTTAATTAATATACTCTGCTAAAGTAAGCATTTACGCTATAGAAACTATTTATGCACTCTCGGCCTACTGGGAGTTAATCTTCAGTAGCTTCAGGTGTCCCGTGGACTTAGCCAGGAAAATAAGGAGTATGGCTAAGAGCAAGGGGGTGAGAATTTCTGCTGTTTTGTTTAGTGTCGATAAAGATGCTGTGAGAGAAGCCTACAAAAATGATAGGATGAGGAGAAAGAGCAATAAAAAAAACAAGCAGAAACTGCAGAGTATTCATCGAAAAGGGTAATTTTGTGGCAAGTCTTTTTAAAGATTTAAAGAGAATCATGACATAGTTTGGTAGTAGATTAAAATATATTTAGGAGAAACTTGAACACTAGAAGATTATTTCTTTCAACGTGGATTTTCACCTGTTTTTGAATACCCTATATACTGTACATGAGCAGTTACCTATGCATTGCTCTTGACTGGTGTCCTCAGAGCTTCTGGACTGAGTACTTGCAGTCTCAAATTGTGAAATGTGTACGGATTCTGCAGACAGTGATTCAAATGTTTCGCTTTCATATTTAAAACTGGAGTCATTAGAACAGGATTCAAACAAGTCGCTGGAATAGTCAGATGCTCTGCTGACGGCACTGCTGAGGGGAGAAGACTCTTCATGATCGCTGTTGTCTGGATGCTCTTCCATGGGGGTTCTGAAACAAAGCATAAAATTATAATAAATAAACAAAAAAAATACAAACAAGAAATTTACATTGAGTAAGGAGAGATGATTTGAGCGCAAGCATTAAATGTTTAACCAAAAACACAATTATATGTCCTACTAGTATAACAATAAAGAAAACATTAAACCGACACACAGGTTAAGATAAAGGTGTGACTAATTGTTACAGTCTTTAACAAATCCAAAAACTCCTACGAGAGTGGCATTGAGGATAGACTAGGCCAGTATATTATAGAAAGAATTCATGGAAATATTAGCCAGATTGCCGACACTCTTTAAATGATTGGTCTATACAGACGAAATTAATCAAGCACAAAAGCACACGTATCAAAAGCAGAAACCACTTGCACCATCCAAGGGAATGGAACGCCCAATGAGCCATCTCATACATACATAACGCAAGCAATCAACCATATACTGCAAAAAATAATCCACTGACTATGGAGCTGGGAAGTCAGCTGTATCTATGTGTCCCATACCAGCACTGGTGTGATAATTGTTACAAGGAAACAGCAGTGGCAATATTTGTCTACCATGTTAACGGTACGGCTGCCCGGTCACTTGCATCACCAATACCTCTTGAAAAAGTAGACGAACAATTTGCAACTGTAAACAACATGTGATCCGTGTCCCTGTACTGTATTGTAGTGATGAACAGACGGATGTAGTAGACATGGAAGAAGAAGTACTCAAAAAGCATTAACTGCAACCTCTACGTGAATGAAAACACATCTACGAGAACTAGAAGAGAGAACAAGGAACGGTTGAGCTACATTTCCCTTTCCCAATAACTAGATGCCACCATTAGCATTGGTATACTGTATAATAGGAATGCAACAATCCCATCTTTTTTAGACTGAGCACAAGTACTGATACATGTGACAGTTCAATAAATAATTTAAGATTTTAATGAAAGCCTGTCCAATTTATTGAAATACGCACACACACCTCGATCGTAATAAGGCTATACATAGGAAACAAGGTCACCCATTTAAACTGGATGAAAGGACATTCAGCCTAAAGCATAGGAAGGGTTATTAATACAGTGAGAACAATAATGCTGTGGAATTCTCTGCCTGTTGAGGTGGTTGGGTCAGAGTCTGTACAGACTTTTAAACTAGTCCTGGATGACTTCCTGCAAAAACAGAATATTAAGGGTTATAATATTTAATATGTGGGTAAAAGCTTCTTGATCCAAGGAGAAATCTGACGCCATTCTGGGGTTGAGAAGTAATTTTTTCCCAGTGCGTTGCATATTGGCGAGCATTTCAGACTGGGTTTTTTCCCTTCTCTTGGATCAACAGCAATAGGTGATGTGTGAAAGGCTGAACCCGATGGACAAATGTCTTTTTTTCAGCCTATGTAAATATGTAAGATATTGCGGAAGCCCAGCTGCAGGCCCTGGCAGAGCCACGTTAGAAGTTACTCATGCTGGAGGCCGCTCGCTGAAATGTAACCAGCCGCCGAACTTGACAAAATGCATTACAGCATTCTGCCAGCCAGCCTCAGGTTCATCTAATTGAAAGTTTAACACGTAACACTGCTAACTCTAACTTGATGCCCCCTAAAAACTACCTACATCTTAACCCTCACTAAATAAACCTCTAAGCGTAAAATCCCCTCTAATACTAACCATCCCAAATAGGAGCTTATGTGCTAACAATACTCCGCAGTATTCCACGCACATGAATTGTTATCAATACATTGATCTATATTCTTATGAATCTGGATGCAGTGCAACATCACTATAAAATATAAGAACGGTAACAGTGTTTACTGTTAGAAAATACCACTCTATGCTGCCTTTTATACTGAGAAATATAGTCAAGCGCAATAGTGCTTTAGATAAGATCACTTTGATGACCATCATTGCTAGTCCAGATGTTTTGAAACTACATTTTCTACAATGCCCAGTCAAAAAGGATTGCTGAGCATCAATGGATACATAATTCTCAAATGCCAAGTATGATCATCTATTCTCAAGGCCTCTGTCTCCCGAATACTGGCTGGCTAAACATCGTGGATCATTTAGTTTTGAAACATCTGGTGTGCCATGGCTAAACACTTTCCAGGGTAAATCAAAACATTCAATAACATGAATATACTACACATAACGTAGAAGCAGTACATAGGAGACCTGTGCATGCAATGACTAAATTGGATGGTTACAGTTGAAAGCCTTTGCCTCGGTGGAAGAACGAGCAATAAAACGGTTTTCAATTAGCTTATGGAAAGCTAATAACTATACCTTGGCAAAAGAGATACAATATAAACACAGAAAACATTCACACTGTTTGATATACCATCTGCATTTGTTTCATGCCTCAAACCAGTGCTATAAGAAGATAAAGCACTTCTGGGGATGATTTAAAACTTCTTCATTTGGTTTGTGAATTTCAAAATGAAGCCGCATAGCACAGCGAAGAATAATTAGGGAAAAGCAAATGACTTTTTTTAATTTGACTTTTTTTTTTTTTAATTTAGGTTTTACAAATAAGAGTCAGAAACAACCGATCAAAGTCTTTAAAGGAACATTCTATGGAAAAAGCGAGTTTCCTTTTTTTTTTTTTATACCCTTAAATCACTGGGCAGAGGCCAATATCTCCACTTCATCCTGGCCACTTTAAAAAGCTAAAGTGGTAGGTGTGTTGAATAGCACTTTAAGGAATGAATTTCTCTTTAAAGAAAACGGATAGCTGAAATATTCAAATAGTAAGATTCATTAAGATGCAATCTACAAGCTACTAGTGGCTGCAGGCTAGCACCATATGAATTGGTTGCAAGAACAAAATGGGCCTTGAACTGGGTGGGCCTTGAAGCCGTACTATTACACCCCGTTGACTTCTATGGGCCGCCTCGGCCCCTCCCAGCACAGACACCAATGGGCCGCCCCATTAGGCACAATCAGCCTGGCGGTAAGGGGAGGAAATACTAACTGCCTGGTGACATGTGTGTGGGCGGATAAAGCTCCTCTGTTTCACACAGCGATTTCTGTAGAAGGAGCACGCTACACAGCCTGACAACTTTAAAAAAGCTAAAGTGGTCAGGGTGTAGAGTGTCCTTTTAATAACTCCATGACAAGGTACAGTGGTTGATAATGTACAGTAACCTGCTACTAATGGTGATCAGCAAGGTTGGCTTAGCGGCACAAGTGATTAAAGGGATACGCTATTGAAAAATAGAGTTACCTTTTGTTGCCCTTAAGGCTAGGGTCAGACGAGCGCATTTCGTACAGACTGTGCGTCCGTGCAGTACGGACATACTTTCTGACGGAAGACGCAGTTGCGGCCACACAGTCCGTTTTTTTCACAGACTTATTTTTTGATGGACGTAGCAGGGAAAATAAATTAAAATGCATAACCATTTTGTCCGTCAAAAATGCTGGACGTATAAATGCAGTCCATCTGATCACGTTCCATCACTCACACACAAAGCTATGCGGACGCAGCGCACTTTGTGCGGCCGTTCTAGGGGGTTGTATGTTCTTGACTAACTTGCGTCCGCAGTTCAGTGCGGACGTACTTCGTGTATGGGACTCCATTGGCCTTTATGTCATGCTATCATGGACGTACTTTTGTGCGCCATCACAGACGTGAACGCTGCGCTCGTCTGACAGGAGCCTAAATAATTGAGCAGATGCTGCCGACAGCCTCTGCTGAATTTTTTTTTTCCCCCTTCATTTTTAGGTTAATTTACTCATCTTTTGTCCCTCTGTGCGAGCAGCTCCTCCTCTACGGCTCAGGGACTCCTGAACCCGAAAGCCCTGGAAGCTTTTCTGTGCAATTTGCATTCCTACGCAACCTGTGTAGTGTAGGATCCACAAATTGCGCACCACTGCGGAACTTATGAACGCAAGTTCCGTGGCGCCTGATCAGGATGATGGATCGGAGCAATGCGGAGATTAGATCCATTGACTGCCTCCCTACAGCGAATGGTCTCAGAGAGGATGGCGTCGGCACATTCTCTGCGTGCCAATGTCACTAGTGACCGATCTGGTGAGCAGCAGCTGAGAAATTAAAAAATCCTAGATGCTCATGACACTGGGAGGGATGGAAGAAACTCTCCCACGTCACCCAGTGAGCTCTCCAGATTTGGAGAGGGGGCACTCCTTACATCCTGACCACTATCTTTTTAGAGTGTCCCTTTAAGGAAACGGATCAGCATAGAGCTAAATAAGTCTACAGGAAAAAACATGACTGATCTGGCAACTCTGCATTCAAATAATACTATGCACTACTGTTGTTGCGAGATCTGCAAGAGTACTATAAATCCAATTTTTAGGCCAATGAAAATTCTTTAGCATTCCTTCAATTCAGTTATTTTGGCAACTCGTCCTTATTTTTTAATCACAACCCAGAAATAGCATCTCCACATTCTAAAAGGACCCCAAAAATTAAAGATGTTTAACTAGATTTTAAAACAAACTACTGAAGTAATGTTGATTTGCTTGTTTTTTTGCCTACCTGTGCAAGTTAATCCTATTTGTCAGCCTCCGGATACTGCAGACTTTGCGTTCTACTCCTTAAAGACCAGGAGTTATTGCTACTCTGTGCAGTGAAAGAGTTTCAGGTCAAGAGACCTGATGATGGGATGCTACTATGTAAAACAGAAAAGGCTGACCTACTGCTGCATTTTCGACTACAAATGTAAGCTGTGACATTATTTGGCAACTCGTTTCACATTTTTACAAAAGGAATGTATCATGATGTAATTAGCATTATTTAGAAAATACTTGGGGGTTGAACACTACTAGAATGTCCCTTTAGTGAAAATGTAAACCAGGGGCGCGTTCAGTTCCTCAGCAACTGCTGAATTGTACCATTCCAGCAGATTAGTTTGCTGCAGCCATCTCCCTGAACTCTTTCGCTGTTAATATGGAAGCGAAAGGGCAGAGGATTGCTTGATGAAAGGTGCTGTTTCTGCAAAATCCACTTTTGTCCATTTTATTACCACTTTAGTGTTAATGTTTACCATCTTTCCAATAAATAATTTGCTGTTTTGGTCCACCAAACCTTCAAACTGAACATTTCCTTATTGAATTATTTGCTGCGTGGAGGCGGCCATCTTTCCTATGTCACTCAGCTAACCCCGCAGCACCTCTCGATTTGGCTGCAAGTGCCAAGTCAGGCTAGGGACAGACGAACGCATTTTTCACGTCGTCCGTGAAAAAGTGCGTTCGAACGAATGGACGTATTTTTTCACGGAATACGCGATAGCGGTCATACGATGCGCATTTTCGTCCGTGATTTTGTACGGATCATCAATTTTTTGCGTCTGGACGTTATGTTGGCCGGGCATTAGCCGCGTCTGACGTCTCCTAATCACACACACATGCTGCTAGCGGATGCAGCGCACTCTGTACGTCAGTACTAGCGGTATCACGCTCTCGAAAAAATGTGTTTGTTTGCCGCTTGCGTTGCGCGGCCGAACTTTCGTGCGGCCGTACTTTGTATATTGCCTGTCATTTGCTGCTACTACGGCGTGATAAAGTGCGGCTGCACGCACGTTCGCACTGCGTTCGTCTGACCCCAGCCTTAACCGTGCCGAGCGCCGTGCTGCAGATTTTATTTATTTGATTTATAAAGGATTTTACTTAGCACTTGCAGCAGCTGAGCAACTGAACGCGCCTCAGGAATAGGCAGATATAAAAATGAAAATAATCTTTACAAACACACAAGTACTAGAATTCAGTGATTACAGCTATATTAAAAACAACAAATATAAAACTTAAACTAAATTGATTTATAATGACATTGTTCAAGCCATAACAGGCTTGTAGTGTCTCAGTGCTGTGTGTTTTCAGGCAGCCATTCTCATAAGCAAAATATCTGGGAAGGTAAAGTGTGTGTTGCATTTCTATAAATTATATGAGCAGAAGAACTGTTCTTTAAAACATTTAAAAATTAGTTGTGGAGGTATGAGAGTAGTATGTATCCTGTAACAGACATGGTGCATGCCAGCTGCACAAAATAGAATAGTATTAATCCCCCACCAGAATTAAGACACGATGCCCTAGGTAACAGTAAAAAGTGAGATAGATCCTACAATCAGCTCACTGGTGGCAGGACTCACCGCCTGAACTGCTGGAGAATAACATGGGATGATTTAATGCTCTAATGGAGGGTAACACTTCTCCAGGGCGATGCACCCTCCTTACTGTGCCCGTCTCCTGCACATAAACACTTCTCCAGTCTTTCCTGGACTGTTGCAAACACACTCCAGTCTCACTTCCGCCAGCAAGCTGTTGTTCCCATAGAAACCTTGTGCAACGAGCAAAGAATCCCCCCCGGCTGATGTGGAAACTACATATTAGTTCCGCGAGGTTAAGTGACCTGGCTTGGATTGAAAATACATGATTCTGCCAATTCAGGAGATATTAATTTTCTCCTTTGCAGAATATTACTTAAAATTTAAGAATATATTGTGGGCATGGCAGCTGTGTACCAGGCCTATATTGGAAACCTTAAAATCACATTATTTACTACGAGGCTGAAGTTCGTTTCTTATTCGGCCAGTTACTTATTCGTGGAAGTTGGTTTCTGATTCGGTTGAATTCTAAGTATGTAAAATTTCAATAAAAACCTGATTTTAGATGGTTAATTGCCATTGTGCCAATGATTTTAACATGGATTCATATGTAGCCGGAGTCAGACAGGTTCACTTCATTAACGGCGCCGGACCAGACACAAGCAAAGATTGTCCAAACACGAGTCTCTTCAGGAAAGGCAAGATTTTATTGTGTCGTCACACAAGTGCTCACACAGGATTGAATCGCTTAGAGTGAGCCCTGATTACCCAGAGACATGAGGTTTTATGCCCCAAATACATAATTAGGTACATCCCCATTAGCCCACCTCCCTATGACACTCTATTCTACCCCACGTGGGTTAATACCTCCCATCATTAATTCGAACACAAAGAACATTCCACATATAACTATAAATTGATACACTTCTCGTTAGTTTGACAGTCTGTGATTTGTTTGTGCTGTCTTTCTCCGGGCAGTGCCTCCCTCCCTATCGGCTATGTTTATTCAGGTGGCCTGGGGCCTGGTCTTCTATGTTTTCTTTATTCCTTGGCACATCGCACTGACCTTGCTTCATTCATAAATCTTTCTGTCTCTCTATGCCAAGAGCTGGCCGGATCCTGCCTGGATTTCTTGTTAGCTTTTCTAATCTACCACGCATTCCTTAAATTCTACGTGAGCTCAGCTCTTCTCTTCTAAATGAAATCTATTCTATTTACTTGGTGAACCAATATTCTGAACAAGATGGCTGCCTGGCTTATGGTGGCAACCATCTTCCAGCCTGGTTCTCCTTCACATATAGAGGTGGATGCCCTCTACCAAACAATGTCAAATATAGAGAAAAGAATAGGTAGCGCTGATAATGAATGAATGTAGGAGATCGCTCATACACCTATGGTCCTTGTTTCTCAACCATCACATATATCAACAAAAAAATAAGAAATGGTGTAGCGATAGCAATGTCCTTCACAGGATAAAGTCAGTGTCCCGTTTGTTGTTTTTTTCTCCAATTTTCTTCTTATAATATCCCTCAAAGAAAACACAAAAAGTACATCATAGTGCAACCTGTGTATAATAACACATGTATATAGGTAGGGTAATAGCACTCACATATGATGGAACCCTCCTGGTTCTGGGTGTATTCGCCGTAGGGATATTGTTGGCTTCCCAATAGCCTTTTCAAGAAGAATCACTGGATCCCAGTCAAGATTCCAAAACGTGGATGGAAAAGTACACTTGATCCAGAAGGAATTGGAATGGCAATAAATTCCGTATTGGTAATGTGGAGTCTATCCAAAATTAAAGAGAAACCAGCGCGGAATCCCAGCAAAGTATCCCCTAATATAAGTCATTCCTCCATGGTTGGTCGAGGGGGTCTCTGAGTCTCTGCTTGACCAACCATGGAGGAATGACTTATATTAGGGGATACTTTGCTGGGATTCCGCGCTGGTTTCTCTTTAATTTTGGATAGACTCCACATTACCAATACGGAATTTATTGCCATTCCAATTCCTTCTGGATCAAGTGTACTTTTCCATCCACGTTTTGGAATCTTGACTGGGATCCAGTGATTCTCCTTGAAAAGGCTATTGGGAAGCCAATAATATCCCTATGGCGAATACACCCAGAACCAGGAGGGTTCCATCATATGTGAGTGCTATTACCCTACCTATATACATGTGTTATTATACACAGGTTGCACTATGATGTACTTTTTGTGTTTTCTTTGAGGGATATTATAAGAAGAAAATTGGAGAAAAAAACAACAAACGGGACACTGACTTTATCCTGTGAAGGACATTGCTATCGCTACACCATTTCTTATTTTAATGTCAAATTTAGCCTGGCCCAACTGCAATTTGGGCAGAAAAATCAGTGCCAACTGTGCCATGGGTGTTGATTTTTACTATTTTGAATAAGTAACTGATGTTTTCAAAGCGTTAATTGCCATTGGGCCACTGAATTCAACATGGATTTATATAGAGGTGAATGTCCTCTATCAAACACAATTGTTTTCAGCCTGGCCCAATGGCAAGTTTGCCACGAAAACAGTGCCAACTGTGCCATGGGTGCTGATTTTTACTACTTTGAAAAAGTGATGATTTCAAAGGGTTAATTGCCATTGGGCTACTGAATTCAACATGGATTTATATAGAGATGGATGCCCTCTATTAAAATCAGTGGCACAATGGGTTGTGTGGTTTGGCCGAGCTCTGAGAATGTTGGTGTAATGCCCAGATTTTCAGTGGTTCAGTTTGACAAGTTTAAACAGGTGATTCCCATAAGATACAAATAAAATTTTCTAAACCTTTTATTTTTTCTTCAACCGTTTCTTTTCATTTGCAGCAAAAAGCTTTATTAATTTCATTTTTTAGAATTTTTTTTATGTATTTTTCTGGATTTTTTTCAGCAAAATTTTATATATTCTATAGGGAATTCTTGTTAAAAACATTTAATTGGGAACCTGTTACTGCATTTTTCTGAGGAAATATACAATTTTAACCAAAAAATGAAAATAATTAAATATTTCCCTTGTGTTTTGGAGGACTGTGTTTTATGAATAATATGACTATGTATAAAACACTGACCTTGCTCCCAGCGTGGGAAATGAGAAGGCGAGTAATGGCAGTGGTATTGCTCATTTTATACGTGACAAACGGACAATGCCATCGCTTTGGAACTAAAAATAAAAGGTTTTTTTCTTTTAGATTTTACATGGTTATGTTTGGTATCCATGCAAAAGCCAGACTCTGACCTGTCCAATGACGCCTCACTTGACTTTGAGAGGTGTAAAGATTAGTGATGCAGGGTCAGGCCAGCCATCAGAAATTTTGGGGCCCCTTACTGACCCTCAGAATGCCCCCCCCCCACGATCCCCTCTTCCCATAGGAAATCAATATTTACTGTGAATCGTGGTCACATTACAGTGTTCGTCCTGATATCTTACTACAAAACAGTCTGTTATGCACACAAAAATACACAACAGGGTGCTACCATATATCAGGACCTCTCCTTAATGAGGCCCAAGGAGATCAACACAAAAACCTGAACATGGAGGCACACCATAAAATAAAATATATATCTTTATTCAAAAACAACACTGCCACAATACAAAAAAAACAAATCTAAACATAATCATTGCACTTCCGTATATCACAGAAAAATAAATATATGAAACCATATGACTGGTGCACAAAACAGTACCCGGACCCTCATACACCTTTTACGGCGTATATCTTGCATATATGCCCTCTTGGAGGGGACCTTAATTTTCGAACGTTCGAGCCCCATTGACTTGCATTGTGTTAGAAATGTGTTCGAATTCGCGGTCAAAAGTTTTCGGATGTTCGAGTTCGAATGCGAACCGAACATGGGGGTGTTCAGCCCATCACTAATTGGCAGTAGTTCTTCTTACGGAGCATACACTGTGGTGGAAGGGGTTATCCTCGTAGACAGATGAGAAATGATCAGTGCTAGGCCCACACTGGCTGTGTATATTTCGAGAGTCAGAACAAACTTGGTCAATAGTACAGTCCGGGTTGGTAACAGAGAGGGCTCGCATAGAAGCAGGGTTGGCAACAATATCTGTCACTATTCAGCGTGTGGCAGGATCAGCAATTGTTATGAGGCTGCTCTGGGGTAAACCATACATAGAATCGTCAGTAAACTGTCCGGGTCGATAACAGAGAGGATTCGTATACAAGCAAGGTTGGGCAACAGGGTATAAGAATCAAGAAGTAGAGAAACAGTCGAGCAAACGAAACACTAGCGATGCAGGAAAATGACTCCATGTCAAGGCAACGCACGCTCTATACTTAAAGGCCGGCGGCTACACATCATCACGCCCCACCCCCTGAGCAGCCACAACCAGGCCGGGGACAGCCGGAGCTCCTGGCACTCGGCCAGCCCGCGGCGCTCTGTGTCCGGGATCCCCCTGAGCCCCAGGTGTGACCCCAGGTGGTTTATTCCAGGTTCAATGTGCACTTTGAAGGAGAAACCAGAAGAGGCAGAGAAAGTAATCCTGTCCGCTTAGCAGCAAAACACCTCCAAAGCATAATGTTTCAAACTCCATATTTGACGGTGGAGATGGTCTCCATGGTAACCATTTGTCACTATGGTAATCATTTATCGCCATAGTAATTGTGGTTAAGGTAACCGCTGTCGCCGTGGTAACCGTTGTCGCCATGGTAACCGTTGCTGGTATGGTAACTGTGGTCGCCATGGTAACCGCTTGTCGCCATCGTAACAGTGGATGCTATGGTAACCATCTGTCGCCATGGTAACCGCTTGTCGCCACGGTAACCGCAGTTGCCACGGTAACCGCAGTTGCCACGGTAACCATTTGTCACCACGGTAACCGTGGTTGCCACAGTAACCATTTGTCGCCACGGTAACCATCTGTCGCCACGGTAACCATCTGTCGCCATGGTAACCGCAGTTGCCATGGTAACCATGTCGCCACGGTAACCATTTGTCGCCACAGTAACCGTGGTTGCCATGGTAACCATTTGTCACCATGGTAACCATGGTTGCCATGTAACCATTTGTCGCCACGGTAACCGTGGTTGCCACGGTAACCGCAGTTGCCACGGTAACCGCAGTTGCCACGGTAACCATTTGTCGCCACAGTAACCATTTGTTGCCACAGTAACCATTTGTCGCCATGGTAACCGTGGTTTCCACGGTAACCATTTGTTGCCACGGTAACCGTGATTGCCACGGTAACCATTTGTTGCCACGGTAACCGTGGTTGCCACGGTAACCGCAGTTGCCACGGTAACCGCAGTTGCCACGGTAACCATTTGTCGCCACGGTAACCCTTTGTTGCCACGGTAACCATTTGTCGCCACGGTAACCATTTGTCGCCACGGTAACCGTGGTTGCCACGGTAACCATTTGTCGCCATGGTAACCGCGGTTGCCACGGTAACCGCAGTTGCCACGGTAACCGCAGTTGCCACGGTAACCATTTGTCACCACGGTAACCGTGGTTGCCACGGTAACCATTTGTCGCCACGGTAACCGTGGTTGCCACGGTAACCATTTGTCGCCATGGTAACCGCGGTTGCCACGGTAACCGCAGTTGCCACGGTAACCGCAGTTGCCACGGTAACGATTTGACGCCACGGTAACCGCAGTTGCCACGGTAACCATTTGTCGCCACGGTAACCATTTGTCGCCACGGTAACCGTGGTTGCCACGGTAACCATTTGTTGCCACGGTAACCGTGGTTGCCACGTTAACCTTTGTCGCCACGGTAACCGCGGTTGCCACGGTAACCGTGGTTGCCACGGTAACCGCAGTTGCCACGGTAACCGCAGTTGCCACGGTAACCATTTGTCGCCACGGTAACCATTTGTCGCCACGGTAACCGTGGTTGCCACGGTAACCATTTGTCGCCATGGTAACCGCGGTTGCCACGGTAACCGCAGTTGCCATGGTAACCGCAGTTGCCACGGTAACCATTTGTCACCACGGTAACCGTGGTTGCCACGGTAACCATTTGTCGCCACGGTAACCATTTGTCACCACGGTAACCGTGGTTGCCACGGTAACCATTTGTCGCCATGGTAACCGCGGTTGCCACGGTAACCGCAGTTGCCACGGTAACCGCAGTTGCCACGGTAACGATTTGACGCCACGGTAACCATTTGTCGCCACGGTAACCATTTGTCGCCACGGTAACCGTGGTTGCCACGGTAACCACGGTTACCACGGTAACCACGGTTGCCACGGTAACCACGGTTGCCACGGTAACCATTTGTCACCACGGTAACCGTGGTTGCCACAGTAACCATTTGTCGCCACGGTAACTGTGGTTGCCACGGTAACCATTTGTCGCCACGGTAACCGTGGTTGCCACGGTAACCCTTTGTCGCCACGGTAACTGTGGTTGCCACGGTAACCCTTTGTCGCCACGGTAACTGTGGTTGCCACGGTAACCATTTGTCGAAACGGTAACCGTGGTTGCCACGGTAACCCTTTGTCGCCACGGTAACCATTTGTCGCCACGGTAACCATTTGTCGCCACGGTAACCGCGGTTGCCACGGTAACCATTTGTCGCCATGGTAACCGCGGTTGCCACGAAAACCGCAGTTGCCACGGTAACCGCAGTTGCCACGGTAACCATTTGTCGCCACGGTAACCCTTTGTCGCCACGGTAACCATTTGTCGCCACGGTAACCGTGGTTGCCACGGTAACCGCGGTTGCCACGGTAACCGCAGTTGCCACGGTAACCGCAGTTGCCACGGTAACCATTTGTCGCCACGGTAACCATTTGTCGCCACGGTAACCGTGGTTGCCACGGTAACCATTTGTCGCCATGGTAACCGCAGTTGCCACGGTAACGATTTGACGCCACGGTAACCATTTGTCGCCACGGTAACCATTTGTCGCCACGGTAACCGTGGTTGCCACGGTAACCACGGTTGCCACGGTAACCATTTGTCACCACGGTAACTGTGGTTGCCACAGTAACCATTTGTCGCCACGGTAACTGTGGTTGCCACGGTAACCATTTGTCGCCACGGTAACCGTGGTTGCCACGGTAACCCTTTGTCGCCACGGTAACTGTGGTTGCCACGGTAACCCTTTGTCGCCACGGTAACTGTGGTTGCCACGGTAACCATTTGTCGAAACGGTAACCGTGGTTGCCACGGTAACCATTTGTCGCCACGGTAACCATTTGTCGCCACGGTAACCGTGGTTGCCACGGTAACCATTTGTCGCCATGGTAACCGCGGTTGCCACGGTAACCGCAGTTGCCACGGTAACCGCAGTTGCCACGGTAACCCTTTGTCGCCACGGTAACCATTTGTCGCCACGGTAACCGTGGTTGCCACGGTAACCGCGGTTGCCACGGTAACCGCAGTTGCCACGGTAACCGCAGTTGCCACGGTAACCATTTGTCACCACGGTAACCGTGGTTGCCACAGTAACCATTTGTCGCCACGGTAACTGTGGTTGCCACGGTAACCATTTGTCGCCACGGTAACCGTGGTTGCCACGGTAACCATTTGTCGCCACGGTAACCATTTGTCGCTACGGTAACCGTGGTTGCCACGGTAACCATTTGTTGCCATGGTAACCATTTGTCGCCACGGTAACCGTGGTTGCCACGGTAACCATTTGTCGCCATGGTAACCACGGTTGCCACGGTAACCGCAGTTGCCACGGTCACCGCAGTTGCCACGGTAACCCTTTGTCGCCACGGTAACCATTTGTCGCCACGGTAACCATTTGTCGCCACGGTAACGTGGTTGCCACGGTAACCGGATTGTGTTTGCGGCACCGCGGTTGCCGACGAACCGCGTGTAACCGCCACGGTAACCGCAGTTGCCACGGTAACCATTTGTCGGTGCCACGGTAACATTTGTCGCACCGACGGTAACCATTTGTCGCCACGTAAACCATTTGCCACGGTGGTACCACCATCTTGTTGCCACCTACCACGTTTCGCCACGGTAACCGTGGTTGTCACGGTAACCATTTACCATTGTCCATGGTAACCGCGGTTGCCACGGTAACCATTTTGTCGCGCCATGGTAGACCGCCGCGCGTTGTGCCACGGTAACCGCGGTATTGCAGTTGCGGTAACCGCAGAACTTGCCACGGTAACGATTTGACGCCACGGCACGGCCGACCAGTGTCGCCACGGTAACCACGGTAACCATGTCGGCCACGGGTAACCATTTATCGCCACGGTAACCGTGGTTGCCACGGTAACCATTTGTCACCACGACTAACCGTGGGTCACTGCCACGGTAACCATTTGTCGCCACGGTAACTGGTTTGCCAACGTAACCATTTGCGCCACGGTAACCGCGGTTGCCACGGTAACCGCAGTTGCACCGTAACACGCAGTTGCCACTGCGGCAGCACGGTAACCGCAGTTGCCACGGTAACCACTTGTCACCACGGTAACCATTTGTCGCCACGGTAACCCTTTGTCGCCACGGTAACCATTTGTCGCCACGGTAACCGTGGTTGCCACGGTAACCATTTGTCGCCACGGTAACCGTGGTTGCCACGGTAATCATTTGTCGCCACGGTAACCGTGGTTGCCACGGTAACCATTTGTCGCCACGGTAACCATTTATCATCACGGTAACTGTGGTTGCCACGGTAACTGTGGTTGCCACGGTAACTGTGGTTGCCACGGTAACTGTGGTTGCCACGGTAACCATTTGTCACCATGGTAACCGTGGTTGCCATGTAACCATTTGTCGCCATGGTAACCGCGGTCCGCATGGTAACCGTGATCGCCATGGTAACCGTGGCTGCTATGGTAACTGTGGTCGCCATGTAACCATTTGTCGCCATGGTAACCATCTGTCACCATGGTAACCATCTGTCGCCATGGTAACCGCTTTGTCACCATGGTAACCGTGATCGCCATCTGTTGCCATGGTAACCGCGGTTGCCATGTAACCATTTGCCGCCGTGGTAACCGCGGTTGCCATGGTAACCATGGTAACTGTGGTCGCCATGGTAACCATTTGTCACCATGGTAACCGTGGTTGTCATGGTAACCATTTGTTGCTATTGTAAGAGTGGCTGCTATGGTAACCGAGGTCACCATGGTAACCATCTGTCGTCATGGTAACCGCGGTTGCCATGGTAACCATTTGTCACCATGGTACCGTGGTTGTCATGGTAACCATTTGTTGCTATGGTAAGCGTGGCTGCTATGGTAACCGAGGTCACCATGGTAACCATCTGTCGTCATGGTAACCACGGTTGCCATGGTAACCATTTGTCGCCGTGGTTGCCACGGTAACCATTTGTCACCATGGTAACCGATGTCGCCATGGTAACCATTTGCCGTCATAGTAACCGTGGTTGCCATGGTAACCATTGTCGCTATGGTAACTGTGGTTTCCATAGTAACCGTGGTCGCCATGGTAACCAATTGAACCCATGTATTGCAGTTTACATTTGGATTGGCAGTCCGTTGCCAATTATTCCGTTGCCACCTGGTCGCCTAAAGCTTAAAGAGTTTCTCCATCGCCAATGAACCATGTGCACTACAAATGTAAAACGAAAAAAGGATGATTTAGAAAGCACCATTTGCATCTTTTGAATTTCCAGCATTGAGGAAAGCATGTCAGAGATGGGATTTGAATCCATGTATTGCAGTTACATGTGCACTACAAATGTAAACCCACCGTCCGTCCGTCCCATCGTCCGTCTGTCCATCCATCCCACTGTCCATCCATTCATCCGCCCCACTGTAACCGGAATCCACTTGGTTCACTCGGGACGAGGCCGGGCCGGCACGGACAAGGATTGACTGAACACAAGTCTCTTCAGGAAAGGCAAACTTTATTGTGATATCACACAGATGCTCAGACAGGATTGAATCGCTAAGACTGAGCCCCGAACCCCCAGTGACATGAGGTTTTATACCCCGAATACATAATTAGGTACATCCCAATTAGCCCACCTCCCGGTGACACTATCCCACCCCACGTGGGTCAGTACCTCCCTTGGTTAATTACAAAAGACATTCCATACATCCTATACTATAAAAGAGTAAGGCTTGGCGTGTCCGTCGCCAAGCCTTACTCTGCGCATGCGCGCGCAACCAGCGGCGGTTGGCTGCGCGCGCATGCAACCGCCGCGGCATGAGCCGGCTGTGCGCTCGCCGCGGCGGTTACAAGATGCACACAGCAGCCGGATAGAGGCTGCGCTCGCAGCCTCTACCCGGCTGCCGCGTGCATCCAACCCCTGAGCGGCGAAGGGAAAGTTCCCTCGCTTTCGCTCTTTGAAGGACCCAAGCCGCGGTCACGTGGGAGTCCCACGTGACCGCGGCTTGGGTCCTTCAACGAGCGGAAGCGGGGAAACTTTCCCTTTGCCGCTCAGCAGGTAAGTATGCCGGAGCTCCAGGGGCGGCTGTCCGAATGCCGATTGGTCTGGGGTCTGAGCTTGGGGCCACATATCCATGAGAACGTGGGGGGCAATATATCCAGGAGCTGGGGCAGTATATCCAGGAGCTGGGGCAATATCCACGAGCTGGGGCAATATAGCCACGAGCTGGGGCAGTATATCCACGTGTTGGGGCAGTATATCCACGTGCTGGGGCAGTATATCCACGTGCTGGGGCAGTATATCCACGTGCTGGGGCAATATCCATGAGCTGGGGCAATATCCATGAGCTGGGGCAGTATCCATGTGCTGGGGCAGTATCCACATGCTGGGGCAGTATATCCACGTGCTGGGGCAGTATATCCACGTGCTGGGGCAATATCCATGAGCTGGGGCAATATCCATGAGCTGGGGCAGTATCCATGTGCTGGGGCAGTATCCACATGCTGGGGCAGTATATCCACGAGCTGGGCCAGTATATCCACGAGCTGGGGCAGTATATCAATGAGCTGGGGCATATATCCATGAGCTGGGGCAGTATATCCACAATAGACTGCCCTCTGGGCAGGCTTTCCACCTTGTTGGTCATAAATTGGCAAGCTTCATGTTGTTAGTTTGACAGAACATGATTTGCTACTTCTCTGGATCCTGGCTGTGCCCACCTCCCTTGGGCTTGTTTATTGTCCTCTCGAGATAAGGTTTGGTCTGCTTTTCATGCTCTTCTTTGTCTCAGCTACGGGCCTCTGTGACCTTGGTGTCTCTTCGTGCCAGGAACGGCCCGGAGCTTCCTTAATTTTAATTGCTTCTCTGCTAATCTAATACATTCCTAAAACTCTATGTAAACTTCATTCTAATTCCAACTAAAATCTACCTAGTTATATTCAAGTGAACCAATATTCTGAACAAGATGGCCGCCTGGCTCGTAATGGCGACCATCTCCTTGCCTGACTCTCCTTCACCACCGACCATCCCACCGTCTATCCATCCATCCATCCGCCCCACCGTCCGTCCTACAGTCCGTCCGTCCCACAGTCCGTCCGTCCCACAGTCCGTCCGTCCATCCCACCGTTCATCTGTCCGTCCGTCCATCATCCCTCTGTTCCTCCATCCCACGTCTGTCCATCCACCCAACTGTCTCTGCCAATACATCTCACTGTCTTTCCCTCCATCCATCCCATTGTCTTTCCGTCCATCCATACATCCCACTGTCTGTCCATCCATCCATACACCCAACTGTCTCTGCCAATCCATCCCACTGTCTTTCCCCTCCATCCATCCCACGGTCTTTCCCCTCCATCCATCCCACGGTCTTTCCCCTCCATCCATCCCACGGTCTTTCCCCTCCATCCATCCCACGGTCTTTCCCCTCCATCCATCCCACAGTCTCTCCCCTCCATCCATCCCACGGTCTTTCCCCTCCATCCATCCCAGGTTTTTCCCCTCCATCCATCCCATGGTCTTTCCCCTCCATCCATCCCTGGCTGTCTGTCCCTCTGCGTATCTTTCTATACCTGTCTGTCCCTCTGCGTATCTTTCTATTCATGTCTGTCTGTGCCTCTGCGTATCTTTCTATATCTGTCTGTCTATCCCTCTCTATCTTTCTATACCCATCTATCCCCGTCTGTCTGTCCCTCTGCGTTTCTTTTTATACTTTTCTGTCTATCCCTCTGCGTATCTTTATATCCCCATCTGTCTGTCCCTCTTTTTATCTTTCTATACTTGTCAGTCTGTCCTTCTGCATATCCCCCGCCAGGCAGGGTATTCCCTATGAAGGAGATATGGGTTGGGGGGTGACACCATGAGTTACCACCACGGATGCCACTATCCC
This sequence comes from Leptobrachium leishanense, assembly GCA_009667805.1. Taxonomy (NCBI): domain Eukaryota; kingdom Metazoa; phylum Chordata; class Amphibia; order Anura; family Megophryidae; genus Leptobrachium; species Leptobrachium leishanense. The sequence goes on along the minus strand of CM019071.1, from coordinate 66,827,925 downwards.
TAGTGACGCCACTGCCTGGCACACTCCAATCGCCTTATAGACAATCAGAGGCCGTGGAAGATGCCTCACAACAGGAAGACTCAGGGCAAAGGTAAGTGGCCAGAGCCATGGTGGCCACGCAAACAACTCACCTATGTTCTCTCACAAATAAGGGGGGTACACCCGGGAACCTCAGCATTCCAACACAAAGCCAGTCCCAGCCAGTCCACAATAAGTCCCAAAAGTCAAATCAAAAACAAAATCCAACACATAGCAGAGCATACACATGCGAGTGGCAGATGTGCAAGTCTGGTACTTATTCCTTTGTTAAACAGTGAAATCTATATATATACACATATAATATCCATCAACACCTACTGACCTGTCACTTCCAGTTTTGGAGAGAAGTTGCCAGGTGTGCAGCAATGGTGCTATTGGTAAGTGTGCAGCACATTTTATCTATGTATATGTTGTATAGTTGCTTTGTCAGTTACTTCGAAAAAGACCCGGCGCAGCGTCTTCTATAAAAGTAAAAAAGATGCTTCATTCAAAAGTCATAATTTTTCTTTGTCATATTTTCTACAGCCTGCTACCTTGATAAAGGATCCTGAGAGGGCCGAAACGTCGCGAGAAGCCTACAGGCAGTTTTTTTAATATGATTTTTGAATAAAGCATATTTTTTACTTTTATTTAAAGACCCTGAGTGCGTCCATCCAGTTTTCACTGGGGTGTCTGCATTTTCATATGGATTTTTGCACCTGGGCAGCCTTATATTTGGTGCATGCAGGTATTATATATATATATATATTATTTATATTTATATTAGAGCAGTAATGGAGCGGTAATGTTATTTGCCATTAAAACAGAAAAGGATGTTCTTTCTATTACCCTAAAAGGATGTTCTTTTATAAGCAGAATCCCTGAAAATTACATATAATTCCTTGTATAAAGTGTAGGTTTAGGTGCAGTTTTGCTTGATATGTTCTCTGAGTGAAAGCAATTCAAATGGGCTGCTGGGAGTGAGGAGAAAGGATCTGTAGGGTGAGAAATATTTTGGAAGAATGGTGTATATTTAGCTCAGGTGAATGAACACAGGAACAGTATATACTGAGAGAAAAATAAAAATGTACTTGGATAGACGAGGCTGAAGTTAGTTTCTTATTCGGCCAGTTACTTATTCGTGGAAGTTGGTTTCTGATTCGGTTGAATTCTAAGTATGTAAAATTTCAATAAAAACCTGATTTTAGACGGTTAATTGCCATTGTGCCAATGATTTTAACATGGATTCATATAGAGGTGGATGCCCTCTAGCAAACAATGTCAAATTTAGCCTGGCCCAATGCAATTTGGGCAGAAAAATCAGTGCCAACTGTGCCAAGGGTGTTGATTTTTACTGTTTTGAATAAGTAACTGATGTTTTCAAAGGGTTAATTACCATTGGGCCACTGAATTCAACATGGATTTATATAGAGGAGGATGCCCTCTATCAAACACAATGGTCTTCAGCCTGGCCCAATGGCAAGTTTGCCACGAAAACAGTGCCATCTGTGCCAAGGGTGCTGATTTTTACTGTTTTGAATAAGTAACTGATGTTTTCAAAGGGTTAATTGCCATTGGGCCACTGAATTCAACATGGATTTATATAGAGGTGGATGCCCTCTATCAAACACAATGTCTTCAGCCTGGCCAATGGCAAGTTTGCCACGAAAACAGTGCACCACTGTGCAAGGGTGCTGATTTTTACTGTTTTGAATAAGTAACTGATGTTTTCAAAGGGTTAATTGCCATTGGGCCACTGAATTCAACATGGATTTATATAGAGGTGGATGTCCTCTATCAAACACAATTGTCTTCAGCCTGGCCCAATGGCAAGTTTGCCACGAAAACAGTGCCATCTGTGCCATGGGTGCTGATTTTTACTGTTTTGAATAAGTAACTGATGTTTTCAAAGGGTTAATTGCCATTGGGCCACTGAATTCAACATGGATTTATATAGAGGAGGATGCCCTCTATTAAAATCAGTGGCACAATGGGTGGCGTGGTTTGGCCGAGCTCTGAGATGGCTGCCTGATCTCTGAGCTTCTGTGCAGGTGGCGCTTCCACAACTGACACTAGCCTCCACTGATCAGCCCTGGACTTCATTGTAGCCTGTGGGGTTTAGCTTCCATGCCCAGGAGCAAGTTGAGCCCCAAATCGAGCCAAGCTGACATTGCCCAGTATTTTCCCCTGCTGTCGGCGGTGGTGCGTTCAGAAGCTGTCAGGATGGCGTCGTCGTGAGTCCTTCTGTCAGGGGAAAGGTGAGCCTTGTACTCGGTGTGACAAGAAAGCTCTTGCTCACTATGAAGGATGACCTTCAGACTGACCTCAGGGCGGGCCTGGAGACGCTACGGACAGACATTGGCGCACTGGGGACCTGCATAGCCAAACTCGAGCATCAAGTGGAGACTGATCACGCGCAGGCTATATTACGAGAGGTCTGCGACAACTACGTGTTGCTTCAGGAGGAAGTAGAATACCTGGACAGCAGGTCCCGCCGCTCCAACCATTGTATCGGAGATGTCCTGGAGACAAGTTGTTCCGCACCCTGTTGTTCATGCCACTCCGAAGGTGGAGTTGCGCCTAGATAGGATCCATAGAGCCCTGCGCCCACGCTTGGGTCCCAACGAACCCCCGTGGGACGTGGTGCTCAAGTGCTGGTATTACTCCACCAAGGATGCCCTGCTGCTTGCAGCCTGTTATGGCGCCGCCTTGATTGAGGGGGTTGCCTAGAATCTCTTCAACGATGTGGCTTCTTCTACGCTTCAGAAGAGAAGAGCCCAATGCTTGAAGAGCTTCTTCCGCACAAGGAAGTCCGCTACCCTGGAGGTTTCCATTTTGCCCCATGATGGGGCCATCATATCCCTGCGCTCACCGGCCGATTACACTTGACTGTTGGAGGCATTGGGGATCCCCATGCCAGCAGATCTATTCGTGCTCCTGGACAGAGGCCGTGGAACGGAGGTACCGGCCTTACCACAACACCAGGCCTGGGTTAACACCTGTCATCCCCACCATTTGAAGCTCCTTGTAGCTCCCTCCGCTCCTCCAGTTTTGTGCTCCCTCATTTGCCGGGCCCTCGTCTTCCCGTTCTGCCGTGCTCTCCCTGGTCCCGTACCCCTCAACCTTCATTCCTCCATGATTTTTGTTTCGGACGTTTTGTTGGTCGACTGACCCTCCTATTGCTCTGGTTTGTTGTGATGGTACAGGCTGCAGGGTCCCACCACATTTAAAAACTTTTTGCCTTTGTTTTGCCCTGCACCTTTTTTGCCCCATTGGGCCCCTTATTTTACATCCTGTTTTCACATGCCCCATGTGTGTTTCTGTTTCTCAATATTCTGCTTGCTCGGAAACTGTGTTTTTCCTGCCCACTGCTTACGTGCATCAAGCCGCCACCAGCTGCGACCCGACTTTGGCCTTCGAACCATCTCCAGACTGGACAAGGGCGACATTCCACAAACTGGGCAATGGCTGAGGCTGTGGTGGCCATTATATTCAGGGACTGGGCAATGGCTGGAGGCAGTGGTGCTCCGGCGCCGGGATGTCTGAGGGTGGGCAGGAGGGTGAACAATAGGGACAGCTCCATATAAATATGACCTGTGTTTTGCACAAGAAACAGATTCTGTTTGCAATTCAACCTAAAATGTGTCTTGCCTCGTTCTTGGGGCAAAAACTGCAGCTATAATACACACTCTGCCCAGTAGTTGTATGTGCTACTATTGGGCCCTGACGCTGTGTATCCAGCCGGGGTACTCTGTGATCGTCACATTTGTGCACTTTCTCATGGACCCTAGCCCCAGGCCTTACTGATGCCGGAGTGGCGGGGGTGAAGGGTGCACGGTGAGGATGAGCCTTTATGGGAGTGGACGCTCTTTCTTTTTGTATTATTCACATGACTATTGCATGGATCGCACTATAAATAGCGGTTTCAGTATGGATGACATGGAATGGGGGTTTGTATTACTTTTCTGTCTGTGGGGATACTGTTATGTTCTGCTATAAGATTTTGGGTCTATGGATGTCTGCCTCGATTGGGATGGGGGGGTTACAGTTTTTTCTTTTTAATCCACATGGACATTGAGTCACGTCCAGTGGTCCTGGGGGGTGCCCATGCCTCGACTGGCGTCCCAGGTGGTACCCGGCAGCGCCGTGCTCGCTTTTCGCTGGCTGGGTGCCTATTGATATACCGGCTCGCGGCGGTCACATGGGTGGCCAGGAGGCAACTGTTAACCCTTGCTGGCTGTTGTACCCTGCAGATAGTAAGCTTTACCAACCATTCAAGGATCGGAGGGTTTAATAGGGTTCTGTATACAGGGACCAGCATCGTAGTTCTAGGGGATCCGTGACACATTGTATAGTTCAGACTGTCAATAGTGGTTTACGTGTTGATATGGACGGGATGGGAGGGGGGTTTAGTATAAGAGCACTCCCATAGGGTCACCCCACACTTTGGATTGGAGGGGGAATGTGTTCTTTATGCTAGTATGTGGGGTCACTGTTCTGTATTGCTATACTGAGGGTGGGTGGGGGGGTTGCTTCCATTCTCTGTACGGAGGTGCCAAGGACACAGCTGAATTTAGGGTTTTTCTTTCCTCATGGGGGGGTCGGGAAGAGGTGGGGGGATCCGGGATCTTCTCTCTTTGGAGAGGTGGGGTGGAGGGGACGCATATATATGAGAACTGCTTGTGATTTGCTCCAAGGGGGTTCAATGTCTTCTCAGCTCACGGTGGACGTGCAGTGTTGAGCCTCAGCCTTGTTGCCAAAAAGGATCTTGGTTTCTGTGCCAAACTGACTATTGGGCCAGGCAAAAGACAACTGTTTTTAACGAAGGGCATCCAACTCTATATAATTCTATGTTGAAATCAGTGGCCCAACCGCATTTAACCCTTTAAAAACATCAGTTACCTATTCAAATTGATGGAAATCAGTGCCCATAGCACAGATGGCACTGTTTCTGTGCCAAACTAACCATTGGGCCAGGATATCGACAACTGTTTTTAATAGAGGGCATCCAACTCTATATAACTACGTGGTGAAATCAGTGGCCCAATGGCATTTAACCCTTTAAAAACATCAGTTACTTATTCAAATTTGTGAGAATTGGTGCCAATGGCAGTGTTGGCACTATTTCTGTGCCAAACCGACCATTGGGCCAGCCTAACGAAAACAGTTTTTAATAGAAGGCATCCAATTCTATATATATTCATGTTGAAATCAGTGGCCCGACAGCATTTAACCCTTTAAAAACAGTTACTTATTCAAAATAATGAAATTTTTGCCTGGCACGGTTGTCACTGTTTTTGTGCCAAACTGACCATTGGGCCAACATAATGACAACTTTTTTTAATAGAGGGCATCCAACTCTCTATAGATCCATGGTGAAATTAGTGGCCCAATGGCATTTAACCCTTTAAAAACTAGGGATGCACCGATACCACTTTTTTAAGACCGAGTACGAGTACCGATACTTTTTTTCAAGTACTCACCGATACCGAGTACCGATACTTTTATTTTATGTCATGTGAACGCTTTCCAATAAGAACAGACCTCATATAAAAATGCCCCCAGCTCTCATTGATTATGCCCCAGATCACATGGATATGCCCCCAGCTCTCATGGATATTGCCCCAGCTCTCATGAATATTGCCCCCAGCTCTCATGAATATTGCCCCCAGCTCTAATGGATATGTCCCCCAGCTCTCATGGATATGTCCCCCAGCTCTCATGGATATGTCCCCATCTCTGTTGATATGTCCCCCAGCTCTCATGGATATGTCCCCCAGCTCTCATGGATTATGCCCCCAGCTCATGGATTATGCCCCCAGATCATGGATTACACCCCAGCTCTCATAGATTATGCCCCAGCTCATGGATATGCCCCCAGCTCTCATATGCCCCCAGCTCATGGATATGCCACCCAGCTCAATGTGTGTATGTGTATATATACAGCAGGGATGTGGATTATATCGCCCGACGCCCGTTATATGAAGATCCTGGTGGCCGGACAAGTAAATATTTTTGAGATGCAGTCCGGCGGGCAAGAGCCCGCGGACTGCTCCCAGCACACGAGCGCCGTCGGGAAACAAAGCGCGATCATCCATAGGAGGATCGCACTTTGTACACTGATCGCAGAGAGTGGAAGGAACGCCCACTCTCACGGACCTTCCTTCCTCTCTCTCACAGAGCGGCGCGATGAGGGGAGGGGCCAGAGCTACGGCGCTTGCACACAAGCTTTCGATCCACACTCCCCATCCTGCACCGCTTCTATACCCGCCGAGAAGCATGAATATGGAACGGGGTGTCTGGGAGGATGTTTGGGGGGTTGCAGAGGCTGCCTGATACAAAACAGACCCTGTGTCCAGGTGAGCAGCTCTGCCACGCAATATGCCAAGCAGCCCTTTCCCTCGCTCCGTGAGTGTTTATCGTTTAGGAGGGTGGAGCGGGATCTCCTGGGGTATAGTAAACAGAAAGCGGCGCTGGCACAGGGATAAAAGTGAGCAGCTCGGAGGCCGTGGAAATGCCTTACCCAAAGAGGATCTGAGTTAACCCTTGCCACTGTGCCCTTTAAATGCCCAAATCACTAGGTCAAACGAGGTTCAGTATTTTCCTGGCACACAAGGCTGGCCACGAGGCAGCAGGCACTCAGCATGGAAATACCCCGGCTAGATTATAGGAGAGGGGGAAAAAACATGTCCACATTCACTATATAGCATGTCCACATTCACTGTGGGCATTATCTGGTCTGAGATCTATATCTGTGGGCATTATCTGATCCGTGGTCTATATATGTGGGCATTATCTGGTCTGAGGTCTATATCTGTGGGCATTATAAATTATGTGCACGGTGTTATGAATAAAGACCTCTAAACACTATTTTGTTGAAATTATTTTTCTTATCAGGACAAGTAGATCGGGCTACCACTTAGTCCGTTGGACAAGTAGATATTTTTAAAATTTCCACACCCCTGTTACACATACACACACACACAGACCCCAGACCAGACATGGGGCGGCTGTCCGAATGCTCTATCGGCATTCGAACAGGCACCTGGAGCTCTCCATTCATACTTACCATCCTGAGCGACGCCGGTAAAGTTTCCGCGCGTGAGCTCATTGGAAGGCCCCCAGCCGCGATCAACCACGTGAAACTTTAACGGCGTCGCTCAGGATGGTAAGTATGAACGGAGAGCTCCAGGTGCCTGTCCGAATGCCGATAGGGCGGCTGTCCGAATGCTCTATCGGCATTCGAACAGGCCCTGCAGCTGCTCTCTGTCAGCATTGCTCAGGAAGGTAAGTATGAACGCAAAGTCTTTGCGCGTGCGCTCGTTGGAAGGTACCTAGCCGCTATCACGTGGGAGTTCCTGGTGATCGCGGCTGGGGGCATTCCAACGAGTGCACGTGCGGAAGCTTTACCGGCGTCACTCAGGAAGGTAAGTATGATCGCGGAGAGCAGCTGCAGGGCCTGTCCGAATGCCGATAGAGCATTCAGACAGCCGCCCCAGTCCCTCGGATGCCGGCAAGCTGGCTCAATGCCGGCTTCTGGTATCGGGGGAAATATTGGGGGCACTGCACGAGTACCATGTACTCCTGCAGTACCCGGTATCGGCACTGATACCAATACTAGTATCGGTATCGGTGCAACCCTATTAAAAACATCAGTTACTCATTCAAAACAGTAAAAATCAGCACCCATGGCATAGTTGGCACTGTTTTTGTGGCAAACTTGCCATTGGGCCAGGCTGAAGACTATTGTGTTTGATAGAGGGCATCCACCTCTATATAAATCCATGTTGAATTCAGTGGCCCAATGGCAATTAACCCTTTGAAAACATCAGTTACTTATTCAAAACAGAAAAAAAATCGGCACCCATGGCACAGTTGGCACTGTTTTCGTGGCAAACTTGCCATTGGGCCAGGCTGAAGACATTGGTGTTTGATAGAGGGCATCCTCCTCTATATAAATCCATGTTGAATTCAGTGGCCCAATGGCAATTAACCCTTTGAAATCATCAGTTACTTATTCAAAATAGTAAAAATCAGCACCCATGGCACAGTTGGCACTGTTTTAGTGGCAAACTTGCCATTGGGCCAGGCTGAAGACATTGGTGTTTGATAGAGGACATCCACCTCTATATAAATCCATGTTGAATTCAGTGGCCCAATGGCAATTAACCCTTTGAAAACATCAGTTACTTATTCAAAATAGTAAAAATCAACACCCTTGGCACAGTTGGCACTGATTTTTCTGCCCAAATTGCAGTTGGGCTGGGCTATATTTGACATTGTTTGGTAGAGGGCATCCACCTCTATATGAATCCATGTTAAAATCATTGGCACAATGGCAATTAACCATCTAAAATCAGGTTTTTATTGAAATTTTACATACTTAGAATTCAACCGAATCAGAAACCAACTTCCACGAATAAGTAACTGGCCGAATAAGAAACGAACTTCAGCCTCGTTTATTTACTACTATTATGTTCAGGTGCAGCCCTAACACACGTCAGACATGAATTGATAAAATAATTAATAAGTATCAACGGACAAACCCATCATCATCACATTGCATCATAATTTTCACTTTCAGTGACATATGTGAGCACTCTACATATATAACACATTAAAGTTTTATTTTCAAAATATTGTGGTGAACAGATTCATATGCATGCATTGTTTACCAAAATAATTTCTTAGCACTAGCAGAAGAAAAACCAGATTATCCTCTTTATTGCAAAAGAATTAAGTTGTGTTTGAAGCACTAGGAAAAATCCACTAAGCACTGGTGTGTAGTGACATAAATGCCGGTGAAGCGCCAGCATTTATTTATTCCTTGTAAATAGTCTGGGATAGCCACGGGATTTTGGAAACATGCATTTAAAAAGATATGGCTTTCTCATAGGTCAATGGAAACAAGCAGGGTTTTGCTATGTTAAAAAAAACAAGTTTCTTTCACTAGAACTTGGGGGGGGAAAGAGTTCTGACTCTGATTCAGGGTAATTAGATCACAGGTCGGACCCCCTCCCATTTTAGGGCACTATCACCTGGTGTGAGCTAACCCTAGCGGCAGCATGTCTTCAAGTTAGCGCCAGGTAAATTAAGTCTAGCGCTTGACCAACAGATCATTTTCCGATTGCTACAAACGTCGAAAATTGCGCGGTAATTAACGATTCGTAGCGCGAGCTTACTGTACTTGCCGCATCCTATACTTAATATGGGCAGCGCTACAGAGCACTTTCGCTATTCTAACCAAAAGATCATTTGGTCTGCATTAATTTCTGCACCGATGCTAATCTAGGGTTGCCACCCATCCGGTTTTGACCCGGACCGTCTGGTTTTGGAGTCATGTGTCTGGGTTTGACACCCCCTGCCACCCGGACACATGACTCGGAGGAACCGGCTTGCAGTCCCCACCTCTGTCTCATACTTACCCATGCTGCAGTGGTCCTCCTCCCGAAAGAGAGATGTGCCCCCACTCCACCAATCACTGACAGTGTGGGAGTGGTGTGGTGGGTCGGTGACGTCACGTCTCTCTTCCTCCTTGCCTCCTCCAATCAGCCGCTTGCTGTCAAACGGCGCAGGCTCTGCGTCTCACGTGAGGGAGTTCACATGCCTGCTCGTGGCTTGCCTGGCTCATCCCGACTCCGAGACAACTTCGAGCACAGCATCAGCGTGCCAGTGTCCTCTGATGACCCAGCTGCATCCACTCCTCAAGCTCCTTCAAAGTAAGCATTAAGGTGCCTTTATACCAGTGTAGCGCTGTTTAAAACTGTGTTGCTGCAATTACTCGGTTTTAGCCACCAGAGGGAGACAAAAGCCATATGGTCTATACGGGACATAAACGAACTACAAGATCCATCAGGCTTTGCGGCGGGGACAGGAATTGGGTGGGATAGAGGGGAAAGACGTAAGCAGCCTCGTGCGGAGGAGCGCCAGTGTGAGCGGAGCAACGAAAGACAGAGGACGCAGGTAAGACTGCCACAGATCGAGACCAAGCCGGAGCGCAAACGCTACCTCGAGGGCGCTGGAGATCGGGACAGTAACTTGTGGAGGCATAAGCATTACCGCTGAGAGGTTTGCGCAGAACTTCAGTTCCAGTTGGACCCCCTGTAAGGAGACCGCAATGATCCATAGGGAATGCAGGCGGTAGGCCGTAGTTCTGGTGTTGGAGCAAGAGAGCGGATTCGGTGGCACAGAGTTCCGGAGGACAAGCGGAGAGACATCCTTGATCGGGCAGTGAGACAGGCTGTTCAACGGATGGGTGAGAGGCCTTACAGGCCGCAAGTCCGAGTATAACCCAGCATGCTGCATTACTGTTCAATTCTACAGGGCCCCAATGTGACTAGTCGAAGATTTGCTTATTACCTTCACTGGCCAGTTGAATACAGTACCCGGTACACGAATCAATACACGTACACCTTTTTGAGACATTACACTCACGGGACTTACACTCCAGAACTGAGGGGGTTAATCCTTTTTCTTTTTGCCGTGCGTGTTTTCCCGCATTACGAAATCCTGTCGGTCATATACCGTATTTGTATTATATGTGTCACTTTATTGGGATCAGTAAAGTATATAATCTATAACAGCCCTCAAAATTTCCACTCGCATACTAGCGTTTTGCGAGGGGAAATTGAGCGCTGGCGAGTAAAACTGCAGACGCAGGCAGCATGATAAAGTCTATCGTGCTGCCTGCGCTGTGTATTCAGCCGGCGGCCGTGTTATTTTTTTTTCTCTTCGACGTGCTCAGGGTCAGCCAGTCTGCTTTTTTTTTTTCCTTTCACCAAATGGGACTTGGCCGGAATCATTTCCTGGGAGAGGGGGGTTTGTAAATACTCTCACCCGCGGCACCTTTATCAGACCATCCTGCTGCACGCTGGATCTTTCTCCTTCACGCTGGGCCCCTTATCTTCCAGGCACAGCGTGAAGGATAATCTCCGCCCCCTCATTCTATTACTCTCCAGGTCAGGTAAACGGAGGGGAGGGGGTGAGAGAAATAAACAGCAGGGGGTGAAATGGAGAGAAACAGATGAATTGGGGGGAGAGAAATTAAATCGAGAGATGAATTGGGGGTAGAAATGAAATGAAAGATGAATTGGGGGGAGAAATGAAATGAAAGATGAATTGGGGGAGAAATGAAATGAAAGATGAATTGGGGAGAAATGAAATGAAAGATGAATTGGGGGGGAGAAATGAAATGAAAGATGAATTGGGGGAGAAAATGAAATGAAAGATGAATTGGGGAGAAATGAAATGAAAGATGAATTGGGGAGAAATAAAATGGAAGATGAATTGTGGGGGGAGATGAAATGAAAGATGAATTGGGGGAAGAAATGAAAGATGAATTGGGGGGAGAAATGAAATGAAAGATGAATTGGGGGAAGAAATGAAATGAAAGATGAATTGGGGGAGAAATGAAATGAAAGATGAATTGGGGGGGAGAAATGAAAGATGAATTGGGGAGAAATAAAATGGAAGATGAAATGGGGGGGAGAAATGAAAGATGAATTGGGCGGAGAAATGAAATGAAAGATGAATTGGGGGAAGAAATGAAATGAAAGATGAATTGGGGGAGAAATGAAATGAAAGATGAATTGGGGGGAGAAATAAAATGGAAGATGAATTGGGGGGAGAAATGAAATGAAAGATGAATTGGGGGAGAAATGAAATGAAAGATGAATTGGGGGGGAGAAATGAAATGAAAGATGAATTGGGGGAGAAATGAAATGAAAGATGAATTGGGGGGGAGAAATGAAATGAAAGATGAATTGGGGAGAAATTAAATGAAAGATGAATTGGGGAGAAATAAATGAAAGATGAATTGGGGGGAGAAATGAAATGAAAGATGAATTGGGGGGAAGAAATGAAAGATGAATTGGGGGGAGAAATGAAATGAAAGATGAATTGGGGGAGAAATGAAATGAAAGATGAATTGGGGGAGAAATGAAATGAAAGATGAATTGGGGGGAGAAAATGAAATGAAAGATGAATTGGGGAGAAATAAAATGGAAGATGAATGGGGGGGAGAAATGAAAGATGAATTGGGGGGAGAAATGAAATGAAAGATGAATTGGGGGAAGAAATGAAATGAAAGATGAATTGGGGGAGAAATGAAATGAAAGATGAATTGGGGGGAGAAATGAAATGAAAGATGAATTGGGGGAGAAATAAAATGGAAGATGAATTGGGGGGGAGAAATGAAATGAAAGATGAATTGGGGGAGAAATGAAATGAAAGATGAATTGGGGAGAAATGAAATGAAAGATGAATTGGGGGGGAGAAATGAAATGAAAGATGAATTGGGGGGGAGAAATGAAATGAAAGATGAATTGGGGAGAAATAAAATGGAAGATGAATTGGGGGGGAAATGAAATGAAAGATGAATTGGGGGGAAGAAATGAAAGATGAATTGGGGGGGAAATGAAATGAAAGATGAATTGGGGGGAAGAAATGAAATGAAAGATGAATTGGGGGAGAAATGAAATGAAAGATGAATTGGGGGGAGAAATGAAATGAAAGATGAATTGGGGAGAAATAAAATGGAAGATGAATTGGGGGGAGAAATGAAATGAAAGATGAATTGGGGGAGAAAATGAAAAGATGAATTGGGGGAGAAATAAAATGGAAGATGAATTGGGGGAGAAATGAAATGAAAGATGAATTGGGGGAGAAATGAAATGAAAGATGAATTGGGGAAATGAAATGAAAGATGAATTGGGGGGAGAAATGAAATGAAAGATGAATTGGGGGAAGAAATGAAAGATGAATTGGGGGGAGAAATGAATGAAAGATGAATTGGGGGAAGAAATGAAATGAAAGATGAATTGGGGGGAAAATAAAATGGAAGATGAATTGGGGGGAAATGAAATGAAAGATGAATTGGGGGAGAAATAAAATGGAGATGAATTGGGGGGAGAAATGAAATGAAAGATGATTGGGGGAGATGAAATGAAAGATGAATTGGGGGAATTAAATGAAAGATGAATTGGGGGAGAAATGAAATGAAAGATGAATTGGGGGGGAAATGAAATGAAAGATGAATTGGGGAGAAATGAAATGAAAGATGAATTGGGGGAGAAATAAATGAAAGATGAATTGGGGGGAAATTAAATGAAAGATGAATTGGGGGAGAAATGAAATGAAGATGAATTGGGGGGAGAAATGAAATGAAAGATGAATTGGGGAGAAATAAAATGGAAGATGAATTGGGGGGGAGAAATGAAATGAAAGATGAATTGGGGGAAGAAATGAAAGATGAATTGGGGGAGAAATGAAATGAAAGATGAATTGGGGGGAAGAAATGAAATGAAAGATGAATTGGGGAGAAATGAAATGAAAGATGAATTGGGGGGAGAAATGAAATGAAAGATGGATTGGGGAGAAATAAAATGGAAGATGAATTGGGGGGGAGAATGAAATGAAAGATGAATTGGGGGAGAAATGAAAGATGAATTGGGGGAGAAATAAAATGGAAGATGAATTGGGGGAGAAATGAAATGAAAGATGAATTGGGGGAAATGAAATGAAAGATGAATTGGGGGGGAGAAATGAAATGAAAGATGAATTGGGGGGAAGAAATGAAAGATGAATTGGGGGGAGAAATGAAATGAAAGATGAATTGGGGGGAAGAAATTAAATGAAAGATGAATTGGGGGGGAGAAATAAAATGGAAGATGAATTGGGGGGAGAAATGAAATGAAAGATGAATTGGGGTGGAGAAATGAAATGAAAGATGAATTGGGGGAGAAATGAAAGATGAATTGGGGGAGAAATAAAATGGAAGATGAATTGGGGGAGAAATGAAATGAAAGATGAATTGGGGGAGAAATGAAATGAAAGATGAATTGGGGGGAGAAATGAAATGAAAGATGAATTGGGGGGAAGAAATGAAAGATGAATTGGGGGGAGAAATGAAATGAAAGAGGAATTGGGGGAAGAAATGAAATGAAAGATGAATTGGGGGGGAGAAATAAAATGGAAGATGAATTGGGGGGAGAAATGAAATGAAAGATGAATTGGGGGGAGAAATGAAATGAAAGATGAATTGGGGGAGAAATAAAATGGAAGATGAATTGGGGGGAGAAATGAAATGAAAGATGAATTGGGGGAGAAATGAAATGAAAGATGAATTGGGGGAAATTAAATGAAAGATAAATTGGGGGAGAAATGAAATGAAAGATGAATTGGGGGGGAGAAATGAAATGAAAGATGAATTGGGGAGAAATAAAATGGAAGATGAATTGGGGGGAGAAATGAAATGAAAGATGAATTGGGGGGAAGAAATGAAAGATGAATTGGGGGGGAGAATTAAATGAAAGATGAATTGGGGGGAAGAAATGAAATGAAAGATGAATTGGGGGGAGAAATAAAATGGAAGATGAATTGGGGGGAGAAATGAAATGAAAGATGAATTGGGGTGGAGAAATGAAATGAAAGATGAATTGGGGGGAAATTAAATGAAAGATGAATTGGGGGAAATTAAATGAAAGATGAATTGGGGGGAGAAATTAAATGAAAGATGAATTGGGGGAGAAATGAAATGAAAGATGAATTGGGGGAAATGGAAAGGAAGATGAATTGGGGAGAAATGGAGAGAGATGAATGAAGAGGATGAGATGAATGAAGAGGATGAGATGAATGGGGAGAGAGAAATTAAATAAATGGGGAGAGAGAAATTAATTGGGCAAAAGAAATTAAAGGGAGGGAGAAAAGTGGGGAGAGAAATTAATTAAAGGGGGCCCCTTGGCAGAAAAAAGGTTCCCCACCCCTGGTGTAAACTAAGGGAAAGTAAAAAGCTGCCAAGCTGTCAGCGCGCCGGAAGTGACGCCAGAACCAGCGCCGCTACTACAACTCCCACTAGAGGCCATAATTGGTGAAATGGTGGTGTAGGCATTTGAGGTTATGCAAAATAAATCCTATTTATTAAGAAAGAGATGGGTGATACAGAAGGAGCAAAAAAAAAGAAAAAATGGGGATGGAAGCCTCGCAGACAAAAATTAATGGATTCATCTATATAAGCATCCAAGGGGGAAACTTGACTTTGGGGTCTTCTAACTTCTATTGATAACCTGGCATATGAATAATGTGAGTATTAGGTTCCACTTGATATATTGGATGCATAAACACCAAATTAATTTGGTCCTAAAAACTGTTGGAGAGGAGTCCTTAATGGATGAAACTACTTGTCTGGGTCTGGTGCTTGGGTATACAGTCAGGTCCAGAAATATTGGGACATCGACACAATTCTAACATCTTTGGCTCTATACACCACCACAATGGAGTTGGAATGAAAGAAACACAATGTGCTTTAACTGCAGACTGTCAGCTTTAATTTGAGGGTATGTACATTCAACTCAGGTGAACGGTGTAGGACTTACAGCAGTTTGCAGATGTGCCTCCAACTTGTTAAGGGACCAAAAGTAATGGGACAGAATAATAATCATAAATCAAACTTTCCCTTCTTAATATTTTGCCCAATCATGGGCTCACAGAGCTAAGTCCCGCAGCACACTATATAACGTTTCCACGCATAGCTACAGCACACATTTTGAGAGGAGATTTCAGAGGAGATTGTTGTGTGTGGTTACTGCCGGTCTGCCACGCTACTGGGGGGGTCTCATTTCTACCAAATATCAGGGAATTTAGGTGATGTGTGTCTTGTCACTGTGCCAGCAAGTTTTTTTGGGGTTACAAATTTCTTTAAAACATTTGTGAATTGAGGTGATCTTCTGTGTCTTGTCACTGTGCCAGCAAGTCTTTTTGGGGGTCACTAATTTCTAGAAAACATTTGTGAATTGAGGTGATCTATGTCTTGTCACACAGCCAGTACCACGCAGTATTTTGGGGCTCACTAATTTCTACAAAACATTTGGTAATTGAGGTGATCTGTGTCTTGTCACACAGCCAGTACCACGCAGTATTTTGGGGCTCACTAATTTCTTTAAAACATTTGTGAATTGAGGTGATCTGTCTCTTGTCACACAGTCAGTACCACGCAGTATTTTGGGGCTCACTAATTTCTACAAAACATTTGGGAATTGTTATAATCCGTGTGTTCTCACAGGCTGCCACCCATTAAGGGGTCTCACTGATTTTCTAGGAGGTTTCACTGCCACCCATCAAGGGGTCTCACTGATTAATAGGAGGTGTCTGAGATTTGTAATCTGTGTCTTGTCACTGGCTGTCAGCTATCAGGGTGTCTCACTGAGTTATACCAGAGTTCTTTAAATCTTTAATCTTTATACCAGAGTTGAATCAGAGTTCTGTATATATTAATCTATATATCACTCACCATGTCTGAAAGAACAAAAAGGACAGGCAGACGCTCCCAGACACAGATAAGAGGGCAAGCAGCCCCTGTGTCGGGAGGCTGTGCCTCTGGTCGTGGTGGACGTGGTGCATCCTCTGCAGGGGCACACTTGTCCTTTCTAACTGATGCTGGCCGTCTTAAGCAGCTGCAACATACAGAGGACTTGGTGGATTGGCTAACCAGGCCATCCTCATCCTCCGAGTCCTCTGCCAGCCAGGCTTCTAGTGCTTTACAGTCCACCTCAGCTGCCAAAGCATCTAATGCAGCCTCCATGTCCACAGCTACTCCTGCCATAGCCTCGCTATCACACACGGAGGGGTCAGCTGAATTGTTTGACTACAATGACAGTGACATGCTGCTTGAGGATGCGCAGCAAGTACAGTGCTCTGATTCAATCTCTGAGGTTGAGGAAAGGAGTATAATCAACCTAGAGGAAGGGGGTGCCAGTGATGACACACAAATAACTGGCACTCATGTTGCCCCAGCAGCTGCAGCATACTGCCAAGTTGGCTCCAGTGACGAGGAGATAGGGGGTGATGATGACAATGATGATGAGGTCACTGACTCCACCTGGGTGCCTGATCGAACAGAGGAATTAAGTGAGGAAGAGGGGGAGGAGGAGGCACAGCAAACACGAGGCACAACATCTTCTGTGACCAACCGGTAGCACTAGCCAGTCCAAGGCATCACATGTCAGAGCTGCTCCGGTGCAGAGCGCTGTTGTCTCAAAGAACACATGCAGGAACTCTGTTGTCTGGGAGTTCTTTAAGAAATGTGCAGTAGAGCGCAGCGTTGCTATTTGTAATCTATGTCAGATGAGGCTTAAGCGTGGGAAAGATACCGGACACTTGGGTACCACGTGCTTGAGGCGACATATGAACAACTGCCACACATCCCGTTGGCGCAAAACTTTGCGTAGGTCCTCCTCCTCCTCATCTGTCTCTACCCCCACTGTATGTCCTGCCATGTCATTGCCTCTAACCTCCACCGACAGGGATGATGCTACAGTAATGGATGTACCAGGTCCTTCCTCACAATGTGACATCATCCCAACAGCTGAAGATTTACGCAGTCAGATTATGTTGCCGCAGCTGCTGCAGCGTAAGAAAAAATATACTCCCAACCATCTCCAAGCACAGCGTCTAAATTCCAGCTTAGCAAAATTACTGGCATTGCAGCTGCTGCCTTTCCAGCTGGTGGACTCTGCTCCCTTCCATGAATTTGCTGATTGTGCTGTACCACAGTGGCAGGTTTCAAAACGCCATTACTTTTCACGCAAGGCCATTCCAGCACTATACCAGTACGTGGAAGACAATGTTATTGAGTCATTGGGAAAGGCAGTAGGCAACAAGGTGCATGTGACTTTAGACACGTGGTCCAGCAAGCATGGACAGGGTCGTTACATTTCCTTCACGGCACACTGGGTAACTCTGATTGCAGCTGGGAGGGATCCAAGACGGGGCTCTGTGCTGGAGCATGTTCATCCACCACGCCTCCAGAAAGCTGCTTGTATGAGGTCTGTCTGCTCCACCACCACCACCACCTCTCCCTCTTCCTCTTCCTCCTCCCCCTCCTCCTCCTCCTCCTCTGTCTCTGGCGAAGTGGCAGTTAAACCGATGCCTGACAGGGTCTACGCAATGGCTCAAGCAAAAAGATGCCATACTGTGCTTGAGCTGGTTTGTTTAGGGGACAGGAGCCACACCGGGCCAGAAATTCTGTCAGCTCTGCAGGGGCAGGTGCAGAGATGGTTAACACCACGCCAGCTTCAGCTGGGAATGATCGTCTGCGATAATGGCAGCAACCTTCTCACCGCCCTACGCAAGGGTAAATTGACGCATGTACCATGCCTAGCACACGTCCTAAATCTAGTGGTACAGCGTTTCCTAACCAAGTACCCAGGGCTGGCAGAGCTTCTCATCCAGGCCAGAAAAGTCTGCAGCCACTTCAGATGGTCATTCCCAGCAAGCGTTCGCCTGGCATAAATTCAAAGAGAATTCCACCTTCCCACAAACCGTCTGATCTGTGACATGCCCACCAGGTGGAACTCGACATTAGCAATGCTGCAACGTCTGCACAAGCAGCAGAGGGCCATCAACGAGTACCTGTGTGAGTATGGCACAAGGACAGGTTCAGGTCAACTTGGTTTTCTTCCCCCCCCGCCGTGGCTGATGATCAAGGATGAATGCACTGTACTGTCACCATTTGAGGAGGCAACGAGGATGGTGAGCAGGGACAGTGCATGCATCAGTGACAAAATTCCTTTAGTGTTCCTGCTGGAGCACACTCTGCAGGGAATTATAGATGTGGCTCTAGAGGCAGAGCAGCGGGAGGAAGAGGAGGCCTTCCATAGCTCTCAAGGCCCCAGTCTTTCCGCAGACAGCATTCCAGCGGGTCCTACTCCAATCAGACAGGAGGAGGATGAGGAGGAGGCAGAATATTTAAGTAGTGGGGGCATTGAAGGTGGGGATTCCTCAAGGGAGGGTTTCGTGTGCCCAGAAACACAAGGGCTAGTGCGTGGCTGGGAGGAGGAAGTGCACGATACAGTCATCCTCATTGACCAGGAAGACTCGGAAGCTAATGCCACCTCCAACCTACGCTGCTTGGGCTCCCTAGTGATGCAAAGCCTGCTAAAGGACCCCAGGATTCGTGCTATCAAGGAGAGGGATCATTACTGGTTGGCAACCCTTCTTGATCCACGATACAAGGGGAAAGTTGCAGAGCTCATCCTGCCCGCACAGAGGGAGCATGGGATGAAAAAACTTGAGGACGCTCTAAAGCGACACTTGTGTAACACCTTTCCAGGCACTGGTAGATTACCAAGTGCTGACACACATGCTTCTGAGGCTGTGAATGATCAGAGGAATAGTGGTGAAGGCCGGGGCCGCTTGACTGATGCATTTTTAAATTTGTTTAGTCCTCGACGCCCAGGGACGTCAAATGTAGGCACCCATTGCCAGCGTCTTCACCATATGGTGCAGGACTACCTAGGGGCAAGGGCAGACCTGGATACCTTTCCAGCAGATGATCCACTGGCTTACTGGGTGTTGAGATTGGATCACTGGCCAGAACTTAGCCAATATGCTATGCAGCTACTAGGTTGCCCTTCATCTAGCGTGCTTTCTGAAAGGACGTTCAGTGCCGCTGGAGGTTTTGTCACAGACAAAAGAGTGCGTCTGTCCACCGACTCTGTAGACCGGCTGACATTTATAAAAATGAATCAGTCCTGGATCAGCAGCTATCAATCCCCTGATGCTGAAGTAATGGAATAGATCGGGATGTCCTCTTCTGCATTCACAAAACCTCCAGCACTGAACTCTTCCACAATACCACAAAAGGGTTACAGTGTGAAGGCACTTGCTGCCATGAAAGGCACAATATTTGGCTGCACTGACGCCTGTGCCAGATTTATATCATTTTAATTTTTTTGAACTGCAGGGTCCAACCCTGCACTCTTCCACAATACCACAGAGGGGTTACTGTATTATGATGGCACTTGCAGGCCTGGCACCAAAAGCACAATATCTGGGTGCACTGACGCCTTAACCAGAATCATATCTTTTCAATATAGGACCACATGGTCCACCCCTGCGTTCTTCCACAATACCACAGAGGGGTTACTGTATGATTACACTTGCTGGCCTGGCACCAAAGGCACAATATCTGGGTGCACTGACGCCCATTACCAGATAAAAAACTTTTCAATATAGGACCGCAAGGCTCACCCCTGCATTCTTCCACAATACTACAGAAGGGTTACTGTATGATGATACTTGCTGGCCTGGCAGTCTTGCACCAAAGGCACAATATCTGGGTGCACTGACGCCTTAACCAGATGCATATCTTTTTAATATAGGACCGCAAGGTTCACCCCTGCATTCTTCCACAATACCACAGAGGTGGTATTCTTAGCTTCAGACTAAGCCCAGATGGGCGTAACGCGTCAAGCTATGCCTCCTTGTTGTTGTTTTTAACTGTATTTTGGTTGGTGAGGGTAGTTGTTTGGGTTTGCTATATGCTGTCTGGTACTCCTTATTACATTACTGGTTATGTAGGTGGCTTGAACCGCCGAGGTATAGACCCTTTTACCCTTTCATTGTGCAATTTTGCTTATTGATTGGTGGTCCTTGTCCCACCCTCCACACCCTCTACTACCAACCTTGCAATTTTTCATTCATTGTTTGTTTATGTGTATTATTAAAATTAACCTACTCTTGGTACTCTAGTTGCACTTTGTGCAAATTGATTCGTTTTACAATATCTGGGTGCACTGACGCCCATTACCAGATAAAAAACTTTTCAATATAGGACCGCAAGGTTTACCCCTGCATTCTTCCACAATACTACAGAGGGGTTACTGTATGATGATACTTGCTGGCCTGGCAGTCTTGCACCAAAGGCAGAATATCTGGGTGCACTGACGCCTTGACCAGAATCATATATTTTTAATATAGGACCGCAAGGTTCACCCCTGCATTCTTCCACAATACCACAGAGGGGTTACTGTATGATGACACTTGCAGGCCTGGCACCAAAAGCACAATATCTGGGTGCACTGACGCCTTAACCAGAATCATATCTTTTCAATATAGGACCACATGGTCCACCCCTGCATTCTTCCACAATACCACAGAGGGGTTACTGTATGATGACACTTGCTGGCCTGGCACCAAAGGCACAATATCTGGGTGCACTGACGCCCATTACCAGATAAAAAACTTTTCAATATAGGACCGCAAGGTTCACCCCTGCATTCTTCCACAATACTACAGAGGGGTTACTGTATGATGATACTTGCTGGCCTGGCAGTCTTGCACCAAAGGCACAATATCTGGGTGCACTGACGCCTTAACCAGATGCATATCTTTTTAATATAGGACCGCAAGGTTCACCCCTGCATTCTTCCACAATACCACAGAGGGGTTACTGTATGATAGTACTTGCAGGCCTGGCACCAAAAGCACAATATTTGGGTGCACTGCCACTGACGCCTGTATCAGATTCATATCCTCAGAGTGGTTACGGTGTGACGGCACTGTTGGGGACGCTAAAGGACCAATTTTGAAGCACCTATTGTTACTTTCATCCAAAGCCTGCATAAGTTTCACAATAATTTAGCCAAAAAAAATCAGTAAACTTTTTCTGCGTGTACGAAAATGTCTCCGCTTTTCATACAGACTGCCGCCCCAAGCAGTTATTTATGGATAGATTAAAGGAAAAGCATTTACCGTCATTTGAAACGTAATTTGTTTGTTTTTAAGTGTTTCTATACATCCTAGAAATCCGCCACTTCACGGGCAGGTTATGGGGACCTCCTAGGCACGATATTTGAAGGAATTTTTGGTTTTTATTTTTAACCCTTATTTCATGGAAAACTCACTGTCCCTTTAAAAACGTTTTTTTTACTTTTTGTCCTTGTTTCCTGTCCCCCAGGGCACTACCCGGACCCCCATACACCTCTTATGGCAAATATCTAGCATATACTGTATGCCCTCTTGGAGGGCACTCTAAAAACCGAATTTTCAGCCCCATTGAATTGCATGGAGTTCGAGTTCGGGTTCGGACCCGAACATATGGGAAGTTCGGGTTCGGGCCCGAACCGAACTCGGGGGGTCTTTGGCTCATCCCTAGTAGCGTTGGCGTTTTTAGCTCACACCAGGTGATAGTGTCCTTAACTTTTTAGCTAATTTTTAAACTCAACATGTATCCAGCGCAGTGCTGGCCGTCTATTTTTCAGATGTGAAATGCTGCTGGCTTGCAGGTGCCTGGGCAATGTCATGTTGCTGCAGGGTGAAGTTGGACAATCAAGGGAGTGGTTGTGAGGGAGGTGGGACCCATATTGATTCCTGCTGATTGGTCCTGATCTGAGATTCTGGGCTGGACTGATCGACTACACTTTAGAGATGAATCAGCCCTCCGAGAGACAACCCACCCCCCACGTGGGAGAAATCCCATAAGCTGAACCAAGTGGAGCATCTTATATCTTACAGGCCCCTATTTGCAATAAAGTTTGTGAAAATACATGAATAATGAACTATCCTTCTCAAAGGGGTTGGCATGATAAAATTAAACAAATACTTATAGTTTTCCTTCAGACAAAAGACTACACAAGGAGAAAGCTTTGAGATTCAGGAAAATAAAGGGTCTCTGGTTTGCAAAGCTTGAGTTCACATCACAACTATTTTCAAGGATAATCCCTATAATAATTCTGCTCCGCATAGATACTATATATTCATCCAGCAGCAACTCATTTTATCCATAGTGACATCTGAGATATATATATAGAGCTTGGTATCAAGGTCAACTTGACACCTTCATCTGTTTGAGGTCAATCCATATCAGATTCCATCAGTTTATTTACGACTGGCTCAGGATGGTTTTGAGGTCAGGCAGTCATATTTTGTATTTATGGGCAAAGCATTCCTAGATTAAGTTTCCTCGAGCTGTTCTTTAGAGTGATTTGTACCTTTACTATACTTTGGCTGGTTGGGGGATATGCACACACCTAGCTGGGCCAGTGCTATTCATTATTATGTTGTCAAGGTTACAATTAAATGTATCCCATATGTGAAGTGTTATAAATTCTGGGCCTGTCATATAAATGGGATTGTTCAATTGCTCATTTTGTTGACTGGTGAAACTGCAACGGCAAACCTACAGCCAAAATGGAAGTTTCTGGTAAGTAACGTTTGACAAAGACTGAGGTCGAAACGTTGGGATCCCTAGCTCTGCTCTCTATTGGCTGTTTTTTTCCTAAACTGCCTGGTAACTTTTTTGTAATTGTTACATGTTGGTTTCATGTTTGGATATTTTTTCACCCATTGTGATTTTGTAGTATTTGGTTTTATATTTATATGTCATATTTTACTTTACTGGATACCAATAAATTGTATTTTTCTATTGGAGTGTATTCTATTTTGATTATTTTCTTATAAATTCTGGGCCTGTCCTATAAATGGGATTGTTCAATTGCTCATTTTGTTGACTGGTGAAACTGCAACGGCAAACCTGCAGCCAAAATGGAAGTTTCTGGTAAGTAACGTTTATATTGCACCTGTTCTAATTTTTAGTAGCATGCTAATAGTGTAGGTGTCCAGGATGTGAACTAACACTGGGTAAGATAAACTGTGAGAACATCCTTCTCAAATACATATTGGGAAACATTATACCACTGCAACAATGAATTAAAAACTGTGGCCCTATTCCATGGTTGCCATTAAGATAACTATTAGAGACCGCAAGGTTCAAAGGTTCACCCCTAGTTTGCTATCACTGGCCAAGATTCATGATATCTTAATTACAATACGATACATTATTCACCGCAGGGTCCCCAAAGTGCACTGATTGGATCTGCCGAACGCTGCCGGTAAACCACCGAACGCATCCGATAAACTGCCGATTGCAGCCGATGACCCACCAAACAGACCGCCGAATGCCTCCAATCAGCAGCTGAAAAAAGCAGACAAGCCGCCGAAAAAAGCTGATCAGCTGCCTAACAGGGGTAAAAAATAAAGATGGAATTTTTAAAAGGCATTTTAAACAATAATAATGCATGGAAATATGTAAGGATCTATGAATCTATATGAATGACAAAGGTCTGTTACAGAATAAAAAAAAATGCCCTGTAAAAAAAAATTCACCAAAAAAATCCAGAAAAAGCCTAAAAAATATCTAGAAAATAAATTAAGACTTTTTGCTGCCAATGAAAAGAATAAAAGGTTGAATAAAAAAAATAAAAGCGGGGAATTTTTTTTATACATTGAAACCTATGAGATTTGACTGGGCATTTCGCCAACTTTTCTGAGCTGTTCGGCGTTTTCTGAATAGATTAACCATTACTTCTCTATGGGGAATTTCGCTACTGCCGAAGCTTGCCAAATTGCAACATATTTCGCTGGCAATTCGCCAATATTTGGTGAATTGCCAGCTTTCTGAATAGCTGAATTGCCGCTAAATTGCACCGTACAGTGAAATTAACCGGTCGGTGCAATCCGGTGGCAAATTCGGCAGTCTTTTAATAACACCTAGTGAGTTTAGGATGAAATGGTAATAAACAAAAATTATTAGAAAATGTAACAAAAAAAAAAAGTCAAAAATTACAGTACAGTAAGATGTTTAGGCAAAGCCACAACCTTTTTGGGGAAAAATGTTACTTAAGATAAGATGGCATTTATTTTCTGTAACACAAGGAATCTTATAAAGAAGGAGATTGCAAAATGTGTTACACTCATAAATTTGGAGGCGCACCCTACAATTGAAGCTGGAGGATTGTCCATTTCTAATAAACTGGTGAAGAAGACTGAACATTTGTAACCAGGCAGGTCAGTGTTGAATGTTCAGTTTGGAAGGTCAAGATAAGCGACTGATGAGTATCTCAGGTGATATTTTTGAAGTATCTAAAGGCTTCGCCCTACAGTTCTTGCTGTGGCACTTACTACGTTGGGGGATGAAGGTTAAGAGTTTTTATCCAATACATTATGTAATGAAAGGAGATTGCTAAACCTACACAGGATTTATTGGCTTCGATTCTAAGAAAATGAAAATGCAAATTGGTTTCTTGAAGATTTTAATAAGCTATAGGTCATTTTAATCTCACGGATCGTCCCTGAGAAGAAGAAACAAGGCATCCCTCTCGCTACCCTTGAAGTGTATTTGAAAAGTAAATCTGGAAGCTCCTGATTAACCTATTCAAAATGTTTACGTATGCCAGCTATAATGTACAATAAGCTAAAATTAATCTGTGTTTCCCAAGGACTTATTTGACTTTGAGAACTTCAACTTGTCTTCTTGTACAACAAGTTATACAATATAACTTAAAAATCAAAGCAAGGAGCCTTGGTTAAAGCTAGATCTGTGGTAAAACTGTCATTAAGAGTGATGGAGGATTTGTGCCTGCAATGATTGCACTGATGCTTAGTTAACCCCTGTCGCTTTGTGCTACAATATAACTACATGACCCACCACTGTGACATGTTAAAAGAGCTAAACTGGCCATCACTGGAATCTAGACGCACCCTTCACCTCTCCAACCTGGTGTTTAAGAGATTTTCTGGGAAGCTACCACCCTACCTGAATAGGCTGCTTCCCCTAGCAGTTCCCTCATCTTATAACCTCCGATCCAAGACCAGCACCTTACTTGCAATACCACAATACAAAAAGAATGTGGCTCGATGCTCATTTTCCTACAAAGCACCACAATAATGGAATAACCTCTCAGACGCCATCAATTCTTCCCCCAGTCTTAAGTCACTCAAGAGATCCCTATTAACATACCTCGATACAGAATGCACCTGTAAATATGTAACATAGTGACTATATTACTTACATATTTATTTTCTGTGTTAATCTGTATATTTGTGTTTTTGTTTTTAATAGCTTGCATTTATTACTTTGTATTTCTGTAACGACAGTAAAATTTCAATGTTCTTGAACCCAGGACATACTTGAAAACGAGAGAAATCTCAATGTATCCTTCCTGGAAAAAAATACTTTACAAATAAATAAATAAACTACCAAGTGATTTTCCAAAAAATCATTGTCAGGAAGTGGTTTCTTTAAAAAAAATCATTTTTAATTAATTATACAGTAAGAAATATTTGGGTATGTTCCCAATGAATTTATTACTGTACTAACATATTTGGCCAGTAGATGGTGCCATCTACTGCCAAATTGAGTTACAGCTGTTACAGTGAACCACAGGCTGAAAATGTATCGGCTGCTGAATGTCCGATATCAGGACAATCAATTAGCTGATATTACACAGTTTTAGCTATTTGGGCATTATGCCCACATAGTTAAAAATTTGCTTTTGGGCTACAGAAGGTGCCCCAAATGAAATTTGTTTTCAGCAAATGAATTTCATTTGCTTTTGGGCTGCAGAGCTGGAGATCGAGATATCTCGATATCGGGGCAATGGATGGTGCCTTTAAAGCCTGAGATAACCCCTTCACTACCAAGATAGAGATAAATGTTGACCGTTAACCAATAACTGAATACAGGCTATATTACAAAGTTGGTGCTAACTTAACCAGAGCTGTTGTAAACTTAACAGCTCCATAGGCTATAATGGCTCTGGCAAGTTTACAACCGCTCTGGTTAAGTTAGCACCAACTTTGTAATATAGCCCTACATGTCCAAAATTGTTTGAATACAGAATTGAGTCAAGTAGGTCTAACAAATGTGAATATTTTACCTATATGCTTCATAATCAAACAAAAGACAAAGATACACAGCATTAAATACGTGCATTTGTTTTTAGAAGAATTGAGATTCACTCACATTTTGAACCGAATTGGCAATTCGTACTGAGCATGAATCAACAAAGGGACATCTTCAAGAATAAAACAAAAACAGAGACACAGAAATATTTTTTGTACATGTGACTTGTTTTGGTTCATGCAACTGCACCTATGAATATGCTTCACGCATGTAGTAATTCCATTTAAAGTGCTGGGCAAACATATTCAGAATTGCCCAAAATTCAAGAAGACTGTATATTGGTAAATCTTGAACGTGCTGGCCGGACTCGTCAGCCAATCCTTTCTAGGAATGCTAGAACTAGGGCTGAAACAACTAAATCGATTAATCGACAACTAATCGATGATTAAAATAGTTGTCAACTATTTCCATTATTGATTAATCGGCTCTCGATTAATCGTCCTGTGTACAGCACACACTGTTTAGAATCAGATGGAGTTAAATGTAAATAATCTCAGCTTCGGAGCTGATTGGAGAAGTCGCGCCGCTGCTTTACTCGGTATGATTTAGTTCTAGGGTTATGTCAGACACAACAAGTTTGTTTTTATTCCAACAGTAGCAGAACTCTAACACAAAACATAGGATACTGCACTTCACTGGGTGAAGGAGCTATATACCCGTGATTAATCCTTACTTGAAGCTGAAGTCCTGTGCCACCAGCCTACCCTCCCTGCCACACCCTCTTTGGTTGGGAACTGCCATTCCCTCCCTTTTGCCTGGTCCCTTTCCCCATACTCACTCCCCCACTCAGATCTGGTCTTTTGTCCATACCCACTCCCTCTCACACTCAGGTCAAGTCACTTGATCAAAGTCACTCCCTTCCACCTCAAGTCACTCCTCCCACTCAGTTTGTTCACAAAATTATTTAAAAAGGGACACTCTATGCACCCTGACCACTTTAGTTTATTAATCCAGATTTCATGCTGACATCATCATCTACGACCAAGTGTTTGTAGCCATGTTCATTTGGGAAAGCAAACATGGGTTTAAGCTGTGCATGCAGCATCAACCCATCCCTCTGACCAAGCACTCGCATACCTTGTGTGAAAAGTAAGCAAAGTAACGCAATTTGCATATGTACGTACGAAAGTTGCATACACTACGCAAATGGCTTATGAAAAAATGGGATGGGTTGTGGTTATTTATTTTTACATAAAATTTGCATACTTAAAAGGATTTTTTTTTAAAGAAATGTTATCCGATGAACGATTAATCGAAATAATAATCGGCCAACTAATCGATGAGAATAATCGTTATGTGTTGGGCAGGAAGGACCCAGCAAGCAAATTTAAATTCAGCCAATGAGAGCACACAGAATATGAGCCCACTCATTGGAAGTTTTGAATATAATACTGGGTTTATCTAGTCCAGAGCATTATGAGCACTATAACACGATTCATTGTCCCAACTCAGCTAATAGGAGTGCTGCAAGATCCTGCATTAACCCCTTAAGGACCAATGGTCTTTAAAGTCAATGCCTTTATGACAGAACTGTTCTGTCATTGGTCCTTAAGGGTTTAATACTCCAGGATGACTGGATTAGTAAATTTGTGTACAGTCCATTTTAAGTTGATTACGATGTTTTTTTTTAAAAATGTCGTGCTGTCCATATTGCGAAGGGCCATAGATGAGGAGACTGTCAAGGTGGAAATTTGTAAATAAGTAAAAAAAAAATAAACAAATTGGGGGTTAAGTTTACGTTTTAGAGAGGAATACATAGAGGGAATTTCAGGCCCCCTTATGCCCCCCTATTGATTTGTTTTGAGTATGAGGGACAGAAGCAGGTGTGTCACCTAGCTCAGATTTTCGACTTCTCACCTGCAGGCCATGAGTGAGGGGTCACCAGGGTGACCAACATTTTGCCATGTCTTAATGCCAAGAAGCCCATGTTCTCTGATTTTCAACCCATCGCCCACCGGCCATGGGTCAGAGGATAGGAGGAACAGGTTTAGTATTTTACTATCCCCCTCCCACCATACCAGGCAGAGTGGGTCATACAAGGGCCCAGTTTGACTGAGGTCTTAGCCTGCTATATATTTTGCATAATTTAATAGGCCATATTTGATTCTTTAAAAGGAACACTCTACTAAAAATAAAGTAGTTCATAAAAATGAACATATACCTACTATTACTGCTGCTGTGATTAAAGTCAATTTGATATTCAATATAAAGTGTGTATAGACTTGTTCTCTTGCAGGTTTAACTACCAAAGGACCCTGTGAAATGAATAATCCAGGTTTGCTCCTTTCAGGCATTTTCTTTCGGCTTCCTGGGCTGGAGCCTAAGTTCCGTTCCCCTGAGTAAATTAATTTGAAATGATGTTTTCGTGAACATCGACATAATACACAATTATATTGGCTCATGAGCTCTAATAGCTGACGGTGAATAATTGCAATTAGGAGGTCAATATTTTAGCCCTTAGAAGTAGAAGAAAGCTGATTGACTTTGCAATTCTATAGCAGTTCAAAGAAATCTTCAAAATCAATGTAGAATGAATGTGACTTTTTCCATGTGGATACCTGTGAAGGGCATAGCAGGCCTATTTAACTGCTTGGACAAAAATGTAGTTTCATGCATATTTTCTCAGATTGGGGGACAGTGGCTCTGTGGATGTCTAAGATCCAACCATGGCACAATAAATTCACACACTACCTTCAACGGTGCTCCAGGACGGTTGAATATGGTTAGAGGAAGTCTCACGCCACGGCCAACTTTGCATCTCTTTCCTAGCAAGAATACTTCACGTCCCACATCTCCACCATCACTCCTAACTACAGACACCCCTCCACCAACCTCATTGATGTCAGCTTTGCTGACTATTTTACTGACAATATTATCAACCTTAGGCTAGGGTCAGACGAAAGCATTTTTTCCCCGCGAACGTGAAAAAGTGCGTCCGAACGCATTGATGTATTTTTTCACGGAATGCGCAAAAACAGTCAGACGACGCGCATTTTCAGGCGTGATTTTGTACAGATCATCAATAAAACTCTTTTTGCGTCTGGACGTTATGTAGGCTGGACATTAGCAGTGTCTGACATCTCCTAATCATGCAAACACGCCGCTATGCTGCAGCTGCGCACTCAGTACGTCAGTACTAGCGGTTCAGCGTTCTCAGAAAAATGCGTTCAAATTCCACTTGCGTTGCACGGCCGGACTTTTGTGCGGCCGTAAATCGTATATTGGCCGTCATTGCCCGTCATCTGCTGCTAGTGCGGCCGTAATTATGTGCGCCAGAACGCACGTTAAAAGTGCGCTGGTCTGACCCCAGCCTTATACTAGAAATACCGTCACTGCCCTCCTCCTCCAATCTTGCAACCCAGATCCCCAACTCCTCTATTACAAGGTCTTCCTTTTTCCCACTCTCCTCAACCCCAGAAGGCTGTCCAGCAGCTGCAGACTGACAACCCCAGGGCATTGAGACGGCTACTGCTTTGAAAAGTTGCCTAGCTGCTGAGGAGAAAAGGATGGACACATACTCCTGCTACATTTAACAGTTAATTAAATTAAGGTAGCCATGCTTGCTAGAGGATCCGTTTAACACAACAGGTGGAAATTTTAGGATAAATCTGCCATCATTGGCCAAAATGTAGTATCTGGAAGTAAAGATTGAAAACTGAAAAGGACAAGTTACAGTCATGGCCGAAATTGTTGGCACCCCAGACATTTTTCCAGAAAATCAAGTATTTATCACAGAAAAGTATTGCAGTAACACATGTTTTGCTATACACACGTTTATTCCCTTTGTGTGTATTGGAACAAAACAAAAAAAGGGAGGAAAAAAAGCAAATTGGACATAATGTCATACAAAACTCCAAAAATGGGCTGGACAAAATTCTTGGCACCCTTTCAAAATTGTGGATAAAGAAGATTGTTTCAAGCATGTGATGCTCCTGTAAACTCCCCTGGGGCAAGTAACAGGTGAGGGCAATATAAAAATCACACCTGAAAGCAGATAAAAAGGAGAGAAGTTCACTTACAGGGTTATCCAAAGAGATTCGAATTGCTTGAGAAAGGTAACCGAACGCTGAAAATCAGCGTTCGGTTACCTTTCCTGGCCATTCGGCTATCCAGAGAGCAGGCAATTCGCCAAATCCTGTCGAATTGCCTGCACATACGGTGCCTGTTCAGTCCCTGTTCGAGGGCAGTGAAATCCCCATGAAAAAGCACTGCTTCGGCTATTCAGAGAACACAAACCAGCAGTGAAAGGTTCCCGAAATTCGGTGGTTTAATTCGGGCAAATTTATTCAGGAGAATCCCATAGACTTCAATGTTAAAAATATTCCCGTTTTAATTCAATATCTAATAAACCGTTCATTATAAAATCTGCAGCAAAAAGTCTCTTTATTTATAGATTTTTTAGGATACTTTAAGCATTTTTCTGAATTTTTTAAAAAAAATTTAAAAGTCCGATTTTTTTTTTCAGTTTGCTTATTTTTTTTGTAACAGCCCTCTTTATATCATTCCCTGGACCTCCTGTGAAAATTTTCAGACATTTTCGCTTAGTAGTTTCTTTGCAAACAGCGTTTCTTTTTCCCAGATTCATACAAATGGTTTTTCTAATTTATTCACTGCCTCCTCTACGTCACAGCTGCTTCGGCTCTATGTGATTCGGCTCCTGTTCGGCTCCTGTTGCTTCTTCGAAGGTTAATCCAAGATGTTTTTGCTTGTTTTCAGCGTGCATCGGTTAGTTTCGTCAGGTGTTCGGCAGCTTTTCCCTGCAATTCGGGGACCCTGTGCTGTTTGCTGAATACACCGCAGGGTCACCGAAATGCAATCGGCAAAAGGAACCGAATTGAGAAACGAAAAGTCACCGAACGTGCGGTGACTTTTCGAATCTCTTTGGATAACCCTGTATGTCTTTGCATTGTGTGTCTGTGTGCCACACTAAGCATGGACAACAGAAAGAGGAGAAGAGAACTGTCTGGGGACTAAGTTGAGTAGCAAAATTGTGGAAAAATATCAACAATCTCAAGGTTACAAGTCCATCTCCAGAGATCTAGATTTGCCTTTGTCCACAGTGCGCAACATTATCAAGAAGTTTGCAACCCATGGCACTGTAGCTAATCTCTCTGTGGGTGGACGGAAGAGAAAAATTGATGAAAGGTTGCAACACAGGATAGTCCGGATGGTGGATAAGCAGCCCCAAAGAAGTTCCAAAGAAATTCAAGCTGTCCTGCAGGCTCAGGGAGCATCAGTGTCAGCGTAAACTATCCGTCGACATTTAAATGAAATGAAACGCTATGGCAGGAGTCCCAGGAGGACCCCACTGCTGACACAGAGACATAAAAAAGCAAGACTACAGTTTTCCAAAATATACTTGAGTAAGCCAAAATCCTTCTGGAAAATGTCTTGTGGACCAGATGAAGACCAAAGAAATAGAGGCTTTTTGGTAAAGCACATTCATTCTACGGTTTACCGAAAACAGAATGAGGCCTAACAAAAGAAAAGAACACAGTACCTAAAGTGAAATATGGTGGAGGTTCAATGATGTTTTGGGGTTGTTTTGCTGCCTCTGGCACTGGGTGCCTTGAATGTGTGCAAGGCATCATGAAATCTGAGTTACCAAAGGATTTTGGGTCGCACTGTAGAGCCCAGTGTCAGAAAGCCTGGGGTTTGTGTCCAAGATCTTGCAGGACAATGTGTCCAGCAGGACAATGACCCCAACATACGTCAAAAAGCACCCAGAAATGGATGGCAACCAAAGCGCTGGAGAGTTCTGAAGTGGGCCAGCAATGAGTCAGATCTAAATCCCATTGAAACACCTGTGGAGAGATCTTAAAAATTGCTGTTGGGAAAAGGCGCCTTCCAATAAGGAGAACCTGGAGCAGTTTGCAAAGGAAGAGTGTTCCAAAATTCCGGGTGAGAGGTGTAAGAAGCTTATTATGGTTATAGAAAGCGACTGATTTCAGTTATATTTTCCAAAGGGTGTGCAACCAATATTAAGTTAAGGTGTGCCAAGAAAAAAAAAAATGGATAAAAAAAAAAAGGGGGAGAGGGGAAAAGGCTCCCAGCATCCACCAGCACATCAAAAATAAACAATACACCAAAAAAGTCATCATAAAAGGCAAAAATAGTGTCTCAGAGTGTCTCAATCAGGGGGGGAGGAAGGGGAAAGAATCGGCATAGAGGGGTCTCTGAAACCGGTGAGAGGGGTATCAGCAGGGTATATCAGCAGATGGGATCAGCTGTGTAAGGGGGGGTCCCCACAGTCAGTATTCCAGAAGCAGGGTCGTTCAGCTCAGCCAATGTCCAGGATAAAAAAAAACACTTAGCATCAACCAAGATCGACGGTTGTGGCATCCACTGCAGGTGGGTTGGGTGGCGATGAAGTCAGTAAGTGTCGTAGGTGGGACTCTGCATAAACCCGAGCTTCCTCAGGGTTATTCGTTGGGTGTGCCTGTCCATCATGCAGTATCACAAGCGAACCCGAAGGCCCCCAACGGTATCGGATCCCATGTTGTCTCAAGAGGCTCATCACGTCTCGATAACGGCGTCGTGCCACCAGGGCTAGGAACGTTAGGTCCTTATACACTGCAATTCGCTGATCCCCATAAGGCACTGCTGGTATGTTACCGGCTTCCCGAAGGATCTGCGTGTAACGTTGGGGGCTTCCAGCCTTTCGGGTGTGCTTGAGGGCAGCATGTCTGATGCTGCTCACTCACCAACACCCGGTTTAAATTGAAACAGGCAGGGAGGTGGCTGCATGAGGTGCGGCTTGAGAGGGGGCGTGGTCTGGTGAAGGTCTTTTAAAAACCAACAGTTCCTTCTAAGCAGTGCCAGATCGTGATTATCCATACCTGAGCTCCTTGTACCTGAATTCTCTCGTGATTTAACCTGTTATTGACCTCTGCTTGTTTTCTGACTATTCTGCCTTCCGTTGCCCTAGACTATTTTCTTGTACTACGCTTCTGCACTGATATCGACCCGGCTATTCCATTTGACTATTCTATACTCTGTATTCCTGATTCTGGTTCGTCTGACTACCCCCGTGTTGCTGACCTGGTTTTGTATTATGACATTGTCTTTGATTAACCCTTTCTGTCTAGCTAGTATACCTGGCCAATTCTAAGGACCAGACAGTTAGGGATTCTTCTACGGCTACCCTGTTTGTAGCTTTTGGGCTCTGTGGAGTGTTGGGCTTTAAGGACTGCGTGGTGGGATCCGGGAACCGTGACATTACGATCTGGCCAAAATGGATCCCGCAGACTTAACACAGCATTTGAGTAACTTTGTATCCAGACAGGACGAGCAGGACCATAGGATGGATCAGTTTGCTCTCGCCTTACAAACTATCCTGACTCGGACGGCTCACCTGGAACCAGCTGGGGATGCACCTCCGCCTGCTTTACCTGTGTCCCCTGTTGTTCAGACATCCCAGGTACACATGACCGCTCCTATGAGGTTTGACGGTACTCCCTCGGAGTGCCCGGGATTTTTGGTCCAGGTGGATATTCATTTTAAATTAAATCCACAAATGTTTATCACTGACATAGCCAAAGTGGGGTTCATTATTAACCATCTGTCTGGCAGAGCATTGACATGGGCGAAACCTTTATGGGAGGCAGAGAAGCCTATCGTACTGAACTATAAAGAATTCATAGCCGAGTTAAAACGTACGTTTAATCCTACCAGAAAGGCCAAGGTAGCTGGCAAATCCTTGTTCCGCATACGTCAAGGGAACAGGACTGTATCTGATTATGCTATAGAATTAAAACGTTGGTTTCTGACGTGAACTGGACTAATGAGGCTCTGGTTCTGGCTTTTATGGAGGGGTTATCAGAGTCATTGATGCATGAGTTGGCTCCTCGTAAATTACCTGAGGTGTTGAGTGAATTTATAGATTATTGTATAGATCTGGATGATCAGATAAGGGACAGAAGAACTCCAAGAGAGAACCTAAGAGACCGTTACCAAGGTTGGCCCCTGTCTTTCAGGCACCACCAAGAGAGTTATCCCTCCCTCTGAGCCTATGCAACTAGGCCATACTAGGCTTACAGAGGAAGAGACAACAGGCGTCTTCGTGAGGGATCGTGCCTGTATTGTGGTTTAAAAGGACATTTACGACTTCAATGTCCCACTCGCCCTAGAATGCATGATAAGTCGGAAAACTACCGCACCTAAGGCAACTGAGGAGACAGGCCTTGGGTGTGACGTTCATGTCTCCTGTCAAAGACACTAGACTCTTGTTACCAGTATCCGTGGCTTGGGAGACCAAGACCACGCATACTACCGCTTTTGTTGACTCTGGGGCTGCTGGTAATTTCATTGATGTTGAATACGCTTCCTCCATTTCTCTCCCTCTGGTTGTAAGAGAGACACACTTGGCCGTCGAAGCCATAGACGGTAGGCATTATCCTGCCCAGAATTACTCACGATACTGTTACAGTGGTTCTTACCACTGGTCTCTTGCATAAAGAAGAGATCATATTTCAGGTTATCCGTTCACCTTCCAATCCTGTTGTGCTTGGTTTCCCTTGGTTGGTGGAACATAATCCTGTTATTGATTGGGCTAAGGGAGAGATACTGTCTTGGAGTCCTGCTTGTTTTGGGACTTGTTTAATACCCATTCAGCATATTGGTGCACTGAACACACCTACAGCTCCTCCATTGTCTACAGAGGTTCCTGACTGGTATGCCGATCTCAGGGCTGTATTCGATAAAAGAGAGGCAGAGAAACTACCTCCACATAGACCGTATGATTGCGCCATAGATATTCATCCAGGTACCATGCCTCCTCGAGGCAAAGTATATCCTTTATCCATAAAAGAGAACCAAATCATGGAGGAGTACATAAAGGAGAATTTGGAGAGAGGTTTTATCAGACGTTCCTCTTCTCCAGCAGGGGCTGGGTTCTTTTTTCTATCTAAAAAAGGAGATTTACGCCCGTGTATCGATTATAGCAGGCTTAACAAGATCACCATCAAAAATGTGTACCCTATCCCTCTTAGAACTGTTCGACAGGTTAAGGGGATCAGCAGTATACACAAAACTCGATTTGAGAGGGGCTTACAACCTGATACGTATAAAAGATGGGCATGAATGGAAAACAGCATTTAACACCAGGAGTGGGCATTATGAATATCTGGTCATGCCGTTC
This sequence comes from Leptobrachium leishanense, assembly GCA_009667805.1. Taxonomy (NCBI): domain Eukaryota; kingdom Metazoa; phylum Chordata; class Amphibia; order Anura; family Megophryidae; genus Leptobrachium; species Leptobrachium leishanense. The sequence continues at coordinate 66,792,250 of CM019071.1, read as the reverse complement.
GGTCTCTGTAATGCTCCAGCTGTATTCCAGGATTTAATTAATGATGTGCTCAGAGATTTTTTGCAATCCTTTGTTATCGTATACTTAGACAATATACTAATTTACTCTCCCGATCTTATAACCCACCATGAACATGTCAGACAGGTATTAGCAAATCTACTAGACAATGGTCTTTATTGCAAACTGGAGAAGTGTTTATTCGACATTACTACTGTAAAATTTCTTGGGTACATTATCATTCCAGAAGGTCTTGAGATGGATCCTTCCAAACTCACGGCCATATCAGAATGGCCTCTCCCTCAAGGCCTCAAAGCCAGAGGTTTCTGAGGTTTTCAAAATATTATAGGAGATTTATCAATAATTATTCTGCTGTAGCTTCCCCTATCATTAATATGACACATAAAGGTCTGAAGAACCAGGTCTGGTCTTCACAATCCAAACAGGCATTCGAAGATCTCAAACAGGCTTTCACTTCCGCTCCAGTGTTATGGCATCCTGATCCCAGAATTCCATTTGTTCTTGAGGTTGATGCTTCCGAGATAGGCATTGGGGCTGTCCTATATCAAAAAGAGTCTCCAGGGAAGCCTCTACATCCTTGTGGGTTCTTTTCAAGAAAATTATCACCAGCAGAACGCAATTATGATATCGGTAACAGAGAATTGCTTGCTATTGTGTCTGCCCTGTCAGAGTGGAGACATTTGTTGGAAGGTACTCTTGACCCTTTGTTGATAATGACTGATAATAAGAACCTTACGTACATCGGGGATGCTAAACGTCTGAACTCGAGACAGGCCAGGTGGTCATTACTACTGTCTCGGTTTAATTTTGTGTTGACTTACAGACCAGGTGACTGCAATGTAAAGGCTGATGCCTTATCTCGTCAATACGACCCGTATGAATCAAATACACAAGACCACAATCCTATAGTTTCTCGTGAACGTATTGTGGCTTCCACGGTCTTGTCTGTTTCCTCGCCTTTGCTGGAACACCTCCTAACAGCTCAAAGTGGGGCTCCACCTAACAAGCCTCCAGATATGTTGTTTGTGCCTGAAGAGGAAAGACAAGAATTACTCATAATGTTTCATGATTCAAAACCAGCAGGTCATCCTGGTATTACTAAGACTCTCACCAGTATCTCCAGACAGTTCTGGTGGCCCACCATGCGACAGGACATACGTCTGTTTGTTTTGGCTTGTCAAGTCTGTGCCAGAAGCAAAACCAGTAAAACCTTGCCTGTCGGTCTATTGCAGCCTTTACCCATTCCTAATAGGCCTTGGTCTCATCTATCCATGGATTTTATTGTGGACTTGCCGAAGTCCAAGGGTCATATTGTGGTTCTGACAGTTGTAGACCGCTTCTCCAAAATGGCTAATTTTATTCCTTTACCTAAGCTTCCTACAGCCAAAGAACTGGCGGTCGTCTTTGCTAGAGAGATTGTACGAATACATGGGGTTCCGTCTGAAATAGTCTCTGACAGAGGAGCTCAGTTCGTCTCTCGTTTCTGGAGGGATTTCTGTGTGGAGATGGGGGTGCGATTGGCCTTCTCTTCAGCATATCATCCACAAATCAATGGGGCAGCAGAGAGGGCAAATCAGGGTCTCGAGCAGTACATACGTTGCTTTTCCACACAACAACAAGACAATTGGTCAGAGTTGTTGCCCTGGGCTGAGTATGCGCGTAATAATGCCGTTAGCGAGACCACTGGCCACTCTCCTTTTTCTGCTATCTATGGTTTCTTTCCCCCCGGCTCTACCGCTTCAGTTTGCTGAACAGGCCATCCCGGCTCTCGATGAACATCTCACACAACTACAGGATATTTGGAGACAGATTCGTGAAAACATGGAGCGCAATGTTGCTGTCCAGAAACGCAAGGCTGACAGGCATAGGTTACAAGCTCCTTCCTACAACGTGGGGGATAGAGTTTGGTTGTCCACTAGGAATGTGAAGTTGCGGGTGCCTTCTATGAAAATGGCACCTCGGTTTATCGGTCCATACAAGATCATTCGCCGCGTTAACCCTGTGGCTTATGCGCTTGCCCTTCCTAGACATCTTCGCTTGCACAACGTCTTCCACACCTCCCTACTGAAGCCTTTGTTGTGTAACAGGTACACGCGGGTCGTTCCTCCTCCTCCACCTGTTCAGGTTGATGGAGAGACGGAGTATGATGTTAAGAGAGTTCTGGATTCTAGGCTGTTCAGGGGTGCTCTGCAGTACCTGGTCGATTGGTCCAGAGGACCGGTCCTGGATTCCGGCTTCCAACATGTCTGCCTCTAGGTTGGTCAGGGCGTTCCATGCCTCGCACCCGATCGCCCTGGTGGTCGTCCTGCCACTCGCCCCGGTGGTCGTCCTGCCACTTGTCCTGTTGGTCGTCCGGTGGCCTCCCGTGGAGAGGGGGGTACTGTAACGTTGGGGGCTTCCAGCCTTTCCGGTGTGCTTGAGGGCAGCATGTCTGATGCTGCTCACTCACCAACACCCGGTTTAAATTGAAACAGGCAGGGAGGTGGCTGCATGAGGTGTGGCTTGAGAGGGGGCGCGGTCTGGTGAAGGACTTTTAAAAACCAACAGTTCCTTCTAAGCAGTGCCAGATCGTGGTTATCCATACCTGAGCTCCTTGTACTTGAATTCTCGCGTGATTTAACCTGTTATTGACCTCTGCTTGTTTTCTGACTATTCTGCCTTCTGTTGCCCTAGACTATTTTCTTGTACTACGCTTCTGCACTGATATCGACCCGGCTATTCCATTTGACTATTCTATACTCTGTATTCCTGATTCTGGCTCGTCTGACTACCCCCGTGTTGCTGACCTGGTTTTGTATTACGACATTGTCTTTGATTAACCCTTTCTGTCTAGCTAGTATACCTGGCCAATTCTAAGGACCAGACAGTTAGGGATTCTTCTACGGCTACCCTGTTTGTAGCTTTTGGGCTCTGTGGAGTGTTGGGCTTTAAGGACTGCGTGGTGGGATCCGGGAACCGTGACACTGCGTGTGGGCCGAGATAGCCTTAGTAGTAACAATAACGTCCCGGGAGGCTTCAGGAGGTGCAGTTGCCGCCTTACGGACTCAAAAAGCCGACATGATGACATCTGGGGAGTCCGGGGGCAGTTTCAGTATCATGCAGAGAAAGCCATTGGTGTATGACAGTAAGTCCCCAGTACCCACCGACTACGGGATCCCTCTGAGACAGAGGTTACGTCGCCGATGTCTGGCCTCCAGGTCCACTACTGTCACCGTCAGACACCTCACCTGCTTCTGTAGGTCCTCCAGCTGGGCTGCGGACTCTAGCCTCCCCTCCTCCAGTAAGTCCAAGCGTTCACCCATAGCAGAAGAGCCCGCTGCGATGGCTGTAATATCTGCTTGAACCTTGGCCAGATCCACATGCCACAGTGTTCGAAGGTCCTCAAACAGCTGGCGGATGTCCTCTTTAGTGGAGGGCTGGGACAGAGGGGTCCGTGGTTGCTCGGTAACCGGGAGGTCCGGGGTATCCGCGCAGATCTCCAGCTCCCGGGGTTCCGCAATCCGCAACAGAGGCTGATTGATTATTGCTCTACTCAGAGAGCTCCGGATGTCAGGCTGCCCGGATCCGTCCAGCGATCCCATCTGTTTGCCCTTCTTCCCCATTAGGGTCGGCGATGCAGACCGAGTGCTAGGCCGCAGTCAAAATGGCCACCGTCAATCGGGTCGGGAGCCCAAACAACCCGCTCAGGTACCTGCACTTGAGTTTTGTGACAGATGCAGTACTACATCCTCTGCCTCACACGACATGCATCCTTCCAGTGTATTCGACTTTATGTAATGAATACAGGTGGTGCACCCCAAGCATTCCAGATTTCGGATTCTTCTGGATTTCAGAATCCGATGTTTGAGAGGTAGGAAATTGCTGTAGGAGAGCATTGATCCACTTACTCCTGCAGCTGGGAGCTGTGCGTGGGGTTACTCCACAGACATGCTGCTCAGGGTCAGTGTGACTGAGCAGCATGTCACACGTCGGGGCTGCCCCGAGGCGCCGAAAATTCGGCTTTTCAGAGCTTTCCAAATTTTGGAATTCTGGATAAGGGGTGCTCAATCTGTAATACATTGTAACGCTTCAATGCAGTAGGCAATATTAAGGTAACTTCATACACAGCAGGCACAATCTTCAAATTAGCATTTATGTACTTTTCAGTTTTCGCTCAGCTCTATAAATAGTGGGGGAGTTTGCTTGGTACCAGCCATTTCTGTCCATATGCCTCTAGGAGCTAAATGTTTCTAGTAGTCTTGGATCATCATCATATGCAGCAGATGCTCAGATACAGGCCTCCATCTGTCTGTTATAGGATACACAAGTTTGCTTTCTTATATTTTTGTGGATCTGTTCAGTAGGACAACTAAAAATGATTATTTTTATTTTATTTTACTTTACTACAGCCTCTTTTCACATTTGAATATGATTTTTGTTTTTATTACTCATATTTCACTTTTGTTGATTTATATACTAAGTAACACTTCACGTCCAACCTTGATTGAGTATAATCTTGTAAGTGATATTCACAACATCTCATCAGAATGGCAACCCTTTTATTATCTGTACTTGCGATTAGGATTAGTAGGAGAAAAAAAAAATAAGGGACTAAAATAAGGGACTAAATTCCGCCTGGTGTAAATTTAACCAGAGCTCTACTAAATTTACCAAATCTATAGACTCTAATCTCTGGTTAGGTTTACACCAGACTTGGATTCTAGACCAAATTCCGCTGCGGGGGAAAAAAACGGAACTGTTTATATGTAAATTTGTTCACTTTAATAACCTTATAAAGTATAACACAACGGATATGTTAATCCCATACAATCCTACCTTTTTTCCGTAGACTGGTATTAAAATTCTTAGGACCCTAAAAAGCAATTGAAGCTAGCCTAAAATCATCCTCCATATTCTATCCACATCCTCCTGTTTTAACCCTTTAGATATTCTTAAAACGTACCTATATTGTAGCGCTGGGCTTCATCAGCGCTTCGCCAGTTGATACATGCTGCCAGCTTCCTGTGAGTCACAGTTTTCATGTGACTGCACATTTCAGGTGATTGTCCAGCCAATCCAGCGGCTCTCAACAGGTCTCAATCCACGAAGCTGGGATTCGGAACTTCTGGGCAGAACTAAACTCCAGCACTGAGAGGGCTGAATCAGCCAGCCAATATATAGCCCCTGGAGCATAAGGAGAGCGTGGTGAGGGCACTGTGACTACTCTAATAACAATTTAGCCAAAAACATCCAATATAAATAGATGCCAGAGAACTTCTCCTGGCCATTAGAGATCACGTGCAGGATATTTTACAGAGGGCTCTCTCCTTTTTTTTTTTTTGAGGAAAGATACATTGAGATTTATCTTGTTTTCAAGTATGTCCTGGGTGGTGAGTATGTACCGTTAGGTGTCTTGCCCAAGGACACTTACTGGAGAGGAGCTCTTGCTGGGATCTAATTTGTGTCTCCAAAGTCTCTCTCCACGGTTATAGAGTAGTAATGTTACCTCTACACCACCCAGCCGGCACATTTGGTGTACATGATTGCATTACTACACACTGAACCCTCAACAAATCCTGATGATGCTACTATGAGGTAGCGAAACGCGTAACATGACTAATCAATGCAGGTTAAGGGGTATTTCTATTGAAGCTGGTTTTCACTCTTCATGTGAAGGTATGATTGGGAGCGCTCCTCTTTCTGTGGCTTCACTTTGTTGGTTTTAGTCCATACAATTCCTTCTTACTGTCCTATAACCACCAACCTACGAAGGTTGGGTTTTTACTCTTTAAGAATAGAGAACAGCAATATGAGATGTGAATTGAGACAAAATACCTGAATAACCAGTTGTGAGACCAGCAATCAATACCTAAGCTGCAAAGCATTGTATGTGTATCTATACCACCAGTGTAGGTGGTTTTTATGGTTTGGTTTTATATAGAGATCAATAAAAGTTTTATTTTATACATGTAACTGTCTATGGTGACCACAGTTGTCAATTGTACCATTTGAATTATTAGGGTTACCTCCTGCAGCCTATGACAATGTGGTTTTGTCTTTAATTCTTTATCCTTGGAAATCTTCTTAATGAAGTGATTTATTTTGACCTTATATTTAATGATAGACAAAAGCCAAGATATAGCCCCTGGATCATAAGGAAAGCGTGATGAGGGCACTGTGACCACTCTAATAACTATTTAGCCAAAAACATTCAATACGAATAGTTACCAGAGAACTTCTCCAGGTCATTAGGGATCACATGCAGGATAATTTACAGAGGGCTCTCTTTGGTGTACATGAAGTCCTGTGAATTCTAGGAGATGAATGGCAAAGCAGCATGGTGGAAGTATCTCTTAGGCACTCCCATATGTGCATGGCTTGCCTCAGACTCCACCTGCTGTCAAGAGGCAAGATGGCGCTGAGAGTTCTGAGAAACAAGACAGATGAGGGGCATGGAGGCGAGAGCTTGATGGCTTTGTACCAATTCCTTGCCAGTTTATCCACGTTTTCACCATTGCCACCTGCCCTGACCTCAGAACCTCTTGTCTACACCTCATGAATCACCCTTTTGTCATCCCACTTGTGACCTGCGGCACCTGACTTCCACCTTACTACCTATAGTTACCCCGTAGCATGACCAATGAAGGACACTGCATTTTAGGAAAGGGCACTAGAGGAATGACCATAGACAAGACTAATGACATTTTATATGATTTTATGACGGATCAGGAAGCCCTATGTGTAAACAAAAATGGAATTATGAAAAAGACCAATGTATCTAATTCACAAATTTTATTTTATTTTAGATTTGAACCATCTAGGAAAAAGGTGTTTTAGGATACAACAAGTACAAGGGCTTTGGTTACAGATAAGGGACTGCGCCTCATAAATAGGGACTCTTGGAAGATATTTTATAGGGCTGAATGGAATTGTATTACAGCAACATGAAGGTAACGCTAAATGAACAGGCATTACTGAATGCCATTGCTTTAAAACGCTCAAGTTACCAATATTTCTTGCAATTAGAGTGTGAAACACATTATCGTAGCTGATAATTTCAGATTTATACTGACCTATTTTATTCATACACCTGTTACCTCCTGTCAGCTTCACACATCCAAGACCAACATGATAAAACGAGAAAATGATGAGGGAGGCATCAATTAGTTAGATTCTGGGGGTTTAATATGTAGCAGCATTGTGAAACAGCATGAGAATGAGTCATTCCCTTCCATGCGTATCACTAGAATGGCAGAACCATGCAGGGAGCATTTCTGGTGGGTGGGAATGGGTGTAATGTACATGTAGCAATTCATTCTAATGATTAATTTTATCGTTTTCACAGTGGGTTCTCATTAGAGGTAGAATATTTTTGTGGCAGATTTATGTTATTAGATTCAAAGTTTTCTTTGAAAGCAGAAAATAAAATTAAGCATTGTGCACTGTATTTGCAGAGAAGCCGTATTTACATTTAAGTAAATGGATGGAGCACTTTTGGTGGGTAGTTTTAGTTTAACATATTTGCCTCCTGTGATGCAACTATAATGAGCAATGGTTGTCTTAAGAACATAGTAGCAAGTATTAAGTGTTTGAACCAACAGTGATGACAGTATACGGTCAAACAGATTAGTTTAATACCCTTCTAGGAAAAAGAGAAAAACATACTATTTGCATGAAGGCAACATCTATGTGGGGATTGATTGGCTTTTTCATCTCCTGAGGTGATGTACACCAGAAAATGCACTCCCCACCACTAGCAAAAAAGATGGGGTTGGAGACCATGCAATCACATCAGCGCACTAACTGCGCACAGTGTGTTGGCCAGACGGGAGTCAGAGTGGAAGGAACATCCACTCTCACGGACGTTCCTTCTGCTCAAAGAACACTCATGTCAACCAGGGACTTGCCATTAGGGTAGGCAGGTAAGGCAGGCCCTCACCTGCCATTAATAGATAATAAAATAAAATAAACTCACCAGCTCCTCGCTCCCCCGCCGTCGGCTCCGTCTTCTGCCTCCGGGCGCAGTGCGCGCATTCTTTTCCACAGCCTACGCAATCCCGCTTCGCTAAATTGCGTAAGGTGCTCAAGAAGTCTGCAGCTGCGTCTTTTCAAATAGAAATGCTTGCGCTGCCTACTTTCTGAACACTGCTCGTCAGAGCCTCAGAGAGGCAATGACAGAGCAATGGAATTGCTTGGACTAATGGGAAAGCACCATTGGTCCAAGCCATTCAAAAAAACCACCTGCTTTGGAGGCTGGCCTCTGATTGACAGGGAGGGGCACAGGCACTCCCTCTACTCCCTCTAGTGGTGGATACAGACTATGACAGGCATAGGCAGCTTCTTCTGTTCCGTCTAGGTGCGGATACAGTGTATGACAGGCACAGGCATCTCTCTGCTCCCTCTAGTGGCGGATACAGAGTATGACAGGCACAGCAAAACAGTGTTTCTATCATATATTTTTTTTAATAGTAAAGTATATGAAATTATGAAAATAATGGTATCTTTAGAAAGTCCATTTTATTGTAAGAAAAACTGTATATAATATGTGTGGGTACAGTAAATGAGTAAAAGGTAATTTACAGCTAAACACAAACCTCAGAAAGTTAGTTAATATCTGTGTATATCTGGCCCTGATACTAGCCAGTGCCTCACCAACCACTGACCTCACCGCACATCCCTGGGATCAACTAGTGGAGCACTGGGTATGCAGAACCCGTGTTAGAGATCTTTGCCTATAATAACTTTACACACATTTTCAATATTACAGAATGATACTAACAACCACAAAGCTGGAAAGGGCTCGTAATGCAGAGGAAACTATTTGCTAAATCACGTATACAGACAGATACAGTGATATTTTATACTAAATGCATTCAATTGTAATGATCAATATATTCCTTGACAAATTCCAAAGTAATTGGTTCTTTTGATCTCAGAGAAATCCAAATACTTAGCGTTCAGTAGGGAGTAGTGCCCTATCTGTAGCGTTTGGGTGAGTAAGCGTTAACGCCAGGGTAATTCACATTACCGCATGCCCCCCATATTAACTTCCTAATGCTAAACCCCTGAAAAATCCGTTAGCACATCGGTGATTGCACTAGCTTGTGTCCGGTTACTGTACTTTGCGCATCCTATACTTACCATGGGGAGCACAATCCGTAATTAGCATTAGGGTAAGTAAGGTATTACAAAGTCCTAGCGCTAGTTACCGCACAGATACTGCACAAATAGTCCCCAATCTCCCTCCGCAGCGCTGCACAATCTCGCAAGAGTGAGATAGCGCAGGGCTCGTGGCCCTGCAGCACAACCCTCCATGGAGTCTTAGGGACAAAGGAGTCCTATGAAACCCAGGAAGTGATTCTCGTGGTGGTGCAAAAGCGCTACCGTGAATATCACTGAGGGTAACACTGCGTTTCAAGGTGCTGCGCCTACCCCAGAATCTAACGCTAAAATGGGGGTGCTACAGGGAAATCTGCAGGCACAGGTTTTCCCCATTAGCATCCCCATTTTATGATTAGGAAGAGAATAGGGCCCTTAGTTGTGCATATGAGTATCTGGACTCAGGTCCTTGTAAACTGGAACTGGACTGGTTGTTAGTGGTGGAACCCATCTTAGAAAAGCCTTACCATGAACAGAAATAGCTTCTGCGTTTTATGCCATGGGCTGGCTGAAATGGGGGTAAACACCCGCGAATGGTCGCACTGGACTTGCCGTCTAATCAAGGCCTCGGGACCTCCAGGGTAGACAGGGAGGATGGCAGAAACACAGCGAGGCTTGGAAGGAAGAAGCTGCCAGGCATCCTACATCATACAGTCATACCAGGGGCGGTGCTGGGTGAAGACTGACTCAATAATCAGGCAATATGAGCTGTTCCACTGTGGAGCGGAGTTAAGATGTGGCCATCTTGGTCGGCCCACCTCCTGGAAGTCCATCCTGTTTATTTTAAATAAATTTTCCCTGTTTTAAACTACCAATAAGAAAAGTTATATTATAGACCAGTGCTATCACATAAATTACTTGAATCTTCCATTGTTTTTCATAGATGCAATCTTGGACAAAGCCTGAATAATCCCTTAAATCAGTGATGGTGAACCTTGGGCTAGCACACCAAATGTTTCAGAACTACATGTTCCACGATGCTTAGTCACACATAAGGCCGGCTGATCACCATGGGACATGTAGTACACCTGGGGTGCCGAGGTTTGCCATCGCTGCCCTAAATTGTAGTGGTTTTGGTTCCTGGAGTGTCCCTTCAACTACGTCTTTGAAAGTACAGTGTGAAGGCCATGTGCTGCCATGGACCAACATCTTTACTGAATGCTCTTTTAAATTTCATAACATGACAAACTGATGGTCCATTAGAAACCGCTCATCACTTTCCGTCTCAGTGTGGATACTTGGTTTATATTTTACGAGTTTATCAATACTATTCACTAACAGAACTCCTGCCTTCTCAGAATGATGTGCCAGAGCAGTAATAACTTAGGTATGGTGGCATGAGATGTTACACATTTTAGCATTATAATGATGCCCGAGCTATTTAAGGGTTATAATTTCCTGTTAATAGAGTTTAGTTTTCCGCAGTTCTAATTAACACTCCAAAAATAATCTGTGATTAGTGTTAAAAATAACAGTTCACATCTCTACTTCATAGACCCTGTTGGATTTATAAGCTGAAAGGAAATGTGAAATCCATTACACTACAATAGATGTGCGCAGCTCCAGCGCGGCATGATTAATTATAATGTCTGAAGTTGATTTAAAAGATGAAAGATGAAAGAATACTTAAAACAAAGAAGGCTTTCGTGTCCATCATTTACCCCTAGACTACCAAGTAACTTTCCATAAAACTAATGTTGGGAATTAGTGGCTGTATGGAAAATCACTTTGTAGTAGCTGTGCAGTGAAAATGTGCTGGGAAATCTCGATAGCATGTTTTTATTCTGGATGCACTATTTGACAGGTAGGTGGCGCCATCTGCTGGGCAAAATAGTGCTACTATATCTCTGTAATACAGTTTGGACTCGTTTTTTTTCCCTAAAAGGAAAAAACAGATCTCCATGCTGATCAAACTGACTTAGCACCACGGCTGTCATACCTGAGGTGCTAAAACTTTGTGGGAACATTCTGAAGTCCATCTGCGAAAGAGTTTTGTTTGCATTGAATTAAATTTCTTTGCATTGCTCCAGAATTAGACCACATTGAGTATACTCGACATTGAGGCACCAGCAGGTGCTTCTGAAGATCTGGTGCACTGGATTATGGTAGTGAAGAGGTTAAGAGGCACGTGGAGAGAGTGCCTGAGCGAATGAAAGTGATCAGACTGGTAATTGAAGTCAAAATTAGCTCTCTGCCGGGAGACATCAGTGTGCCAGGGCGAGTCATATGGGACAGTCTGACTTCAAGGAAATCAGACTGCCCCGGGACTCTGTCCCAAACGGTTGTGGGTCTCCCCTGGCCCTGCGGAGACCCGTGACGTGTGGGGACATCCTTCGCATGCAATGTGTGGAATGGAGGATGTCACCCACATGTCATCCCCAGGGAAAGTACATGGTCAAACATGGATGACCTATTGTATATATTTATATTATCTACGACCCTGTTTAAAAAGGCAACAGCAACGAATAACTTATTGCATTGGCAAAGCTTTCATCCACCCTCATTAAAGAAAGGTATTCCGGTGGGTCAGTACCTAAGGTTAAGAAGAATTTGCTTTACCGATGAAGAATTTTTAGTTAAAGCTAAAGGACTTAAGAGCGACTTTCGAGCAAAAAAGGGTACCCTAACAGACATTTGAAGAGGGCGTTCCAACGGGCTATGCAAAATTCTCGTGATGATTTATTGTCTGGTCATAGCCCTAAACACAAAGATCTGATAAGATGTATAGGTACATATGACAAAGGTTGGAATCAGGTTCATACAATTCTTGATAGGTTTTGGCCACTTCTGACTACGGACCCTCATTTGTCGGATAGACTGACTGACCATCCATCTATCTATTACTGCTAGACGCAGTAGAAATTTAAGAGATCGGTTAGTCCACAGCCATCACTATATTTTGAAGATTAAACAATCCGAAACATGGCTTTCTCAAGGTTTATGTGGCACGTACCAATGCGGCCATTGTGTAGCCTGTCAATATATCTCTAAGAATTCTAAAATGGTCATCGATTCACGCAGAATCAAGAATTATGAGATTAAAACATTTTTTAATTGCAATTCTTCCGGTATTGTCTATTTAGCCACTTGTGATTGTGGTAAAATGTATGTAGGAAAAACACTCCGTCCCTTTAAGAGGAGAATTATGGAACACGTACATTCAGTGAAGCGTATTCAAGAAACCCCTATATCGCGTCACCTTGCACAATTCCATGATAATAATGCCAAGGTTTTGAAATTTTGTGGATTAGAACTAGTGACCCAGTCACCTAGAAAAGGTGACTTTGATCATAAACTTCGTCAGAAGGAATGTCGGTGGATTTACAAATTACCCACCTTATCCCCGGCAGGTCTTAATGAGGGGTTTTCATATACCCCATTTTTATAAACATTGTAAGTCATCAGTCATGCCGCTATTGATATTATATATACCAGGGCTCAAAATTTCAAGTCCCGAGCTACTAGCCAGGCCTTAAGAGTTACTTGCCACCAGTTACCCCACCTAACCCCTACCCTGCCCTTAACTTTGCCCCCAAAGAAACCCTCAAATCATCTTATGAAATTACACTGTTAAATGTTTTATTCAGAATAAAGTAACAAAAATAAATAACCACATTAACATAAACCTCTCTCCTCCTGTTTCCACCCCCAACCCTTTTAGATGGTGAGTTCCCACAGGAATAGGGCCCTCGTTTCCTCCTGTACTGGTTTATCAAAATGATGTTCAAAGTATTGTTTGTAACCCTGTCTATACTGTGCCTGTTGAACAGTGCTGCGGAATATGCTGGCACTTTATAAAGATTAATAATAATAAACCAATGTACACTTAAAGGAAAATAAGTGCTTTACATCAATGGGGATGCAAACAAAATATTAAGTGTAACTGCTCAGCTTTTAATAAACTTAGTGCATTTTTTTTCATCTTCACAATCACTCCAGATACATGTATACCCAGAAATCAGACCCCAGGTACAAACATAACCAGAAATCAGATCCTTGATACAGGCATACCCAGACATCAGACCCCAGATGCAGGCATACCCAGACATCAGACCCCAGTGTGAGCAGAGCGAGGGACCAGATGAGAAACACCAGGACAGGGCAGGCATAGGCGGCAGACATCCGGCATGCCCTCTCTGACATCATCAGAGGGGGCCGGCAGCCATCTTGGATTCCCCCGGCCAGCAGGAGGGCCTAAAAACAAAAAAGCACGACAGCGCCAGAATATGCAGCTCAGGCAACATCTTACTGCCTGCGTCTGCATTCCCACTCGCCAAATGCTAGTAGGCGAGTGGAAATTTTGAGGCCTGATGTATACCATAGGGAGAAGTGTTATATCTGTATATGTCTTTTGACATTTAATATTATTACATTTATTCCCCCATTTATTCTCAGTTATTATAACAACCGGTGGTTAGGTCCACTAAATTTGTGGTGATTAATATTTATATTGAATATCATATAGCTTACAAGTAGAAGGGTGGTATTGACGTTGCGGTTCTGGTACCAGGTTAACCATCAACATTTTTGCAGTAGGGATATGTTCATGACCGTAATCTATCATAAAGGGTTCTGTTAATTTTAATAACGCTAGACATACTAGGTGTATCATTTGTATTCCTCTTTTATATAAAAGCGTGTTTGGTATTTCCCACTACTTAGTATTTCCCACTACTTACATCAGATTACATCTAAAAAAAAATTTTTTCGGTCTGTATATGCTTCTTTCAAAATGTGATTACAGACTGATTTATGCATATGGTCGCGCTTCCCCAAGTAGGTGGAATAGTCGATCTTTAGCAACCGTAGCGTAGGGATATGCTTATGAAGCTCCTTTATTCTACAAATGTGTTTAGATAAAGATAATATGTTGTATGATCGATGGGAGCGATTTTTTAAATTAACATCTTATATAGGAGTTCTTATATATGGTCGCCTAAAAGCGAAATTGATGGTAAATTAAGGAATGAATTCCAAGGTTTCTAAAGTAGAGACCACATTGTCTTGTTTTGCTGGGGGTAACCCTAATTCCATAAATTTTCAATTGACAATTGTGGTTACAATTATCACAAATTCTTAAAATTTTACTTTAATAAGTCTGCATTCTAAAACAAAATCGATTTGAGAAGAAGGAGAGCTACCTCCTAACGGTGAACACCCTTAAAAACACACACAATTGAACAATAAAGGTATGCTGATTTTCCTTGCTAATTTTTACAAATGTTCTTCCCAAAATTTATCTCCGTTTCTAAATAATTCCGGAGCCAACCTTCATGGGTTGATAATTGTAGGGGTGCAGAAAGTTGAAATATTATTAAACAGTTAGAAAATTTAGCAAGTTATTATACCCTAAGTTCCACAATATTTTCCCAAGGCTGTTTCTAAATGGTTCAAGAAACAACCTTAATGGGTTAATTGATGTAAAATTGTTCTACGTGTAAAGCGAGAATCTCGCTTTACACGTAGAACACTTCAGAACTCCCGATGAAACATGTTGAGTATCTATACAGGTATGAATATATTTGCTTGAATGAAGTAAACAGATTTAGGGATCTTGCATTGCAATCAATTTCATACCTCATAACAATAAGATGATGGGGAGCGCTCACTAAATTGTGCCTTTTACTGTGGATGTATTGTAGAAACTTCTCTTCTCTTTACGGTCCTATAATCCCCAACCCACGAAGGTTGGTTTTCTGACTCATTTAGAAATAGAGAGCAGTCTTTTGAGAAAAATTTGGAGCTTCATGAAACTAAGTAAGGCAAATTGGCAAAACTATATCAAATTATACCCTATCTGGACCGAGCTCCAAGATGGATGCCTGAAGTGTGAGCTCCAGCGTGTTTGCCACATAATTGCTTATTCTCGGCGGATCACAAGAGCAATGATGAAGGGAAAACAAAGGAGAACGACCACTACTGACCCAGGAACCCCCAAATCTACTTTGCAGGGCTCCATGGCCGCTTTCTTACAAGCGCCGCTTGCGTCGCAGATGAGGCCTAGCCAGACGGAAGCAGCCTCTCCCTCGCCATCGGAGGCCTCGTGGAGCGAGGATCACCCGCGCTTGAGGCGTATGGAGGAAATGATGGCATCCTTGCCCTCCAAACAGGATCTGCTCGACATGGCCTCGACACTGGGAGAAACACTCAGGGGAGAGGTATCGGCGGTCAAGACGGGCCTGATGGAGCTGGAGACGCGGGTGATTACCCTTGAAAATGCGGCGCAACATGCGGCATCCGACTCCAATGGAGGCCCTGGCTCCCCGGTTCTTTCGGTGTTACTCCGCCGCATGGATGACCTGGAGAATCGCTCACGCCGCCAGAATTTGCGGATTCGAGGGGTGGAAGAGTCGGTGTCCGAGTTGCGTGAGTACCTGGCCCGCCTATTTACATTTATTATACCGGATGGCACTATCTCCCCCTCCGCCATGGATTGGGTGCACAGAATGTGTACCGGGCCTCGGCGTCGGAAGATACGCAAAACGGGCCCCGTGACATTCTTTGTCACATCCCTGACTTTCGAATGAAGGAGCTGATCGTAAGGGAGGCAAGGGCCCAACGATCCTGGGACTTTGAAGGGGACAAGGTGGAGATATTTAATGACTTGTCACGTTTCACACTGACGGCCCGCAGGGCTCTGCGGCCGGTGACCCTGGTTCTGAGGGAAAAGGGAATCCCTTACAGATGGGGCTTCCCATTCTCCTTGCACGCCTCCTTTAATGGTAGGAACGGAGTGATTAAATCCCCACAAGACGTGCCTGATTTTCTCAGGGAGCTGCAACTACAGGAGGTGCAGGTACCAAACTGGGAGACTGTTTTAATGGAGGAGTCTGCGCGCCCTTTTTATGCTCCCCCCGCGAGACCAAAGAGACAGCGGAGACCTCGGGATCGAGTACGCCCGCGAGATGGTGAGCCTACGGATGAACCTGAGTTAGAAGGGACCCAATGAGACTCAGGGAACATTACTGGAGACTTGCCGCGTGCAGCACCCTCTCTCGGCCTGCTTGACTGTGGAAACCGTGGGGAATACTTGTACGAAGAGAGGGTTGATGCGACTGGGAGATTGTTCCCCAACCCCTTCTGCTGCAGTGACATGATTGTAATATGATAAATATAAAAAAAATAAAAATAAAAAAAAAAGGTATTTTAGAAGTCTGCATAACTGGGAGGGGGGGGGATTGACGCGTCTATTGGCCAGTAGAGGGGAAGACTCTAACGTGCATTTACATTGTTATTGTTATTTCTTTGTTTATTGCTGTGATGTTGAGTCTTTCAACCCTATCTACTGTGATGTGCTTAACAGAGGTGGGTGCCAGTGGGTATCGGAGTAACGGAGACCTAAGCTGTATATCAAGGGCGTACTAAATGACGTCTCGCCCAGTGCCCATTTCTGGCCTACCTGTGCTCTTGTTATAACTTACATATTGCCTACCTAAAGCACGTATATCGCTTGCTATTGCTGATCCGCTGATGATTATTCATTACCGTGGCAACACGTTGGCCTCTGGCCTGTTTTTTCTTCTTTCTTTTCTCTTCTTTTCTTCTTCCTTTTCTCTGCTCTTCTAGCGAGGTACTCGGCTGATTGCCTCTCCTTTCTTCTTTTTCTCTTATTCGTCTTTTCTTTGCCTACCCCGAGGTATTGGCGTCGAATTTTCTCAGGGGAACTGTTCAGGGCGGTTTTATACCCCCTTGGACAGGTAGCCTGACGGACGCTTGAGCCTCATCAATCACTTAGTGTTATTTTGTTTTGTCTTGTGTGTGTTTATCGTTTGTGTGCGTGTTGTAAGCTTTCTTCCCTCCCCCCCCCTTTTTTTTTTTTTTTTTTTTCCCTCTCGCTCTCTCACTCTCTCTCCTCTTCTTTTCCTCTTACTCCTTTTCTGTCCAACTTCTCCTTCTTCCCCTTTTTATCTGACTGGGGTCTGGGAATATGGCTGATGGAGATATGATGGCGGGGGGCGGCTCTGGCACTAGCAGCTCTGGAGATAAGTCGGCTTTCCTGCCACGGTCGTTACGCTTCTTGACTTATAATGTCAGGGGACTTAACATTCCGGAGAAGCGTGGACGACTCCTTCGTGAACTTCAGGCCCTACGAACCTCGGTGGTCTTCTTGCAAGAGACGCACTTTCGTGCAGACGCACCCCCCAACTGCTCACTCGAGCATTCCCCACGGGATTTTTCAGCAATTATACGCAGGGCAAGTCGCGTGGTACAGCGATCTTATTCGCAAAAGATGTCCCTTTCGTGGTTACTGACACGTTGTGTGATGATGAGGGCAGATATCTTTTTGTTAAAGGTTCGATTTCAGGGGTGGCTTATACTTTCGCTTATATCTATTTGCCGAATGTAAATCAACATAGGGGCCTTGCGAGGATCGTGAAGGCCCTGGATAAGTTCCAAACGGGCATCCTGATTCTGGCAGGGGACTTCAACGTCCCCATGGATCCGCGAATAGACACTTCCCGTCGTCAGTCGAATATCCCACCAAGCTCTATTAGACATCTTAAACGTACCCTGGACTCTTTGCACTTGGTAGATGTTTGGCGTGCTCTGAATTCGGGGGCCGAGATTTCACTTATTACTCGTCGGTACATGCTTCTTTCTCGAGAATCGATTATCTTTTTATGCAACAACATCAATTGCATTTGCTACTTGAGGCGGATATCGGCACACGTACGTGGTCGGACCACTCGCCTGTTTGGATGTCACTGACCTCTCCGCTTTTCTGCCCACGGGAGAGATCCTGGAGACTGAATACGCACCTGCTTGAGGATCCCGGTTTTTCGAGGGAATTATCTGGAGCTATGAAGCACTACTTCGAGGAAAATGCCGGGGTGGGTGAGGTCTCAGAAGTTACGGTTTGGGAGGCACATAAGGGGTCTGCTTATCAGCAAGGCTGTTGCACTCAACAAGGCCAAATCAACAGAGACGGTAGATCTTTTGAATGGCATCAGACGCTTAGAACAGTCTTCCCTCTATACATCAGACGACGCAGACTTTAAGGAGGCTACGCTACTTAGGCGACGCCTAAACGACATCCTTAATGAGAAATTAAGACTGGATGCGGCGCGCGCCAAATGCCGATTTGCCTTGCAGGAAAATAAGCCTGGGAAGTTGCTGGCGCACTTACTTCGACAACATCGGGAAACTAATTATGTTTCCAAGATCAAAACAGGGACGGGACGAACTTCACCCCTACCTGATGTGATCGTCAGGGAATTTGAGTCCTATTACCGTCAGCTTTATGATATGGAGGGTACGACAGGAAGAGTTATTGCGCCACCAACCATCTCCAGATATCTACAGGATAAGATTCATACTACATTATCACCCGAAGATACAGAGTCGCTTTCTGCACCGTTTACGGAAGTAGAACTCTTAACCGTAATGAAACTTATGAAAAAGGGTAAAAGCCCTGGCCCAGATGGGCTGTCGCTAGAATATTATCAACATTTTGCAACGGAGCTATACCCGAGAATGCTTTCGGCTTTTCAATCGGTGGGAGCTGATACTTCTTTTCACCCTCACACGGTAGCGGCTACAATAGCAGTTATACCGAAGCCGGGAAAAGATGAGTCTGAATGTAGGAACTATAGACCCATCTCTTTGCTGAATACAGACGCAGAAATATTTGCTAAACTTTTGGCGGAACGACTGAAACCTTTCCTGTCTAAATTGGTCCGACCAGATCAAGTGGGATTCATTCCGGGACGGGAAGCCAGGGATGCCACCTCTAGAGCGCTTGGTGCAGTTGCTTACGCAAAAAAGACAGGAGAGGGGGTGGTGCTTTTATCAATGGATGCCGAAAAGGCGTTTGACAAAGTGAGCTGGTCTTTTCTGTTTTTAGTATTACGACAAATGGGGCTCCCGGATACTTTTTTAGACCAGATACAAGCTTTATATACGAATCCGTCGGCTCGTATCCGTGTGAATGGAGCACTTTCTGCCCCCATTCCGATCTGTAATGGAACTCGACAGGGCTGCCCCTTGTCGCCGTTATTATTCGCTCTGTATTTGGAACCACTTCTGGAGGCGGTTCGTTCTACCGATTCCATCACGGGGATACAAGGCACCTCTACCCATCACGTGGTCTCTGCTTATGCGGATGACCTGCTTTTTATGTTGACGAATGCGGACACTTCATTGCCAGCGGTAACAAAGGTATTATTGGATTTTGGTGAGGTCTCCGGATTCCGGGTAAACATGGACAAGTCGGAACTACTTAATGTGAATCTCTCGCAGGCTCGTGTGGCTAGACTAAAGAGGGCGGTTCCATTTACGTGGTGTAAGGACCGATTGAAATACCTAGGAATATGGATCTCCCCATCCCCGGCTCTGCTTTACGCTCTTAACTATCAACCATTGTTAGATGTTTTTGTATCAGAGCTATCTGGTTGGTCGAAAAAGTTTATTTCCTGGTCGGGCCGGATTAATACTTTGAAAATGAATATAGTACCCAGACTTCTATATGTACTTCAAGCGGTCCCGATCTCTCTGCCTGCCAATTTCTTCAAGCTGTTCCGAACAGCGGCACTGCGTTTCATTTGGCCTCAGGGGGGCCCGCGTGTCAGTTATGCTACGTTATGTCGTCCTAAATCGGAAGGGGGTTTGGCATTGCCTGACGCTAAACTATATTACTACGCAGTACATCTTGCGCGACTCCTGGAATGGTCTGTCCAAAAGTCAGAGAAGCTGTGGCTGGACATGGAGGAAACGCTGGTGGGAACGCCCCTATGGACACTGCCGTGGATTCGTTGCCAAGGTCCTTGGGAACAACAAAGGATTTGGTGCCTTACGACAGACACGCTGGGCATCTGGAGGCGATTACGTATGCAATTTGGGTTGACATCTGCGATTTCACCACTTTTGCCATTACAAGACAACCCCGATTTTACACCAGGGGTATGCACAGCCCTGAAAGAGCGGTTTGACCTTCCGGATAGGATCACGGTGGCTACCTATTTGAAGGATGGTAATCCTCCCCCGTTACAGCACTCGGAGGGAACACCTTCGATCCGTCTTCAGGAACGGTTCAATTATCACCAGATCCAATCGTATCTGCGCTCTTTGAAGGCTGGTTTCAGCCTCACTCGTCCTCTTACGCCCTTTGAGCAGTATTTCCAATTTGGTATTCAGTTGGACAGAGGTGTTTCTACCATATATCGCATGCTCCTTGGGCGATATGCAGAGACTCCTGCTTTCAGAGAAAGGTGGAGTGCCGTGATGGGAAAACATATTTCAGATGAGGAATGGAATAAGACTTTTACGCTCATTCACAAGGGGACCGGGTCTTTACATTGCGCGGAAAATGCTTATAAAATTCTTACATTTTGGTACCGGACTCCAGATCGGCTACAGAAGATGTTTCCCCTTCATGATCCGCAATGCTGGCGGTGCAAGGCGGCCTTTGGGGATTTTTTGCATATTTGGTGGGACTGTCCTGATATTCAGGTTTTCTGGAAGATGGTTCACAATGCAGTTCGTGCAATTTCAGATGAGGAATATGAGTTCACTCCATCTAACTATATCCTGTTGCAGTTCCCGGCACCCGTAAAAATCTTGAAGCGGTCGGTAGTATTGAGATTGGTGACTGCGGCCAAACTGCTGATCCCTCTGCATTGGAACAAGCAGACGTTACCCTCTTGGCGAGAATGGGTGGCTAAGGTAGAATTCTTACGCAGGATGGATAACCTGGTAGCGAAGGACCTAGACCAAGTCGAACAATTTGTTATGAATTGGTTTCATTGGGATAACTATGTGAGCTCGGCACCTGAGAGATGCCTAGAGGTGGCTGACGCATGAACGGGTGGACGGATGGCTGGAGTTTGAATTAGGACGCTAGAGACCCCGATGGAGAATGGAGAGTCTAGGATCTGCCATTGTCCAAACGCGTGGCCCACCAGTTGGTGCGTCAGAGTCCTCTTCCCCCAGGAAGAAGCTGTTCCCTCCTCCCCCCCCCCCCTCTCCTTTTTTTTTTTTTTTTAATCTCTCTTCTCCACCTCTTCTCCCCTTTCTGTACTACTTTATTTCCCTGAACTCTGCCCCTTGCTGTAGTGTCTTTTCTCTTGTCTTTATCGTTGTCCTGTCTGTTTTGTTGGTTTGTCCTGTCTGCTGTTTTGTTATGTTTGTTCTAGTCTGTCTGTTTTCTCACAACCCGGAAGACGTACTTAAAGGCATTGGACATTTTTCTCAGAAGCTGGTCAGCATTGGTACAGCATCCGATTATAGATGTAGCATGCAGCACCCTGATTTCGACCGGGGTAGGATTCTGCTTTTTACCAATTGCAAATCAGTATGGTGCTAACCTTACATGACTGCTGCTGTATACATTGCATGACTTGTGTTACCATGTCGGACATGCTAATGTGATTTATGCTAATGTATGTTTATTTCTGCTAATAAAAATTTTGATTACAAAAAAATTATACCCTATCTGCAAGCTCCTTGGCTGGAACGAAGCGAACAGATTTAGGGGAACTCTTGTTTGACTTGATTTATTCAATTATTAGAATAATCTGAGGGTGAGCGTCCTCTGCAATTGGCTTCCATGTTGTTGAAATTGAGATAAACAATACTGCTTTTTCTATCTGCAATTTTACATCAATTAACCCATTAAGGTTGTTTCTTGAACCATTTAGTAACAGTGTTAAACCTTGGGAAAATATTGTGGAACTTAGAAAATTTAGCAAGTTATTATACCCTAACTGTTTAACCCCTTAGTGACCGGGCGGTTTTACACAAATCCGTCCTTTAGTGACCGGTGCTGTTTTTACGTTTCTGCGCTGTTAGTGTTTAGGTCAAATGTTCTACGTACTCGTTTATTCAACCCACACATATTATACACCCTTTTTCCCGCCATTAAATGGACTTTCTAGAAATACCATTATTTCCATCATATCGAATAATTTACTATAAACAAAATATGAAATATGATGAAAAAAAATTGTAAAAACACACTTTTTCGTAATTTAATCCCCAAAATCTACAACCACCAAAAAAAGACCCCAGCTAAATAGTTTCAAAATTTTGTCCCGAGACTAGATATTCAATTTTTACATGTTTTTGCTTTTTAACCCCTTCACTGCTGAGCCAGTTCACCTATGTGCGCTGCACTCATTCTGACCATTTTGTGCTAATTATTTTGAGATGACAGCCTAGGTCCTATTTAATTAAACCCCCCCCCCCCCGACAAAAAACAACTTAAAAAATATTTTTTATTTTATTTAATTTTTTTATTATTTTTTTTTTTTTTTTTTTTTTATATAACCAAACCTGGTCATGATCAGGCCTTTCAAATCCTGTCAAATATGACCATCTAGCTGTCAGGGGGATCCTTAGGATCCCCTTATCTCTACATGGCAGCTAGATGGTTAACTGGCCACTGACATCCTCACACATATGGTGAGGTTGTCAGTGGGTGGGGGGGGGACCTGGAGGCTTGGCTGACATCCAAGATGTCAGCCCCCCTCCAGGTTCGAATCGCGCCAATTAGCAGTTAATGGTTAATGCTATACAGACTCTCCCCTTCCATAGGAGGATCGAGCCTTGCAACACTGAGTGCACTAACTGCGCTCAGCGGGGTGGCCAGACGGGCGTCAGAAGGAAAGAACCACCCCTCTCAAGGACGTTCCTTACGCTCTTAAAAACGCTCATCTGACCACAGCCTACTATGTAATTAGATCAAGGGACAGATTGTGTAGAAATTCTCATAGGTTTTACTTGCTCCTTCTATAGAATATCCGGGAGGGAATTGTGTTCACCGGTCCTGTATAATTACCCAATTAACAATTCTATGAGAAAACATGTATATACAAAAAGACTCATAAGAATTCTCCAACACAGAAAAATATTATAAACTTTCAACAGGACAGGAGAACGTGGAAAACTTTAGTTGATCATAGAAATGTGCAACTGAAAACCTGTAATTAATGTACAATTTATAAGAAAGGTCTATATATAGATTATTTTAATGAGTTGCCTGTAGCCTCCCAGGCGACATGTGGGAAATAATAGCTATGATTGCTTCTTGATTGAGTTTGAGGATTATCACAAGAAAATAAATGAACACAATGCAAAGTACACAGACAATTAAGCCTCACTAACAATGTGCTGTTTGCCTTGGATTAAAGGGAATACATAGAAAGAATGGAGAATTAGCATGAAAAACAAGGAGGCTTTAGAAATGTGTTCATTGTAGCCCATGGAAAGAGGGTGAATGGTATTTTGCAACTCAATGTAGGGTGTGTTAGTTAATTCTGTTATGTGTCTGCAGGGAGTGTGAGCAG
Organism: Leptobrachium leishanense; assembly: GCA_009667805.1. NCBI lineage: Eukaryota > Metazoa > Chordata > Amphibia > Anura > Megophryidae > Leptobrachium > Leptobrachium leishanense. The sequence continues at coordinate 66,768,812 of CM019071.1, read as the reverse complement.
GTATACGCACATCTTGGCTTTGTATATCTAGGGTTGCCAAATGGGACATATATTCCTGGACACATTACGATTTCATATAAAGGGGAAGCACAGGGAAGGTGATGCCCAGCTAAAATATGCCGCAGGACTGGGGAATCCATTACTTAATTAAGGCTGGCCGGGTTTCTCAGATTTCTGATCTGGAGCACATGAATTCCACATGCAGGGATGTCTTTTTCATGCATTGCCCAACAGTATGACCAATTTATGTCCAGGTCCCTTGCGGAGGGTTCTTTGTCAGCTCCATGACGGATTTAATCCCATATTCAATGTTAAAAAAAAAAAAAAAAAAAGAGTCTCTTATTATTTTTCTATTCAACCATTTATTCTTTCAATTTGCAGCAAAAAGTATTTATTTTTTAGGCATTTTTCTGTATTTTTTGATTTAGATTTTTTTTTTTAATGATTTTTAGTTGTATTATTCTGTAACAGATTGAAAATACATGGAAATCGTAAAAAAAAGGCCCATCGTTTTAAACTTTTTTTTTTTTTTAAATTGAGTTATGTTTTTTTGGTTGTTTTTTTTTTTTTTACCTGTACAGCAACTGATGGGCTATTTTCGTCGGCGTTCTGCGGATCCCGTTCGGCGTACTTCAGGGACCTGCGGTGAATGCTGAACTAACCGCAGAGTCGGCGAATTGAGATCACCAAAATGCGCCGAATGAGGGCACTTAAATTTCAGAGCTAACCGAATAACCCCCGTACTGTTTATAGACTTTTATGGCAATAATTTTAAATGACATTTCATTTTTAAACTGTGAATGAAGTCATCTTACCCAGGACATACTTGAATTCGAGAGAAATCTCAATGTATCCATCCTGGTAAAATACTTTATAAATAAATCTTAGGAGGATTTGATAACCAATCAAGAGGAAAGGAGTAGACCTTACTAGAGAAGAAAAACTGGAGGATGATGGAGATAAAGATTAGGTTAATCATGGAGGGAGGTGGGAAGATTGCTACAACTCAAATGTTAACTGATTGGGCACCTTGATTTAAGTCACACTGTGTGCAATTATCTAAATATGCAGCCAAATGGTCTTTTGATTGGTTTAAATCTCAATGTAAAGATTCTTTGCATACATTTACAAGTATCTCATCAGTTTACCACAGAAAAAAGGTCTTGTGAGGAGGGCAATTTATTTGGCTAGTAGCACGCAACACTTTGTGATTTTATAAATTATTCATTCTTGTATACATTACTTTGTTACAGCTGTAGCATCATGCATTCACTCAATATTTGGCTACTGGGTTTCAGGATCTCTGTGTGGACAGTTCTTTGTCTCAGAAGATTCAAAGACCAAGAGCCCCCCCCCCCCCCGCCTCACAAACGACAATGTTTGCAGAAGTTGCAAACACTGGCAAAAATCAATGTTTCAACAGTGTGAATTGCTGGGGTTTCACTAAAGAAAAACCCAAAATGCTGCAGAAGATTCACCTGACACTTACTGTATTTTTTTTTCCATGAAAAGCCAGCAGAACAATCATTTTTGCCTGTGTTTGCAGCATCAGAAAACACCGGCATTTGCTAAATAACCCAAGTGACGGTCACAAAACCAGGACCAAATGCATTTTGGTTGCAACTCTTACAGGATTATTCAGAGAAAGGTGAAAACCAAGGGAATGGCAGGAGCAGAGAACAATCTAGACCAAAAAGCCGATTTGGAAAGTGAGATAAATGGGAGAATTTTTCTGGTTTGGACTATTTTGACCTAGAATTTTCACTTCTCCAGTCATTCTCCTGGTTTTCACCTCTGAATAACCCTGTATATCTAGTGTCAGACGAGCGCACTAGGTGCGCCTGTACTGACGTGCCTACCGGTGTCCGTCGCATCATTGGGACGTTGTGATGGGGCTGGACACACACTGTTGCGTGCACACAAATTGCACGTGCAACAGTGGTCGTGCTGCGTCCGTGCAGCAAGCTTCCCCGTCAAAACGCTAGGATGCACGTTGACAGGGCTGCAAAGCGCGATCCTCCCAAGGTGGATCGAGCCTTGCAGCGCTGAGTGCACCAACTGTGCTCAGCGAGGCGGCCAGACGGGTGTCAGAGTGGAAGAAACGTCCACACTTAAGAATGTTCCTTCCGCTCCTCAAAACGCTTGTCTGACCCCAGGGTTATGGATCATCATCATACCGCTCCCCTGTGCAGCAATGAAGATTTAGGCTGGGGTCAGATGAGCGCACTGACTGCGCACAGTAACGGACGTACTTTTTAACTGATGAGATTGTGGTTACATTGTATCAGTTAGTTTTGATTGATGTTGAGAAAAAGAAAAAAACTGTGTGCAGTTGTTTCTCTACGTCTGTCTAGCTTTTTCACGTTGATGCCATTTTGGCGTCCGTTGCAACATGCACGTGCACACTTTTTCACGCGTGCGCAACGCTTCGTGTGTTGTTCTCTATTGACTCCTTTGAAAAGCTACAACGGACAGCAAATAGTGCAGTCGGATGGATGCAAAACGTGCGCTCGTCTGACGCAGGCCTAAGGCTGGAGTCAGACAAGCGATCTACGTGCGCCCGTACTGATGTGACACGTCGAGCCCAGCCACACACTAACGTGTGCACGAATTGCTACAGATGTATGTGCTACAGATGTTTTGAAAGCCTCCCTGTAGAAGCGCTACGACGCACGTTCAATGGGGCTACAAAGAGCGATCCAATAGGAGGATCGAGCCTTGCAGCGCTGCGCGTACTAACTGCGCTCAGCGAGGTGCCCAGACGGGCGTCGAGTGGAAGGAACATCCACTCTCAGATGTTCTTTCCGCTCTTAAAAACGCTCCTCTGACCCCAGCCTTTTATGTGCTTATTGCAATAATAGGATTACATAGGGGAAAGATTGTATCTGAAAATACAATAGGGATACTATTTATCCGAAGGCTGCCAGATTAGCTTTTTCCTTCCAAAACATGTGTAAATTATATCTGTTAACCAGTGCCACATGAAAGGGCTCCAGTGAATGATTTAGAATTTATATGCTGCAAGAGGGAAATCACATCTCCTTAATGATCAATGTATTTCCCTTCTGCAGCACATGAATGCACCAGATTATAGCAAGCAATTTAATGGAATCGCAATGCTACCATCAGTTCATGCTATAGGTGCAGTCACGAAAAGTCTTCTTGTCATGTAGGTGGTCTGCTCAGTAAACAAACACATCCGATATTCTGTATTTCAAAAAGACTCTAAATCACATTGCAACCAGAGTTTTCCCATTTTTTTTAATCCCCAAAGAATTGCAACTTTTGCTATCAGAGCGCTTGTTGGGCTAGAGCCTTGAAATGACCAAGGACCCTATTCCTAATGAGCCATCAAGATAAACGGCCTGAGCTGCAAGCTTGATAAATCCTGTAAGTAGCATGGCAGCTGGTGATAAAGGCTCCTAGCAGCAATACAGTGAGCGATTGCAACATAACATTGTTCTTGTGTCAAGCAAGTATTTCTGAAAGAAGACACCAAAAAAATCCCAATCTTCCCTCTGATATAAACACAGCCCCTATATATCACATTCCTCAAATAAACACAGCCCCCATATATCACATTCCTCAAATAAACACAGCCCCTATATATCACATTCCTCAAACACAGCCCCCATATATCACATTCCTCAAATAAACACAGCCCCTATATATCACATTCCTCAAACACAGCCCCCATATATCACATTCCTCAAATAAACACAGCCCCCATATATCACATTCCTCAAATAAACACAGCCCCTATATATCACATTCCTCAAACACAGCCCCCATATATCACATTCCTTCAAACACAGCCCCCATATATCACATTCCTCAAATAAACACAGCCCCTATATATCACATTCCTCAAACACAGCCCCCATATATCACATTCCTCAAATAAACACAGCCCCTATAGATCACATTCCTCAAACACACCCCCATATATCACATTCCTCAAATAAACACAGCCCCATATATCACATTCCTCAAATAAACACAGCCCCTATATATCACATTCCTCAAACACAGCCCCCATATATCACATTCCTCAAACACAGCCCCCATATATCACATTCCTCAAATAAACACAGCCCCTATATATCACATTCTCAAACACAGCCCCATATATCACATTCCTCAAATAAACACAGCCCCCATATATCACATTCCTCAAATAAACACAGCCCCTATATATCACATTCCTCAAACACAGCCCCCATATATCACATTCCTCAAACACAGCCCCCATATATCACATTCCTCAAATAAACACAGTCCCTATATATCACATTCCTCAAACACAGCCCCATATATCACATTCCTCAAATAAACGAAGCCCCTATATAGCACATTCCTCAAACACAGCCCCCATATAAACACAGCCCCATATATCACATTCCTCAAATAAACACAGTAATATATATATATTTTTATTAGGTCCTCAAACACAGCCCCCATATATCACATTCCTCAAACACAGCCCCTATAGATCACATTCCTCAAATAAACACTGCCCCCATATATCACAGTCCTCATATATACCAGCCCCATATATCACAGCCCCCATATCATTCATACTTTCACCGCTCACATCACACATACCCTCATGCAGCATTCATGTCACACCATTTTAAAAATATAAAGTGATCAGGATGTGTAGTGTTCCTAAAACACTCTCAGTAATAGTGCTGTGTATGATCATATCACGGAGCTGCACAGCAAAAACAAAACGCACAGAAAAGTACAGTATATATATATATATATATAATCTAATTGTAAAAGTACAGTATATATATCGTATTTTACATCACTTGCATTTATTTTCTTGCATAGTTAGACGGACGTTGAGAGAGAAAAAAAAAAGCTGTATGCGGGGGAGTTTCTACATCCGTTGTAGCTTTTGAAATGTTACTCCAACATAACAGGGCCCGGGGGGGGGGGTGGCCCTGCTGAGCCACCCCCAAGGCCCTGGGGGAGGGGGCCACCCCCCAGGCCCCAGGAGCGTCTGCACCGAACACACAACGCACATGGCAAACGGACGCAAGTTAGGCAAGAACGGAAAACTGCTAGAACGGACGCGCAGAGTGCGCCACGTTGTGTGTGTGATGGAACGAAGTCAGACGGACCGCATTTGCAACGTCCAGCACCTTGACGCACAAAATGGCTTTTCACATCATGCATAAATAATTTTTCATATTATTTTTGTTTCCCATAGTTCCCTTTTTGTTCCTACATCAGTCAAGAAAAACAGATCGTGTGTGGTGTCTGCAGTATCTTCCGTCAGTACGTCTGTCCATTGTGCACGCACGCAGAGTGCGCTCAGATTGCGCTCATCTGACAGCCTTCGATTGTAAGCTCTGGTGCAGGGTCCTCTCCTCTTAGGCTAGGGTCAGACGAACGTATTTTTCACATCTACCATCAAAAAGTGCGTTGAGTAGTCCGAACGCATTTTTTGCACGGAAGACGCGATAGAGGTCATATGATGCGCAATTTCGGCAGTGATTTTTTACAGATCCAAACCAGGAAACTTTGGGTGTCTGGACGTTATGTTGGCCGGACATGAGCAGCGTCTGACGTCTCCAAATCACGCACACACCGCTATGCGGACACAGCGCACTCTGTACGTCAGTACTAGCGGTGCGACGTTCTTGCAAAAATGTGTTTGTTTACCGCTTGCGTTGCACGGCTGAACTTTCGTGTGGCCGTACTTCGTGTGTGGGCCTGCGTTGGACGTCATTTGCTGCTACCACGGCTGTCATAAAGTGCGGCTAAACGCATGATCGCAGTGCGTTCGTCTGACCCCAGCCTTTAGATTGTAAGCTCTGTTGCATGGTTCCCTCTCCTATTGTTATTCTTTATTTATATAGCGCCAGCATATTCCACAGCGCTGTACAATGGGCACAATATAGACACAGCCCTTCACAGTCCTCACATCAACCATACCCTCACAGCACCCACAAATACTCCAATTAACACAGCTTTCATACAATCACAGCCCCATTTAACACAACACCCATATAAACACAGCCCCCATATAACACCCCCCCCAATAAACACAACCCCGATGCAACACAGCCCTGCCACAACACAGCCCCTATATTACCAAAGCCGCCATATCCCATGGTGCAGATGGAAGCGCAATCCACAGCTTCAGCTGGCTGCACGTAGAACACTGATCAAACAGCTCCCAGTGTTCTTCATCACTGCGCAATCACACACATCCATGGAGGTGACACCAGCAGTACCACTGCTTGCATCTGAAAGAAACTCCCAAACAGTCCAACAAGAGGCGCGGATACCAGTTGTTAATTGCAAGCTGCTGGAAGAAAACGGCTCATGCCAGATCTTTTCCCTCTGGCATTTGCAAGCAGCCATTACAGGCCACGTCTCTGTATTCACCATTGGCTGGAAATAATTGAGCAGCAAATACAGAAACCTTGTATTATAGGGGACCTCTTTTGGTCCCAAAAATGTATTATTGCAACTAGACCAATCTAGCTTTAAATGACCAGTTATGAAGAAGCATCATCTGGTGATCACTAGCTTTTAGGCTAGGGTCAGACTAAAGCATTTTTCCCCGCGAACGTGAAAAAGTGCTTCCGAACGCATTGACGTATTTTATCACGGAATGCGCAAAAACGGTCAGACGGCGCGCATTGTCGGGCGTGATTTTGTACGGATCGTCAATAAAACTCTTTTTGCGTCTGGACGTTTTGTAGGCTGGACATTAGCAGCATCTGACATCTCCTAATCACGCAAACACGCCGCTATGCCGCAGCTGCGCACTCAGTACGTCAGCACTAGCGGTTCAGCGTTGTCAAAATAACGCGTTCAAATTCCACTTGCGTTGCATGGCCGGACTTTTGTGCGGCCGTACATCGTATATTGGCCGTCATCTGCTGCTAGTGCGGCCGTAATTATGTGCGCCAGAACGCACGTTAAAAGTGCGCTGGTCAGACCCCAGCCTTAAGGACAGCCAGGCTGTAAAGGGCTGTCAAGGGTGATAAATATAGTTGGGCCTCAAGGGTGGTATGTACTTTATTCTGTTGCAGGTCTTTTACAACTCCGTTTCGGAGATAATAATTCAGGTAACCAAAGTCCTATGTCTTTATACACCAAATGAGAGGGCTGGTTCTCCAGACACCAAATGAGAGGGCTGGTTCTCCAGACACCAAATGAGAGGGCTGGTTCTCCAGACACCAAATGAGAGGGCTGGTTCTCCAGACACCAAATGAGAGGGCTGGTTCTCCAGACACCAAATGAGAGGGCTGGTTCTCCAGACACCAAATGAGAGGGCTGGTTCTCCAGACACCAAATGAGAGGGCTGGTTCTCCAGACACCAAATGAGAGGGCTGGTTCTCCAGACACCAATATAGCTTTTGTAGCAACCTTTAAAAAAAACCTAGAGCTCTAGGAAACATCTCTGCTATATGCCCCCTGTGTTGCAAGTTTAGCCTGTGTCTACACGTTGTCATTATCCCAGCAGGAGGAGACTATGAAAACAAAGCAAAACAGGAATACAGGGGTGGGGGACAAGGGGAAAAGAAAAAAACATAGCAGAGGGTGTTAATTGTGGTTGTCTGTTCTATTGAAAGATCCCATAATTACCATACAGCTTATGTGTAAAATAGGCCTTAACTTACCCCCACTCAGCAGCCAATTGATTTTGTAAACCATTTTAATGCAGAAGTTGCAAACTTTGTATCACAGGGCCTTCTGGCAATGTAACTTTTCAGAATTTAAAGTGCATCTGAAGCCTAAAACATGTTGGGCTTATTTGAAATGGAATCACTATTGCCAAACTAACGGAAAGAGAAGAAAAACCCAAACCAGGAGAAAATCCATCTCCTCACTGCGACATTTATTCTGCCTACAATAAAGTGCCATAAAGTTAAGGTTATTATAATGCATTTATAAAGTCCTATGTGACATCCACCTCCGAAGGGATATCAGACAATAAGGTCGAGTTATCCACTGGACTCAGACGTCAAATCTATGAAAGAGCCAGGTTATATGACTAGCATCATCATCATCCGGGGCAATGTCAAACACAAACTTGTGAGTTATCCTTGATAAGAAAACTTTACCCCTTGCACAAATAGGGCTCAGAGGTATGACTAGTTTGTGCAATTATATACACTGTCTATACATGTGGGTGTCGTATACACTTAAGTGTGTGGGTGCACACACTGTATAGTGGGAACTGGCCCAGGTCATCCGACTTCAGCTGGCAGGCGACAAGCGCACTTGCACAGTTATTCAAAGACAATCAAAGTCACTGCACGTTTGGTGACTTTTCTTTCTCTTAAATTCAGTGATCCCATTTCGGCGACCCTGCAGTGTATTCAGCAAGCACCACAGGGCCGCCGTAGTGCAGAGAAAAGCCACGCAAACACATCTGGATTAACCCCGAACACGCCAGAGAAACCGCCAATCACAGCCGCCGGAAAAAGCTGACAGACGAATTAAGTGAAGAAAAAAAAAGTACGCTTGAATGTTTGAAAAGTGAAACGCTGTTTGCGAAGAAACTACAGAACGAAAATGTCTGAAATTTATATAGGCTGTTACAAAATAAAAACGAAAAAAATTGCCAAAAAATAACGGGAAAAACAGATAACAAATCTATACATGAGGCTTTTTACTGCAGAATATAAAGCAACAGTATTAGATAGGAATATTTTTAACATTGAAGCCTATGGGATTCGCCTGAATAAACCAAATGGCAGGGCACTTCGGCAACTTTTCACTGCTGGTTTTTGTTCTTTGAATAGACTAAGTATTGCTTCTCTATGGGGAGTTCACTGCCCTCGAACAGTGACCATATGTGCAGGCAATTTGCCAACATCCTGTTCTCTGAATAGCTGAATGGTCAGGAAAGGTAACCATACGATGAATTCCACTGTTCTGTTACCTGTCGGACACAATTCGGATCTCTTTGAATAACACTATGTGTGCCTGTACTCACGTGCCTTCTGACGTCTGATACAGCATTGAGACGGAGCTAGCCACACGCTGTTCTGCGTGCACAAGTTGCACGCCCAACAGCAGCCGTGTGCACGCCCAACAGCAGCCGTGCTGCATCCAAGCAGTAGCCCTCTGTCAAAGCGCTAGGACGCGTGTTGACGGAGCTGCAAAGTGCAATCCTCCATAGGAGGATTGAACCTTGCAGCGCTGAGTGCACTAAGCGAGGTGGCCAGATGGGCGTCGAGTGGAAGGAACGTCCACTCTCATGCCAGCCTTAAAGTGACAAATCTCATTTGAATGGGACCAGTTGCTAGTTTGATGTAGTCTGCAGTCACTCTACCAACATCTGATGCAATGGACACCCTTCAACCTCTTCCCATGTTTGGGGATTAGCTGTATGACTACAATCTACCTGTTGGGCTGGTCATCTGCTCGATCCAGTCGTACGACCAAGATTGCAAGATGATAGACAGGAGTATAGTGAAATGGTTATCAATTGAATGGACCACCACTACCATTAGAATGACTCGAGAGCCCAATTCTAAATAAAAAAACACAAAGTGTAGTAATTAGAATAGACAAATCTTGTTTTATTGCTCTAGTTTGAAAAGTGCATTTTATATAAAACAGGACACCCTTTACAGCAGCAAAAACATTCAAATTCATCCTTACAAATGAGGAAAACTCCACACACTATATACAAGACAACAAAAAAACCCACACACCCTTCACTCATGACCCCACGATTTGACAAACGTCTACTAATTGGTCACCCTTACAGGAGTGGAAAGCAGCAAATCTGCATTATTTCTTGGGAGAGATTGTTGAAATGACAGGATTCTAGTCACCCTGCAAGGGGTTAGACATGATGAAAGCTCATGATGAACTAAAAAGACACAGATTAACAAATACCTACAGAAGGGGTTATCACCAAGCACTGGTGTGGCAGCGAAGTCCACAGTATTTGTTAATATTATTTAATAAAAAAAATAAAACTGTTCTTGCAAGTACCACAGATGCCAAATTAAACCCCGAAATGCAGAGGTGCTGCACACAATAGAATCACCATTATTCTTCCTTAAAAACAAACTACAGCCATTCTCAGTTTAATGTCCTATTGCTTGCAACGCTGGTGAAGGTACTTTGACGATCTTCATTTCAACTCCAATTTAAAAGCACAAAAAAAATAAAAAAAATGGAATTGTCCCGTTGCAGAAATATACAAAAACAGAATTTAGAAACGGATAAAAATAAGCTTTTCGGCAACAGAATAAAACCACCATGATCAGCGTATATCTCTGAAACATTTCCTCCAGTCTGGTTTCCCAGTGGACAGTCTATGAAGAACCCAGTATACAATACATACAGCATCGAGATGGTTTGCTTCAAGATAAAATAGCTTCCATGAAATACCAAGCAAGTGGTCATATTGTGCAAACTCAGTATGGAAGTCTGCAGGACGGCACCCACTGCGTCAATGTGAAGCAGCATTTAAAGAGATGGGCACCATACATACGCAGATACGGTACAACACGATCATGGAAAGTGTCAACATCTGGGTGGTGATCCGTTAGGGATGATGTGCTCGCTCTGTTGGGTCAGGGTAGGGTACGGATTTAAATTCTGTCCATAGGCATTGATTGACGATCCATAGCAGCTCATGGCATTCATGTACGCAGCCTGGTTTAGCACTATGGAGTGCTCAGGTGGTACCCCATAGTTCATGTAAGGGGTGCCAGCTGTTGTGCATATAAATGGGGAACCTTGAGGGCAGCCCATCATGGCGAATGGTGCAGTCATGTTCATAAAAACGCTCTGACTATCGGACCCCAGGGGACACATATTTGGAGGGCGCACTGCCAGGGAAGCGCGAGGAGCCAGACTTGAACTGGAGTCTGAATTTCTTGAGAGGTCTCTGGACGGCTCGGTGTTCAGGAGGTGACTCTGGGTGGATGCGGGTCCACTTCCGTCCGTCTCCAAGGGTGGTTTGACACATTTACAGCAACAGACCCCCACCAGAGATCCCACCAGGACAAACATTACAAAAACACTTCCAACCAGCAGAAATGGGACATACATGGGCACTGAGGAGAGAACAAAAAAAACAAAAAAAAAAACACATGTTAAAAGATGTAAAACAAGAACACCACTTTACATTTTTTATTTTTTTTGGGGGAGGGGAGGATTTTACCAGGAAGCATACATTGAGATTTCTCTCGTTTCCAAGTATGTCCTGGGTGGCGAGTATGTGCCGTTAGGTGTCTTGCCCAAGGACACTTACTGGAGAGGTGCTCTTGCCAGGATTGAACCCATGTCTCCACAGGCTCTCTCCACGCAGAGCAGTGATGTTACCTCTACTCCACCCAGCCGGTACATTACAAAGAGATCTATAGTTAAAGAGCTAAAAAAAAACAGTTCCATAAAAAGGTTTTCAGAAGATCCTGGCAGCAGATTTTGTAAACATTAAAGCCATAAAAGAGGGAACTTTAAACTGGGCAATGAAAGATACATTGGGCTGCAATGACTTTATGGGTCATTAAATTGACAATATTCTGGTTTCTCATACCAGCAATATATACTGTAGGAAAGGGATTTAGGGGTCATTATTTCAGAGGATCTAAGGGTAAGTAGTCAATGTAATAGAGCAGCAGGAAATGCTGGCAGAATGCTTGGTTGTGTAGGGAGAGGTATTAGCAGTAGGAAAAGGGAAGTGCTCATGCCACTGTACAGAGCACTGGTGAGACCTCACTTGGAGTACTGTGTGCAGTACTGGAGACCGTATCTCCAGAAGGATATAGACATCTTAGAGAGAGTTCAGAGAAGGTCTACTAAAATGGTGTACGGCTTGAAGGAGAAAAGTTACCAGGAAAGGCTTAATGATCTTAACATGTACAGCTTGGAAAAAAGACGAGACAGAGGAGATATGATAGAAACATTTAAATACGTAAAGGGAATCCACAAGGTAGAGGAAGGGAGTATATTTAAAAGGAAACAAAATAGCAAAACAAGAGGACATAGTCTTAGATTAGAGGGGCAAAGGTTTAAAAGTAACATCAGAAGCATTATTTTACTGAGTGGGTGGTGGATACATGGAACAGTCTTCCAGTAGAAGTGGTAGAGGCCAAAACAGTAATTGAATTTAAGCAAGCATGGGATAGGCATAAGGCTATCCTAAACAAAAGATAAATCCAGGTTAAGTATCCATGTAATTGGGCAGACTAGATGGGCCGAAAGGTTCTTATCTGCCGACATTTTTCTATGTTTCTAATACTGGAGGAAAGTAGGAAGAGGTGAGAGAATAGGTCAGGCAGCACTTTATATGTCCTGCCACATAGCTCATATCTGTGGATGGGGGGGGGGGATTACTAGTTTGAGAGATACTATGTTTGTAGAGCAGTGAATGTCAGATGTTCCTCGGATACATTTGCCATCGTGCGCTGTCAAAAACATGAGGAAAGTTGGTTATGGACATCTGGAGATCAGAGGCCTGATGCCAGGCATGCACTGCTGCCCACAAGATGTGCCAGATGCCCCACTACAAGCCAGGCACACAAATTAGGGATTCATTCCTGCACATACTGGGCACAGTAATGCCATCCCACACGCCAGAAGTAGCACCCAGCGATGCCATGCTGCTCACACATTATCTCAGTATTAAAGGTCTCACCCGCTTCTGCCTGCTCCACCACTGGCACTCCACCCCCGGGCTCCTCGCTGGGGCACAGACCTTGGTCCAGCCTGGCCTCCCTGGCCGTACAGCAGTATCTCAGGGCACAGGAGCCGCAGCAGAAGGTGGCTTCCTGCGGGTCATACCGCTTCTCGGGGCAGTGGAAGCCTGGGTGCCAGCTGCCGTGACCGTCTGCCCAGCCGTGGCAATACTCTCCTTGTTGCGCCGCACAGGATGCCGCCAGCAGCAGCGCCAGCACCAGGGGCAAACTCATGGCGGGACAGGGCAATAATGAGCGCGGCTGTGCCGGCTCTGGGGATTAACCTGACCTGTTTGTCTGACCCGCCCTTAATCCTGCGGGAGGAGAGGGTCCAGCCCGGGGCCTCCTCCCCCACTATACCCCGTGGAGCGGCTTGATTAGACCACACACCGCGCGGCATTACTAGCGCGCCCCTAGCGGCCGGAGCGAGAGCTCCCACACACAGTGCACCTCCTCACTCAGTGCAGCGCGGGCTGCAAGATAAGGAGTCAGGGAGGGTGTCACGTGTTCTTGTCTACCAGCCCCTGAGGAATCCATATTGCATGTGTAAAAAGCGAGTGGGAGTGAGTGAAGTGGTACAGGCTAAAACAGCCCGTCTGGTAGCCCCACTCGCCAGTCCATGTGATGATATAGTCTTGTTCATGTCTGTAGCCCATCCTATTTCTGAATGTACCTTCACAGCAACCTGAATCCCCCCCTACCATTACCAAAACAGCTGCCAGGCAGAATGGCCGACCACACAGAGAGTGAGCGCCATGTCTAAACCCTCATAATAAAACTGCACCTCCACTAGAGGGGTTATTCAAAGCGCACTTCTGTCATCCAGCGCCTTTTGGTGCGATTTGGAAATTCAAGCTCAGCTGGCCCCGCAATAAATTCACTATTCACTGCAGGGTCACTTTCACTGAACGTCGCCGCCGAACACCGCCAAAAAAAAGCCAATGATCCGCCGAACGCCACCAATTAGCCCGCCGCAGAAAATAGCCTATGATCCACCGATCGCCGCCCAAGAAAACAGATGCTCTGTCAAACGTTGCCCAATGCCTAAAAAAATCCAGAAAAATTCCTATTGTTTTTTAAAAAATAACTAAATAAAAAGGCTTTTTGCTGAAAATGAAAAGAATACACGGTTGAATAAAAAATAATAAAACCGGTAATATTTTTTTTTACATAAAATTTTATGGGATCTGCCTTTTTAATCCCGTCGAACTGTAGCACTGAAAATTTGGGCCTTTTTCCAACATTTCGGTGCAATTCGGCATTCTCCGAATAGATTAACCATTACTTTTCTATGGGACAATTTCACTGCGGCCAAACTGCACCGTATATCTATTTATTTATAAAGGATTTTACCAGGATGGAAACATTGAGATTTCTCTCGTTTAAGTATGTCCTGGGTTCAAGAACATTGAAATGTTACAGTCAATATTTGACAAATTGACAGCTCTCTGAATAGCCGAACTGCCACGAAATTGCACCGTACGGTGAAATTCTTCGTTCAGTGCAATTCGGTGGCAAATTCGGCACATATTGAATAACCCTTTAGGTGTCTCATTTTCTCCCGCAGCTCCTCTGAAAAATAAACCTGTAATTATATACCGGATAACAAGTGTGCAGAGGTGCGTGGGCACTGGGTAAGCGTGTGTTTCCCAATTACAGGTTGAGCGCCCGTTTTCCAGAATTTTTAAATGCAGAAGACACTGAAAACTGTCATTTTCGGAGCCTTCCAGATTTCAGTAATTCCGGATTAGGGGGCTTTGGACGGGCCCAGCCATTCGGCAGAGTAATTCACACAGCGCTCCGAGAACGTGCACACGCTGGTGGCTGCAGCAGGAGGGGATCGCAGCTCTCCTGCCAACATCTCCTTCTGCTCGAAAATTCATTTTTTTCTCAGATTCTGAAATGCGTAAGAATCCGAAATCCGGAATGCTTGTGACCACATGCAATCCGCGCAAGGGATATTCAACCTGTGTCATTAAACTGGTGGGAAATCTAACGGGAATTGCAATTTTTAGGCCAAAATATTCAAGCTAAAGAATTGCTAGACAAAATGTTCATATTTCAGCTATTTTGCACTACAATTTGCCATTTACCGCCAACTACACCTTGGGCCCTATTACAATCTTCGCGCATACGTTTGCGCCGGCGCAAAAATGCATTAATGCGAGGGGCAAAACCCTTTGCGCAGAACGCCGTATTACAATGTCAGCGCAACAAACGCACGTATATGTCTACCTGGGTGAACCTGCGCGAACGCTGTGCGAGCTTACTGTATTTCGCGCGTCCTATACTTAACATTGTGAGCGCAAATGCGTTTGTGCGCTGGTACGCGGATGGTATTACAATCTACGCGCAGTTTCTAACGCACAGCCTTTGCCTGCATAATTTTAGCAACTCCTGAAAGCTGGTGTTAATGGCAAATTCTATCAACCTGGCCGAAACCAAATACACCAGCCCAAAAAAAAATACACAGCAAAGTATAGTTACACATTCTACACATACCCAAACAATAAATTTGAGAGGTTGTACGTGCTTATTTTATTGATGCAGCATATATGCCATTGACTTTGACAGGCGCAAAAACTTAACGTGAGACAATTGTGGTTCTTAATTCTGATTGCCTGAATCGCGTGAAAAAACTGTCCGCAGACTGATTTCTGCGCGCAACGTTTTGCTGCGCGCACGTTTTTGCGCGTCCGTTTTACATGCGTTACTGCTCGATGGATGAAAAAATGCGTGAGGATTGTATTTCCAGCATTGATTTACACGCGTTAACGTTTACTGCTGGGCGCAAAAATTCATGCGTTGCGCGTGCGTTTTTGCGTGAAGACTGTAATAGGGCCCCTTGTGTATGAGTGTTAGTTTGTTTCAGATTATTCATATGAACATAGGATTTGTTCTTCGGGAATTCAACCATAATAGAGAAAGTTCATGGGATTCATCCAATTGTCCACTAACTGCTTTCCCAATCCCTGAACAGCCGCCAGTCTATTATCTCAAATTATTATTATAGCTATCTATAGTGGTCTGAACATGAAGCCACGGCCTCTAACGAGGCACTTAAATTATAGTAAATGGTGTATCTCTTATAGTTAATACTTTGTGTTATCTCACACATGGGAATGATCTCTCGCGCATTAGCGGTAAATTTATCGTAGGTAAAAGTCTTTCCATATCCATACATTAGATAGTTCTTAAAGCAGAGATTCTATATTTATTCTCTGTCTCGCTGATGTACCGTTGCAATTAACATAACCATGAATTAAGACAACGTGCAATCAGTTTAAACAATAAGAGCACGGCTTATTGATAGTTTCCCCAAGGGTTCGCTGTTATGAGACTGTCTGAGAGACTGATAAAATTCATAATAATAATTGCAGTTAGTGCTTGAAATAATTATCTGGCAGGGAGTCTTCTAGTTTAAATACTTGAAGAAATTACCATCATTATTTAAACTTGAGTGGCTGAAAAAAAGAAAGTAATCTATTCTGTCTGACAGTATAGTTACAAACCCCTTTCTTGTGGGAAGTGGAGAAAGCAAACATTTTATAGACAATACAAGAAGATTTAACAACAATGAAACATTTTTCATAGTGTGCATTAATTTGCATATTTAGGGATGTCTCGGGAAGAAGGTATCCCATAATATATGAGAATATGCATACTAAGAATTTCATATTTCTACTTTATGTGTGAGCATGTAGGGGCTGTATATCAATCAAATGGTCAAAGGTAGTGTGGGGATGTGTGTGTGATGAGTGTGGTGTGTGGGCTTGTGTGTGATGAGAGTGGTGTGTGGGCTTGTGCGTGTGTGTGTGATGAGAGTGGTGTGTGGGCTTGTGCGTGTGTGTGTGATGAGAGTGGTGTGTGGGCTTTTGTGTGTATGTGATGAGAGTGGTGTGTGGGCTTTTGTGTGTGTGGTGATTGTTATGTGTGAAAGTTGTGTGTGTGATAGTGGTGTGTGTGTGTGATGAGAGTGGTGTGTGGGCTTATGTTTGTGTGGTAATAGTTGTGTGCAGGGGTCAAGTCCTAAGACAATAAGTGCAGGAACTCCCACGACTTCTGACCGCCCTAAACAACCAAGTCATCACTCACTTAACACCTACAATTTACTTTTAATGTTATTGTATATAGGCAGAGTTTTATTGAAAATTCACAAAAAATAATATTTATTATGACTTAAAATTGAAACATATGTTTAAACCCCTAAATGAAAGCTTCATAGTGTTTGGGGAAAAGGAAACTGAGTTCCTCCTGTTAAAATAGTGGAGGAACTGCGTTTGCATTTGTTCCTGCCCGACTTGACCCCTGGTTGTGTGTGTGATGAGAGTTGTGTATGGAGGTTGTGTGTGTCAATGTCAGGGGTGGCACCTGGCGTACGCCGTGGTGGGACCCAGTTCAGGGGATCTGAGCTTTTAGCGCGGGGATACGCTGATGGTACCTTGGAGTAGGCTGACAGATACAGGGAAGAATCCATGGCACGGTACATGAGGGTAGTCAGAGAGAGTGGTCAGGACGGTCCGTGGATCAATGGCTGGCGGCTAGGAAGCTGAGTCAGTGGGCAAAGCAGGTTCTGGTACACAGTTATCAGCAGAATCACGGTTGTAGGTCAGAACAGTACAGAGTTAGACTTGTAATGCAAAGCCATCTTGCTTTGGGGGAGTTGACCTTTTATTGCCAAACAAGAGGGTGTGGTGTGTGCGTTTTGTGTTTTCCCTGATTAACCCCTTTCAGTGCTAGATTGGAATGAGGGCAGCACTTTACAGGTATCTGCCCACATTCAGGCAATGTACAATCATATATATGCACTGATCCCTGACAGTCAAGAGAGTTAACCCTCATTTGCATAATATAAGCTTTATTCCCTGTAACAAGAGAGACCTTGACAAACAAATTTCCCAACATCAGCAAATTTTAGGATGCAATGCTTGGCTGGAGATTTGGGGTGTTCGGTAGTAAATTATTTCATGTGTATTGTTGGGTAAGTTTATGAAGCCAGATGGCTCAGGCAAAAGCTGATCTCTTTATCGGAACACAAGAATGAAAAATATCAGGTTGTGTCTGACAGTGTAACAACTCACAGGAGGTAGTGGGACTGAATATGCAGAACCAAGAGAGATTCAAAAGAGACCGTTGGACAGGGCAGGCAGCAAACACTCAGTATATAGATGATTCTGAAGGACAGAGAAGAGAAGCACATGCCATATATTTCTCCTGGACCGAGTGCAAATGGATCCATGGGGAGCAAGCCCACCATATCAGCACATACCAAAGGGATGAACCAGTAGTCAGGTATGCTGCAAGCATGATTGAAAAAGGTCTATTGATAGGACTGAAATTGTCACGTTTCGTCATTCCAGTCCTAGCTATCCTCCTGCCCTTTGTATTCATTAATACATGTTTTTCCCTTGTGTTTCTGTAGTTGCTTTTCCTGGGTAGCAGCCCAGGGGTTAATTGCTTTGTGTCTGTTCAGCTCACCTGTTGGGCTTTGTCCTGATCCCCTCCTTATTTAAAGCAATGAGCCCATATCCCATTGCTCTGTCATTGTTCCAGTTTACCTGTGTCTCCAATCTGCTGTGTTCTGAGCTCCCTTCTGTTGTTCTAGTCCAAGTCTGTATTTTCTTGTTCTCTTTATTTTTCTTTGGTTTTGTCTCTTTGTCTGCTGTTTCCTCAGGTATTTCGTGTTCTGGTTTATGTCTAGTTATTCCTGTATATTCAGTTCTAGTGGTTCTCCCTTGCTGTGTTTTGGTTTTATGTTTTTGTTTTATGTTATTCTGATTCCCTGGTTTTGACTCTTTGGCCTGGCTGACTTCCCTCCTGGTTCTGGATCCCTGGCATATGTATTTCGTACTCTGGTTCTATCTCCTGGCTTTTTCCTCTTGACCACGTTCTTGCTTAATCCTTGTCTGTACCATTTATTTGTGTCCTGCCATCTATATATATTTATAGACTGCACAGCTTTACGGTATTATTTTCTATAGAGCAGATCCGGCCATCTCTAAGGTCCGGTCTTTCAGGTCAGGGCTGCTTTGGTATCTTGCTGTGCAGAGGTTCTTTGCTATACTGTATTCACTAAGTGCTATTCTGTATATGGTGTCTGCATATTGGGGCTTTTCCAGGAACCAGGGCCTCACCTTGGCACGTGCCAGGTACCCCCTTAGGGACAGAAATATTGCTTATTTCCATTAAACCCTGCTCCTTCTTGCAACTTACTTGCCTGATGTGACCGGTTCCTGCCTGTGGTTTGCGTGTAGATGATTCTGAGTCAGGTTTCTAGTTATGAAATCAGCAAAACTGCCAGTGAGTGATCCAAAGGCATTACGATGGTTATGTGGTTATGTAGCAAAGCTAGAATCGGTGATGTGTCAAATGGGCAACTGAGAGGTGCAGTCGGGATATCTAGGCACAGGGTCAGCAATAGTCAGGTATGGTAAGTAAGGTATTGTAAGCAAGCCAAGTGTGTAGTCAGAGTATCTATTCGGATACAAGATTAACAATGTGGGGTGCCAGAAAAAGAAACAAAAGAGGACCCTCATAAACCATGTTTTTGCTCAGTTAAGATTGTGCCGACAAATTCAGCAAGACTGACACAAATACTAACCCAAATACTAACCCTAAAACAAGAAAAAATATTAACCATAGCACTAAGACTTGCATTGTTCTTGCAATGTACTGTGGTACTCACATAAAAAATATGACACGCTTATAGTGGTATCTTGCTCATTGCTTCCCCACAGCCCATGGAATCTGACGACAGGAGGTGTAGGGAAAATCCGCGGACCCCTGTGGGTTGAGCCAGTATGGAGGTATAAATTAATTGGTCAGAGTTTCTTATTTTTTTGAGATCAAACCTTTAGTGAGAATCAATGCAAGATGGCTTCATATGATAGTAAGAATTTTTCATTTTTTTCTATTTCTCAAGAAATTTGGGTAGAGAAAATCAGAGTGTGAAGTAACCCCATGACGATAAAACAATGCAAATGGTCAGTCACCACTAAGGAAGGACATATACTGTTTACCATTACTGGTTCATCTACCTAAAGAGGCATTCTATAGCTTTTAAGGTAAAGTTTAATATATCCAGCCCGAGAAAATAAAGCATTTTAGCAAGAGAATCCATTTATTTATTTTTTTACTTAAAATGAGTTTATCCTATCCAGGATCCTTCATCCTGCAAAGGAAGGAGGAGGCTATGCACTCAGGTCCCATAAAGGCAAAGGAAGGAGGAGGCTATGCACTCAGGGCCCATAAAGGCAAAGGAAGGAGGAGGCTATGTACTCAGGGCCCATAAAGGCAAAGGAAGGAGGAGGCTATGCACTCAGGGCCCATAAAAGCAAAGGAAGGAGGAGGCTATGCACTTAGGGCCCATAAAGGCAAAGGAAGGAGGAGGCTATGCACTCAGGGCCCATAAAGGCAAAGGAAGGAGGAGGCTATGCACTCAGGGCTCATAAAGGCAAAGGAAGGAGGAGGCTATGCACTCAGGGCCCATAAACGCAAAGGAAGGAGGAGGCCATGCACTCAGGGCCCATAACGGCAAAGGAAGGAGGAGGCTATGCACTCAGGGCCATAAAGGCAAAGGAAGGAGGAGGCTATGCACTCAGGGCCCATAAAGGCAAAGGAAGGAGGAGGCTATGCACTCAGGTCCCATAAAGGAAAAGGAAGGAGGAGGCTATGCACTCAGGGCCCATAAAGGCAAAGGAAGGAGGAGGCTATGCACTCAGGGCCCATAAAGGCAAAGGAAGGAGGAGGCTATGCACTCAGGGCCCATAAAGGCAAAGGAAGGAGGAGGCTATGCACTCAGGGCCCATAAAGGCAAAGGAAGGAGGAGGCTATGCACTCAGGTTCCATAAAGGCATAGGAAGGAGGAGGCTATGCACTCAGGGCTCATAAAGGCAAAGGAAGGAGGAGGCTATGCACTCAGGTCCCATAAAGGCAAAGGAAGGAGGAGGCTATGCACTCAGGGCCCATAAAGGCAAAGGAAGGAGGAGGCTATGCACTCAGGGCCCATAAAGGCAAAGGAAGGAGGAGGCTATGCACTCAGGGCCCATAAAAGCAAAGGAAGGAGGCTATGCACTCAGGGCCCATAAAGGCAAAGGAAGGAGGAGGCTATGCACTCAGGTTCCATAAAGGCATAGGAAGGAGGAGGCTATGCACTCAGGGCTCATAAAGGCAAAGGAAGGAGGAGGCTATGCACTCAGGTCCCATAAAGGCAAAGGAAGGAGGAGGCTATGCACTCAGGGCCATAAAGGCAAAGGAAGGAGGAGGCTATGCACTCAGGGCCCATAAAGGCAAAGGAAGGAGGAGGCTATGCACTCAGGGCCCATAAAAGCAAAGGAAGGAGGAGGCTATGCACTTAGGGCCCATAAAGGCAAAGGAAGGAGGAGGCTATGAAATCAGGGCCCATAAAGGCAAAGGAAGGAGGAGGCTATGCACTCAGGTTCCATAAAGGCAAAGGAAGGAGGAGGCTATGCACTCAGGGCCCATAAAGGCAAAGGAAGGAGGAGGCTATGCACTCAGGGCCCATAAACGCAAAGGAAGGAGGAGGCCATGCACTCAGGGCCCATAAAGGCAAAGGAAGGAGGAGGCTATGCACTCAGGGCCCATAAAGGCAAAGGAAGGAGGAGGCTATGCACTCAGGGCCCATAAAGGCAAAGGAAGGAGGAGGCTATGCACTCAGGTCCCATAAAGGAAAAGGAAGGAGGAGGCTATGCACTCAGGGCCCATAAAGGCAAAGGAAGGAGGAGGCTATGCACTCAGGACCCATAAAGGCAAAGGAAGGAGGAGGCTATGCACTCAGGGCCCATAAAGGCAAAGGAAGGAGGAGGCTATGCACTCAGGGCCCATAAAGGCAAAGGAAGGAGGAGGCTATGCACTCAGGTTCCATAAAGGCATAGGAAGGAGGAGGCTATGCACTCAGGTCCCATAAAGGAAAAGGAAAGAGGAGGCTATGCACTCAGGTTCCATAAAGGCAAAGGAAGGAGGAGGCTATGCACTCAGGGCCCATAAAGGCAAAGGAAGGAGGAGGCTATGCACTCAGGGCCCATAAACGCAAAGGAAAGAGGAGGCCATGCACTCAGGGCCCATAAAGGCAAAGGAAGGAGGAGGCTATGCACTCAGGAACCATAAAGGCAAAGGAAGGAGGAGGCTATGCACTCAGGAACCATAAAGGCAAAGGAAGGAGGAGGCTATGCACTCAGGGCCCATAAAGGCAAAGGAAGGAGGAGGCTATGCACTCATGCCCCATAAAGGCAAGTTTATTTAATATTAACTGGACAATGGTTGGGCTGGGACGTCAGCCTTTGGAAAGCTCAAGTTACTGTATACTCACCTTTCTACTCTTTATCTCCCTAGCGCACGTTAGGAATATGGAGTTTCTTCCGTCAAAAAATGGAAAGCTCAAATGTAAAACACAAAAGATTCATCTGCTATATCTTTCTGATGGAAAGGTGAAAAAAGGTGATGAAAAATGTCTTGAGAACCTTTTTCAAAGATTTAAAGAGAATCATGATGTTGGTTGAAGCAGGTAGATATATCATATATAATATATATATTATTGTTACAAGAAGGAAATGGTACATGGAACATTAAAAGATTGTGTAAATTTTTCTGAACCTGAGACTCTAAGAGGTGGTCAGAAAAATTAGACAGCACACCAAGGGGTCTAATTCAAAATGCACTCAAATTGAACACCATTTCGGTGTTTTACATTTCGGTTATTCCATTTTGTCAAAAATTCAAGAATTCATTATTTATCGAATGTTTACTGTATTTTGTCCAAAATGGAGTCGCCGATGCAGTTATCGGACGCCATTGGAAAGTGTCAAATTGCGCCGAAATTGCCTCGACAAATTCCACCGATGTAAAAAAAAGGAAGTCTCCTATTCTGCTAATTAGAGCTGTAATCAATAATAATGTAGTAAAATGCGTATAAATAATAAGAAAGGTTATTTAAAAATAATAAAAATGTATGTTAAAAATTATAAAAAGTATTTTTATAAAATATGAAAAATACAAAAGAGGTCTTTTAGAAAAATAAAAAGGCTTACTTTTTAAAAAAAATAATTAATGGTCTTTCAATTAAATTTAAATTAAAAGAGATATACATTTATTACATTGCAACCTGGTGGATTCACCTGTTTAAACCTGTCGAATTGAAACACCGAAAGTTGGGTCATTTCACCGAAATTTCAGTGCAATTAGTCAGTCTGTGAATAGTTGAATCGATAGTTCTCAATGGGACAATTTCAGTGCAGCCGAATTGTGGCAAATTACCTGTATTTGGTGAATTGACAGCTTCCTGAATAAACAAATTGCCCCAAAATTGCACCTATGGTGAAATCTACCATTTGGTGCATTTCAGTGGCAAATTCGGACGTTAGTGAATAACCCCTCAAGTCTACACCGAGGACGCCATATCCTTGAGTTCTCCTTAACTCAGGTCCTTAAAACATTCCATGAACCCAAAGCACTAACCTCATCCAAAATATACATAGTTGCCCCAATCTACTGTACCAATGCCCCAAAAATCTACTTTCTCAGTTTTTATCTATTCTTCTATAATCATGAAAAATCTTGTTTAAACTTGTGCCGTTAGGAATCAGATTTAGGGATGCGTTATCCTGGATTTTTCTATCCACACCAAGTATTATTATTATTATTCTTTATTTATAAAACGCCAGCATATTCCGCAGCGCTGCACCAATAGATATGGGATACTGCATGTGTGGTATATTAAATTATTGTTGTCTATATTGTTTGCTGCATACTATATAGAAAACCAACATTCACAGTGGGGTAAAAAAAAATTGAAATCAGAGAATCTACCTGACTTATTGGGAGCAAAGTTTTGAAAAAATACAAATATTCCCTTCCATGTCTTACAACAATATTCTATCTTAAAATAGATGGATGTTCTGAGGTTGGAAGATTGACGTTTAACGGGTAAAGAAATATCTCATTTTTTAATTAAAATGCTACTTCAGCTTTCGTCTGAGGCCCCAAAGCAAAAACGAAGAATGTTTCATATCTTTTTGTTCCATATTCTTTAGTTTTCAGAGTTTTATAAATTCTCTCTCGCTTGAGGGCAAGTCTCTCACCCTTGTAACTTAAATTTTTATTTGGTGTACTTTTCATGGAAATCCGTCATCGCAGGGGAGTAGGTACCACAGAAGATGTGGGGGAGGGGCAGATTTACCACATGGAAATTTTGCTGCGCTAGCAAATGAGATTTCCATTTTCCCCTTGGAGGTCTGGAGGAGTGTGTTGTGTTGACACAAACATCACTGTTGCAACACTCCTTGTTGCAAAGCCCACAGCATGGCATCAGAACTGGAGAGGAAGGTGTCGTGGCAATGTGCTTATCTAAAATACGCAGCTGTCAGACAATCCCTCATGGAACAGAGCCCCAATCCAATGGAATAGGTTTGCGTAGAGCAAATCTTTATAAATGGGAGAACCTGCATTATTGCATAAAGGAGATAAGGGGTTCCAATTGAAAAAAAGACAACGTTTCGTCCCTGGTGGGTCTTTAAGAAGTGACTGGATAAAGACCCACCAGGGTTGAAACGTTGTCTATATCCTTTTTCTACTGAGGAATTAACCCACTTTTTGATTCAAAGACCTTGAGAGTCAGCATATTGATTTTACTATATGGAGGATTTGTGAAGTGGATCCCTACTGACTGGTCGTGAGGAAATTGGTTGTAGCTAGTTAATGTCTTGATGTGCCCTCAGGTTGGAATACGGACGTTAATGGTAAGATGCTAATGGATAACGGCTAGTGCACAATTTCTCCATTAGCTTCTCACTTTTAGCAGCAACATTGGAATAGGGCCCCTTGTGGTTTAGCTCAACAAATGTGTAATAACTCATTGCACCATCACCTCCACATTAGTTCCCGGGGTGGGAAACAAGATGGTGAGTTATTGCAGACGCATTATTTGCTTTATAAGGAAAAACACCTAATGCCAAATTGCCAATGCCTTAAAAGAAAAGCATAAATTTTGTATTTAATTTTTTTTTTTTTACACCTTTCATGGTCATTTTTGGTAACGTTGTAAGGGCCAGACTTTGACCTTTCCAGTGACACCTCACTTAACCTTGTGAGGTGTAAAAATAAAAAAAATTGGAAAAAAAATGAAATGCAAAATTATATATTTTTTTGTTCTAAGGCATTCCAAAGTCATTCTGCCTCTCCTCACTGCAGTGCTGTGGTTTAGTTTCTCAATAAAACAAGGTGTTGTGCGATCACATCCACACTTGATGGTGGTGTGGGAAATGAGAAGGTGAGTTAGTGCAGCATCACTAGTCAATTCATAATTGAAAAGTGACAACAATAGTGCTATTAAGAAAAAAAGAAAATAAAATTTTTATTTTATTTTTACATAAAACTGGTCATGTTTGGTATCATTTGATTGGAAAGGCCATGCTCTGGTCTTTCCAAAGATACCCCATATGTCATTCTAGCCTGTAAGGCTCCAGAGAC
This sequence comes from Leptobrachium leishanense, assembly GCA_009667805.1. Classification (NCBI taxonomy): domain Eukaryota; kingdom Metazoa; phylum Chordata; class Amphibia; order Anura; family Megophryidae; genus Leptobrachium; species Leptobrachium leishanense. Next base: position 66,743,655 of record CM019071.1, on the reverse strand, counting down.
ACAGGGGTCTAAATGATTGTAAATTGTAATTATTATATTTTTGACAGAGCAAGGCGCCCCCTTGTGGTAGGCGCCTGTAGGCACCTGCTTTCTCTGGATAATTATAAATCCAGCCCTGGCCCCAGATGTTTATGAACTTCAATGTTAATTTTATTTTTATTTATTTATTTATAAAAGGATTTTACCAGGAAGGATACATTGAGATTTCTCTCGTTTTCAAGTATGTCCTGGGTTCGAGAACATTGAGTGTTCAATGTTAACCCCTTACTGCTGGGCGGATTGTGCCCTAGTATGGGCATACTAGGGCACAATCCGCCAAGCAGTAAGGGGTTAACATAATGCTCAGACGAGACTACATTGAAAATATTTTCATGTACTGATCTACTTTGCATATTTAGTGATGACACAGGAAGCTATCATGAAGCCAGGGCTGTCAAACTCACACACCCCCAGATGATGAGGCCTACAATTCCCAGAATTCTTCCAATGTAACAGATGGCCAGGGAATCATGGGAAGGCCCCTCCTCCAGCCCGCCTATGCAGCTGACACGCATGTCATTGTCTGCAGGGTGACGGCCAGGGTTCAGGCCATTCTGCAGCAGTTAATGACACGAACTGATGGGCTGGACTGTCTCATCTCATAATTGCCAGCGGGTGTGCTATGCCGCCCTGCAGTGTTCAGGCCCACCAGCCGCAGGGATGGCATAGTATGCTCCGCAGCGGGAAAGGGTTAAGAATAGGACAATATTTCCACGAAACAAAAGGCATTAGCATCCCTTTAATTGTACTCCCAATAAAATAAAAATTGTTAGCCTGAAAGAGAAATAAATGTATAACATTCTAAAACATATTTTTAAAGAAGATTTAATATATTATCACATTTCATGATAAGCCTCTGTGATATTGCAAAAAGTGAGATCAAAAGTAATGGTAATGCGAAACCAGGGTTTTAAAACGCACAGTGCTTTGAACAGTACATTCTGAAGCATTTAAATAGAATTAAAAATGAGTTCAGTGTGCTTTCAGCGAACAGGGAGCTCTACATTTGTCAGAGCATTGTCAGTTTGGAATTACCCTTGTTGGATTTAAACTGTGTCTCTCAATACATTTTTTGGCCATTATGGAAGAAAGGGAAGTTAATAAATTCTCAGTATTTTTTATATTTACATCCCTGCGTAATATGAAATTTATGTGGCAAAATTACACTATAGATGTTAGTATTAACAAGGGGGGCATTAAATTGCCACCGTCACGTGCAAAACAACTTTTGCCCATTTGACAGGGCACCTCTATCTTTATATAGGTCAATGTTTTTTCGCTAACCTATATTTTGTAGAAAAATGGAGATATTCCATTTTTAAAAGGCCAATCTATACATCCTGACCACTTTATAGTTTGAAGAGTTCAGGATGTGACGAGTGCTCCCCCTTCACCCCCCTCCTCCCAACCCCCTTCCCAGTTTAGCGATATCGCGGTGGTGAAGTGGAGTTGTTTCCTCCACCCCACCCAATGTCACCAACTGCCAGGATTTTAGAATTTCCCGACAGCCGGTCAGCAGATTGCTCACCAGTGACATCAACCTGCAGGCAGCATGCCGACATCACTCTGAGACCAATTGCTGTAGCGTTAGCTCTCAAACTGGCAGCCGATAGATCAGATATGCACATGCGCGCAGCCCCAATCCATCGTTCTGCACAGGTGCTACGGAATTTGCCTACGTAAAGTGCACAAGTCTAGTAACGGTGCTCGAGTTGCAGTTCCAAAGCTATGCAAGTTACGTAGCGGCGCATATTGCATTAGAAAGCTTCAGGGACTTCTGGGTTCAGAGGCGCGTTCAGTTCCTCAGCATCTGCTGATTTGTTCCATTGCAGCATTTCAGTTTGCTGCAGCCGTCTCACTGAATGCTTTGGCTGTGAATATGAAAGCGAAAGGGCAGAGGATTGCTTAATGAAAGGTGCTGTTTCTGCAAAATCCCCTTTTGTCAATTTTATTACCACTTTAGTGTTAATGTTTACCATGTTCCAATAAATATTTGGGGCCACATTACACTCTTAACTCTAACGCTCACTTGCGGGAGCATTAACGTTAGCTGTGGTGTCTACCGCATATTACAATCCAAACACAAACGGGTTAAGTAACCCGTTTGCGTTTAGTACCTTGTGCTTTTCAGCGCGAGGTTACTGTACTTTGTGCTCCCTATACTTAACATGGGGAGCGCAAAGTGTTAATCAGCGCTGGATTCCAAAGTCCCAGCGCTGATTAACGTCCGGCTCTGGTTAGCGGAAAGTTAACCAGAGCCAGGACTTGGTGTTAATGGAATCCACTTCTGCAGAATCTGTTAACACCAGCCTAACAAATTAAAAAAAAACATTGTATACTCACCTCCTGTCCCGCGGCGAGGAGCAGGGAGAGACTGGGGGAAAATGTCCCCCCAGTCTCTCCCTGTGTATCACTACGCAGGAGCAGGAGCAGGGAGAGACTGGGGAAAATGTCCCCCCAGTCTCTCCCTGCGTATCACTACGCATGAGCAGGAGCTGGGAGAGACTGGGGAAAATGTCCCCCCAGTCTCTCCCTGCGTATCACTACGCCAACCGTCCGGATCTCGCGAGGCGAGATCCGGCTGGTCATGTGACCGGCAGGGGGAAACTCAATGGAGTCCTATGGACTCCATCGAATGGATGCTCGCTGCTGCGCTCAGCGCTCAGTGCTACCGCGAGCATCCCTTCCCGTAGCGCGCGGTAACAATGCAGGCAGCTTTTTAAGCACCTGCATTGTAATTCCAAGCTAAAACAGGGGCGGTAGGGGGAAAACTGCGGGTGCAGTTTTTTCTCCCTACCGCCCCCGTTTTAGCGTGGAGATTGTAATGTAGCCCTTGGTGTTTTGCTTCACCAAATCTTCAAACTGAACATTTCCTTATTGGATTATTTGCTGCGTGGAGGCGGGCATCTTTCCTACATCACACTCAGCTAACCCCGCAGCACCTCTCCACCTGGCTGCAAGTGCTAAGTTAGCAGTGCTGAGCATTGAGCTGCAGAACAGTGTTCAGTGGCAAGTTGCTAACTTAGCACTTGCAGCGGCTGAGCAACTGAACGCGCCTCTCGAGTCTCTATGCCGAAGCTGCGCGCAGTGTGGGAGAAAATCAATTTAAAAGAAAAAAAAGAGGAAAAAAAGTTGAGTTTATCAAACATTTCCTCTAGCTGTTTGAAGATGTGAACTCTGCCAACTTCAAGACAATTGTCACTAAAGCAGGTGGTTTTGTTGGCAGGTTTTCAGGTGAAAAAAATATTTTGAGAAATGCTAAATAAACAAATTTTAATAAAAGAAATTGAGCTGGCATCATTTTGTTTTTTAATTTTAAGCTTACGTTTTGACCTCCCCTCGTACATCATGTGGGACTGTGTACTGTCACTTCATTTTTCATAGTACTTGGAAATAAATTCTTGTGATTAAATCTCACTGATCCAAATTTATCTTTTAGGAAATGAAAGCATTAGGGAAACCTAACATTATCACTGTAATTATTCATTTGTATTACTTTTCTGTACAATGTCCTCATCTATAGTTCTTACTACAAAAATTGGTATTCTCCAGGAATGGCCAAGAACATTCTTTTTTTCTCCAGCGTTGATCCAAGCGTGATAGTTTTCTGCTGAACTTTGCAGAGTTTCAGTAATCTGTTTAATTATTCAATATTATATTGAATACAATTACGGCGCACACAATGACCTTGTGCCTCTTTTTTTATTAGTTTCAGATCTCATTAGCATGAAAGAAATACATTTATCGATTGCAATAAACTTGGATCTGATAAAGCTTCATCAGGATGAGAGCTTAACGAAATACAGTCGCCTGGACATAGATTAAAATAGAGACACATCTGCATTGCAAAATTGAGTGCATTATAGCAATATGTCCTTGATAATAATGCAATAGAAATGAAGACAGACATCTGTGTGTGTATGTGTATATATATATATATTATTTAATTAAAGGCGCAGTCCCTTTTGTTGCTGTCTGTTCTAAAACCTCCAGGTCTGTGTGTTGCCTCAGTTCTGGGAGATGCTATCTAAGCTCTTTCCGTGTAACCATCCTTAAGCTTCGGCTAAGGGCTGGAGAAAGGCGTGTAAGACTGCTGGTGAGAGAACGGGGGTCTGGTAAGGAAGCAGCTTTAATAGATGTGACCCAGTCGGGGTACTGAGATCTGTTACAACATCTTTTATTGACACAATTAAAATTAGGATCGACGTTTCGGGCACCATGTAGGTCTTTATCTTGATAAAAGCCCACATGGGGCTGAAATGTCAATCCTAATTTTAATTTAGTTAATAACAGTTATATTTTAAGTTTTGAAACCCCCGGAGTGCATCTTCTTCATGTCTGATATAGGGCCCTATTACATTCTTCTTGCAAAAATTAACAAATGTGCAAAAACGCATTAACGCGGGGGCAAAACCCTTTGCGCTGAACGTCGTATTACAATGTCTGCGCAAAAAATGCGCGTTAACGTCTAACGCGGGTGAACCTGTGTGAACCCTTTGCGAGTGTAATGTACTGTGCGCGTCCTATACTTAACATTGTGAGCGCAAATGCGTTTGTGCGCTGGTACGCGGATGGTATTACAATCTATGCGCAAAATTTAACGGACAACGTTTGCGCGGATAATTTTAACGTCTTTGAAAAGCTGGTAGTAACGGCAAATCTGAACGTCCCGGCTAAACCCAAATACACCAGCCCAAAAAAAAAATACAGCAAAGTATAGTTACACATTCTACACATACCCAAACAATAAAATTGAGAAGTTGTGCGTGTTTTTATTATTGCTGCAGCATATATACTCAGATTGACTTTGGCAGGTGCAAAAACGTAACGGGAGACAATTGTGGTTCTTAATTCTGATTGGCTGAATCTCGTGAAAGAACAGTCCGCACACCGATTTTCTGCGCGCAACATTAATGCCGTTTTACACGTGCAATTTTTCGACGGATGATAAAATGTGCACGGATTGTAATACCAGCGTTAATTTACACGCGTTAACGTTTACTGCTTCGCGCACAAATTAACGTGCTGCGCGAGCGTTTTTGCGCAAAGAATGTAATAGGGCCCATAGTGTGTGTGTTTTTGTGATATTTATAGCCCCCTGTTTGATTGGTTCCTCCAGATATTGTACAGGGCAAGTACACAATGCTTGCTGGGGCTTCACACTTCCACCAAAGTGTGAGTATCTCACCTTGGCAGTGTATAAAATATACACATTTGCACTGCATTAAATATAATGTTACTTTAATAAGCAGAGACTAAACATAAGGCATTTAATTAATGACTATTACACATGATAGTATAGTATTGCACTGCCAGGGTGAGATCTCCTCTGCCCTGGCCTAGCAGGGATCAATATCTTCCATGAATGCACATGGACTCATAGCTTCGGCAACCTGGGCCCATTCCCCTCCCATCCCATTTACAATTGTCTCTACGGGCCGCAACATATGTTTAGAGATCTGTGGGAGAGATGAAAACATGCCCCTTTCACATTTTTGTAGTGTGTTTTGCTGAGCACAAAAGTACATGGGATATTGTTCTGCCTTGTACAGTAAGTCTGTCATAATTCCCTTTAACCATATTTGTTCCCAAAAGAGGGAATAAAGGGAAAAAAGAGATGTGGAGTTCGCCCAGCCTGGGCAGACAGAAAAAAGATGGTATCGAAAGAGGGGGGAGAGGGGAAGGAGGAGGAGAAAGGAGAAAAAAAATCATTTTAAGGTAGGTCATACACATAGGCATCACATCAGAAAGTTATGTAAATACAATAATACACATGTTACATGCTCGCATCCAGCCAAGGACCCACACTGTATGATGGGAAAAGGGTATACTGTCAGGGTTCTTCAAAGAGAATCGAAAAGTCACCTCACGTTCGGTGACTTTTCGTTGTCTTCAATTCAGTGCGATTTGGCTATCCCATTTCGGCGACCCTGCGGTGTATTCAGCAAGCACCACAGGGCCCCTGAATTGCAGGGAAAAGTTACCGCAAACCCGCCGAAAACTCCCCGCAAAACCCGGCGAATGCACACCGAAAACCCGCAAAACATCTGGATTAACCCCGCCGAAAAGCCCGAGCAGGAGCCGATCACACGTAGCGCAGCTGCCGGAAAAAGCCGACACCGCAGACGAATGGAGTGAATAAATTAAAAAAACAGTTCACTTGAATGTTTGAAAAGTGAAACGCTGTTTGCAAAGACACTACTGAGCGAAAATGTCTGAAATTTACATATGAGGTCCAGGGAATGATAATAAAAAGGGCTGTTACAGAAAAAAGAAGTTAAAAAAAATATGACTTATTTTTTTAAAAAAACATCCCGAAAAAAGCTTAAAATATCCTAAAAAAATCTATAAATAAAGAGGCACATTACTGCAGAATATTATAATAAACGGTTTATTAGATATTGAATTAAAAAAGGAATATTTTTAACATTGAAGCCTATGGGATTCGCCTGAATAAACCTGCCACATGAAACCACCGAATGGCAGGGCAATTCGGCAACTTTTCACTGCTGGTTTTTGTTCTCTGAATAGCTGAAGCATTGCTTCTCTATGGGGATTCACTGCCCTCGAACAGGCACCGAACAGGCACCGTATGTGTAGGCAATTCGCCAGGATTTGGCGAATTGCCTGCTCTCTGAATAGCCGAATGGCCCAGAAAGGTAACCGAACGCTGATTTTCAGCGTTCGGTTCCCTTTCGGCCCCAATTCGGAGCTCTTTGAATAACCCTGTATGTTTCACCACAGCCACAGCCATCATATGAGCATACTGTATCTTGGCCATCGAGGGTACGGACAGTTTTCTCCAAAATTCTGCAATGGCTCGTCTGGCTGCCAAAACCTATTTTAGCCATCAATTGAATTCTGTGGAGTATGTGCCCCTTTCCCATTTTTTGTTTTGAAAAATAAAAGGAACAGAGAAACAAAAAGCAGTTTTGTTTTGAATTAAATTTACTAACAATAAACAAGAAAATAAAGCATAGGATCATTTATTTATAATGTAAAAGAATAGAAGATCACAAGTTATTTGGCAAAATGTATGTAGATTCTGTATCCACTTTCTCTTTCCCACACCAAGACATTCTGGACAGGTTTTTTTTTGTACTTGTTTATCAAGATTAATTCCCTGTTTACTTGTTATGGGATTCTCCTCCTCCTTTGTAGTAGTTTTGGCTGAAATATACAGGGTTATTCAGAGAGCGGTGAAAAGCAGGAGAATGGCTGGAGAATGGAAAATTCTAGGTCAAAATAGCCGATTTGGAAAGTGAGATGAATGGGAGAATTTTTCTGGTTTGGCTATTTTGACCTAGAATTTTCCATTCTCCAGTCATTATTCTGCTTTTCACCGCTGTCTGAATAACCCTGATACTGTTTAAAAACTACAAAGGAGGAGGAGAATCTAGTAGAGAAACGGAAACAAAAGTGCTAATTTTAGGGTGACATTTTAAAAGTGCAAATATATGAAATAGTAGGTATTTTTAATTATAACAACAAGTAATGTTCCATATTCAGTTCTCCACTTCTTCCACAAATCTCATAACAAGTAAACAGGGAATTAATCTTGTCTGAAATAAAACCCTGCAAGAAAAGTAGCTGAAAAAAATAGAGACAAACTGCAAAGAAAGGAAGTAGCAATGTCAAAAATATTCAAATGTACTGGCAAGGTATCAATGACAACGAAAGATCAATAGACAAGATACACATTACTAGCTCCGCTCTGCTTACTTCATACATATGTATCTGCTACAAGGACATGGAAAACATGAAAACAACAAAATGAGACTTTTTTGCATGTGATGAGACCCACCAGAGAAAATAATAGAAAACAATAACAGATGACAGAAAAAAAATCTATGAACAAAGGATAGTAGAAACGAACAGATAATATTCTATTATAATAAAACACACACACACATATATATATGCCTTTCCACGAATGGAAGTACATTAGGACGTGTCAAAAATATCTTTTAACGTCCCTGGTGGTCTGATTTATTGAAAAATTTCTTGTCCAAAAGTGGTCAATTATTTTATTTCCCCCCCCCCAGCGGTATCCCGAGTAGTGATGAGCCGAACACCCCCGTGTTCGGTTCGCATTCGAACTCGAACAATTTCAAAAGTTCGAGTTCGAACTCGAACACGAACCGAACTCAATGCAAGTCAATGGGACTAAAAGTTCGATTTTTAGAGTGCCCTCCAAGAGTGCATATATGCAAGATATTTGACATAAAAGGTGTATGGGGGTCCGGGTAGTGCCCTGGGGGACAGGAAACAAGGACAAAAAGTTTTAAAAAATAAGTTTTTAAAGGAACAGTGAGTTTTCCATAAAAAAAAGGGTTATAAATAAAAACGAAAAATTCCTTCAAATATCGTGCCTAGGAGGTCCCCATAACCTGCCCGTGAGGTGACGGATTTGTAGGATGTATAGAAACATCGCCATCAGAGACCCACACACGACACCTAGCCACCCTTAAGGGGTTAAACCCTTAGTGACCGGGCGGTTTTACACAAATCCGTCCTTTAGTGACGGCTGCTGTTTTTACGTTTCTGCGCTGTTAGTGTTTAGGTCAAATTTTCCTCTTACTCGTTTATTCAAGCCACACATATTATACACCGTTTTTCCCGCCATTAAACGGACTTTCTAGAAATACCATTATTTCCATCATATAGAATAATTTACTATAAAAAAAATATGAAATATGAAAAATGGTAAAAACACACTTTTTCGTAATTTAACCCCCAAAATCTACAACCACCAAAAAAGACCCTGGCTAAATAGTTTCAAAATTTTGTCCCGAGACTAGATAAACCCAATTTTTACATGTTTTCGCTTTTTAACCCCTTCACTGCTGAGCCAGTTCACCTATGTGCGCTGCGCTCAATCTGACCATTTTGTGCTAATTATTTTGAGATGACAGCCTAGTTCCTATTTAACTAAACCCCCCCAGACAAAAAAAAATTAAAAAAACAAAACATTTTTTTTATTTTATTTATTTATTTATTTTTTATTTAATTTTTAAACCAAACCTGGTCATGTTTGATATCATTGGAAAGGCCATGATCAGGCCTACATGGCAGCTAGAGGGATAACTAGCCCACTGACATCCTCACACATATGGTGAGGTTGTCAATGGGTGGGGGAGACCTGGAGGCTTGGCTGACATCCAAGATGTCAGCCCCCCTCCAGGTTCGAATCGCGTTTTGGCGCCAATTAGTGCCGAAACGCGATCCGGCAGCAAAATGGTTAATGCTATACACCGCTGAAAAGGGAAGGCTCTCTCCTTTCCAGCGGTGCAAAAAGCATCTCCCTAACTTTAATGGTTGTGGAGATAGAGGGCTCCGAAGGAGCCCACCCTCCCCTCCATTGATTTCAATGAGGGAGCCTGCTGATGGCATCACCACGCAGCGTGGTGACGTCATCGAGCTCGCCGGCCCATGCAAATCAGGAGGGAAGGCTTCCTCCCTGCCAGATCTGCGAGGGATCCAGCGAGGGAGGTAAGTATCGGGCGGGAGGGGGGCTAGGCGCCGCTGACGTACCATGTACGTCCGCGGGTCTAAGGGAGACCCGTGGGCAGGACGTACATGGTACGTCAGCGGTCCTTAAGCGGTTAAAATGCACAGGGACTGGCTACTATCCTGTTAGATGAGGGAATGTATTATATATATAAAGCAAGGAATATATGACAATGGATAGTCAGAGACTCTAGGGACTCAGCTGGTACGCTTTATAATAGACATTTTCACGTTGTGTTGTGTTACTAATGCAGAAGCAGCAAGCCCTTCCACCACGCTTGCACCAAAACTATAGCTCTAACACAATAATAATTGTATGCTCACATAGGCCCTTCGGGAGAGGTACATGACATACAAATACTGGAATATTACGTTTAAATCTAAGGAGTGTGATAAAGATTTTATCAAGCCCTTGATGACAAATGACGTAACATCTACATCATTAATGATTGGCTTTACAGAGCCTTGGTCCTTAAGGGGTTAAACAGCATATCAGAGGAACATGTAGTAGAAATTAACACTTCTTAGAATTCAGAAGCACAGTGTTCATACATGTGCAGGAGCCACACCCAGGCTGCAGGCAATGTATCAAATTCATGAGACCAGACTAATTAGAAGCACATGTTATTTCCAAACACTAATTAACACCCGTTTGAGACCTGCTGTAAGCACATGTCATTTAGAGGTGAGAATCTTTGCACCTAGACATTAGGCAGACTGTAAAGCATGCTTTCCTTGTAAGATAGAAAATCCACATCACCCATTGCAACATTTTAAAGATGAAACACACAGGCGGCGCAAAAAATCCTATGCAAGCCTCATGCACTCTAAGCACATGTAATTTTGAGGTGTGAAAGTTTCAAAAAAATGTACACGTGTGCAAATATTTTAAATAAAGCCAGAATAATTTTATGACAGTCACATTTGTCTGACAAACAGATAATACATTACGCTGCAGCATGTGTTGACATATGTTGGTAGATGTATGTAATGTGTGTTATGTGTATGTAACATGTTTATGCTATTATACATACTGCTTCTTGACAACGTACACAGTCCGTCCATTGCCTCCCACCGCGTTGACTGCGTCCGTAATCATCGTCCACATGCATGCCTTCTTGCCCTGGGTAGTTTTTTAATTGAATATCTTATAAATCGTTGCTTATAATATTCTGCAGTAAAGAGTCTTTTTATTTCTAGATTTTTTATGCATTTTTATACTTTTTTCAAATATTGTTTTTTCGAACTCGAACCGAACACGCCAAAAAGTTCGAACTTCGCGAACTTTCAAACGGCCAACGTTCGAGTCGAACTCCGAACTGATTGAACCGAACAGCTCATCCCTAATCCCGAGTGTGGCTTGGGGTTACATTCCTATGCTGGAAGCGGTAACCCCAAGCAATACTCGGGATGCCGCTGCATACATCACCTGTCCCTGTGAGAAGGGAATCCAGGAAGAAAAACGCCACGGTCGCCGGAGGAGACTGCGGGGATCAGCGAGGGAATGCAGGGAGAGGTGATGTATGCAGCCCGAGTGTGGCTCGGGGTTACCGCTTTCAGCGGTGAAATTTAACCCCGAGACACACTCGGGATAACCGTCAGGGGGGTTACTCTTTATGATTTAAAAAAAAAACAGTGTTTTGGTTCAAAAGAGCCTTTATCAAGGTTAGAGGCTTACAGTACTTATCACCTCACTAGTATAAAAATAAAATAATAAAGAGAACACACCAATCCTGTAATGAGGTGCTGTGGACCTCGTCAACACAAACCCAGACTCCTCATGTGCCCCAAATCATATCGCCAAGTTGCCACCTTGTGGCTGCAGAAAAAATTACTGAAGTAAAAGGTCACAGTATTAAAAATGTAACATCAATTAGGAGCACTTTACTACCACACTCTCATAGCGAGCGTCATAAGAAGGAGCAGAAACTGATCTCCCTAAAAATGAAACAAGCATGACAGAAATATAGTGAAGATTGCATAGGAAAATGGAGTAAAGTCTGTTAGGAATCGGATAACCCTAAAAGTAACCCTAACCCTAATACTAACACTAAAATTTACACCAGTGCTATTTTTGTACAGTACTCGTGCCTAAAAATGCATCATAATTTCTAATTTATACTGAAAAAGTGATGCAATTGCAATGATTTTTACGATGAAAAAGACTTTTAAGCAAGGGTCTAGCCCTGTAAAACACAAGTATAGGACCCCTCTAAGATTTATGCTCCCCAATCAACAGCTGACATGTCGCACTTAGCCCTTCTCCCAACACTCAAATGTGGCATTGATGTTTAAATATAATGGTAACCTGGGTTTTAGGGAATAATTATGATAATTGTAAAAACTATCAAATATTTTTGGTGACTTATAAAAGAAGCATATGATTGAAACCTAGTAAAGCTTTTCAGTGTATGGCTCAAAATAGAACAGTTCCTCCTGAAAAGACAATGGAGGAACTCCAATCCCAAGCGATTCTGCTCGACTCGACCCCCGTTTTTAAGTCATATGAATATACACTTTGGGATTTATTCCGATCTTGGGGTGTGCTTCCCTTTTGGCTGACATTGTGTGCTGATCCCTGCAAAATTATTGAAAGGCCTTGGATGATTACCGCATCTGTATTAAAGAAGGATTTTATGGAGTTGGATAACGTGCAAAGGTGATCTACAAAGCTAATAAAAGGAATGGAAGAATTTAATTATGAACGAAACTAAAAACCTGCCCTTGCAGGTGAAACTTGACAATCACAAACAGGGCCGATATAAAGTGCCCTCTGTTGACTTGATCGTTAACAGGAACTTACAAAGAACACAAGGTCAACCACTGAGCCTGGCATAAAGTAGATTTTGTCAACCGCGAAGATAGTGTCACGCTCGCACCAGGCTTGCGCTGTCGTAAGGCCCTGGTTCATTTGAAAGCCCCTATATGCAGAAATACTACAGACAGACAGCAATATATATTTGTGACAAGGGCAACAAAGTGTTAACTAGAGACCTCTGCACGGCAATACCACAGAAGCCCTGATCTGATAGGCCGGTCTTTGAGATAGCCGGATCTACGCTATAGAAATAATTACCTCGAAGCCGTGCAGAGTCTTTTAACATATACAGATGACAGGAATAGCTATAAACAGTACAGACAAGGATCATACATAAGCATAGTAATAAGGATAGCCAGGAGTCAGAAAAAACAGAGCGAGAACGTCATACAGATGCCAGGGTACAGAACCAGGAGGGAAGTGAGACAAGCCAAATATCGATAACCAGTATAAATAATAAACAGAAAACCAAAACACAACAAGAGAACAACCAAAACCTGAATAACACAGTAGAAACAGAAATAAACCAAGAACACTATAAAAAGGGTAGCAGATAGGCAGACAGGGAAACAGGACAAAAGTATACTGAACACAATATACAAACTGGGACTTGAACAAAAAAGCAAGTAGCTCACTGATACAAAACACACTGGAGACCAGGAAGTGAAAATGATGGAGCAATGCACCATGGGCGCATTGCTCTATTACGGGGAGTGGATCAGGACAAGGACAAACAGGTGAGCTGAGAGAACAGAAACCATATTAACCCCTGAGCTGCAACCCAGCTGGCAGCATAAATCAAAGTCTGCACAGGATATACATATACAGAGGACAGGGGGACAGGGCTGGAGATGCAAAACGTGACAGATACGGGTTCTTTGTAGTAAAAAACAACAAAAATATGGAATTCTCTGCCAATTAGTATTTTTGAATCCAGTTCAGTTGATGCTTTATAAAAGGTCTGGTCTGGATGCTTTTCAGATAAAACATGATATAAACTTTGGACAACAGGAATTAAGAATATATATCCAGTGGCAACTGATCAGAAAGAAATCGTATTGCCGATATGTAATAAAGAAAATTCCCCCTCTTTTTTGGGGGGTACAATATGCAGAACATCTATATGGTCTAAAAGAAAGCAGTATTGAGTTTTTGACCCACTTCTGGTAAAATGATATAAGATTCCCCTGTCCTGTCAAAACATTAAGTTGATATCTGTTTGACTACATAATTACATATCCCATATGTAGTGAACAATGTAACTTTTGCGTTTCCTTGGTTACAACTCTTATCATTGGTGGTATCTATGGTGATAATGTATTCTCTCGTTGCTTAGGTCTGATGGCCAGTATGCCTCCATATCTTACAGTTCCTATGGTTACAACTTGCTTATTTCTTGAATTTTATTTTAGGTTTTTAAGTGATGACAGACCATCAACTCTTGTGCCCCCATAATTATAAAATTTAGCTAAGTATGACGGTAAGTTAGAATTTTAATAAAGGACTCAGAGGCGAGTATTGCATTCTCTTTTTTTGCTTTTAATATAGCAGCAAATATAAATGTCGAAAATAACACAGACATTTAAACAAAATATTTGGTAACAATGGAGTATTCTAACCCCCCTTTCCCAGTGAGACAGTCCAGTGCTCTGCTAGTCTATATATACATCCAGATTCCCGCCTTTTCTCCCTCTTTTCTTTGCTTGTTAACAACGGATCCACAGGCATAGAGAAACATGAGGAAAACGATCCATCCGGACCTTGAAGCCAGGAACTGCCACCAGACGATGCGTAACATCTCACTGAGCTGAAATCAAAAGAAGAAGTGAGAGACCAACACGTGATGTTGAAAACGCGAGCAAAACCTAGAGTCCGCCCTGGGAGGGCAGGGTGGGCAATACTCGCCTCTGAGTCCTTTATTAAAATTCTAACTTACCGTCATACTTAGCTAAATTTTATAATTTTAATACAAGGTCTCAGAGGCTCCTATTGCAAGTTCAAAGCTGATCCATAAGAGGGACGACCAATGAACTATAGGCTTAAAATAAAAGGTCCGAAAAGTGGTCTCCCGAGACCAATCAGCTGACCTAAGCAGATCCTCCAAACGACAACCCGCCACCATAGCCGATGACGCCGTGGCGCTGCAAACAGAGTGTGCCCCGAACCTATTCACGTCCACCCCCGCCAGTGCCAATAACCACTTCAACCAACGCGCCAATGTAGTGGAACCGACCGCGGCATGAGGAGAGCGATATGAAATAAATAGCGGCGACACCCCAGGAGAGCGCAGCGCAATCGTACGGTTCTCAAAAACTTGTAAGCAAGCTACCGGACATAAAGCAGGTTGAGTCGGAAACGCCGGGTAAAACACTGATGTAAAAGACGTTTTAGTACGACGAGAGACATCAAAACGAACCCCTTCTGGAACAAAGGATCTGACCTGAAAATCCAAAGCCCTGACGTCCCCTACTCTTTTACACGAAATAAGGCAGAGGAGGGCCAATAACTTGGCCGAAATCTGCCTCAAGGAGAGATTCTCATTAGACGGCCATGCCATTACGAACGTGAGCAACATAGCGACATCCCATGTCTCCGAATATCGAGGGAGCGGAGGTCTCGAACACCTAATGCCTCTCAGTAAACGACAGACCAAGGGATGTTTGCCCACCGGGGTCCCTAAGAAACCCTCGTGATAAACAGAGAGGGCCGACCTGTAAACATTAAGAGTCCTATAAGCTCTACCCTCATCAAAACATTCTGAAAGGAAGTTCAGGATGTAGTGTAGAGGGGCTTGAAAGGGATCCTGATCCCTCGACACACACCAAACAGACCACTGGGCCCAGGCCGAGTCATAGCAGGACAAGGTGCCCGGGGCCCATGCTGCCCGTAGTAGAGCTCGGACCGAAACCCCTCCGGTCGTCCCAGACGTCCCGAGACCAAAGAGATTAGGACTGGGCACGTGCCCTGTGACAACAACGGGTGGGGCTGCCCCAACCCGTCCACCAGTAGATCCGGAAGATCCGGCAGTAAGCGCGGGACGTCCACCAGGAGTTCCAGTAGCAGAGGAAACCAAGGTTGGTTGGGCCAGAATGGAGCCACTAGAACCAACTCCACCTCCTGCATCCGGATCTGGTGTAACGTCCGAGAAATGAGTTGAAATGGGGGAAACGCATAATGCCGAGGACCCCCCCAGTTCTGCAGAAAGGCGTCCGTGGCTAGGGCCATGGGGTCCGGACGCCAACTGTAAAACTGGGGTAGCCGATTGTTGAGACGGGAGGTGAATAGATCTATTTGAAATGGACCCCATAACTCCGACACACTGGTAAAAGTTGACGAGTGTAAACGCCAGTCGCCGGAGTCTTCCGTGTGTTTCGAACTCCAGTCTGCTAAGAGGTTCGACACACCCGGAATGAATTGGGCCTGAACCACTATTCCTCTCTGGAAACACCAGTCCCAGAGTCGTGTCGCCACCCCGGTGAGGAGAGAGGAACGGGGACCACCCAGAGCGTTTATGTATCTGACCGCTGGAAAGTTGTCCATCCGCAGAAAGACGGACAGCTGACCCGGCGGTTTTAGAAAACTCTGTAAGGCGAATAGACCTGCCAACAATTCCAGTCCGTTGATATGGAAACTTGCTTCTTGGGGGGACCACGGGCCCCCGTCAACAAATTCCCGAACCTTGCTCCCCAACCTGAAAGGCAAGCATCCGAATCTATCATCACCGATGGTGGGGGAACTGTAATAGGTCTGCCGTTGCAGGATCGGAGGTTCTCGATCCACCAATGGAGATCCTCTCTCGCTCCCTCCGTGAGTTGCACCTGATCCGAGTAGTCGAATCCCTTCCACAGGAAAAGGGCCGTCAGGCGTTGGAGGGCCCGATAGTGGAGAGGTGCAGGATGCACCGCCAATTTCGTAGCCGCCAATAGTCCTATGACCCGTGAGAGCTCTCGCAGTGTCGGTGAGACACTGGCGAGAAGCGCACGTACCTCTTTTAAAATGGCCTTGCCCTTGTGATCCGGCAGTTTGAGTGACATCTGAATGGGATGTACCATGAGACGCAGAAATTCCAGGTACCTGACTGGGTAAAGAATAGATTTCTCTTCGTTCACCAGAAATACCAATTCTTGCAACAGAGTGATTGTCTGATGTATTTGGGTTATTAGGAGTTGTGTGGACTCCGCCATCAGAAGTATGTCGTCCAGGTAAATGATGAGACGTACCCCTTGAGATCTGAGGTGGCAACACCAGGGTGCTGAAGACAGCCCAAATGGGAGGCACCGAAAACGCCATGTGACGTTGTTCCAATGGAAACAGAGGAACTTACTGGACTCCTCTGCCATAGGAACCGTCAGATAGGCGTCCTTCAAATCTATCTTTGCTAACCAGTCTCCTTGATGAAGGACATCTTTCAATAAGTGTAAGCCCTCCATCTGGAAATGGTTGTAAACCACCGATAGATTCAGTTCTCTCAGGTTGTGCACGGGTCAACTTCCCCCATCCTTCTTGGGTACCAGGAATAGATTGCCCAGAAATTTTCCCTCTTGTATGGACCGTTCTATAGCACCCTTTCGTAAAAGGTCTGAGACTTCCTCCTCTATCAATACCCTTTCTGCTTCCGAGAAATTCATCGGAGGGGGAAAGGATCGTTGAACGGGAGCAGAAATGAAATCTATGTGAAAACCCTTCACCGTGTCTAAAACCCAAGTATCTGATGTGATCTTTCGCCAGTGTGTTAGACATGAACCTAAACGACCTCCCACTTGAACCTCCGAAGGATGAATCAACAAACGGTGTACCTTGATATCTGTATCTGGAACTGCGTCCACCACGGTAACCTCGGAAGTTTCGAAAACCTCTGGCACGCCAGGGTCGTCAACGTGATGGGAAAAAGTTGGCAACTCTGGTCTCAGATTGTGAGGCGTCATATGCCACTGACCCTCTTGACGCGTCGTATGCCACGAAGCCTGTAAATTGGCGGGAGATGCCCGCTGATCCTCGGCCAGCAGCGCGACCCCTGACCCTGCCGGCCCTAGCGAAAACACCCGCTGTAAAGACTTTTTTAATCGATGTTGTGACTTTCTCCATCGTGGTGAACGCCCCTGTGTATTCGGACATGTCTCGTAGGAAACCAGGGCCGAATAACCATCCTTGGGCTTTAGCACCCAATTCGTTGTCCGCAACTGCCGCCAGTTGCGGATCCATCTTTAATAAAATGCATTTGCGACGTTCTGTCGCCAGAGCCGAGTTAGTGTTGCCCACAAAACTCAGAGCCCTTTGCACCCAGTTCGTCACGTCATAAGGGTCTAGTGTAGCATCTGCCAACTTCGCTTGTTCCGCAACATCTAGGAGTTTGGCTAGTGGGCCAACCACATCTAAAAGTTTGTCTTGACAGTTTTTAAATGCTAAATCAATTCCTCTATTTTGGGACCAGCCTTTATTCTCTACAAATTTTAAGAATTTTTTATCAACGTCAGGGGTCAAGCACGTTTTCCCTACGGTAATAGGTCGGGGACACTCTGCTCTCATTCTGTTTCTGGTGGTTTTGTCTAAAGGTTTATGCACTCTCGCATCAACCCAAGCTTCCACATGTGGGGTGAGGGTCCATTCAGTGGAGCGAGGGTGGGACAGATCCTCCGGGGTAAACATGGGATTACCCATAGGGTCATAAATAGGTCCAGATTTATCAGACCTTTGATGGGGTGTAATTGGTATATCAGAAAATTCCTCATCTGAGGCATACACGTCTAAATTGTCTTCTCTGTTTTCCTCCCCTGAGAAGGGGGGATTATCTTGTCCACTGGACGTGGAAGGGCGTTCATGTGAATGGGAAGATTCATAGCACTTAACTCGCTTAGCAGAATCAGACTCCACATGGTGCGTTTTTTGATTGCGCTTTTTAGGCAAGAGTGTCCCCGGCATAGACTCCCTGGGCAGTGTCACGGGGATGCCAGCCCCTCCAGCCCTGCGCATTTCTTTCTTATTGGGCTGTTTCCCCGTGGTTAGGGGAGAATCGGGGGGCCTCACCTCGGTGAGTACAGTGCCCACATCGTTATCTGGTTGAACCAGGGCAGCATCAGATTTAACTTCCGAAATTGCATCCCTAAGGGATTGGGAGAAAGAACTAGAAAGGGCTGACACAGCTTTAAAGACAGCGTTTTCAATTGATGATTGTATATGGGGTTCTAAGTTGTGTTTAGGAGGAGTGGGGTCAGCAGGGTCAGCGGCTCTAGAGCCCGACGGGGTACCAGCCTTGTCATGGCGATCATCCAGATGCGAGGAGCAGTCCTCCGAATCAGTTTCCCTTTCGGGGGAAGAATCCTTAGCCATCAGCGAGGAGCTGATTTAGAACGCGGCATTCTCTTAGGCAACGTGATACAACACTAAAATGTCGGCGGAACTAAGCGAGCGAATTACCGCGCATGCGCCCCGCCCCTAGCAACAGCCTCCGCCGCGAGGAAATAAACCTTGAAGTAAATATGGAAATAAATCAGAAAAAAACTGTTTTAACTGTTCCCACAGCGAAGGGAACGCTCCCAAAACCTAACTAAACCACTCCGGTCGCCTCAGTTAAAGCTGGACTACCGGAATAAACCATGTAAATACAGAATAAATATAGGAGAAATAAATCTATACTTATCTTCTCCAGCAGCAAAAAAAGAGGGAGAAAAGGCGGGAATCTGGATGTATATATAGACTAGCAGAGCACTGGACTGTCTCACTGGGAAAGGGGGGTTAGAATACTCCATTGTTACCAAATATTTTGTTTAAATGTCTGTGTTATTTTCGACATTTATATTTGCTGCTATATTAAAAGCAAGAAAAGAGAATGCAATAGGAGCCTCTGAGACCTTGTATTAAAATTACATGTCAACTTTGTATAATGTGTAAGTAAAGGCATGGAAGTCTTTTGAAAGACAATATGGGCTGTTTTGGCATGTGGTTAACTATTCATTTAACTAATATCAGCTGTGATGTTTCGAAACAATAATGTAGAAAATAGAAATTGGGGGGAAATTCACACAAACCTCTTTCTGTAGGCCTGATAATGCATCAATGTGATAGGCTGCTTACAAAAAAAAACTAAAACAAACATCCGCTCCATAAGGGAAAGTCCAAACGTAAGGTTAAATCAATGAAATAATAAAGCTAACTCTTAAAAGGAACACTCTAGGCTAAAAATCACCCCCCCCTTTTTTTAAATTATATTATACCTATTGCCCTACCTAGTTATTCAGTATTTTTATTTTTATGTAATACTTACCCTAAAAACCACTTGTTTCCAACGGAGTTTTTTTAATTTTTTATACTCACCTCCCTCCTCTTCCGCTCCCATCCTTGTAAATCTTCAACTTGGCTAAAGGTTTACGTGACAAGCGCGCATGCGCGCTAGGGATGTGCGTTTCGGGTTTCGGAATTTTCACGAAATTTCCCGATTCGTGTTTTCGGATGCGGCCGAATTTCCGAAAATTTTTAGATCCGAAAATGTCAGATCCGAAACGTTTTCCGAGCCGAAACGAAATATTTTCGGATTTTTCGAATGGACTTGAAATGTGTCAAACGAGGAGAACAGACGTTCCGAAAAAACGAAAATTTTCCGAAAAACGAAAATTTTCCGAAAAACGAAAATTTTCAGAAAACGAAAATTTTCTGAAAACGAAAATTTCCGAAAAAAAGAAAAGTCGATACAAAAAATGCGCAAAGTGACACGAAAAAATACGAAAAATGGCCGATATTCCGAAAAATGTACAATTCCGAAAAACGAAAATTTCCGAAATCACGAAAAGTCGATACAAAAACCGAGCACAGTGACACGAAAATACGAAAAATGGTCGATATTCTGAAAAAAAATGTACCCGAAAAACGAACTGAACCGAATCGAATCGAAACCGAAATCGGTCGAAACGAGCCGAATCGAAAAGTTTAACCCTTTCGCTGCTGAGGCTTTTCCCGCCCCTGTGCTGAGGTCATTTTTACCGGTTTTGCTCATCATGTTTAAACGTGTTTTGAAGGCTTATTTTAGTATATGACCCAGACATATTATATATCGTTCTTTCCGTCAGACTCGGTAGATTCATAATATGTCATTATTATATGTATACGTTATGTCATGTCTGTATATTATAACAAAAAATGCAATAAAATATGTATTTTCAATAATTTACAATGTGTAAAGTGTTTTTTTTCACATTTTAACATGCGAGCAATTGCGGTTATATTTTGTATGGGGTGCGCTTGTTAAAAAAATTAGAGATGGGGTCTCGTTACATTTTTTTTTGGGGAAAATTACACTATTTTTAACAAACGCACCGCATACAAAAATCGTTAGTGCAGCATCATTGTTCACATTATAATTGAAATGGGAACAATATTGCTGCATTAACAAAACAAAAAAAAAAAGTGTTTATTTTTTTTTAATAATTTTTTTTAAAAAAAATTTATTTTTATTTTTCATTTTCTTTTTTTTACAACATTTTTCACAGTAGTGTTTGGTATCGTTGGAACGGCCATGCTCTGGCCGATCCAACCACACCAAAATTTAACCCCTAGCTGCCACGGATCGGGAGATAGGGAGTTCATTGGAACTCCCTATCTCCACCGTTGGTGGCAGTTAGGGGTTAAGTCCAGGACTGGCGTCATCGTGCTACGCACGATGACGCCAGTCCTCAGGGGGAGTTCCCGGAGGCTTGGCCGACATCTTGGATGTCGGCCAGCTCCGGGAAAGGATCGCGAACCGGCGCTTTTCAGCGCCGATTCGCGATCCAGCTCCCCAGGGGTTAATGCCAGGCACCATTTGGAAGGGCAGGCTGTGCCCTTCCAACCAAATGATGCCTGGGTTAACCCCCGCAGAGCCGCCGATCGGGAGGGAGAGAGGTCCGAAGGACCTCCCCCCCTCCCTTTCAGGCGCCTCCTCCGCACATGCGGGGGGGCGCCTGAATTAGGTGTCATCGCGCTGCCGCGATGACACCTAATTCCGGCGGCTGCTGTTCCGGATGCCGGGCTGACATCCAGGATGTCAGCCCACACCGGAGGGGCCAGCGATCGGCCGGAACCCGGCCGAACGCTGACCCCAATGGGAGGACGCGCTCAGCGCGTCCTCCGCACAGCAGCGGTAATGCGGAGGACGCGCTGAGCGCGTCCTCCGCATTGAAGTGGTTAAAAATCCGAAAAATCGAACCGAATCGAACCGAAAAAAAAATCGGTGCACAAGCCTAATGCGCGCCTCTCACGTAAACCAGTCAATCAGCAGGCTTCCTCCCGGCTTCATCTTCTTCTTTGATTAGTGTTACGCGCAAGAGGATGTGCGCAACACTAATCTCAGCCGCTGCCGCCAGCTACTGCGGTGAGTTGGAGATGTCATCGCGCTGAAAGCCCGATGACGTCTCCTACTCAGCAATAGTCAGCAGAAGCGGGAAATATGAATCCCGCTCTGCTGACTGACAGCTGGGAGGGCGGAGTAAAGTCCTCCGCATCTCTCAGCTGTTTCAGCCGATTGGCTGAGTTGAGGGGGCAGCGGAGGAAAAGGGCATACTTAGGACATCATGACCACCTAAAAAAGCTTAGGTGGTTATGTTGCCTAGAGTATCCCTTTAAAATATTTTTTTCAAAGAAAGCCTGTTTTCTTCAGCATTTCTCAACATAATTGCTGCCAATCCCCATGCATATTTTTAAAGGGGTACATCCACTACTCAAAACAGCACCAAAAGTCATCTTTTGTCAACTTAGTTTCATCTCCAATTGCCTTGAAGTTGGCAATTTTCCGTGTTCAAGCGCGACAAGGAACTTTTTGGTAAACTCACCCTGAGCAGTTTTGTTCTTCTGCATTCAACATATGCACAACTCAACGGGCGCTCTTCTTGGTGTAGTCCGAAACCTCACGAGGAATCCTCAACATGCTTGATTTTGGATTTTCAAACTCTTCCACAAGTTTTGTGAGAATGGTTGGAGGATCCTGATCCAGAAATTCTTTCACCTTGCCCTCCATGGTCTCATCCGAGGCCGTGCGGCTCTCCCTCTATAGGTTCATCACATACATCAAAATGTTAAGACTTGAAAATGCTAAACCACTTGTGGACCTTCTGAATACTTGGGGCATCATCACCAAGATGGGCTTTGAGGTCTACAACGCACTGTTTTGCAGAGAACTCACAATGAAATTGGCAGAGCTATTCTACGCTCCAACCACAACAAAAGTTTTGACCTCACATCTCCATGATTGTCTGTAAGGTCATAAATTTTTTTTAAAGTATTAGAAGGATTAGGCTTTCTTCAGAAAAAAAAGTTTGAGTTAGTATCATAATTTCATTAATTTTAACCTTAGTTTTGCACTGCACCTCGTATCACCTGTATATGGTGAGAATATCGAAATCCTAGGAATGTTGAGGTATTACCTAAATCTACAGAAATGTATGAATCTATTTTCACATGATTCTCCATAGCTACACTAGTTATCTAAAAGAAATTAGACAAAATAGTGAAAAAGTTTCTTTTATTTTTTAAATGGTCAATTTTTTTCCCATGATAAACAGGGATTTATATATTTAAAGCAATAATGACATCCTTCTTACTCTTTTATTCAGGGATGTGAGTTTCGATTCGGACCGATTAGTTTTTTTCACGAATCGGTCCGATTCAGTGCTTCGGATTCGGCTGATTTTCCGAATAGATCGGATCCGAAATACTTCCGATATGAAACAAAATAATTTCGTTATTTCGTATGAATGTGAACTTTGTAAAATCACAAGTCATTTTCGTTCCATTCCTGATTTCGGTTCCATTTCGGTCATCGTATTTTTCGGTTCCATTGCTGATTCCGTAATTTCGTATCATTTCAATCAATTCGATAGTTACTCGATATCCATTTGATAGTTCATTTCAAATTCGATAGTTGCAGCATATGAATCCTCATACTGCTGGGCATCACTCTACAGTAAAATTAATGCAGCATATTAATCCGCACACTGCTGGGAAATGCTTCTCTGCGGTATAATTAATGCAGCATATGAATCCACACACTGCTGGGAAGCGCTGTCGGGTATATTAGAATGGTAAAAATTAAAATGGATGCCTGTAGCCATCTTGTTTAATGTAAAGTCTTTCTTTTTCAATTTTCCCTAGTTTTAGAAATGGACAGAGATTTTTTTCTAAATAGTTCATGGCTAGGTGAAACCTTAAGAGGTTTTTTTTAAAATGCCAGACATGATGGAACCTTAAAATGTATTTATTTGATATAATGCTGAGCTAAGTGCCAGAGAAAGGAATTCAACTGAAAAAGAGACTCAGTAAAAACTTTGAGAGGAGTAGAGATATTAATTTAATTTTGGCAGGAGAGACCCAAAGTCTACGACTGAATATAGGATCTTTGTTAAGACAGATTGACCTTTTATCTGAGATAAGATATATTAAAATTAAAATGTGGAATTAATTGGAAGTGCAACACTGCCCTCTTGAGGTATAGTAAATATTATATTTAATATAGAGAATAATATTTAAATGAAAAGAGGTATATTGTCAGTGACGTCAAATTGACTATAATTGGAGCTGTACTGTTCATTGCGTTTCATTCAGACTCACACGACAATGCATTCAGATTTCCAGGACATGATGTAGGCACTTCACTGCAGACCATCCCAGGACACAATGCACTCAAGATATTTAGGTCCACATCTCTAACTCACATGCATTGAAAATCTACATTGATAATTTTCACATATTCCAAAACAATATTACATAAAGAACATTCTAAGGCTGTAACTCATTGAATCCAGATTGGAGGTAATGTATGAGAAAGCAAATTTAAGATTAGTGTAATTATATATATATCTGGAGTATTTCTTGCAACAGATAGACTGAGATATCTCAGATTACTGTTAAATCCAGAGTCTTCAAAATATTTCTAAATCTGCAGATAGAGATATGAAGAAGAATCGGATATAAGGATTTTATCCTAAAGAAACTGTTGCAAAGATGATATACAAATATATATATTGAATTTGGAAATTACTGTGATTGAAATGAATAAGCAAGGAATTACATAACTACAATATAAAAAGCAGAAGATTAGAAGTTTAATTCTCGATATTAGGGGAGGATTCACTAAATAAGTTTTTATTACTTAACATTCTAGAAATAGAATAAGTGATGGCTCATCTTTTGTTGATCCACGTAGCATAGAGAGATACATATCTCTCTACAAGAACTAGCTTGTTAAACATTGGTTTGCTGGGAAATACATGTTAATTGTCTTCGTTAAGCAGAAATGTTATTAACCATTTGTGTATAGTTACTAACTGATAAAGTAAATGATATTAATCATATATGCAGTTACTAACAAGAGATACATATATTGGGAAGCTAGTGTCTATGTGCTGATGGATGAGTGGTTGTTTATAAATCTTTGATTTATGATATGAGATTTGAAACTTTTTTTGTATACGTAATAAATATATATATTTTTATCCGATTATTGATTAGTGTATTCTTCAAAGCAAAACACAGACAATTAAAAGAATTTAGGAGAATTTCTAGGAAATTTAAACGATTTATATTCGTGTCTCGTATAAGTCTCTTATTGAATATAAATCTCGGCATATTGTAGGCACGTGCAGAGATAAATCCCTACATATTGGAGGCACTGAACCGAGATTGTAGTTTTTGTTTGGAATATAACTGTTGGGTATTGTCTGATTAGACAGAGGTAAAATATATATATATATTCTGATTTTTGTTGTTGTATACTGATTGTGGTTTTAGGATTGTTTAGTAAACAATGTCTGAATCAGAATCTGAGATTTGTGACAATGCTAATGAAGATGATGTACGTGCAAATCAAATAATTTTGATAGATGTGATGTCTTATTTAAAAGACAAGTTACACGTCACAGATGAATTGTTTGATTGGACAAAAGTATTACAATCAAATGTTTCTAAATATGCTATGCTGACACAATCTGGTCTGATCATTCAATGTTTCTTGATTATTTGCGACAAATCTGTACAGCAAAGACAAAAAAAGACAAGGAAATTTTGGCTTGTCAATTTTTGCCTGAATGTATATATTTGATAATAGAATTAAACAAAAGATGGAATGATACAAATGAGACTATGCAAAGTGTTGAAAAAAGAAACAGCGAATTGCATGTTACTGTAAATCAATTAAATTCTGAATCGGAAGGTATGATCAAAGAATTGACTGTTTATAAAAAAGTAAAAACTGAACTGCAAAATGAGATTGATCAGTTATCAAATTCAAATAAGGAACTGAGTGTACAATTGGCGAGAATGAAATGCGAACATGAGAAATTCGCTGATGAGTTACGTCAGGTTGAAGCTGATGCTCAAAGGGTTAAAACTCCTTCCTTAGAGAAGTTCCCTTTGAAAGCTGTGAGCTATAACTCACCACTGATTAGACTTGACAGGTCTGTTTTTATGCAGTGCAAGAGTGACGATAGTGATTGCGAAAGTGAAACTAACTCTCATGATGAAAAAAGAGCAAAGCCTCTTACACAGGAGTATTTCAAATCACATCACTCTAGCCAGCTACAGCCTATTAAGCATGATAGAAAATCTCATAAAGTGCAGGATTTAACTAGAATCGTCCACTTTTTAAAGAATTCAGTGGGGATATGGGACCAAATGAATTCGCCAGCGATCATAAACCATTTAGAGGTGTTTGAAGAAGCATTATCAGTCCTAGGTATCACTTCAGATGCTCAGAAAATTGAGTTTATAACTTTATCCCATGGGTCTTTGAAGGCAAACATAGGTATTTTTTTCAGTCTTTGAAAGAATCTGGTATACATAACTGGAGTAAAATAGTCTCCGAGGTCAAATCTGAATTTGGGCCTCACCGCAACAGCCTAGCTGCGAAAAGAGCAATTTTAACTCTAAAATGTAGACCTAATCAAAGCCCCCGTGAATTTCTTTCAGTCCTTAAAAATGCGTACAGCTTGGCTGAAAGAAACCCAAATTTTGAAAACCCTGAATTTATCCAATTATTTTATGACGCATTGCCAAATAAAATAAAGGTTATTTTGGCAAGAGATTATGACCCGAGAAATGGTTTGGATTGGGTACTAAAAGAGAGTATGACCCTATTTACTGTATTTGAATATAGTGAAGAAACTCAGGGGAAAAGAGTGAAAAACTCACCTGAGGAAATTGCGGAAACTCACCTTAAAAAGGGTGATATTAAATTTGAGTCCCAGAAAAAGAGCTATGCGGAAATTGTGCGTGACTCCATACCTAAAAGGGAAAAATCCAAGCCAGATCAGGAAAGAGGGTTTGCCAGAGAAAATTCAGGAAGTAAATTTCAATCTAGGAAGCAAAGGGTACCTAGAAGTCAGTGGGTTAAATCAAGGGAAAATGTGCCTAGACAGGAAGTGACCAGAGATTAAACTGAATCTGATGAGTCTGATAATGCGCAAGCTTCGTCCCCAAGGACGAATAGAAAGCGGAGATATAATGTACGCCAGCGTATTGGTCAAATGCAGGAAAATTTCCGTGTGCTGACAGAAAAACTGGATCAGATCACTCAGTTGATGACTGGAAATAACCCTGGTCAGGTTGTAAGCGATGCAACACCTGCAGCCCCGCCCAACCAATGACTAGATGATGATTCTGATGAAGTAACCAGTGTCCATGACAATTTACCAGAAAGTGATGATGAAATGGTTAATACAAATGTTTGTATGGTTGATGATTTAACCCCTTCCCTGCCAAGAGAAGGAAAATGTATTTTATCTCTCTAGTCGAAGTGCGAGCAAGCTGAGAAGACTGAATCCGAGAAGGACAGCACAGTTGCCAAGAGCATGCCTGAGAGAGGAAATTCTGTTGGTAAAATCTGTACAAAACATAATTTCATCTCACTCTAAATTTCTCTGTAAATTGCATAGCATTGAAGACCGATATTATGTGAATGTAGAATTACAAGATAATTTACCACATATTATATCCTTGCCAGGAAGCCAGATTACATTAGTATCAGCTGATTATTTTGACCAGGTTCAAGAACTGTCCACCAGGAAGTCTAGATTAGATAAATCTAATGCTAATCTAGTGAGTGTGAGTAGCACATCTCTGAAAGTTTTGGGCACAGCTAAATTGGATTTTAAATTGTGGAATAACGTAATTCGGCATCCAACGCTTATCGTGGATCTGCCCCAAAATCGCCTAATTATTGGAATGGACCTTCTCAAAAGGTTAAATCCAATCATTAATTTTATCAATGAGGTCATTTGGTCCCAAGTAAATGTTCCAATTAGATCCCAATCCCATCACGCTCACCGTAACTGCCACGTGATTGAGGAAAGGCCGGATTCTATTGAAGTCCACTTCAGAAATAGCCAGACACCTGATATCTCTTTCTTAAGGCCAAAGCCCCTAACTCCAGGAGAGCAGGAGGATAACACCATATGTGTTCCCCCTGAGAGAATTCGAGATATATGTCTGGAGAACGACGTGCTAATTATTCACCTCCACAAGAGAGAGACAGAACCAAATGGGCATAGTGACCATTCTCAGTTCTTAACTGAAATAGAGAAGATAAATGAAGAGGTATTTTTCCCTATACGTGTAAATAGTTTAGCTAGAGAAAAAATGGCTAAGCTAGATTTGCGCCAGGAAAATAGCTATATTAGCAGGGAGCTGCTGAATAAGATGGCTAACCTTAAAGTGATCAGATACCCTAATCCTCAAGATGAGTGGATAACAGATCTAGATAATGACGGAGACAGTCATAATGTTATTGGAAAATGTATGTTATGTATTTCTATAAGAAATAAAACTGCCAAGCTCAATTGCATGATTGTCATCCTAGATCTCACCTCAAAGAATGTGTGAAGAAAGACCAGCAGAAGACACTTAACTGGTATCATGTGAAGTGATTGTTTTGATTAACATGTGATTATTTTTCCCAGCATTCAGATGTTTAACTCAAGCTAGTAGATAGACTAGATCCGTACGGTTAATTAAATTTAATCAGAGATCAGAGTATCTATAGGGAATTTGAGTGAAATCGCCAGTTGTGTTTAAGGAAAACTGAGGGTGTATAGATTGAAATCTATGAATGGTTATTTATACTCTTTCTTTCAACAGAAATAGAGAAAAGTGGTTAATCCGAACTGCGAGACTAAGCCGCAAAGATGAGTCGGACCACCAAGGATATTGCGATTATCTGGAAATTCTACGGTTTTCCGCACAATTCCGAGCAGATCTAATATTTGAACTAGGACCGTCTTCTGGCATGATAAACCAAGAAGCACCTGGATTTCTTCTGACGGAAAGGAAAATGTTAAAGTCCCGTGTGAATCAAGCTCATGCAAGCATGAAAGACATGCTGGATAAAGCCAGGAAACCGTTTATTGCTATGTACAAGAACCACCGGAAGAAAAGATTTGCCGCATATTTTATTGCAACCGCTGTTTTACACAGAAAGAGAGGCAAATGTTTAACGGAAGGATCTGGTGCAAAACCAGAAAGTGTTGATACCTACACCAGTGATTCTCGTGAAAGTTTCTAAAGAATCAAGAGTTGTTATCGGAGAAGTTACTCTTTATCCGGTCGGAAATGAAGTCTGGTATGACGAGATACAAATCGTCGACGCATTCCAAGGACGAGAGATACCTATGAATCCGGATTTGAAATTTCTGCTAGAGAACAAGCCTGATTATACCATTGAACTTCTAATAAAGAAAGATAATCTAACAATTTATGCTCCAATGTATTCACAGCTTGATCATTAATTGCTATCTGCTTATAATGGGCCACAAATTACAGAGATTGTGATTTGTATAGTAATTATGTCTCTAACTGTCTGGATGATTGTACTAACAAAGAAAGTACGTACATTGAAGTTTAAAAACACTGTATCTTCAATTATTAAATGGATGAAAGAAGAAAGACGTGTTGCGAAAGGTGGAAACCTAGCCTAATTGGTTAAAGGTGGAAATATTGCATGCTTCCATCGAGTTCTCTTTTGAAAAAGGACCAGATGAAACCAATGGGGGGTTAGGTCGGGTATATTAGAATGGTAAAAATTAAAATGGATGCCTGTAGCCATCTTGTTTAATGTAAAGTCTTTCTTTTTCAATTTTCCCTAGTTTTAGAAATGGACAGAGATTTTTTTCTAAATAGTTCATGGCTAGGTGAAACCTTAAGAGGTTTTTTTTAAAATGCCAGACATGATGGAACCTTAAAATGTCTTTATTTGATATAATGCTGAGCTAAGTGCCAGAGAAAGGAATTCAACTGAAAAAGAGACTCAGTAAAAACTTTGAGAGGAGTAGAGATATTAATTTAATTTTGGCAGGAGAGACCCAAAGTCTACGACTGAATATAGGATCTTTGTTAAAACAGATTGACCTTTGATCTGAGATAAGATATATTAAAATTAAAATGTGGAATTAATTGGAATTGCAACACTGCCCTCTTGAGGTATAGTAAATATTATATTTAATATAGAGAATAATATTTAAATGAAAAGAGGTAGATTGTCAGTGACGTCAAATTGACTATAATTGGAGCTGTACTGTTCATTGCATTTCATTCAGACTCACACGACAATGCATTCAGATTTCCAGGACATAATGTAGGCACTTCACTGTAGACCATCCCAGGACACAATGCACTCAAGATATTTAGGTCCACATCTCTAACTCACATGCATTGAAAATCTACATTGATAATTTTCACATATTCCAAAACAATATTACATAAAGAATATTCTAAGGCTGTAACTCATTGAATCCAGATTGGAGGTAATGTATGAGAAAGCAAATTTAAGATTAGTGTAATTATATATATATATCTGGAGTATTTCTTGCAACAGATAGACTGAGATATCTCAGATTACTGTTAAATCCAGAGTCTTCAAAATATTTCTAAATCTGCAGATAGAGATATGAAGAAGAATCGGATATAAGGATTTTATCCTAAAGAAACTGTTGCAAAGATGATATACAAATATATATATTGAATTTGAAAATTACTGTGATTGAAATTAATAAGCAAGGAATTATATAACTACAATATAAAAAGCAGATTAGAAATTTAATTCTCGATATTAGGGGAGGATTCACTAAATAAGTTTTTATTACAAAACATTCTAGAAATAGAATAAGTGATGGCTCATCTTTTGTTGATCCACGTAGCATAGAGAGATACATATCTCTCTACAAGAACTAGCTTGTTAAACATTGGTTTGCTGGGAAATACATGTTAATTGTTTTCGTTAAGCAGAAATGTTATTAACCATTTGTGTATAGTTACTAACTGATAAAGTAAATGATATTAATCATATATGCAGTTACTAACAAGAGATACATATATTGGGAAGCTAGTGTCTATGTGCTGATGGATGAGTGGTTGTTTATAAATCTTTGATTATGATATGAGATTTTTTTTTTTTTTTTTTTTTTTTTTTTTTATATTTCAAAGTTTTTATTTTGAAAAAGAGTCAGCTTAACAACAAATAAAACATGGAATGGCCTCGCAGGGCCATGAAACGTCATCACATTGTAGCACACATCCCCTAATAGGGGGGTCTCATCGAGGGTAAACAGCAGACAAAACATAAAATGGCCTCGCAGGGCCAAGAAATGTCATCAGAGAAACACATCACTATAGAGTAAAGAAGACTCTGAGAAAATCACATATCAAGAAGAATCGCCATAACAGGAAAATGGGGGGGGGGGAGAGAGAGACAAAAAGCAAAGGTCTTCAATGTACGGCAATGTGTCAAAAAAGTATGCAACGGGGAAATAAAGGGAAAGGGACGCGAACTGCACCAACTGCATGCCAGCAATGGTGTAATGAGAGGGAGAGAAAGAGGAGAAGGAAAAAAAAAAAAAAAAAAAAAAAAAAGGAGATTTGAGGGAGAGAAAACGGCAACTGCCTGTATTGTGACTTTCCCGGCTCGCTCCCGGGGGAGGCCGTGGAAGGGTATTGTCACGAGGCCCAGGAGCCCGAGGGCCAAATATGGCAACCAGAGCCATGGTAGGTGCCATAGTGGCGCGCCTCTGGACATCCCGACGTGCAAAAAAAAAAAAAAAAAAAAAAAAAGGGGGGGGGGAAGGAAACACCATCGCTGGCATGGCATAGGCCCAGGAAGGAGCAAGGTGACATCAGTGTGGAACAGAAGTCTTCGTGGCAAAGTCTCAAATGTATCCCCAGCCGGGGAATGACAGCGGGAAAAAAATAAATAAAATAAAATGAAAAATAAAATGATGGTCAAAGCGTCTCAAAGTCAAAGATAGGGAAAGTCATCATGAGGTAAACCGGAGAGGAAACTCAGTGGGTCAGGTACCGTAGACGAGCAACAGGCCGGCAAGACAGCCCCTTCAGCCCGTGTCCAGCGGGAACGTGTGGCAGGAATCTTCTCCAGGACCGTGGTGAGCTCGCGCGGCAGACATGTCGCCACACCTAAGGCCCGCCACCTCTGCCCCAGCCAACCTGATGGCGCGGCACTCCCTCCACAGCTCCGACAGGCCCCGGATCTCCAGGGAGGCCAGGCATCGGCCCCCCAACAGTGAATCTCCATTTGCCACGTGGTGCTGCTCTGCGCAGAAGGTCGGGGCAGCTTCGACCGCACAATCGTTGAAGAGGGGCCCTCAACTCCTCCAAACCGCAATCCCAGCCTCTCGGTCGCACCAGCGCTCCACCCAGCGCCGCACGGACCATCACTCCGGGCGCAGCCCGCGGACCGCAAACTCCCCGGGGCATCCACTCCACCTCCAACTCGGGGACCAGCAGCGTCCGGGGCTCCGAGTCATCTCTCACCCTCCTCGGGCCTCCGGACTCCGATAAGCCCGCGCAGCGTCCCAGCGGCACCAGCGCGTCACCTCTCCCATCGCTCTCTTCGTGGCTCCCCGCAGCCTCCGCGACACGAGCTTCAGAGGGGCGTCCAGCCGATGCAGTCCCATCCACCGCCAGATCCGGGTCCGCCACCCTCCGGTAGCGCCGCAAGGTATGCGTTATCCGTCTCCACATGTCCCTGGTGAGAGGACCCGATTGATCCTCCCCTTCCAGGAGCTGCAAGCAGGCCTCCAAGCCTTTCAAGAAGCTGTCCATGCCTCCCCCGGGGGTGGGGGTCTATCCTGCCGCGCAGCAGCCGGTCCTTGCCTGCCTCCGACTCCATCTCCATATCGGGCTGCCGAGAGACGCGGGCCCGTCGTCACCTCAGCCCCCAGCACAGGGTTAGTCTGGGCCATGGCAGCAGGACAGTCCGGTGTAGAGGCCCCAGGGGCCAGGACGAA
This sequence comes from Leptobrachium leishanense, assembly GCA_009667805.1. Classification (NCBI taxonomy): domain Eukaryota; kingdom Metazoa; phylum Chordata; class Amphibia; order Anura; family Megophryidae; genus Leptobrachium; species Leptobrachium leishanense. The sequence continues at coordinate 66,711,039 of CM019071.1, read as the reverse complement.
GGCCGCAAGATGGCCGCCAGCCCCTCGTGTCTTCATCATTTGGCGGCTGCAGGGAATGTCTCTGGTCCAGAGGGGGGGACAGAACGGCCTCCGGACATCTCGAATCCGGTGGCCAGCTAGCCTGGGCCCCCAAATCTAAAATGCTTGGCGAATCAATCTGTAAATGGGCCCCAAGAGCGGCAGACGTGCGGAGCTCCGCAGAAACACGTCCGCTCCCTTCAGCAGCCGGCCACGCCCCCCTCGTGTTTCAAACTTTAAATCGGACTCCGTGTATTTACTCATGATATGAGATTTTAAACTTTTTTTGTATACGTAATAAATATATATATTTTTATCCGTTTATTGATTAGTGTATTCTTTAAAGCAAAACACAGACAATTAAAAGAATTTAGGAGAATTTCTAGGAAATATAAACGATTGATATTTGTGTCTCGTATAAGTTTCTTATTGAATATAAATCTCGGCATATTGTAGGCACGTGCAGAGATAAATCCCTACAGCGCCTCTCTGCGGTATAAATAGTGCAGCATATGAATCCGCACACTGCTGGGAAGCGCCTCTCTGCGGTATAATTAATGCAGCATATGAATCCGCACACTGCTGGGAAGCGCCTCTCTGCTGTATAATTAATGCAGCATATGAATCCGCACACTGCGGGGAAGCGCCTCTCTGCGGTATAATGCAGCATATGAATCCGCACACTGCTGGGAAGCGCCTCTCTGCGGTATAATGCAGCATATGAATCCGCACACTGCTGGGAAGCTCCTCTCTGCAGTATAATTAATGCAGCATATGAATCTGCACACTGCTGGGCAGAGCCTCTCTGCAGTATAATTATTGCAGCATATGAATCCACACACTGCTGGGAAGCGCCTCTCTGCGGTATAATTAATGCAGCATATGAATCCACACACTGCGGGGAAGCGCCTCTCTGCGGTATAATGCAGCATATGAATCCGCACACTGCTGGGAAGCGCCTCTCTGCGGTATAATGCAGCATATGAATCCGCACACTGCTGGGAAGCTCCTCTCTGCAGTATAATTAATGCAGCATATGAATCTGCACACTGCTGGGCAGCGCCTCTCTGCAGTATAATTATTGCAGCATATGAATCCACACACTGCTGGGAAGCGCCTCTCTGCGGTATAATTAATGCAGCATATGAATCCACACACTGCTGGGAAGCGCCTCTCTGCGGTATAATTAATGCAGCATATGAATCCGCACACTGCTGGGAAGCGCCTCTCTGCTGTATAATTAATGCAACATATGAATCCGCACACTGCGGGGAAGCGCCTCTCTGCGGTATAATGCAGCATATGAATCCGCACACTGCTGGGAAGCGCCTCTCTGCGGTATAATGCAGCATATGAATCCACACACTGCTGGGAAGCTCCTCTCTGCAGTATAATTAATGCAGCATATGAATCTGCACACTGCTGGGCAGCGCCTCTCTGCAGTATAATTATTGCAGCATATGAATCCACACACTGCCGGGAAGCGCCTCTGCGGTATAATTAATGCAGCATATGAATCCGCACACTGCTGGGAAGCTCCTCTCTGCGGTATAATTAATGCAGCATATGAATCCACACACTGCTGGGAAGCACCTCTCTGCAGTATAATTAATGCAGCATATGAATCCACACTGCTGGGAAGCACCTCTCTGCGGTATAATTAATGCAGCACATGAATCCACACACTGCTGGGAAGCACCTCTCTGCAGTATAATTAATGCAGCATATGAATCCACACACTGCTGGGAAGCGCCTCACTGCGGTATAATTATTGCATATGAATCTGCCCTTTTCCCTTTGAATAACCTTGTGAGTTTTTTGCTGTGCAGCTAAGTGATACAATCATACACACCACTATTACTTTGTAGGAACACTACACATCCTGACCACTTTATCAGGGTTATTCAAAGAGCTCCGAATTGCTGGCGAAAAGGTGCCTGTTCGAGGGCAGTGAAATCCCCATAGCTTTGTCTATTCAGAGAACAAAAACCAGCAGTGAAAAGTTACCGAATTGCCCTGCTGTTCAGTGGTTTAATTCGACAGGTTTATTCAGGCGAATCCCATAGGCTTCAATGTTAAAAATATTCCTGTTTTAATTCAATATCTAATAAACCGTTCATTATAATATTCTGCAGTAAGGCTGGGGTCAGACGAACGCAGTGAGAACGTGCGTTTAGCTGCACTTTATTATGGCCGTGGTAGCAGCAAATGATGTTCAACGCAGGCCCACACATGAAGTACGGCCGCACAAAAGTTCGGCTGCGCTACGCAAGCGGCAAACGAACGCATTTTTGCAAGAACGTTGAACCGCTAGTACTGACGTACAGAGTGCACTGCGTCGGCATAGCGGCGTGTGTGCGTGATTAGGAGACGTCAGATGCTGCTCATGTCCAGCCAACATAACGTCCAGACACCCTGTTTCCTGGTTTGGATCCGTGAAAAAATCACAGCCGAAATTGCACATCGTATGACCGCTATCGCGTCTTCCGTGAAAAAATGCGTTCAGACACATCGGTGCACTTTTTGACGGTAGACGTGAAAAATGCGTTTGTCTGACCCTAGCCTTAAAAGTATCTTTATTTTTAGATTTTTTTTTAAATCGTTTTTTCTTTTTTTCTGTAACAGCCCTTTTTATTATCATTCATTGGATCTTATATGTAAATTTCAGACATTTTCGCTCAGTAGTTCCTTTGCAAACAGCGTTTCACTTTCCAAACATTCAAGCAAACTTTTTTTTTTTCACTTCCATTCATCTGCGGTGTCGGCTTTTTCCGGCGGCTGCTCTGCGCTCTGATCGGGTTTCTCTGGCGTGTTCGGTGGGGTTAATCCAGATGTTTTTGCCGGTTTTGGTGTGCATTCACCCGCGTTTTGTGTTCGGCAGGTTTGCGGCGGCTTTTCCCTGCGCTACGACGGCCCTGTGGTGATTGCTGAATACACCGCAGGGTCGTCAAAATGGGATCACCAAATCGCACCGAACTGAAGAGAACGAAATGTCACCAAACGTGCGGTAACTTTTCGATTCTCTTTGAATAACCCTGTATATTTTTTAAATGGTGTGACATGAAGGCTGCATGAGGGTATGTATGATGTGGGAGCGGTGAAAAGTATGAATGATATGGGGGCTGTGTTAATATGAGGACTGTGATATATATAGGGGCTGTGTTTATATGAGGACTGTGATATATATAGGGGCTGTGTTTATGAGGACTGTGATATATATGGGGCTGTGTTTATATGAGGACTGTGATATATATAGGGGCTGTGTTTATATGAGGACTGTGATATATATGGGGCTGTTTATATGAGGACTGTGATATATGGGGGCTGTGTTTATGAGGACTGTGATATATATGGGGCTGTGTTTATATGAGGACTGTGATATATATGGGGGCTGTGTTTATATGAGGACTGTGTTATATATAGAGGCTGTGTTTATATGAGGACTGTGATATATATGGGGCTGTGTTTATATGAGGACTGTGATATATATGGGGCTGTTTATATGAGGACTGTGATATATATGGGGCTGTGTTTATATGAGGACTGTGTTATATATAGAGGGTGTGTTTATATGAGGACTGTGATATATATGGGGCTGTGTTTATATGAGGACTGTGATATATATGGGGCTGTTTATATGAGGACTGTGATATATATGGGGCTGTGTTTATATGAGGACTGTGATATATATGGGGGCTGTTTATATGAGGACTGATATATATGGGGCTGTGATATATATGGGGCGGTTTATATGAGGAATGTGATATATATGGGGCTGTGTTTATATGAGGACTGTGATATATATGGGGCTGTTTATACGAGGACTGTGATATATATGGGGCTGTGTTTATATGAGGACTGTGATATATATGGGGCTGTTTATATGAGGACTGTGATATATATGGGACTGTGTTTATATGAGGACTGTGATATATATGGGGGGTTTATATGAGGACTGTGATATATATGGGGCTGTGTTTATATGAGGACTGTGATATATATGGGGGCTGTTTATATGAGGACTGATATATATGGGGCTGTGTTTTTATGAGGACTGTGATATATATGGGGGCGGTTTATATGAGGAATGTGATATATATATGGGCTGTTTATTGTATGAACTAGTAATATGTGTCCCGGTGACACGTTAACGGAGTTGTGTCGGATCCACCCTGTTAAACATGGCCGAGGTGGCAACCCTAAAGAGAGGTGTATCTTTGTCCAGAGAGCAGAGCCCCCTGCGTCACATAAACACGGTATCTCTATATTACAGGAGCCTGTGTAAAGGCACATCCGGGTCACTGGAGCTTCAGACACGCCTGTCATGCTCTGAGGAGATGCTCTCGGTGACCATTCGAATTTATTGATCCAGTCGAGATCGCTTCCCTCCGGCGTACGGTTAAGCTCGAAGTGCCGGTTTCCACGGTCACGGCTTTTCCGGTAACTGGCGAGATTTGCAAGGCGCCATTTCTCGCGATGTTTCACGTGTGACGTCGAGAGTCAGCTGATCTCCGGGAGGGCCGCAGAAAGATGGCGGGCGGAGAGACAGTGGCGGGGGTGGAGAGCAGAGGTTGTCATCGTTGAGGAGTTCCTGACAGGTAGCCATGGAGCACATCTCCACGCCGAAGGTAGGCAGAGCGATAGCAATGTATGTGTACTGGGCAGCTCGCCCAGCATCCACCCTCTGATACCCTGCCTCATCTCTGTGACAGAGACCAATACGTTATGGAATCTCAGTGTACTCTGTGCGTGTGTTGCGGTGTACTCTGTGCCACTCTGCGCGCGTGTGTCGCGGTGTACTCTGTGCCACTCTGCGCTTGTGCCTCGCGGCGTACTCTGTGCCACTCTGCGCGCGTGTGTCGCGGTGTACTCTGTGCCACTCTGCGCGTGTGTCGCGGTGTACTCTGTGCCACTCTGCGCGTGTGTCGCGGTGTACTCTGTGCCACTCTGCGCGCGTGTGTCGCGGTGTACTCTGTGCCACTCTGCGCGGTGTGTCGCGGTGTACTCTGTGCCACTCTGCGCGCGTGTGTCGCGGTGTACTCTGTGCCACTCTGCGCGTGTGTGTCGCGGTGTACTCTGTGCCACTCTGCGCGTGTGTCGCGGTGTACTCTGTGCCACTCTGCGCGCGTGTGTCGCGTGTACTCTGTGCCACTCTGCGCGTGTGTCGCGGTGTACTCTGTGCCACTCTGCGCGGTGTGTACTCTGTGCCACTCTGCGCGTGTGTACTCTGTGCCACTCTGCGCGTGTGTCGCGGTGTACTCTGTGCCACTCTGCGCGCGTGTGTCGCGGTGTACTCTGTGCCACTCTGCGCGTGTGTCGCGGTGTACTCTGTGCCACTCTGCGCGTGTGTCGCGGTGTACTCTGTGCCACTCTGCGCGTGTGTCGCGGTGTACTCTGTGCCACTCTGCGCGTGTGTCGCTGTGTACTCTGTGCCACTCTGCGCGTGTGTCGCTGTGTACTCTGTGCCACTCTGCGCGTGTGTGTACTCTGCGTGTGTGTCGCGGTGTACTCTGTGCCACTCTGCGCGTGTGTCGCTGTGTACTCTGTGCCACTCTGCGCGTGTGTCGCTGTGTACTCTGTGCCACTCTGCGCGTGTGTCGCGGTGTACTCTGTGCCACTCTGCGCGTGTGTCGCTGTGTACTCTGTGCCACTCTGCGCGTGTGTGTACTCTGCGCGTGTGTGTACTCTGCGCGTGTGTGTACTCTGCGCCACTCTGCGCGGGTGTGTACTCTGCGCCACTCTGCGCGGGTGTGTACTCTGCGCGTGTGTGTACTCTGCGTGTGTGTGTACTCTGCGCCACTCTGCGCGGGTGTGTACTCTGCGCCACTCTGCGCGGGTGTGTACTCTGCGCGGGTGTGTATTCTGCGCTGGTGTGTATTCTGCGCCACTCTGCGCGGGTGTGTATTCTGCGCCACTCTGCGCGGGTGTGTACTCTGCGCGTGTGTGTACTCTGTAACACTCTGCGCTTGTGCCTCGCGGCGTACTCTGTGCCACTCTGCGCTTGTGCCTCGCGGCGTACTCTGTGCCACTCTGCGTGCGCACCTCGCAGCGTACTCCGCACGTGCCGTACAGCCATCTTCTTTTTTTTTCTTTGTAGGTGGCATACATTGAGTGGCATTGCATAGAGCATGGCACTTGGTGCTCATTGGTGATGTCCGAGTGAGGAGTGAGCCAATAGTTGTTCTGTAAACGGCTGCTCTGTTCACAGCTGTCGCTGTCGGCATGCCACTGGATGTAAGTGATGGCAAAGCTCTGACCCCAAATTACTTAACTTTTCCAGTATATTAGGAAAAATAACCACTAATACAGGGAGTGATTCACGAGCCCAACATGTGCTGGGTATGCAGGTGCACTTCCACTAGAAGTGGAGCTCCTCATCCAATGCGGGTGTGTAAAGTGATTGCACAATGTACACAACATAATCACATTTACTAGTTTCCTCGTTGGTTATTGTATGTGTAAACTGGTTTGTATTAAAACGGCCCTCTGTGTTGCCTGTGTTTTCTGTCCAAAAATAAACCATGTCACGTGGATTGATATTTGAAGGAATAAACTTTAGTTTTTGTTACTATATCCAGAAAACACAGAGGAGCAAAACATGCATTAATAGTAAAATGAATGGAAAGCGATGGGTGCCAACACGATCCTGGAGAGGCAACCTCCAGCAGCATCGGTACAAAGAAAGGAACGTTACCCCAGCCCTTTCACCTCATTCTGCTCCTCACAAGCTTGAAAAACCCTCCCTAGGAGCCAAAATGCTGCTTCAAGCTATACCTCCAGTAAACCTGCCCTGGGGTATATGTGGTTGGCGTGCCCGTTCTTTTCCTTGCTCTTTAGTTTTTTTTTTCTTGTCTTGTAGAGTAGAAATTCTAAATCACATTTCATGTTTTAGGTTGCCGGTGTCTGCAGGTAAGGGACACAGGTTCAAATCCCAACAAGAGCACCCTTCCAGTAAGTGTCCTTGGGCAAGACACCTAACAGTACATACTCGCCATCCAGGACATACTTGAAAACGAGCGAAATCTCAATGTATAGAGATACTTTCTGGAAAAAATAAAAATTAGCGAGCCTAAGGCAAAAATGCACATTTTTATAATGTCTTTGCTTGGAGTTTACTTTAGCTTGTAACATTTGTTTTCTTTTTCCCCTTCAGTCACGTTAAAAAAAATAAAAATTAAAGTCCCATATTAAACCAATTTTATCGCAGAGATTGTGTTGCAAAAAGAAGCCCTGCAATCATAGAGCCAGGGAATTAACGTTTCACCTGTTAGCGCAATCTAGACAGATGAATTGGTCATATGACAGGGACTTGCAAATGCTTCAGGAGAGCAATCCATTCTGCCTGTAAGTTTAATGATTTTTTTTCTTTTGCCCTGGGTTAACAGATTTAGTTTTCTTAAAGTTTTTTTGATTTTTCTTCCCTGAAAATGCAAACATTTGCTCCTCGCGTCCCTTCAGATTCTCTGCACTTCCTGCCGTGCTAGGGTTCCTCTGTAAATTATACACAAACATAATTTGGTTCATATAGCAGGCAGGTTGTGCAATTCAGTGAGTTATGTAACACGGTATGACTCTCTTGTCAGCGCTTTCATCTGATGAGTGTTGTTACTTTTGTACGTCCTCATGATTTGTGGTATGGCGTGAGCCCCTCGTGTCTTTATTGCTTTGCACTCTCTTGGAAATGTCATTGATATTTCGGGTGGTATTTTCACATAGGCCCCATGATTTAAAAAAAAAAGTTAAAATAAATTGCACTAAAAGGGCTCAACAAATCATTAATGGGACTCCCTAGGACAGGGATCCTAAACTCTGGTTGCCCAAATGTTGATTGCTTACAGTTCTCAGAATTATTTTTGAATGTAATAGATGGCCAGAGAATCATGGGAGCTGTAGTTCAAATATCGGGGGGGGGGGGGGCAAGCGAGCGAGTTTGAGATCACTGCTCTAGAGCTAAAAGGGGGGGGGATTACCCATCCTGACAGCCCCCTCCCTGCACCACCCTTCCGTTTTAACACTTAAGTGTAAAACCTTTAAATCTACTGTAGTACTGCGCTCCCTATGTACGGCTCTGGACGGGACAAGCTCTCCTAGACAGCTGTAGGTTTTTCCAGAATTTAAAGGATGTTTATTTCAGACCTTTTTCAATTTGCATCGAGGAGTCACAGAGCTTGGCGTCTGTTTGATAATAGAACAGTCTACCCAAAATTGTTTCTTTTTTCTTGTACCAAATATACATTAACAGGGATATTCAAAGAGATCTGAATTGTTGGCGAAAGGTAACCGAACAGTGAAATTTAGCATTCGGTTACCTTTCCTGGCCATTCGGCTATCCAGAGAGCAGGCAGTTTGCCACATGTTAGCGAATTGCCTGCATATACGGTGCCTGTTCGAGGCAGTGAAATCCCCATAGAGAAGCAATGCTTCGCCTATTCAGAGAACAAAAAACAGCAGTGAAAAGTTGCCGACATGCCCTGCCATTCAGTGGTTTCATTCGACAGGTTTATTCAGGCGAATCCCATAGGCTTACATGTTAAAAATATTCCCATTAATTATAATATTCTGCATTAAAGTCTTTTTTTTATTTTAAGATTTTTTTTTTTCTTTTTCATTGCAAATTTTTTTTTTTTAGTTTTTTTCTTTTTTCTGTAACAGGCCTTTTTATTATCATTCATTGGATCTTATATGTAAATTCCAGACATTTTCGTTCTGCACTTTCTTCGCAAACAGCGTTTCACTTTTCAAACATTCAAGCGTACGGTTTTATTTTTTTTTCTCCTCCGTCTGCGGTGTCGGGTTTTTCCGGCGGCTGCTCTGCGCTGTGATCAGCTCCTGCTTTTCCGGCGTGTTCGGCGGGGTTAATCCAGATGTTTTTTGCGGTGAGTTTTTGTCAGGTTTGCTTTTCCCTGCATTACGACGGCCCTGTGGTGCTTGCTGAATACTCCGCAGGGTCACCAAAATGGGATCGCCAAATCACGTTGAATTGAAGGGAACGAAAAGTCACCGAATGTGCGGTGACTTTTTCGATTCTCTTTGAATAACCTGGTTAGTTTCCCCCAGCAGATCCTATGCCCTTCCTGTTCTGTTGCCCGAAGACTCTTCCCTTGTGATGGATTGAGACAAGGCCCAAAAAATGTATGCAAAATCTACAAGGCAATAAAACATTTTAGGAGCAAGACCAGCCCAAACAGATGACCCCCCCCCCCCCCATTCAAATATAATGTTTATATTGTGCATGTATATTTATGTAAAATGCAAGGCAGGATGATCATGTCCATTTAAATGCGATTTAAATTAGTGGTTTCATTAACATGTTGAACATTTGGCATTCTTCTCTGGAAAGCCTCAGATTAATATGTTGGAGGACAGCACTTTCCTGTTTGATCTGTTCCAGAGAAGCCAGTGATCCATGTCGCAGAGCAGGTTGTTGGCTGGCAATGGTTTGTATCATTCAGAAATTGTATTCTATCAGACAGTGCTGGAGTATCCAGGGAGAGCCAATCATGGGCAATTTGAGGTCAATGCAGCAATGTGTACATGGTAAACTAATTCCATCAATGTTTAATTTTGAAGGCGACATTTAGCAGATGTTACTGCTACAAATGGAAAATGAATTTGTCCAGGTCACAATACAGCAGTTTACATTTTTCTGAAGTAAATGTATGGGAGTGCGTTGCCCCCCCCCCCCAATCTAATGTCTTGTACCCTTTAAGTGTCACGATTAGGAAGATACGGAGTTTTTACAATATGCAAATATTGCCAGGAGTAAATACCATAAATAATTTTTTATTAACATATACAGGATTGGAACATAAGGGGCTACTAACAAATCACCTGATATTGCAGTGTTTACAAACAGTCATTTCACAAAAGTAAAATGTAAAGCGTGGTGGGAGAAGCTTCACAGTGAAGTTTTTCCTTTGCTCTTTGGATTTTAGTCTTGGGACATGACAGTGTTTGTCAGAGCTGCAGTACCTGTGATTTGTCAGCATTTACAACACCAAGCTTCTATGGGCTTAACCCATAGTGTGGATTACTTGGGCATGTATTATGCCTTTGTTTGAGAAGTGCTCCTCTAGGGTGTAACCCCCCCCCCCAAAGTGATAACACTGGGTTCTTCCACTGACCCTGCACGATTCAGCATATGATTTTCTCGAACAACTCTCCATGAAGTCTTAAGCTGATCTCTGTTGCGTCTCCCAAATATGATGAGCCAAGTCACTAACATAGAGGCTTGCTCGTAATAAAGCCGGTATATTGGAGCAACAAATGGTGGACGACTCACGCTATGTTACCGGCTCGTACTGTAGTGTCGTTGGTACCGAAATTTGTATTTGTCCAAACATTCCTGGCGGAATGCACAGTTGTGAGTCACAACTTGTGACCGTGATCAGTATGGGTTTCACCTCTTCATTGGTAAATAACAGTTGTCTGGGAGAGTAACCCGGTCATGCCCTTAACACACTTTGTTTCATTTAATAGGGAATTCTATTATTACATCCTCTATATGTGCTCGCTTGATTTCACCTTGTGGATCCGGGCAGTGAGAGGAGCAGAGCCGGGAGCCCAAACATTCCACTGATATATATGTGGCTTTCAGCCCTGCGTTGTAATGAGCCTTGTAGTCTGGCTGAGAGCTACATAAACCACAAACAGGTTGAAAAGTGTGTGTCCACGCTGGACACTAATCATAGAGGTCAGTGGCACTGCCAAGCTTTTTAACCAGTGAGGTTTGCCAGGATAACCGCTCCTGCCAGGGCCATCTCCCAAGGTAAATACACTGCTCAAAAAATAAAAGGGAACACAAATATAAGACCTCCTCTGAATGAATGTAATATTCTTAATAAATACTGTGGTCATTACGTAGTTGAATGTGCTGACAAGAAAATCACACAAACAATATCAATGGAAATCAAATTGAGCAACCCATGGAGGTCTGGATTTGGAGTTACTCTCAAAATTAAAGTGGAAAACAACACTACAGGCTGATCCAACTTTGATGTAATGTCCTTCAAACAAGTCAAAATGAGGCTCCGTAGTGTGTGTGGCCTCCACGTGCCTGTATGACCTCCCTACAACGCCTGGGCATGCTCCTGATGAGGTGGCGGATGGTCTCCTGAGGGATCTCCTCCCACACCTGGACTAAAGCATCCCCCAACTCCTGGACAGTCTGTGGTGCAACGTGGCATTGGTGGATGGAGCGAGACATGATGTCCCAGATGTGCTCAATTGGATTCAGGTCTGGGGAACGTGCGGGCCAGTCCATAGCATCAATGCCTTCGTCTTGCAGGAACTGCTGACACACTCCAGCCACATGAGGTCTAGCATTGTCTTGCATTAGGAGGAACCCAGGGCCAACCGCACCAGCATATGGTCTCAAGGGGTCTGAGGATCTCATCTCGATACCTAATGGCAGCCAGGCTACCTCTGGCGAGCACATGGAGGGCTGCGTGACCCCATAAAGAAATGCCACCCCACACCATTACTCACCCACTGCCAAACCGGTCATGCTGAAGGATGTTGCAGGCAGCAGAACGTTCTCTACGGCTTCTTCAGGCCCTGTCACGTCTGTCACGTGCTCAGCGTGCACCTGCTTTCATCTGTGAAGAGCACAGGGTGCCAGTGGCGAAGCTGCCAATCTTGGTGTTCTCTGGCAAATGCCAAATGTCCTGCACAGTGTTGGGCTGTAAGCACAACCCCCACCTGTGGACGTCGGGCCCTCATACCACCCTCATGGAGTCTGTTTCTGACCGTTTGAGCAGCCACCTGCACATTTGTGACCTGCTGGAGGTCATTTTGCAGGGCTCTGGCAGTGCTCCTCCTGTCCCTCCTTGCACAAAGGCGGAGGTAGCGGTCCTGCTGCTGGGTTGTTGCCTCCTACGGCCTCCTCCACTTCTCCTGATGTACTGGCCTGTCTCCTGGTAGCGCCTCCATGCTCTGGACACTACGCTGACAGACACGGCAAACCTTCTTGCCACCGCTCGAATTGATGTGCCATCCTGCATGAGCTGCAGTACCTGAACCACTTGTGTGGGTTGTAGACTCCGTCTCATGCTACCACTAGAGTGACAGCACCGCCAGCATTCAAAAGTGACCAAACCATCAGCCAGAAAGCATAGGAACTGAGAAGTGGTCTGTGGTCACCACCTGCAGAACCACTCCTTTATTGGGGATGTCTTGCTACCTGAATAATGCTTCCCACCTGTTGTCCATTCCATTTGCACAACAGCATGTGGACTTGATTGTCAGTGTTGCTTCCTAAGAGAACAGTTTGATTTCACAGACGCGTGATTGACTTGGAGTTACATTGTGTTGTTTAACTGTTCCCTTTATTTTTTTGAGCTGTGTATATTCCAAGTGACCTAAAATCCACAAACATGATTTCGTATATATTACAGGAGGGGTGAGGTCGCGCCTACTCCCCCATGGGGCGGCTGTAACCACCAGGTGCATCCAGCCCAGCAACATGTATAAAACATAAGAAAAAAGATGCCATCTGCGCTTATTGGTATAATGGGAATAAGAGCAGATGGCATCTTTCTTCTTTTATATATTTTTTTCTTTTGTTTTTCATATGTTTTATACAGGGTGAGCCAGTCAAACCTGCATTTTTGAAAAGGGCGGGAGAGCCGTGAAAGTGGGCGGAGCGAGTTAGCAAGGTTACCATTGTGTCCCCCACAACTAAGCATTTCAGTCGTCATGGAGCAGTGGTCTAAACAACAACGTTCATTCGCTGTGAAAGCGTTTTACCAAAGTGGTAGTTATGCAGCCGCTCAGCGTCGTTTCCGGAATAATTTTCAAATTAATCTAAATAAGCCAGTGCCGTCTGTTAACCCTTTCGCTGCTGAGGCATTTCCCGCCTCTGTGCTGAGGTCATTTTTACCGGTTTTGCTCATCATGTTTAAACGTGTTTTGAAGGCTTATTTTAGTATATGACCCAGACATATTATATATCGTTCTTTCCGTCAGACTCGGCAGATTCAAAATATGTCATTATTATAAGTATACGTTATGTCATGTCTGTATATTCTAACAAAAAATGCAATAAAATATGTATTTTCAATAATTTACAACGTGTAAAGTGTTTTTTTTCACATTTTTAACATGCGAGCAATTGCGGTTATATTTTGTATGGGGTGCGCTTGTTAAAAAAATTAGAGATGGGGTCTCGTTACATTTTTTTTTGGGGGGAAAATTACGCGATTTTTAACAAACGCACCGCATACAAAAATCGTTAGTGCAGCATCATTGTTCACATTATAATTGAAATGGGAACAATATTGCTACACTAACAAACCAAAAAAAAGAAAAAAAAATGTTTACTTTTTTTTTTATAATTTTTTTTAAATATTTTTAATTTTAATTTTTTATAAAAAACTTTTTTCACTTTCGTGTTTGGTATCGTTGGAACGGCCATGCTCTGGCTGATCCAACCATACCAAACCTTAACCCCTAGCTGCCAAGGATCGGGAGATGGGGAGTTCATTGGAACTCCCCATCTCCACCGTTGGTGGCAGTTAGGGGTTAACTCTAGGACTGGTGATGACGCCAGACCTCAGGGGGAGTTCCCGGAGGCTTGGCCGACATCTTGGATGTCGGCCAGCTCCGGGAAAGGATCGCGAACCGGCGCTTTTCAGCGCCGATTCGCGATCCAGCTCCCCAGGGGTTAATGCCAGGCACCATTTGGAAGGGCAGGCTGTGCCCTTCCAAATGGTGCCTGGGTTAACCCCCGCAACGCCGCCGATCGGGAGGGAGAGAGGTCCGATGCGGGGGGGGGGGGGGCGCCTGAATTAGGTGTCATCGCGCTGCCGCGATGACACCTAATTAGCCCGGCGGCGGTTCCGGATGCTGGGCTGACATCGAGGATGTCAGCCCGCACCGGAAGGGCCAGCGATCGGCCGGAACCCGGCCGAACGCTGACCCCAATGGGAGGACGCGCTCAGCGGTAATGCGGAGGACGCGCTCAGCGCGTCCTCCGCATTGAAGTGGTTAATTCAATCAAATTGTGGGTGACAAACTTTGAAGCAATTGGTGAAACGAGAAGCAGAAGGGGTGGCAGTGCAAGATCAGTGCGAACTCCCGCGAATATTGACCGCGTGAGAGTTGCTGTGGAAAGAAGCCCTCGGAGATCGGCGCGTCGACAGAGTGCTGCGCTTGGCATGGCAAACACGAGCGTCCGAAGAATCTTGAGGTTAGGTACACCATCACCCATACAAAATTCAGGTTGTTCAGGCTATGAATGAAAACGATTTTGCAGCTCGACGGCGTTTTTGTCAAACTTTGTTGGACATGTTTGATGAAAACGAGGACCTTGTTCACAACCTGTGGATGAGCGATGAGGCACATTTCCATCTCTCCGGTTTTGTGAACAAACAAAATTTCCGATATATTGGAGTGATGAAAACCCTCAACTCCATCAAACACCACTCCATTCAAGCAAGGTAACAGTTTGGTGCGCAATGTCCTCATTGGGAATCATAGGCCCGTATTTTTTTGAAAATGACAGGGAGCAAGCAGTTACTGTGAATGCACAACGCTATTCGCAAATGTTGCATTCGTTCTTCATTCCTCAGCTTCGTCAACATGGAATGAACAATGAAACCTTATTCCAGCAAGACGGTGCCACAAGTCATACAGCCCGTGTGAGCATGAATGTTCTCAACAATGTTTTTCCTAATCGGGTGATATCCCGAAATGGAGCAATTTCTTGGCCTCCCCGATCGCCTGACCTCACAGTGTGCGATATGTTTATTTTTTATTTTTATTTCTCCCCCCCCCCCCCCCCTTGTGGGGGTACCTGAAGAGTAAAGTCTTTGAACAACGACCTCCAACGCTTGGGGAACTCAAGAGGAGAATCCGGTTGGAAATCGAGAGAATTCCTCCGCGTATGCTCCGTGATGCGATGGTCTGTTTCAGAAATCGCCTACAAGAATGTCTCAATCGGGAAGGACACCATCTTACTGGAGTTATTTTTAAACAGTGAATGTTGTTTCTTAAATGCTTTTTAATGTACATTAAGATAGTAACAATAAAATTTTGAAATATCCATCCGTTTATTTTTTACAGTCATTTCAAAAATGCAGGTTTGACTGGCTCACCCTGTACATGATGGCGTATGTTTGGTGTAGATAGGAAGTGGTTCGCTTTTGTAACCGCTAAGGCTGGGGTCAGATGAACGCAGTGCGAACGTGCGTTTAGGCGCATTTTTTATTACCCATTGACTGTTAATGCCGTAGAAGCTGAACCACAACTGTAAAACGCACCATAATATTTTGGCAAATGTTGCATCATGGGAAAAATCCACAAAATGAAAACCTTACTTTACTTTATTTCTCCCTTTTACTTGTAATTATATAGAAAAAACCCCAAAAAAAAACAGCATGTGATTTTGTTTGTAATGCAAAAGTAAACTAGTTACAGCCTAATGTAGTGGTATTGTCCCTTTTTTAAAATTTAGGTGAATTGAGAAATGCATAGTAATTTAGTCACGTGTGTGTGTGTGTGTGTGTGTGTATCACTTTTTTCCTTCTAGACCTTGTGCAGGTAATTATAATTTGCCTGAAAAGTAAATATGATCTGCCGGTTTTAAATGGCTCTAAACGTGTTTTTTGTAAATATCTGAGAAGATTAAATATTTCAGAGATGGCAGTATGTTGTTGTTTTTTTTTTTATATATATACAGTTGTGTTCAAAATTATTCAACCCCCACTGAAATTGAGTGTTTTGGCCAGTTTGACATTGATTTTGATCATTCAGTCATCTTGCTTACAATTAAATCAAAGAGGCACGTGTAGGTCAGACAAATATAACATAACATTTATAATGAAATAACCACAAATGTCTTTTCTGTGCTCACATCATTATCAGTTTTATTCAACCCCCAAGTGACATTCAATCTTAGTACTTAGTACAACATCCTTTTACAGTTATAACAGCTTTTAAACGTGAAGCATAGCTTGACACAAGTGTCTTGCAGCGATCTACGGGTATCTTCGCCCATTCGTCTTGGGCAAAAGCCTCCAGTTCAGTCACATTCTTAGGCTTGTGCACTGCAACTGCTTTCTTTAAGTCCCACCAGAGGTTCTCAATCGGATTTAAGTCAGGTGACTGCGATGGCCACTCCAAAATGTTCCAGCCTTAATCTGCAACCATGCTCTAGTGGACTTGGAGGTATGCTTGGGATCATTGTCCTGTTGAAAGGTCCAACGTCTCCCAAGCCTCAGGTTTGTGACGGACTGCATCACATTGTCATCCAATATCTCCTGGTACTGAAGAGAATTCATGGTACCTTGCACACGCTGAAGCTTCCCTGTACCTGCAGAAGCAAAACAGCCCCAAAGCATGATTGACCCCCCCGCCATGCTTCACAGTAGGCAAGGTGTTCTTTTCTTCATAGGCCTTGTTCTTCCTCCTCCAAACATAGCGTTGATCCATGGGCCCAAACAGTTCTAATTTTGTTTCATCAGTCCACAGAACACTATCCCAAAACTTCTGTGGTTTGTCCACATGACTTTTGGCATACTGCAGTTGACTCTTCTTATTCTTTGGAGACAGCAAGGGGGTGCGCCTGGGAGTTCTGGCATGGAGGCCTTCATTACGCAGTGTGCGCCGTATTGTCTGAGCTGAAACTTCAGTACCCACATCTGACAAATCTTTTCTCAGTTCCTCAGCAGTCACACGGGGACTTTTCTCCACTCTACGCTTCAGGTAGCGCACAGCAGTCGAAGTCAGCATCTTCTTTCTGCCACGACCAGGTAGCGTTTCAACAGTGCCCTTTGTCTTGAATTTGTGAATGATGCTTCCTATGGTCTCTCTTGGTATGTTTAACATCTTTGCAATCTTCTTATAGCCATTGCCCTTCCTGTGAAGAGTAATCACCTCTTCTCTTGTCTTCCTGGACCATTCTCTTGACTTCACCATGTTTGTAACCACACCAGTAAATGTCTAGAAGGAGCTGAGTATCACAGTCATTTTAAAGCTGCCTAATTGGTGCTTATTATGCTTTATTGCTGCTCCGTGACATCCACAGGTGTTTTCAATACCTGATTGAAAACACTTGAATGAACCTCTGTTCTTCAGAGTGGTAGTCTTTAAGGGGTTGAATAATTGTGTCAATGAAGAATTCACAAAAGAAACATTTACTACTGTATTACAAAACCAATTGATGTCATTTTAGTTGCATATGGTTCTCTAAAAAGTCCTTGTAGGATTTCATTCTGAATACAATTATAAATGTACACTAAATTCCCTAAAACCCTTTACAGCATTGGGGGTTGAATAATTTTGAACACAACTGTATATATAATTTTTTATTATTGCACGATAAAATCCACAGTTAATTGGGACTTAAAAATGGAAACTGAGGCATGGTACCTGGTGATTTAGCCTTTTGTAATCTGTTTTTTAAAGAGCATCTATCAGAGGGTTGCACAAATTTATGAAACCTGGGGAATACTAGTAAGGACACATCTGTCTTTTTTTACTTTTATTTAATTTTAGCGATTGCGTTATTGGGATACTGGTCTCCGTTATTGCTGCAGCGTGTTGCAATCAGCATTTGCAGGTTTCTTGTTTTGGCTGTTTGGATTCATTCTCTTGTGTTTTGGAAATAGAGAGATGTCTGCAGCCACAGCTCCCTTATCCTGCTCCATGTCAAAAAAGATCGGCATTATTTCCTTACATGTAACATGACCTTTGTGTAATAATGATTATTATACTTGTGTGGCACCAACCGCTTCTGCAGTGTAGTACAATACAAAGGGATGATACATTGAAACAAATTACTTGATAAAGATGACATCATTGGATCAGAGAACCCTAGGAATTTACAATCTATAAAAATGATAACATTTCAGACGTGACCATTTTTAACACTCTAAAATATCAGGATTCTGGGAATTTGTTCCCTCCAGCTCCTTGGCAGTTACACTGGGAGACAGGACTTGAGGTATAAATGAGAATTTTGTAGGTCCACACGGAAAGTATACATTCAGCCTATGACAGGTACATTATATTGCCAAAAGTATTCACTCACCTGCCTTGACTCGCATATGAATTTAAGTGACATCCCATTCCTAATCCATAGGATTCAATATGACGTTGGTCCACCCTTTGCAGCTATAACAGCTTCAACTCTTCTGGGAAGGCTGTCCACAAGGTTTAGGAGTGTGTTTATGGGAATTTTTGACCATTCGTCCAGAAGCGCATTTGTGAGGTTACACCCTGATGTTGGACGAGAAGGCCTGGCTCTCAGTATCCGCTCTTAATTCATCCCAAAGGTGTTCTATCGGGTTGAGGTCAGGACTCTGTGTAGGCCAGTCAAGTTCCTCCACACCAGACTCTGTCATCCATGTCTTTATAGACCTTGCTTTGTGCACTGGTGCACAGTCATGTTGGAAGGGGCCAGCTCCAAACTGTTCCCACAAAGTTGGGAGCATGGAATTTTCCAAAATGTCTTGGTATGCCGAAGCATTCAGAGTTCCTTCCACTGGAACTAAGGGGCCAAGCCCATCTCCTGAAAAACAACTCCACACCATAATCCCCCCTCCACCAAACTTTACACTTGGCACAATGCAGTCAGACAAGTACCGTTCTCCTGGCAACCGCCAAACCCAGACTCGTCCATCAGATTGCCAGATGGAGAAGCGCGATTCTTCATTCCAGAGAACGCGTCTCCACTGCTCTAGAGTCCAGTGGCGGCGTGCTTTACACCACTGCATCCGACGCTTTGCATTGCATTGCACTTGGTGATGTATTGCTTCGATGCAGCTGCTCGGCCATGGAAACCCATTCCATGAAGCTCTCTGCGCACTGTTCTTGAGCTAATCTGAAGGCCACATGAAGTTTGCAGGTCTGTAGCGATTGACTGCAGAAAGTTGGCTACCTCTTCGCACTATGCGCCTCAGCATGCGCTGACCCTGCTCTGTCAGTTTACGTGGCCTACCACTTCGTGGCTGAGTTGCTGTCGCTCCCAAACACTTCCACATTCTTTTAATACAGCTAACAGTTGACTGTGGAATATTTAGGAGCGAGGAAATTTCACGACTGGATTTGTTGCCCAGGTGGCATCCTATCACAGTTCCACGCTGGAATTCACTGAGCTCCTGAGAGCGATCCATTCTTTCACAAATGTTTGTAAAAACAGTCTGCATGCCTAGGTGCTTTATTTTATATACCTGTGGCCATGGAAGTGATTGGAACACCTGATTCTGATTATTTGGATGGGCGAGCGAATCCTTCTGGAAATATAGTGTATTTGGTTTCGAACAGTCTACATTTAATGTTTTTTAATGCAAAAATTCAAATGTGTATACACTTTCTTTTAACAATGCTATGGTTGGCAATGCATTACAAAGAGGATGGGATCAAATACATGACCCCCCCCCCCCCATTTGCTGTTTGATCAGATTAAAGGCTCTAGAATCGGGTGGTTACATTGTCAGTTATGTACTTCAAAAGGACTTGTAGGGCTATATTACAATCTTCGCGCAAAAACCTTCACGCAAAGCAAAAAAATTTTGTGCCAACCGCTGAACTTTTGCGCGCACAAATCACTGTTGTAATTACAATCCTCGCGGCTTTTTTCTTCCGCTCAATTGCACGCGCAAACAGTACGCGCACAAATGCAGGCACAGTGCCTTCTCGTGCAAAAATCTTTGCGCGCGCAGTGTTTTGCACCCAATCAAAATGAAGAAACACACCTATCAAATGCAACTGAATTGCGTCTGTCAGAGGCATCGCAGACGGGTTCTGCAACAGTAATAATACACACACACCTGCCATCATCCATTTATTTTGTTTCTGTATTCCTTTTAATATCTTTTTTTTTTTTTGTTTTGGGTTAGCCAGGTTGTTCAGATATGCCATTAGCACCAACTTTTAGGAGTTGCTAAAATTATGCACGCAAAGACTATGCAGTAATTACCGCGAATAGATTGTAATACCATCCTCGTACCGGCGCACATTAGCATTTGCGCGCAAAGTACAGTAAGCTCGCGCAGGTTAACGCACGGTAGACGATTGCGCACGGTTGTTGCGCTGACTATGTAATACGGGATTAGGCGCAAATGGTTTTACCCATTGCGTTAATGGTTTCTTGCGCCGGCGCAAATGTTTGCGGGTAGATTGTAATTTAGCCCGTTGTGTTTTATTTTTTTATCCGTTTTGTTTTCCATGTTTCTTGTACTTCTAGAGCCAGCAAGCCCTCGGAAATAAACTGGTTTCAATATTTAAAACTTCTGTCCTGTATTTCTAGAACATTGATTTAAATGCACGCTTGTTTTGTTTTTGTTGCAGGTGGAGAATGTGAAGCTGCTAGATCGCTATACAAATAAAAGGCCGGCCAATGGGACTTTGTATCTCACTGCCACTCACCTCATCTATGTTGACGTTGCCGATGGAGTTCGCAAAGAAACCTGGGTATATATATATAAAAATTCCTTTCAGTCACTACAGAATGAATAGACGTTTTTAATGGAAGTAAACCTTTCTGTGTGCAGTGTTTATGGAATGGTTTGTGGAATCAGTCTATACTTTAGTATTGTTATGGTAACGTGTAGTTTTATAAAGATATATTTATATATTTTGTGTGTAATATCTGTGGCTGTTTTATTTTTTTTTAATTTTAATGTGGACCTGTATCAGCTAAGTTCACGATCACTGAAATACCCCACTGGGGGATGGATATGGCCGTCGTTATAAGGATCGATGCAACATCCGTAGACTGTAGATTTGTCATCTAGGGCTGTGATTCTCAACCCTGCCTCAAGTACACCCCTAAAAGGCCAGATTTTAAGGATTTACCTTGGGGAAATGCAGACTGAATCTCGCAATCACTGAACAGCAAATCATATCACCTGTACTGTGCTTCAGAAATCTGGCAAACCTGACCTGTTAGGGGTACTTGAGGACAGGGTTGAGAACCACGGATCTAGGGTGACTCTTCAATTCATGGCTGTCATTCACCTGGCGGTACGGCACTGGAGGTAATGACGGTAAAATCTTTGACAGGGAATTACTCAGTTTCACTATATGTATATATGTAGAAAATGCTAATAATTGTACAGAGTAATTCCATGTCAAAATGAGCACAACATAAAGGGACACTCTGCACACCCTGACCATATTTTCTTCCTCCAGCCACATTCTGTAGATGTCGCGCTGTGAAGCAGGGGAATATCCCACTTGCCAAGTACCAACTCTGGTACCGATGATTCTGACATCATCACGTCTCCAAACGCTCGCCTCACCGCACAGAGTGTTTTGGTTAAAGCCAGATGAGGACTGGTGCTGGGCATGCAGCACCAGTCCATCGTTCTGCTGGGCTTTCATACAAAAGTACACAGGTTCAGACCGATATGACATTTGTGTTCTGTACACTGTCCAAATTATTAAGAAGCTGCAGGAACTTCCGCATTTCAGAAGCCCTGAGGCGACGAGGAAGAACCGTTTGCCAAGGTAGAATAGGTGAGTATTTTCACCTAAAATAAAAAATATACACTACCTTCAGAAAAATGAGCACTGCGCTGTATAAAATTGTGTTTGTGACTGCAAAGAAAATGTTATGTTTTTACAGTGCACTAATACGATGCTTCCTATAACATGTCAAAGTTGTTAACTTGAAAATATCCATAACGTATTCATTATTTTGTTCCAATCTCTTAGCATTATGTATGTTTTTTTCCAATATTTTATAATGGTGTTTACATAACACTTAGTGGTACTTAGAACTTGCTACAAAAATTAAAATATTTTGTATGAAAGTCTTAATTTTGTCGTTTTTGTCCTCGTAGATTCCTCACCACCATATTGCCTCCGTAGAGAAGCTTTCTCTCAACACCACTGGCTGTCCTCTGCTAATTCACTGCAAGAACTTCAGGGTGGCGCATTTTGTCATTTCAAGAGAGAGGGATTGTCACGAAGTGTACAACTCGTTGCTTAAACTCTCTCAACTAGGTTGGTCATTTTTTGTAATGTACCCATTAACACACATGTTAAGAATCCTAGGCCAGGACTTGACAAATTTGCTTTGAATCTAGGAGCCAGCTACAAAAGTTAGGAGCCAACGTTTCGGCGAGGATCCACCTTTATCAAGGTATACCTTGATAAAGGCAAATCCTCGCCAAATTGTTGGGAACCTTGCCTCTGCATCTGGGAGTTTGTTTTTAGTGACCCAAATTATGATCTTGGCTGCTTCTCTTTATCACTTTGTTACCTGGTGCTTTTTGCTGTTAGTCAAAAGACCACATGCACAAAAAATACCTACTTTTTGGAGCCTAGAAGTGTAGACCGTTGCTTCTAATATCTAATATATTATTTGTGTTAACATCTGTACATTGTGACATTATGAAGTTGTGATATTGTTTTGTTTACTTCTTTTCTTTTCTCTGTTATCATTGGACCCTATTTACCCACTGTGCGCGCTCGCGCACACACACCCACATCATATAAATACGTTACACCAGGACTGGATATATTTACATTAAATGTAGGAGACAGGAAGAAATCATTTGAAGCCAACTAGATGTTTTTAGATGCCAAAGACTGCTTTTAGATTGCTGTAAAATTCTAGGAGCTAGTGGCTACCTGGCTTTGTCAAGCCCTGTCCTAGGCCATACATCTCCCTATGGCCATTACCAGGTATCCTGCGGCAAAACCGACACCTTGCGGACGCAGATAAAAATGATGCCATTACTTAAATCAGCAAATCGAAAAAGACTCTCCAATTTGGATGCCTCCGTATTTGACGTCTTGTGCTTTTTGCGTTTTTGCAAATGGATTTGAATTTAGGGTTAGGTTTCTTTTAGTGTTACTAGTTGAGTTTGAAATAAGGGTTGGGTCACTATTTGTGCATGTTTTAGGTTTATCACCTAAGATTCTGCTCCCATTTATTTTTTTCATCCTTTTTAACCGATTCTGATTTATTTTGACGCAAGCGTGGTGGCTGAAGCAAAAATAGAAAATAGAGCAGATGTTAATTTTACTATAGTAAACCCTATTACCAGTGCCATAACTGGTTTCACGCCGCTGATTCACAGGTGTTTGCTCATACCTGTAATTAAAATGATCACACCACATCTACATATAGAAAAAAATGGCGTCGCGCCTACTCACCAGAGCGGCTGCAACAGCCAGGAGTAACAGCCCAGTTCATGTATAAAACATAACAAGAGAAAAAAGATGTCATCTGCGCTCATTTCTATATATTTCCATGTACAACAAAACACTATCAGGAGGTTTTAGTTTGTTTTAATGGCCATTGAAACGTAAGCTCGCTCGCCCCGACAAGGCAACTCTTTGTAGAGCGAGTACCTAACCAATGTACCATAAGCCGCTCTACTGAGCAGCTCCATGCCCCTCCTGCTGCTTTTAAGCTAAAGGAGAGGCAGAAAGATGGTGGGTTTTATTTATACACGCACCAAACCCTTCCCATTTGGAGGTTAAAACAAAAACATGGAAAAAGGAACAGCAGCAAAAATGACGAACTGGTGTTACAGCATAATATACATACATACATACAGAAAAAAATGGCGTCGGCCTACTCACCAGAGCGGCTGCTCCTGGCTGTTGCAGCCCCTCTGAGTAGGCGCGACGCCATTTCTTTCTGTATGTATATTATGCTGTAACACCAGTTCGTCATTTTTGCTGCTGTTCCTTTCTCCATGTTTTTGTTTTCAACCCCAAATGGGAAGTGTTTGGTGCGTGTATAAATAAAACCCACCATTTTGTCTGCCTCTCCTTAGCAGAAAAGCAGCAGGAGGGGCATGGAGCTGCTCAGTAGAGCGGCTTATGGTACATTGGTTAGGTACTCGCTCTACAAAGAGGTGCCTTGACGGGGCGAGTGAGCTTAAGTTTCAATGGCCATTAAAACAAACTAAAAACCTCCTGATAGTGTTTTGTTTTGTACATGGAAATATATAGAAATGAGCGCAGATTACATATTTTTTCTCTTGTTAAGCCTCTACCATATCCCATTATATCTAGATAGATATAGATTAATAATCTATTTCTTGAGTGAGTTGCCATGGAAAGCATCAGAGGTTGCAAGCGACTAATGTGCACATAACCTCTATAGGTCACTGTGCTGCATGACTGGAGTTTATGGGAGTGTTGGCAAGTCTTTTATCTATTTCCCTTTTTTTTAATTTTTTTATAGGGGTTAAACACTGATGTAAATGCACATGTTTGTCGAGTTGTCCAATGTAGAGGATATCGTTTTGGTACCCATAGTTTTACAAAAATGCTCAGTCTTCAAATAAATAATTGCTTACAATACATCCAGCTGAATTGTAAAGATTATTTTAATTGCTATTGTACAGCTTTTACATAAAACATACCTTTTTTATTTTTTATAACCGGTTCATTTAATTTCTTACAGTGAAATATGAAGACTTGTATGCGTTTTCCTACAATCCCAATACAGATCAAGATGACCGTATTATGGGGTGGAAGATGATTGATCTGAAGATGGATTTTGTTCGAATGGGCATTCCTAATGAACACTGGGTCATGAGTGATCTTAATCAGGAATACAAGGTTTGGCAGAATCCTTGCGTATATAATTCAGAATGCTGATCTAGAGTAATGGATTTTTTTTCTTTTAGACAGATTTCAGAAGTTGTTCATGTAATATTTTGGTATGTTTCATCCAATCACCTCTCAGGATTCATAATGCGTGATGACCTTGACCCTCTCTAGTGTCGGTATATATAGTTGAAATTTTGCCGCCTCCCTGTAATTTATTTTACTTGTCTGCTCTTTTAAGAAACCATCACCCGTTTACCCCGCATCTGCCATCCGGGCTTCTTGTGAACATACGCCTCAGCAGCGCCGTAACTAAAGTGTGTGTGTGTGTGTGTCAGTGTGTCAACCAAAATAAAGTATGACTATTTAGAGAAGGCGCTGGATCAAGCTCTAATTGTGTTTGAGGGTAACCCCAGAAACTGTAGAATAAAAAGATAAGTGTAGAGGAGAGTTAGTTTGTAGCTAAAACTTAGATATAAAAGATATTTAAAACCAAAGCAGATAATCACTTAGAGTAATACCACAAGGCTCATATGCCCAGTATATAAAAACACAAATCAATAAAACAGGGTGCTGTCAATGTGCAGTCACCAGGATCAAGAATCCATAATAGTGAAGAACAAGAAGATAGCATTCAATAATTATAGAAAAACTCAGCGTGAAGAGGATAGGCAAACCTATAAGATTAGGCAGAAAGAGGCAAAGCAATTTATAAGAGCTTCCAAAGCACACGCAGAAGAAAAAATAGCTCAGTCAGTAAAAAAGGGGGACAAAACATTTTTTAGATACATAAACGAGAAAAGAAAAGTAAAACAAGGATTAGTTAGATTAAAAACAAAGGAAGGAAGGTATGTAGAAGAGGATAAAAGTCTCGCTGACTGCCTCAATGAATATTTTTGTTCAGTCTTTGCAGAAGAAAAGGAAGGAAAGGGACCTCAGGAGAGAACACTAAAGAGACATTTACATATGAGTTTACAGAGGAGGAGGTTCTAAAGCCGCTGTCTAAAGTAAAGACAAATAAGTCAATGGGGCCTGATGGGATCCATCCTAAATTATTAAAAGAGCTCAGTGATGTAATAGCAAAACCGTTAACAGATTTATTTAACCAATCCTTGTTAACAGGAGTCGTCCCAGAAGACTGGAAATTAGCAAATGTGCCCATTTACAAGAAGGGTAGTAGGGAGGAATCGGGGAACTATAGGCCAGTTAGTCTTACGTCAGTAGTGGGGAAATTAATGGAAACCATGTTAAAGGAAAGGATTGTTGAACATCTAAAAACACATAGATTACAGTATCAGAAACCACATGGGTTTACCTCAGGGAGATCATGCCAAACTAATCTTATTGATTTTTTTGATTGGGTAACAAAAATAATAGACACAGGTGGTGCAGTAGACATTGCTTATTTAGATTTCAGTAAGGCTTTTGATACTGTTCCGCATAGAAGGCTTATCAATAAATTGCAATCTTTAAGCTTGGATTCCAATATTGTTGAATGGATTAGGCAGTGGCTGAGTGACAGACAACAGAGGGTTGTGGTAAATGGAGTTTATTCAGCGCAAGGTCTTCTTACCAGTGGGGTACCTCAGGGGTCAGTACTTGGACCCATTCTCTTTAATATTTTTATTAGTGATATTGCAGAAGGTATTAATGGAAAAGTATGTCTTTTTGCTGATGACACAAAGATTTGCAACAGGGTTGACGTTCCTGGAGGGATCAGCCAAATGACAAATGATTTAGGTAAACTAAAAAAATGGTCGGAGTTGTGGCAATTGAGTTTTAATGTGGAGAAGTGCAAGATAATGCACCTGGGACGTAAAAACCCAAGGGCTGAATATAGAATATTTGATACAGTCCTAACCTCAACATCTGAGGAAAGGGATTTAGGCCGGGTGCACACTAGACTAGAGTAGACGTTTTTTGTAACGCACTAACGCGCGTTAAAAAAAAAAAACATCGTACCCGACGCTCGTCCACGCCCCCTTGCGTTATCTTCCATAGGAGGATAGCGGAGCACCCGTCGACGTGAATCCTAGCGTTCTAGAATGGCGATGCGCTAGGATTCGCGTCGACGGGTGCTCTGCTATCCTCCTATGGAAGATAACGCAAGGGGGGGGTAGACGAGTGTCGAGTACGATGATTTTTTTTTTAACGCACGTTAGTGCGTTACAAAAAACGTCTAGTGTGCAGCCGGCCTTAGGGGTTATTATTTCAGAGGATCTAAGGGTAAGTAGTCAATGTAATAGAGCAGCAGGAAATGCTGGCAGAATGCTTGGTTGTGTAGGGAGAGGTATTAGCAGTAGGAAAAGGGAAGTGCTCATGCCACTGTACAGAGCACTGGTGAGACCTCACTTGGAGTACTGTGTGCAGTACTGGAGACCGTATCTCCAGAAGGATATAGACATCTTAGAGAGAGTTCAGAGAAGGGCTACTAAAATGGTGTACGGCTTGAAGGAGAAAAGTTACCAGGAAAGGCTTAATGATCTTAACATGTACAGCTTGGAAAAAAGACGAGACAGAGGAGATATGATAGAAACATTTAAATACGTAAAGGGAATCCACAAGGTAGAGGAAGGGAGTTTATTTAAAAGGAAACAAAATAGCAAAACAAGAGGACATAGTCTTAGATTAGAGGGACAAAGGTTTAAAAGTAACATCAGGAAGCATTATTTTACTGAGAGGGTGGTGGATACATGGAACAGTCTTCCAGTAGAAGTGGTAGAGGCCAAAACAATAATTGAATTTAAGCTGGCATGGGATAGGCATAAGGCTATCCTAAACAAAAGATAAATCCAGGTTAAGTATCCATGTAATTGGGCAGACTAGATGGGCCGAAAGTTTCTTATCTGCCGACATTTTTCTATGTTTCTATAAGACCGGGTGCACACTAGGTGTTTGCTTATGCGCACTAGCGTGCGTTAAAAAGTATGTACTTTATGACGGAAGAGATGGTAGATGCCAGACGATGTGTTAATTTTGACGCACGTCCTAAAAATTGTGTTTGAGTTGAATGAATTAAAAAAAAAAAAAAAAAAGCTGGGCCTTTGACATTCAGCACGCGGCCAACGTCGCGTCATTCCTAGCGCAACAGCCTTGTTTCCATGACAAACGTCTTCAGCTCGCGTTATGCGCGTACTACGTGTTCTTCTCTATCTGCTTAATTCTATGCTACAACGCACGTCATAAAGAGCATCATAACGCGCGTTGGTGCGCAGAAAAAACGCCTAGTGTGCACCCGGCCTAAAGACACAGACCAAGACAGAAAAAACAAGGGCTATGTCTTTGAGATCTGGGCAGTGCACAGAAATCCTTTGTGGGTCTCTTGTAATGTAACAGTATAAGAAAGGTCTATAAATCTTTTTTTTCCATGCAAGATTTGCTGTTCGTTTCTACTTTTTTTTTTTTTTTTTTGTCAAAACATCTACCCTGTCTGACAAAAAACCTAAAATGTAAATCGGCAGGATATCCTGCTGTCACGTTTCAAGAAGGAACGTGTAGCATGCGGGGCAGTGTCTGCCATTGATTATCAGGAAATCAGAAAGGAAAACGTCTGCAGAATAAGGAACTTTCAGATTTCGCTTCTGTAACCTTCCTCTATTCTGATCCGTTTCCTGTTTTATGTCTCTTTCTGCTTCTTTTCGAAATTCATTTTTAACAGGACTTGCATACACTCTGAATTGTGGATCTCAAATTTTGCAAACGCCTAGAATTCTCCTCTTTCTATTGCATTCAAAATATTTAGGGAATTGTATACTGACATCTGCCAGGGACAGTTTTTAAAATCCTTGCTTTCAGAGAGTTCTTTTTCCTCTTAACCCTTCCACTACCGAATAGGCGTAAAGTTTATTTTGTACAAAAATGCAGTGAAAACCTAAAAATTGATTTAGAATATCTTTTTTTGAGTGATATTAGTGGGCCCTCTCAGGATAAACAAAATTCTGAGATCTCACTTCTGTCGCCCTGTATTACTGCAAAGAAGTTACAAGTAGCCGCAAGCAGTCTCATTGTAACAAAAAGTTCAACAAACTTTACACCGGCATTACAACATCCAGGGAGAGAATGCTGAAAATCCCTGTACAGTACAGATACAATGTGTTACTGTAATTTCCATATACAGGCATAATGCCACATACAGATATTTCTAAATTCTGTTGGTATTTTCTGGAAGCTGCTTTGCTAACAATCTCATTATGATCCCTACAATTCCCCATAAGCAGGATATCGGACCACTTTTATATATCGTTATCACATATATTTGAAAGGCCATTTCTGCCTGTTTTCTGATAATACAGACACCCAGTGACCAATATGTTGGATAAGGGACACCATCCATAGTTTAGCATTTTTCATCCCAGCAATACTTCTCTAATGAGAAAATGAATACTGTACGTGAAAACCATTAAAAATCTGAAAAAATACATTTTAAATAATGTTTTATAGGGACACTCTGCTCATCCTGACTACTGCATAGTTTTAAAGTGGTCAGGATGAGAGGAGTGCTCCCGATCTGCAGTAAATGCTGATTGAAGTGGGGGAGTTTCCTCCATCTCACCCAGTGTCGCCAGCAGCCGGGATTTTTGAATTTCCTGTCTGTCGGTCACCAGGTCAGTTACTAGTGATGTTAGCACGCAGAGAGCGTGCCGACATCACTCTCTTAGGCCATTAGCGAGCGGTCTCAGGCAGTCAGTGGATCGGATCTGTGCATGTGCGCATCTCTGCTCTGCTGTTCTGGGCAGGTGCTATTGAACTTTTGTACTAAGGCCGGGTGCACACGAGTGTACTCAGAGTGGAAGGAACGTCAGGGAGTGTGGACTGTGGACGTTCCTTCCACTTGATGCCTTCCCTCAGCACGGCTTGTTCCCTCAGCACTTGTTCTTGGGAACAAATTGTTTACATGCGCTCTGGTGTATGGTGCACAGATCACCATGGCTCTTTCTTTCTCAACAGTAGAATATATCTGCAAGACTTTCCAAAACGGAATTGCAAGCATGGTCCCGCTGTTATATTATAGGAGGGAGTTTCCTCTGGATTCGTGTGATTCACATGTTTGTATAGTGTGGGGCAAGTATACATATGCTATTTCCAACCTCTAGAGGCTATATATGGTTCTTTTGAAGGAGAACATGCTACGTCCTATCATGGTTTTTCAAGCAAAGATTGCTTACATCGAGAAGGCAATATAATTTTTTTTTTTTTTTTTTTGCACTCTAATGACCCTCCGATTTACTATTTCTTTTTTTCATGTGCGTACTGTGAAGACCTAATGTGCAGGAGGTCATGTTAAACAGGTTAATCTGTATCGCCTACACTCAAAATCATATAAACCTAAAAACTGATTTTTTTTTTGTCTATTTAAGTGTCCATGGCTGTATTTCTAAAGTGGGTGCTACACTAGTGAAAAATATGTTAACACAATAAAACAAAGTGCCTGTAAAGAAATACAGCCCAAAGTTAGAGGGCCATATTATGTTTATCCTGGGCATCCCCGTTTTAGCGTGATTTTTATGGGGCAGGTGCTAATGCAGCAGCCTGCCCCATAACATAACGCTAAGCCTTGAGGGTGCTTGAGGTAGCGCTAAGTGCCGCCGTGGGCATCCCCCTCCATGGAGTCCATAGAACTCCATTGAGGCTTCTACTGCCAGTCACATGACTTGCAGGATCTCGCCTCTCGTGAGATCTGGCAGGTTGGCAGAGTGATTGCAAAGGGAGACTGGGGGGGGGGAATCCCCCAGTCTCCCTCTGCTCCAGGCGGCCAGAAGAAGCAGATTGAGCTGCTGTGCTCGCCTCTGGATGAGAGAGGAGTATGCGATTATTAGGTTTTTTTTGTTTCGGCTGGTGCTGATTGATTCTGCAGAAGCCGTATCACTCGGTACCAGGTCCTAGCTGTGGTTAACTTTTGCGTTAACGCCAAGTACTCACCGCTGCGGTTAGGACTTTGTAATCCTAACGCTAATTAACACTTTGCGTTCCCTTTGCTTAACACGGAGAGCGCAAAGTACAGTAACCTCGCACTGAAAAGTGCAAGCTCCGAATCGCTAATGATTTATTTATTTATTTTTTTAACTCGTTGACGTACAGAATGTAATCTGGCGCCCGCGTTATGGCCACCAAAGCTAACGTTAACGCTCACAGCTGAGCGCTAACTATATAATAGGGCCCAGAGTATCTCTAAACGTGCTATTCTTTTCCTTTTTTTCTCATCATGCAGTAATAATATGTACGCTTTAAAAGTGCTACAATTTCTTTCTTGTTTTGTTTTATGAGAACTAAACGGTGACTGTTCAAACAGCTTTACCAAATGGGCCAACACCCCAATGTCCAAATAGACTCTGGCCTATTGTTAGCAGCTCCTCGTGTTATTGCGCTCTTCATTAGGCGTGGGATTTGTGCTCGTGACTCTTTCTTCTGTTGTTAAAATTCTTATTTGCGAGACACAGATGGAGAAGGTGGAAACCACCAGATGTTGTCTTGTGTTGTTTCAGGAAATGGTTTTTGTGGGCTAAGCTTGTGTATGTGATCAGCGGAGCTCAGTGCTCGTGATGTTTGCTCTTGCAGGTTTGCGGCACCTACCCGACGTGCCTGGTCATACCAAAGGAGGCCAGTGAAACCACGGTTATCGGAAGCTCAAAGTTCAGAAGCAAAGAGCGTTTTCCTGTTCTGTCATACTACTTCAAACAAAACCACGTGAGTCACATGCATCTTGGTGATAGACATGCCGTTTACTGCATAGCAAGTGTTTGCTTTCACAAAACCATTGAAATGTGATCGTATTAACCAATCTGTATTAAAATATGCTTTTTTTTTTCTTGCTTCTAAGTAGGGATGCACCAACACCATTTTTTTAGGACCGAGTACAAGTACTGATACTTTTTAAAAGTACTCACCGATACCGAGTACCGATACTTTTATTTAATGTCATGTGACCACACTTCAATAAGAACAGAGCCCCGTTCAATACCTCAGCAGCTGCTGAATCGCTGCAGCGCAGCAATTCAGTTTGCTGTAGCAGTGTTATTGAACGCTTTGGATGCGAATTTTGAATCCAAAATGGCTGACGATTTTTTTAATGAAAGATTCAGATTGTTTTTCGTATGACTCGGACAAAATATGATAAAGAAAAGCAGTCAGCACAATTCCGTTTTGTATGCACACACAACAAATGATAGTTTTTATTGAATAAACATTATGTTTACTTCTGAAACAAAATATAAATTGAACTGTAATCTATGTCTATGTGCTGGGGTAAATAAATATTTTGTGCTTTGGTGAACAAAA
Organism: Leptobrachium leishanense; assembly: GCA_009667805.1. Taxonomy (NCBI): domain Eukaryota; kingdom Metazoa; phylum Chordata; class Amphibia; order Anura; family Megophryidae; genus Leptobrachium; species Leptobrachium leishanense. Next base: position 66,679,227 of record CM019071.1, on the reverse strand, counting down.
ACCTCAATTAACATTGCTGTACGGAATTGTTACTTGCTTCATGGCGGCGGCCATCTTTAATACGTCACACTCAGCTACTCGCAGCATCTCCTCGGGTCGCTGCAAGTGCTAAATTAGCAGTGCTGAGCGCTGAGTGGCTGAACGGCGTTCAATGACAAGTTGCTAACTTAGCACTTGCAGCGGCTGAGGTATTGAACGCGCCTCTGACCTCATATAAAATGCCCCCAGCTCACACATTGCCTCCAGATCATGTTGGGCCCCGCACTCACCCTGTCAGGCTCCTCCGGCGCTGCTTGGCTCCTCCGGCATCTTCTGTCTTCAAGCAGCTGCATGCAGAGGTTGTAGCCCGGCCGCTCATTGAGAACCACGTGCACAGCCTCACGTGACTGCGGCTGTGCACGTGGTTCTCAACAAGCGGCCGGTCTACAAACTCTGTGTGCAGCCGCTCGTTGAGAACCACGTGCACAGCCGCAGTCAAGTGAGGCTGTGCACGTGGTGCTCAATGAGCGGCCAGGCTACAAACTCTGCGTGCAGCCGCTCGAAGACAGGAGATGCCAGAGGAGCCTGACAGCGCGCCTAACCTTGCATTTGGCGCCAACGAAACTGGCCGGCAAGCCAGCCCAGCGCTGGCTTCCAGTATCTGTTTATGTATCTGGGGCCCCTGCACGAGTACCAAGTACTCGTGCAGGTCACGGTATCAGCACCGATACCGATACTAGTATTGGTATCGGTGTATCCCTACTTCTAAGCTTTGTCTAGGACCCTCATAGTTGCAGTAGCTCTTGTATAGCGGGCAATTCCTTTTAGTGTTCACCATTTCTGCTTCTAGTGCAAACAACCCACCTCGGTTGCGCATCTATAAACCTGATATAAAATGATTTTTCAAGCAAAATCGCTGCATAACCACTAGGTTTTCTTCGGGGACACTCAGTGAAGGCCTATGGACTAGAGTGTAGTTACGGTCACTGTTCCTTGTAGCAGCGCTTGATGGAAAATACTCCTATTTGAATATCAGTGGTAACCAGTTCGTGCAAGGGGGTTACAGAGAGGGGCAATTAAAGGGACACAAAAAATGAAATGTCCTTACTGTGTTTATTTTATGTTGCTGATAACTTAATGCGCTTTGTTTTTCTCTTGTTTAGAAGACATTTTACTCTATATGTGACACTGGGTGCATCTATTGTGTGATCTTGGTTTGGGGTCAGACCAGCGTTTTTAAGAGCGGAAGGAACGTCCGTAAGAGTGGATGTTCCTTCCACGCCCGTCACTGCGCCCAGTTAACACGCTCAGCGCTGCAAGGCTCTATCCTCCTACAGAGGATCGCGCTTTGCAGCCCCGTCCAACGCGCGTCTAGCGTTTCGATGGATAGACTTTCGGCACGTCTGCTTGTAGTGCACGCGCTACATCGTGTGACCGGCCCCCTCAACACCTCACAACGCTGCAAAGAACGCCGGTAGACACGTTAGTACAGGCGCACCTAGTGCACTCGTCTGACCCCGGCCTTGTGTGTTGTAAACTACACCCCCCCCCCCCCAGTATCTTCACCCTGTGACAGTGGCCATAGAATGGAGTCTATTGGTTGATCACTGATTCAGATTATTGTTTTGTGTGGGATGTGTTCAAAGGACTTCACCAAGGGGTAGATTCAAAGTCTTTTAAGATCTGTTTTATCTCATTCAGTTGCCTTCTCTTATCTCGAGTAGACTAATCTAAACATCCCCTCCTACATCTCATTAACTGTTTACTTTTGTGGTTTATCTAATCTACAGTGCTTAAGAAAAACCTTTTGGGATATGTTACCTCATGGGGAAAAGCAACAAAATAGTAGGGAAATATAGAAAAAAACTTATACTCTTCCCAATTCATACATATTTACCAATCCCTTGGTGTTATTCTGTGCTCGGCTAAATGCAAAATTTTTTTTTCTTTCCTTTTTTTTTTGCTTTCCTGTACATCTTTGTTAATGAATACATACTCAGGAGAATCATTTAAACCTAATTTAACCGCACAGTAAATAATTTAACAATGTCCGGTAGTTAGAACAGGAAAAGCCAAAAAGGTAAATGTTTATCTTTTTATATTCTGATAAAAGCGTCTGGGAATATAATCGTATTGACACTAACAGAGCTGGTTTGAATTGCAGGCAGCGATATGCAGATGTAGCCAACCGTTGTCTGGCCTCAGCGGGCGCAGTGAGGATGATGAGAAGATGCTAGAGATAATCAGCATGGCCAATCCAAGCAGTCCCTTCATGTATGTTGTAGACACAAGGCCCAAGGTATCACTGAGGTTGGATCATACTGTACATAAACTCTGCTTCTATGTGGGGGCCCGTTCATAATGGTCTGTGCTGGATGAGTTTTTCATATAACATTAATGCTGCCTGACATGTTCTCTTTGATTTCAATAACCCCCTGCATCTTGCTAAAATCCCTTCATTTGTCTTTGTGATAATGTTTTAGAAATTAGTGTTTCATTCACTTGTCCCTTATTGAAATATTTATTTTTGTTTAAACTTAGCTGCTGTAAAGTGTCTTTTCATAAACCATAATTATTTATAAAGTGAGCCTGTTTATTGCGTTTTAAATTTCCACGTTCTGTTAGCAGAACACATGGGGTGATGTGCTCTTGCGGTTTAGTTATTCAGAAAACTGAGAATTCCACCAACTTGCAACAGACTTTCCAAAAGGATGTGAGGGGGCACACGCCTTGTCCACCAATTCCAAAATTGGGTGCCATGCATTGAGATCAATACATTGCTCCTTTTTGGTCCCAATAAAATTCCTCCTCCTGGATTCCTGTGGGACGCCTGGTCTGTTTTCTGTCTGTATTTGGAATCAACTTGCAACAACACCTTTTATTATTATTATTATTATTATTCTTATATGAAATTTAGTCATTTTTGTATGGATAATCAGACTCTGTGAGAACGTTAGAGCTGAAACCGCAACCATAGGACAATTGTTGCAATATTTGTCTTTTTATTTTTCTTCGGGGAGATGGTATCATGGTAAAGTGTCCCTATGTGTAAGGCAACGCGGCTTACCAGTTGTTATATTCTTTCGTACATGTTATCTGAAGACACTGGCTATGCATGATTGTTAGACTCGGGCTAGAGTTACAATTACCATATCAAGGAGACTTGCAGGGAGCTCAGCTAACCTGTTAGCAACACACATGTGATGTATAATGTGGTACAACAAGTTACTACCTCTCCATTTTGCTTTTAAGGTGAAATACATGTTATTCTAATATTCCAATAAAAGTTACATTTTAACTGCACTCGGGGTTCATTTCCCTTAGGGGTTATGACATACTTTCTCAATAATGGCATTTATAATTACTGTTTAATCACTTTTTCCCTGAGTGGTCCATCCCAGCATTAGGGATCCATTGTTACATGGTAATCCCATATGAACTATCGATACACCTGTTCTGTTTTCCTGTTACTGAACGCTAAAAGCTGTGACACCTTGAGTGTGATGCGACTCAGTGTGGGGAAGCGGCATAGCTCGCTCAGTGTGTCTCGTTTTTCATCTACCGGATGCAGCGGGCATCTGGTCACGGAGCTGAACTTTGGGAGATAAAAATCGACCAACCAGAGTGCACATATTAATCGGCGCGTCTTGGAGTGAAAGGTGCTCTGATCATATGAGCGAACTGATTGGTGGAAGTTTAGTTAGCTCCACCTCCCTGCACCTTGCCTCGCACACCAGCCGTTCCTTTGCCACAGCGATTTGGAACGCACACCAACACCTACGTGGTGTCTTTTTGGGAGAGTGCTGCTGCACTTGTGGATCTGGCATTAACCTTCCTAGTGAGAGAACCCCCAAATTATATCTAGTTTACACTTGCTATGGATTTATTGAAAGCAATAATGTTTCTTGGTTGCATTGCGGGTTTATGTTAAATTCAGCCATCTGGGACATCAGGAGAAAGAACCTTGAACTCTTTACCATTTGATCGCTTCCTCACTTTCTTCCAGGATATGGTTCTAATCCTAAATAAAACACCAAAAAATCTTAATGTTCAACTGTCTTGTGTTTTTTGTTCATGCTGATGTATGTAGTATGAGTTGGTTTGTGTCAATCAAGGCGCACACTCTCTCACGCTGATATTCATTTGTGTCATTTGACAGTTAAACGCCATGGCAAACAAGGCAGCTGGAAAAGGCTACGAGAGCGAAGATAATTACCCCAGAATCCGTTTCCAGTTTATTGGTATAGAGAACATACACGTGATGAGGAGCAGCCTGCAGAAACTGTTAGAGGGTAATTAAATTGTCTCTACGCACTACCCTTTTTTAGGTTAAACATTAGACAAAGCGGTATGGTAAATTGTGACTTGATAAACACTGATAAAGTTTAGGAGCGTAATTTGCCGGTCAAAGAGGGGCAAGTTGTGTAGGAGCTCAAATTGCAAAATAAAGCTTCAGGGATGTCCTGGTTCAGAAATCTCTGAGCTGAAGAGGAGCTGCACGCACCGAGGGAAAAAGGTGTATAAATCTCCATAAGTAAAAAATAATTGGGCTAGGGCTGTGAGCAGAACCTGCCCAATTATTTAAGGGACAGAAAAGGAACTGTTTTTAATAGTATTCCCTTTTAAAGGGGTAAATAATCACCTTTTCTCGCTCTGCGTGGGTCTGCTTTTCCTTGTAAGCCCAAGAAATCTGAACTGCAAAGGTCCCAGAAACATCTTGCACAAAATACAAAGCAAACTTAACTTTCGTACGTACACTATGCAAATTGCTTCTCTTCTGAAACTTGCATACTATGCACACATAAGGTATGCGAGTGTTTGCTCAGAGGGTTGTTTGATGCTGCACATGTCTGCTGTGAGCGCTCGAAGAGACCGGATGTCCACACGGAAAGCATGTTGACATCATTGGTCCCCAGCTCACATTTGTCTATCTGGTGCCAGCTATGAGGATGTAGGATATTCCTCTGCTTCAGACAGTAAGGGAGCCCTCCACACAGCATGACCATATTAATAAACTAACATGGTCAGGGTGAGCAGATTATTCCTCTTTTTTTTAAAAAATAATTCTTGAACAAACGCAGTGGGGTGAGGGATTGGAGAAGGGAGGGAGTGAGTTTAGGCAAAGAACTGGTCCCCAGAGGGGGAGGGGTGGCATCTTGTTCCAGAAAGTATAGGAGGGAGGAGTAGCAGCTCCAGACCAGAGAGTGGAAGGCGGGGTGGTGCCACTGGACTCCAGCTCCAAGGAAGGCTAAAACACTAGTGGTACAGTTCCTCCATCCAGTGGCAGCAACTCAAAATCTGAGCGACAGTTTTGCCACTGTCGTAAACTAAATAGAAGCAAACAGGTTATGTCTAAGGACAAAACCGTAGAACTAAATCATATCCAGTAAAGCAGCGGCTTGTTTTGTCTAGTCAGCTCCGAAGTAGCGTCTGGTGTTAATAAAGTTTAACTTTGACTTTAAAGAAACAGTGCGTGCTGTATGTAGACCACCTAAATGACCAATTAGCTAATCAATAATGAGAATATTTGTTTTTAGAAAGGATTTTACCAGGAAGGATACATTGAGATTTCTCTCGTTTTCAAGTATGTCCTGGGTACAAATAATCAATTAGTTTCAGTCATAGTATAAGCCCACCTACCAATGGCAAGGCTAGTCACGTTGGTGGGTCCTACATTGTTTTCTAAAGTTCTGATTTGGAGAACCTTAAAAACAGCGTTTTAGAAGATTGACAAACCGATAATGCTCCCATCCATCTCCTGAAATTACATCTTCAAGATCCGTTTTATTGATAGAATGGGGTTAAAATAATATTTAAACATACCGTTTGGTGTGTTTGCTTTTTTACCTCTTAACCATCTCGTTGGAGATGCCAGCAGCATTAATAAGGTTTTAATAAATGATTTTCACCATTGTTCGTCACTTCGGCAAACACTGGAGCTTATTGAATAACCGTTCATGAATATTTACTGAATCAAGGATTTTACGAAGAAATCTGGAAAGAGTTTTGTTGAAGTAATGGTAGTTTGTTACGTTTCTTTACCTATTTTAGTGGGTTGCAGAGAATATAATTACTAAATCCACTCATTCCTTCTGTAGTGTGTGAGTTAAAGAGCCCATCCATGAGCAACTTCCTGACCGTCTTAGAGAATTCTGGCTGGCTTCGGCACATTAAAGCTGTAATGGAGGCTGGGGTGTTTTTAGCCAAGGTATGTTCTCTTCAGTATGAGCACAAACCTTCTTTTCTGGTCTGTTTTATTTTCTGTGATCTTTCAAAGGACCACAACCACCAAAAAATGAAATGTCCTTATTGTGTTTATTTTATGTTGCTGATGTCTTTCATGTGATTTGTTTTTCTCTTGGATGTTTAGTTAAGAAAATATCTTACTCTATATGTGTCACTGGGTGCATCAATTTCGTGGTCTTTTTTGTGTTTTAATAATCTTGTAGGTGGGCAGTTTACATCACTTGCTCCTCACTGTGTGGCAGTGGCCATATAATGGAGTCTATTGGTCCATCACTGACTCAAATCATTGTATTGTGTGGGATTTATTCAAATGACATCACCAGGGTGTAGATTAAAAGGCTTTTAAACTCCTTGTCATCTCATTCAGCTGCCATCTCCTATCTCAGGCTCCTGCCACTTTATTTAAAAATTCACTGCTCCACCTCTGTTAAATAATGTAGATTAAATAAACAAGAACCACAAAGCAAAGCTTTTGGTAAATATTGCATCAAGACAAAATACACAAAATGAAAACAAGATAACAAGACCTTACTTTATTTTTCCTTTTTACGTGCAGTTACTTCAAACAAAGAAAAAACAGCAGCATGTGTTTTTTTTATAATGTGGTTTTTATTTGCAATGCACAAATCTAGTTACAGCTTATTTAAGTGTTAGTGTCCCTTTTAAAAGCTAGATTTTGATGCTTCATATATGTAGAGATATATTTAAATTCTAGCTATAGGACACAATTGTTTAGAGCTAAAGGTGAATTTGAATACATTGTCTCTTCTGCACCACAGCCTCGCCTCTCCATTCCTTTTCAGGGCTGACCGCTCAGGCTGCAGGAAGCAGCAGACTAACTCACTCTGAGGCTGGGTTCACACCTAGGCGGTTTTAAATGCGCGCGTATCGTGCATACGAAAAACGCGCATTGCAGCGCGTTACCGACTGTCTTTGGCGGCGAATGCGCTGCTATACGCACCAAAGAAGCTCCCGTACTTCTTGTGCGTAGGACGTTTTAAAGCGCGTTTCTGTGCACTTTAAAACGCTTAGGTGTGAACGGGTCCCATAGAAAATCATGGGATTTCCCCGTTCATGCGTTTTTATAGCGCGCAGAAACGCGCTTTAAAACGCTTAGGTGTGAACGGGGCTTTAGAATCTGCTGAGCAGATCCCCGGAAAGCGGTCAAGCGGAAATTGCTTGACAGCCTTCCAGGCCGAGGGGGAGACCTTTGCTATTAAAGTGCCACTGTCATGGGCAAAATTACTTTTGCCCATTCGACAGGGCACCTCTTCCATCATATAAAGCAGCGTTTTTTTTAGTTTTTTTTATTTTGCTGACACATATAATGTAAAAAAAACTGAGCTATCCTCTAAAGATTCCCTGGTATCCCATGTGACTGCGGCATGCCGCCAAGAACTGTTCTATAGGACAGCTCACTCTGCGTTCTGCGATGTCTACCTGTCACAATCAGATTGTCGGGCAGCTTCTCACACTGATCGTGCAAGGGCTGTCCTATAAGACTGCCGTTTGTGCACTGCACTCCCTCCCCCAGTATCATGCTGGCACTGGCTGGGAAGAGCAGGGGGAAACTTCAAAATGGAAAATCTCAGTTTTTCCCATTTATATAGGTCAGAGAAAAACTACTGGTCTATATATGAAGGGGAAAGGTGCCCTGGCAAAAGTCATTAAGCCCATAACCGTGGCACTTTAGACAGCAATGTCTATGTATTCTAAACCGCAGCTTATTTCACACACCGCCTGTTATATATATATATATATATATATCTGTACAGTAGGCCTTGGAGAATCTGCCCGCACTAGCAATTCCCCCATGTCAAGCAAATCACACATTAGACACACTTATCTTAAATTGGCAGGGGTGCTCCATATTGCCAGTATTGCACACTGGTTACGAACGGAAAACATGCATTTGCAGTGGTTGCTGAGTAACAGTGTTGCTCTTTTTGTGACAGGCAGTAGAAAATGAGAATGCAAGCATATTAGTTCACTGTTCAGATGGCTGGGACCGTACAGCTCAGGTCTGCTCTTTGGCCAGTATATTCCTGGATCCCTTTTACCGAACCATCAAAGGATTTATGGTAAGATCAAGAACAAAATTGCAAACAATTAATGTATGTCACTTACAGTGTGAAAATGGTCTGGAGATGATTCTACCTTTTCACACGTTTTCTGGAGTCTATGATGTAGAAAGAATTCCAGCTTTTGCAGCAGATCATTAAAGGGAAACTCTGATACACTTTATTTTCTTGTGGTGTAACTTCTGTTTAACAAATGAAATGGAAAGGAGGATTGATATGTCATTGATGTGATATTCTACTTTACTGTAGAATTTTGGATCAACAGCAGTAGGTGATGTGGGAGAGGCTGAACCCGATGGACACATGTCTTTTTTCAGCCTATGTAACTATGTAACTGTGGTAATGAGTGCACCTCCATGTCAGATTTGTGTATTTTAAACTAATGTAGTGCACCCGAGCCTTGCTCCTTCCTCCTACACCCTTTTATTAGTACCTGTTGGAGGGTTACTATTTCCTGTCACTCAGTAATTGACAAAGGGTTCATCTCACCATAGACCAACGTGAGGGAGAGTGGGTTTAAGACTTTCCTTCAAAAATCGCCAGAGCAATATTCAAAAACAAAAATAAAAAAAGGATAAATAGATGCAGTTTTAAAGAGCTTTCATTTAAGCCAAAGTGAAACTGTTTTGTCGAGCAATATAAATGTGTATCGTTTCCTTGCTGCGTTGATACAGCATAAGGGGTGTTGCGTTAGTATCCATGCTACATAGAAAATTAATCGAAATGTTAATTATTTTTTTTATGCAAAAATTCTAAAAACTGGGGGTTTGGTATGTGACGTGCTTTGTATTTTATTTTTGGGTTGAAATGTAAGGATTTTCTATTTATATATTACTTATTCTCGCTTTTTAATAGGTGCTCATAGAAAAGGAATGGATATCCCTGGGGCATAAATTCTCTCAAAGGTAAAACTATAAAGTTTCCTTCTTGCAGGTTAAAAGGCTACTGCGCTTAGGCAGGTCGTACAAATGCATATCTATCCTTTCCGTTCTGTTTTAGTCTGTTCCATGTTGTTCTATAGATTTCTTTTGGCAGGATAAATCTGTGTTCCACGTCATACATCCTTTTTCTGTTGGAATACTCATTAGTGTGTGCTAAATGTTGCATATATAGACCGGAGTCCCTGTGGCAATAATGGGCTAATGATTGCATTTGTTTATGCTGAATTAGAATTCCAGTCTCGCTGGCAGTGTCGTAATAACCAAATTCTTGGTGCTTCCCTTTTAAAAGGAATTTGTTCACCATATAATATCACATCCTTGTAAAGAGACACTTCTGTTCTTTCATGTTGATCACCACTCGTTTGAAATCTCCCAGCATTCCTGGACATAATCTCACACACGCTTCTCATAAAAATATTACTGAGGTCATACGTGGAGACTATGCACAAAAAATATAATGCGGACACCTCATTTTCAAAGTGACATATCAAACACTTGGCAACATCGCACCATTTATCTTTTTGCCAGATCTACCAATCTTTTGTAGACACGCACTGCTCTTTCCTTCGCAGTGGGGGAGCACAGTGAAGAATCTGCCCTGTAACAATGACGTCGCAAAGGGGAAATCTGTTTCCTATTTAGGACAATGCGTTTTGGATCCCTTAATTAATAATAAAATGATTTTCTACCTGCAGGTTTGTGAATGCTTCATACTACAGGGCAGTACTTTTCACGCACTCTTGATAAAGCAGTGTACTAGCGGCGAAATGCATCGAGTGCCCTGATGTTCGGTTGATGACTTTTCTTCTACCAATATTGTCTGCCTATGATGGAGGCCAATTATATATTTCTGTTATCTTAGCATAGTGGTGTTTTGTAGGCGGTATGGCATGAACCGTCAACGGTAGCATAGCTGGTTTATTTGGATAGTTGCTTCCTTTTATAGATGGCTTTGTTGCTATTTACCCTCATTGTGTGACAATATAGCGTGTCTATCTCTTAGACATTAATCTTTACCTACACCACATATTCTTTGTCTTGGGAGCGGTATTTGGTATAAGTTTTCATATCCATTATATGTTGTTTGTTGGTCTTATTACAATAAATGTTAGGTTTTATTAGTGTTTCTACGGTCTACCATACTGCAGCCTGAGCCACGGGTAACTTTAACATTCAGTACATTTCACGCACTGCCCATCGGCATGTATATTTTTTGTTTCCTGAAAACCAGGGAGTGCACCATGAACTCCGAGCCAATTCAGTGATTGATTCTACAAGTGCAGTTTCCCTTGATATGATTTTAAAGATAATAAGATAATAAATATGTAGGAAGACTCGTTTATTTTGCTGTAAATTCACAACAACTTGCTAATATCTTTTAGTCCTTGATTTTGGATCCTTTATTTTTTGCCATTCTTCTCTACAGATGTGGTCATTTTGTGCTGGACCCCAGAGAAGTATCCCCTGTCTTCACACAGTTTCTAGAGTGTGTTTGGCATCTTTCGGAGCAGTTCCCTTGTGCCTTTGAATTCAATGAGAAGTACTTGTTGGAAATCCATGATCATGTGTTCTCCTGTCAGTTTGGAAACTTCATCGGGAATTCACAAAGAGACCGTGAGGAATTCAAGTGAGTCTCTAATGGAAGTCAAGGATTAACTTGTGTCTTTTATGTATGGGTTTTTATGAAATCTATGTAATTGGGTGCTTCTGATGCTCTCAAGGACAGGATAAAACTAGTCGGAGAAAGTGGAAACTACAGCTTAAGCCTGTGCAACCTTGTCCTACAAATTATATACAAAAGATGAGAAAGCGCCGGTGCAGGTCCCGCAACCACGGAAAGCCAGACTTAAAATTCTACACACCCAATGCAATATCAGTGTGTAACTAAACAAAAATAGAATACAATATATCTGGACCGGTACTCTTGTAGGCATGTGGAAAGAACACAAAAAGAAGTGCACATTGCGCATTACATATGTACAAATAGTATGATGAAATTCTTATAATGAAGATTCACTCATGGACCAGAGCCTGTACAATTCAAGGCTCTATATGAAAGCGTTGGGTCCCTTCAGTATGGCCGAGGCAAAGGAGTACAGCTTCCAACAGGAAAAACCTCATGTGGTATGGAGCCTGTGCCGTATCCACTGGCTCCTTTAGTAATACTTAGGTGTATTAGGGATACACCAATCCCCTTGGAACCAATAAAAAAGCCTTCTCTTCAAATAACTTTTTGTTTATTTAATATAAAACACAGCCAAACGCGTTTTGGTTTTTAACAGCTTCATCAGTTGGTTAAAGATACAAATCAATAGACCCCCATATATATGGAACCCATACTCCTTGTTTCAGGTGTTGCAAATATATAAATAATTAGTGTCCGCGTGGTCCATAAGCTCCTCCGATACTTCCGTCCGTCGCTCCCTTTTGATGTCAGAGGTCCATGTTCTTGGCCGTACATTGGGGCACATGCGCAGACGTTCCTGTCCGAGGGGTCTCCTCCCTTCATATGTCCATTCCATGCCGAAACCGCCATCTTAGAAAATCCACTGCCCTTAAACCTGATCGGCGGGTGTTCAAAGTCCCTCCTTCCTCTTATGAGATGATATACTTAATGTCACGGAAAGCGGAGGGCAACCTGGAGATAAATAACGGGGGCATACCTGCCTATACCGGCAACCATACCTCCGTGAACCAGGAGACCTAAACAAAATACAAAAGGGGAATCAGAATAACAAACAAATTACACCATAAACTAAAACAATATATATATTTAAAATTTGTCCTACAAATTATTTATATTTGTAACCTTGATAAAACCAAAATGACCGTGTTTACATCAATAAGCCGTAGTGGTATTAAAGAGAACTGGTCATCAGGTTCCTCTACCAGGAGAATTGTTGGTCTGCTGGTGCTGAATAGCCTTTGGAGGTCGACAATTTACAGCGGTGTGTTTTTTTCCAGCCAATGCCTTTCAACGCATTTGCATCAGATTGGCTAGATCAGTGTTTCCCAGCCTTGGTCCCCCTAACAGGCCAGGTTTGCCAGATTTGTGAAGCACCGCACAGGTGATATGATTTGCTGCTCAGTGATTGCAGGATTCAGTTTGCATTTCCCCAAGGTGATCTGCAAAATCTGGCCTATTAGGGGTAATTGAGGACCAGGTTGGGAATCACTGGACTAGACGTTCAAGTGTTAAACCGTGCTTCAGCAGAAGTAGTATTATTGGATTAGGATAGTAGAGAGCGAGTACCTGTTTTCTTTAAGATAAAAATGGTCAGTAGGGGTTGATGTCTATCCGCACTCAACATCCTTTCCCATTTTTACCTTGGAGTATTCCTTTAATGTTTCTCTAAGGCTAGGGTCAGATGAAAGCATTTTTCCCCGCGAAAGTGAAAAAGTGCGTCCGAACGCATTGACGTATTTTTTCACGGAATGCGCAAAAACAGTCAGACGACACGCATTTTCAGGCGTGATTTTGTACAGATCGTCAATAAAACTCTTTTTGCGTCTGGACGTTATGTAGGCTGGACATTAGCAGTGTCTGACATCTCCTAATCTCGCACACACGCCGCTATGCCGCAGCTGCGCACTCAGTACGTCAGTACTAGCGGTTCTGCGTTCTCAAAAAAATGCGTTCAAATTCCACTTGCGTTGCACGGCCGGACTTTTGTGCTGTCGTACATCGTATATTGGCCGTCATTGCCCGTCATCTGCTGCTAGTGCGGCCGTAATTATGTGCGCCAGAACGCATGTTAAAAGTGCGCTGGTCTGACCCCAGCCTAATACGTAATAAAAAAAAATTCTGCTTCCTGTGGGTTTGGGTATCTGTATTTCCATTTTACACAAACTGAATTTTTTTCTCTTGTATACCTCTTTGTGGTGTTGGGTTAGATTGTGCAAACTGCATTAATGTCAAGAAAGCGTTCTACATTGAGAAAATATGTGCATACTCTGTCAGTGGTTCCCAACTGTGGTCCTCAAGTCCCCCCCAACAGGGCAGGTTTGCCAGATTTCTGAAGCACAGCACAGGTGATATGATTTGCTGCTCAGTGATTGCAGGATTCAGTCTACTATTCTCCAAGGTAATCCTTAAAATCTGGCCTGTTAGGGGTACTTGAGGACCCTGGTTGGGAACCACTGGTCTATGTCCAACCTTGTGTCCATGTAAACACAATACCTGACACAGACTGTTACATATCAGATGAAGAAGTGATAATTTACAGGGTTATTCAAAGAGATCCGAATGGCTGCCGAAAGGGAACCGAACGCTGAAAATCAGCGTTCGGTTACCTTTCTTGACCATTCGGCTATCCTGAGAGCAGGCAATTCGCCAAATCTTGCTGAATTGCCTGCACACAGGGCCGGCGCTAGCCTAAGGCAGGTCAGGCGACTGCCTGGGGGCGGTCCTGCTGGGGGGGCGGAGATTCTCGTTATTTTGGCCACCCAGAATCATGAAACACCTTCTGCAAAGATGCAGAAGGTGCTTCATATGGTGCTCCCCTGGCTGTAGCCAGCTGCTCTGTCTGTGTGTGTGGGGGGGGGGGAGGGGGGGCTGCAGGGATTAGAAATAACAAACTGCTTGTTTTTGGGTTTTTTTTATCTGCCGCTGTGTGCAGGCAGGGAAGGGGGAAACACATGGTGGTGGGGGTGGAGCTGTGCAGAGAGGCAGAGGAGGGAGCCTAGGAGGGGCGGAGCTCCAAGTGCACCTCTTATGCTACACCAGGAAGGGAGCTGTGGCGTTTTGAATGTGAGTGGCCCTGTCTGATTCTCAGGGAGGAGGTAAATGCAACACGCACACACACACTCCTGCCCAGCACTCTTCACTCCAAGCCCAGCCAGCACACTCTTCATTGCAAGCCCAGCCAGCACACTCTTCACTCCTCACTCTCAGCCAGCACACTCACTCACTCTCAGCCAGCACACTCACTCACTCTCAGCCAGCACACTCACTCACTCTCAGCCAGCACACACACTCACTCTCAGCCAGCACACTCACTCACTCCCAGCCAGCTCTCCCACACTCTCAGCCAGCACACACATTCACTCTCAGCCTGCAAACACACACACCACTCCCAGCCAGCTCTCCCACACTCTCAGCCAGCACACACATTCACTCTCAGCCAGCACACACACCACTCCCAGCCAACTCTCACACACTCTCAGCCAGCACACACATTCACTCCCAGCCAGATCTCACACTCTCAGCCCGCACACACCCATCACTTCCAGCCAGCACACACATTCACACCCAGCCAGCAAGCGCGCACACACACACACCCCAGCCAGCTCTCACACTCCCAGCCAGCACACACATTCACACCCAGCCAGCAAGCGCGCACACACACACACCCCAGCCAGCTCTCACACTCCCAGCCAGCACACACACATCACTCTGAGCCATCTTTCACACATATCACTCCCAGCCAGCTTGCACACACATCACTCCCAGCCAGCTTGCACACACATCACTCCCAGCCAGCTTGCACACACTCACATGTCACATCTCTCCCAGTCAGCTTTCGCATACATATCACTCACAGCCAGCTCTTGCATAACACATCTCTCACAGCCAGCTTACATACACTCACAGCCACCTCCCACACATCCCTCACACATGCAACACACCAAAGCTAGCTCACACACACTCACAGCCAGCTAATACACATCACAACACTCACATCCAGCTCACACATACAATAAATCATTCAGAGATAGCTCGCACGCTCACACAATCATAGCTGACACTCACATGCATCACTCACAGCTCAAACATACTCGGTCAACTCACTTCACTGCCAGGCCGCTCACACACTCTTAAGCCACAGACAGCACCACACTCAGTCCCATCTCGCACACTGCCACACACTCAATTATTGTCCTATACATGTAGCCCCGCACAGTCATACAACATTCGGCGCACACATACATGCACATGTCAGCTTATTGGGAGAGGGGGCGGGAAAATGCACCTTCGCCTGTGCACTCAAAATTCCTTGCACCGGCCCTGCCTGCACATACGGTGCCTGTTCGAGGGCAGTGAAATCCCCATAGAGAAGCACTGCTTCGGCTATTCAGAGAACAAAAACCAGGAGTGAAAGGTTCCCTAAATGCCCTGTCATTCGGTGGTTTAATACAATATCTCATCAACCGTTCATTATAATTTTCTGCAGTAAAGAGTCTCTTTAATTTATATATTTTTTTTATTTTTTTTATTATTTTTTTTTTAGGATATTTTAAGCATTTTTTCTGTAAAAGCCCTTTTTATTATCATTCATTGGACCTCATATGTAAATTTCAGACATTTTCGCTCAGTAGTTTCTTTGCAAACAGCGTTTCACTTTTCAAACATTCAAGCAAACTGTTTTTCTAATTTATTCACTGCATTCGTCTGCGGTGTCGGCTTTTTCCGGCGGCTGCGTTGCGTGTGATCGGCTCCTGCTCGGGTTTTTTACAGCGGGTTAATCCAGATGTTTTTGCGGGTTTCGGTGTGCATTCGCCCTCGTTTTGCGGTGAGTTTTCGGCGGGTTTGCGGTGACCTTGTGGTACTTGCTGAATACACCGCAGGATCGCCAAATCAAACCGAATTGAAGAGAACGAAAAGTCACCGAACGTGCGGTGGCTTTTCGATTCTCTTTGAATAACCGTTAGTTTTTTGTCTTTCAATGATTCATCCCTAAACATGCCTCTATATAATACTGACATTCCCGAATTGTTATTAAAGGGAACAGAATTTTTGAAACGAGGGATTCCATTTATTCAGTCGGACAAAGTTTTGTCGTAGCTTTTTGAAATCTGTATTCCTCGTAGTAAACCCAAGTTTACCTACCCTGTTTAGAAATGTGTTTAAATGAATTATTGATCTGACCTCGTGTAGTTTATTCTTCTTAGTGTTTTTTTTTGGTTTTTTTTTTACTCTAACAGAATTTTTGAAACTACTCATTCCTTATGGCCATTTCTCTGGAATCGAAGGAGGGAATTCAGAAATCCTCTGTATGTACGAGATGCTTATAAAACAATTCTGCCATCCACACTCCCATTCTGCTTCAAGTAAGTATTATCTGTAGGGGCATAATACACTTGACCCTTAACCCAGGCCCATGACATGGCAATTGGAAAATACATTTTTGTTTTCGATGTTCAGTGCACACCCCTTAAAATTTATGATTGGGTGTGCCTTCCCATCAACACTGTATCTATAGGAAGATCCCCTATCTAATCTCACTCCATGATCCCCCCACTGTACATTTATTTCTCCATCCTCCCTTTCTGCCGTCATGCAACCCGCTACTTCACATACCCTATTAACCATCCCCTAATGTGTCACCCCTCTACTCTTGGATTGTAAGCTCTTGAGCAAGGTCCTTTCCTACTGTTCTGTGTGTTTAACGTTTATGTATATTTGTTATTCTGTCTCACCTGTTGTACAGCGCTAAGGAATTTGTTGGCACTTTATAAATACTTGTAACTCTGTTTTTTTTAAGATCTTCACATAGACAAATTATTTGCAGTCCCCTGTATGGAGGATGTATGTCTAGGTTTTTTCCCATTAGCCAGGAGGCATAATACAATCAGACAATCTTACTATTTGCAGTTCACTACATTGATGGTCATAGGGTTTCTTATAATCACGTGCAGGTTGATCCAGATTGTAGGTTGAGTCTCCAGGTCAGATGCTGCCTCATGTAAGTTAGAATCACCCGCTTGATACCAGCGTTTGCAGTATTCTTTCCTATTCATTCACATTCTTCTCATAGAGATATAGATTGGAACTTTGCTGGCATAGACGGTATACAAAACACACAATTGCACACTTATCATTGACCCTTTACATGTGTGGTCTTCCTGAACACCTGATACTCTCTGAAGTAGAAGGGGAGCAAAGGGAAGGAGCTGCCTAATTATCGCTGTGTATGTGGGATCCCTCCCTGATTAATGAATTGAATTCCTACTAGCAGTGTATAGATTTCATATACCGGGTGTCCATAAAGTCTCTAAACAATTTCAAAAATTTATTACAAAGGCAAATGAAAAGACCGATAAGTGAAAATTATTACAAAATGAGACGTATAGATTTCAGTTTTTTTTTGCCTCATTTAATACACCTCTATATGGGCACCATTAGTTGCATGAAGCACATCAAGACGGTACTCGATTTCTTGCCATGTTCGTTGTAGCATACCCTCATCAATGGTGGCTGTACGGGGTTTATTTAACAGTACCTCATTCATCAACAGGGTACCTGAAATACACGAATGCAATGTGATAAAAACCTTGATAACCACTGAGTACATAAAACAAATCTGATGACGATATCTCATCAATTGCCTATGTAATAAATTTTTGAAATTGTAAAGACTTTATGGACACCCTGTATACTGCAGGGTGATACCTATCACGTACCGTCCATCAGCATGTCTGTGTTAGATGTCCAGAAAACCATAAAGAACCCAACACTAATAATCTGAAGGCAGAAATAGACCAGGCCTGCAGAAAGCTTTCACTAATAAAATATAGAAGAATATTCTATAAAGTTGTCACCTTTCTAATTAACGCAAAACCTCGGGGGAGCAGCAACAAAGCCAGTTTCAACAAGAAGCACTCAAACATCTATTTATCATAGTAAATGGTTAAACGTTATCAAAGAATGTGAGGGCACATAAAGCGACACAGACAACACGGGAGTTGTCAAGTTGCCTTTCAGACCCAGAGGTCTTTCATCATAGGATCTGAAACACATTCGAGTGGTTGGCGCCCCATGTGTTCCCTTTTTTCTTTTTGGCCACTCGCATTATCCAGCAGAGTTTTCCTTCTTTCCAAGATGACAGCTGTCTGATGAAGGCATCCAAGCATCCAAGAGGGTATTGATTGCTCTTTTTCCTTTTTGTTAGGTTTTGGTGCGGCATGTACAATCGATTTGATAAAGGAATGCACCCAAGGCAATCAGTCCTGGACGCCCTCATTGAATGTATGAACCGAAGAGAGACGCTAGAGTCCAGTGAAAATCTATTGGAAGATGTAAGTTTTGGTTTTTGGAATGTAGTTGCATTGAATTCCTTGATGTTTTGTATGTCATGGTCTTCAAGTGGACTAGATCTAATGTGGTGCTGTTATTATAATGTGAACTTTTTAAAACTTTCTTATATCCTTTAACAGCAACTGTTACAGCTACACAGTCCTGCTCATCTGGCCGGCACGATACAGACCTCCCCCGTAGCCAAGCTGCCACTGAACGAATTGCCAAGTGCTTTAACGCCAGAGGATTGTGGCGGTGATGCACTGACTCCCCTGTCTAATGGTTCCATGAGCAACAATGGGAGTGTGACCCATCAGAGCAAAGAGAAGCAAATCAATAGTAATGGTAACCTAGCAGGTAACGAAGGCAGGACCTCCCCTGTGAATAGTGTGCCATCTTCCACTGTGAAGGATCAAACAAACTGTATAATCAAGAAATGAGCAACAAAATTATGCTTCCTGCTATGGACTCAAATGAAAAGGTGCTGGAAGTGGGGACAGGTTTGCATATGACTGACTCTGTTCATGAGCAGCAAGGGGCTGTAAAATGTTGGCTTTGCTCAATGGACACTTGACTGTTCATCCTAGGAATGTGATGGTTAGAACTGTCTCACTGTGGAATAATGTTACTGACAAGACAACAGCACTCCAAAGCCTGTACCTTCCTTCTCAATGTGGCCAAAAGCTTGTAATGCTGCTGTTACCTCCCACAGCCCTTTTGCAGTAATCTACTGGGATCTATCATACAGGATTCGTATTGTGCACTATGGGGGGAAAGGGAACAAAAATCATGGTCCAATGGGTTTGCAATATTGAACACAGCTGAATTACTTGGAGTCCCCAAAGATGTTTGACAGCTGTACACATTAGCATGGCATGTTCTTACAAAGGTTTAGAATGTTTCATTCATGGGGATGTTCCTAACTCCTAATTATTTTCTTCAAAAACCGTGGCCGTCGCCTTACTGTGCAATGCTATGTTAGGCCTTATAGGAATCAAGTTGTTATGCTGTGTTTCATGTTCGTCAAATGTTCTTGTCCTTTTGGTATTAAAGACAACCCTTTTTTATTTGTTTTGTTATATTTTTGTAATTCTTTGCTGTATACATATGAATTTTACAGTAGGTTTTGTTTTTACTGGATGAGATTGTTATTGCATTGTGTGAATTTTAGGGCTTTGTGTGAAGCTATAGGGCAGTGCTACCCAACCCTATACTCAGGGCCCACTGATTTTAAGGATTACCTTGCAGGGGTGTCAATATGTTTACAAAATCTACTTGTCCAACAGACTAAACCAGCAGCCCAATCTGCTTGCCCCTACAAACTACATGTCCTGATAAACTATTTTATTGAAATAAATTTTACTTAAGAAGTCCCTCCCCCACAGTGAAAACATACTGAGGAACGAACAACACTACACAATCACATATGAATGCACACACCCTTCGCTGCACACAGTTATTCACCGACAAACAGCATTTCACAAACTCAAGCGAGACACAAGCTTTCCTCTGCATACAGTGACCGTGTCGCTCTGTAGTTTTGCTCTGCATACAGCGCAGTGTCGCTGTGTAGCTTTGCTCTGCATACCGTGAAAGTATCACTATGTATTTCTGAATTTTTCCTTGTTAAAAAAAAAAAAAAAATCTGTAGGTCTAACACCTAGACCTTAACATTACAGCATTTTTTACATTTCAAATGACCCACTCCCTGTGTTTTTTATGGCTTCTGACTCTTTGCGGGCTCCCTCATTGTTCTTGTTCCATGTCACTCAAAGCTAGGGGGAGGGAGGCTACTGACATCACCAGGAGCCGTGTCGGGGGGGGGGGGGAATGTCTCTTAGCTCTGCTAATGAGCAGCTGTTAATTGCAGCAGCTGACAAGGAAAACTAAGCGTGCTACAGAAAGTCTGACCTCAGCTCTGCTCTGCCTGTCCGTCAGACTAAAAGGGCATGAAAAGTGCCAGCCCAGCATATGGGGCTGTATGAATTCGGCACCCTTGCTTGTGGAAATGGGACTGAATACCTCAATTACTGAGCAGCAAATCCTAAGGATGTTTTGGGAAACTCTTATGTGGGAGGGGGGGATTTAATATACAGTCAGGTCCAGAAATATTGGGACATTGACACAATTCTAACATCTTTGGCTCTATACACCACCACAATGGAGTTGGAATGAAACAAACACAATGTGCTTTAACTGCAGACTGTCAGCTTTAATTTGAAGGTATGTACATCCAACTCAGGTGAACGGTGTAGGACTTACAGCAGTTTGCAGATGTGCCTCCCACTTGTTAAGGGACCAAAGGTAATGGGACAGAATAATAATCATAAATCAAACTTTCCCTTTCATATACTTGATTGCAAATCCTTTGCAGTCAATCACAGCCTGAAGTCTGGAACGCATAGACATCACCAGACACTGGGTTTCATCCCTGGTGATGCTCTGCCAGGTCTCTACTGCAACTGTCTTCAGTTCCTGCTTGTTCTTGGGGCATTTTCCCTTCAGTTTTGTCTTCAGCAAGTGAAATGCATGCTCAATGGGATTCAGGTCAGGTGATTGACTTGGCCATTGCGTAACATTCCACTTCTGTCCCTTCAAAAACTCTTTGGTTGCTTTTGCAGTATGCTTTGGGTCATTGTCCATCTGCACTGTGAAGCGCGTCCAATGAGTTCTGCAGCATTTGGCTGAATGTGAGCAGATAATATTGCCCGAAACACTTCAGAATTCATCCTGTTGCTTTTGTCAGCAGTCACATAATCAATAAATACAAGAGAACCAGTTCCATTGGCAGCCATACATGCCCACGCCATGACACTACCACCAACATGCTTCACTGATGAGGTGGTATGCTTAGGATCATGAGCAGTTCCTTTCCTTCTCCATAAACTTCTCTTCCCATCACTCTGGTACAAGTTGATCTTGGTCTCCTCTGTCCATAGGATCTTGTTCCAGAACTGTGAAGGCTTTGTTAGGTGTTGTTTGGCAAACTCTAATCTGGCCTTCCTGTTTTTGTGGCTCACCAATGGTTTACATCTTGTGGTGAACCCTCTATTCACTCTGGTGAAGTCTTCTCTTGATTGTTGACTTAGACACACATACACCTACCTCCTTGAGTGTTCTTGATCAGGCCAACTGTTGTGAAGGGTCTTTTCTTCACCAGGGAAAGAATACTTCGGTCATCCACCACAGTTGTTTTCCGTGGTCTCCCGGGTCTTTTGGTGTTGCTGAGCTCACCGGTGCATTCCTTCTTTTTGAGAATGTTCTAAACAGTTGTTTTTGCCACGCCTAATGTTCTTGCTATCTCTCTGATGGGTTTGTTTTTGTTTCTGCAGTCTAATGATGGCTTGCTTCACTGATAGTGACAGCTCTTTTGGATCTCATCTTGAGAGTTGACAGCAACAGATTCCAAATGCAAATAGCACACTTGAAATTAACTCTGGGCCTTTTATCTGCACATTGTAATTGGGGTAATGAGGGAATATCACACACCTGGACAATTGGCTTCTCTGCTGTTCCATGGCCCATTATTCCTAATTTATTTTAAAGGAAGAAGGCTTTTTTCCTCATAGGTTTCATTTTAAAAAAATATTTGCGTTTTTTATGAAATATTTCTTAAACCGTTTTTTTCCACTTGCAGGAAAATATAATTTTGTTAATTTTTTTTACTTTTAGGCATTTTTTAATTTTTGGGGGAAATCTTATTGGTCCTAATTTATTTGAAAATTATGCTTTCTTTTCATTCTGCAATGAATTGAATAGATATGATGTTTCAGCACCATGGTTAGCAGCATAGCTGTCCATAGTGCTGAACTGCCGATCTGAAACATAGTATTTTAATATGTTCTAGCACCAAAGAAAGCTCCATAGCTCTCAAAGGTTCTGAAACATTTTCAATGAAAGAATACTGTAGGGGTTATTCAATCTGGCCTCAGAATGTCACCGAACAGGGAATTTCCCCGTACAGTGACATTTCAGGGCCATTCGGGTATTCAGAGACGAGGGCAGTTCGCCAAAATTTGGTGAACTCCCAGCAAGTACGGTGCCTGTTCCAGCGCAGTGAAATCCCTATAGAGAAGCAATGGTTAATATAGTCAGAGAACACTGAACAGTAGTGAAAAGTTGCAGAAGCGCCCTGCTGTTCGGTGTTTTCATTCTGCAGACGAATCCCATAGGCTTCAATGTTAAATTTTTTTCCAGTTTTTATCCAATATCTAATAAACAGTGTATTGTTTTAATCTGCAGTAAAAAGTCTCTTGGGGGGTTTTTTAGGATCTTTTAGGCATTTTTTGAGATTTTTTTTTCTGCAGCTCTTGTCCCCCCAAAAGTGTTTGTTTTTTTTTTCGTTTTTTTTCTGTAACAGACATTTTCGATCAGTAGTTTTTTCTCTTTTTTTTTTTCTTCAAACAGCGTTTCAATTTTGACACTTTAAAACGTTCTAGTTTTAATTTTCTTTCTACCCTGTTCGTCAGCTTGTCGGCTATATTTCCGGCGGGTCTGCGCTGTGGTCGGCGGCTCGTCAGGTTTTTCCGACGTGGTTTTTGTGACCGTTCCGGCTGGTTTTCAGCAGGTTTTCCCTGTGATGAATGCTGAATTCACCGCCATGGTGGGGAAATTTGATTCCCCGAAGTGAGGGGAATGAGCGAGCACTGAAATGTCGGTGACATTTCGGTGCTCTTTCAATAACCCCCTGTGTTTCAGATTGGCAGTTCAGCACTATGGACGGCTATGGAGCTAACCATGTTGCTGAAACATCGTATCCCTATTCAATTCATTGCAGAACGGAAAAATTCCTCGTTTTAAAATAAAATTTCACCAAAGAAATGCCTAAGAAATCATGTCTTGCATTTTACTATTTTGTATTTCTGTAACCACTCAATGTTCTCGAACCCAGGACATACTTGAAAACGAGAGAAATCTCAATGTATCCTTCCTGGTAAAATCCTTTTTATAAATAAATAAATGTCTTTTGCTGCAAGTGAAAAAATAAACGGTTTTAGAGAAATATTTATTAAAGGAATTTTTTTACCATTGAAATCCATAGGCGAATTGTGCAAGTTTCAATCTTAAAAAAAAAAAAATCCCCATTTTTATTATTTTGAAAGCATTGTCTTTTGTTTTCGGTCATTTTCGGTCTTTTTTTTTTTTTTTTTCATTTTGGATTATTTTGTAATGTTATGGGTAACATTTTTTCTTTTTTTTTCTTTTTTTTTTTCTAGATTCTAGTCATTTTCGTTCCATTTTGTATCGTTTCGCATCTTTTTCGGGTCATTTTACCTTACAATATTTTATTTGTTTTTCTTTGTGCTATGGCGAATTGAAATTTTGGTCAGCCGATATAAAATTTTTTGGAAACGTAAAAATTGTCAAAAATGCTGATTTTCGTTGTGTCACAAATTGAAATGCAATGTCTAATAATAATAACCTGATTTTGGTGATTTCAATTCGACAGGTTTAACCAGGGGAATATAAAACCGTAGTAGTTGCGCAGGTCTGATTCACAAACGTATCATAAAAATGTTACAGGATCGTAGAGAGCTGCTCCAAGTCCCAGTATATGCTCACTCAAATATACCATACAACATAGAAAACAAAAAAGACAGTTCTCGCCCATGCAGATCCCAGCACGTTGGGGAGTGCTTCTCAAATATCTCGCACATGGTCCAGTCCTGAAATACAAGTAATAGATCGGACATAGCGTATTATATCCTGTATAATGGACCCTCCAGTATCCCGGCCAAGAAAATTGCTCACTTTTTCAAGAGCCAATGAGCAGCCGGCTCTAAACTATAACAGCATGAAACATATGTGTAAAAAGTCTCCGGACTCACCACTCCCACTTGGTCTCTCCTTTTCATCCGCAATAGACACCTTACTCGAAAGAGGAAATTAGATCATTGTGGAAGAAGACTCGGTGAACGTTTATATAAAGGCCACAAACCGGCCAAGATATATGAATAAAAATTGTACAACGCGTTTCGACTGTAGTCTTTTTCAAAGTGCTTCCATACATGCCTTATCACAGAGTTTTTATATAGATCGTATACCGGTAATTAGCGTCCGTGCCGTATATCCGCACACCTGACAACATTGTGTCTCAAATGACCACGTGTAGCCGCCGGCTATGACGCACTTCCGGTTCCGCTTTAACATACATCCCAAAGAACAGCATCTGCCCTTACTGGATCGTTAGAGCCATTTTAACTGAGGGCAGTCGCGTGTAAATGGGTGCTGGCATCAGCGAAAGTTACCTGTAACTTAAAAAGCATTAATATCGTCCTAATGCCTGCAAGATAAAACAATATTCTAGAAGAACACACATAAAAAAACGTGCTAACCTTTGACTAAAACAATTTAGAAAGCACCATTTACATCTAGTCAGGGCTCAAGTCCTGGGGAAAAAAGTGAGGGAACTCACCCAAGAATTTCACAACCCCCATTATCCGAAGAGAAAAAAAAGTAAATATATATATATATATATACACACACACACACCCGAGAATCATGTATAACCAGGCACAGACTCCCAGAATTGAATATACCCAGACACAGACCCCCCCCAGAATTAACTATAGCCAGACACATGCCCCCAGAATTAATTATAGCCAGGCAGGGTCCCTGAGAATTAATTATAACCAGGCACATGCCCCAGAATTAATTATAGCCATTATATTCTATATAGTGTTTTAAACACTTAACTAAACCTTCTGACTTTTCTTTTGGGATGTGGTTTGGGGGTGCCTGGGGGTCTCCGCGTGGTAGAGTAATATGGGGCTTCTGAGGTTACCAATGTTATGCCTGCACAAAAATACGTTGTTGTTAGAACCACTATCCCAGCGGCATGTGTGCAAGCTGTGTCAGAAGCACAGTTACTATGGATCACCAACTAGTATAAAAAATAGATTGTATTATGAACTGCATGGTTTCAGTTGCTACAATGCTCATTATAGCACGCACCGTGACGCGCTGTCAGAGCACAACATTATAGTATAGGCAGAAGAGAATAAAACACTGAGGGCTCTATCAGCTGCCCGTCACTAAAACCGGGACACAAAGGGGAAATATTAGCTTCCCCTTAGCGTCCTGGTTTCCCCAGCAGATCACGAGGCAGGCGCCGAGTCCGGCAGCCTGCCCCTTAGCTTAGCGATTGCAAAGTCAGAAGATACTGAGGACCTAGGCCACGTATGGTGATCATAGATTGAAAGGACCGCTAACAGTCCAAGATGTTGCTCCAGGAAGGGATGTGGGGGCTTGGTGGCTGCCCTCACTGGACCACCATGGTCCTAAGATACTGGTCTGTCTCTTCTCCCAATAGGGCACCAGTGATGTAGCCCCCTCTCTGCAGGGAATGTAAGCAGGAGAGGCGACAACATTTTTAAAAAAATATAAAAACTTTAGTCAAAAGGTTCAGTTTTTTTTTTGGGATGTGGTTTGGGGGTCTCCACGTGGGAGCGTGATATGGGGCTTCAGAGGTCATCAGGTTATGCCTGCACAAAAATACATTGTTGTTAGAACCACTATCCCAGCGGCATGTGTGCAAGCTGTGTCAGAAGCACAAGTGCAAGCTGTGTCAGAAGCACAATTATTATGGATCACCGACTGGTATATATGGTCTAAAACACACAGAGTCTTACACTTGTGGTGAGGTGCCCCAGAAAGCGTCATCCAAAATATACAGCATGTTACCCTTACAACTAGATTTGCCCTTGCTACACATTTATGGACACCTGTGTGTGCAAGCTGGGACACACAAACTTCAAAACTACATTATGCAAATTACATGGCTGGGCCTAAGGTATTGTGGGAGAACTATTCACACCAGAACAATGGAGCTCACTTTCTTGTTCAGCACATGGGCTGGGAAGAACATCACAAACCACAACACCTAAACTTAAACAATAAACAGATGATACATACAGGGCCGCCATCAGGGCATTACGGCCCATGCTGCAGTAAGGGGCCCGGGGACTGGGTGGGCCGCCGTCGGCAGTTTTATTCACTTTAGGCCACAGGCCTCATGGAGATCCTGCGGCCTACCTGGGCCTGGAGAATCCAAGATGGCAGCCAGCAGACCCCCTCTGATCAGTGGCGTCATGTGGGGGGGGGGCACACCCTCTCTTGGAGAGTGACACCACTCAGGGCCAGCCTTTGTGTGCCGGCTTTCAGCGCTGTCTCTTTGTGGGGAGAGATCAGCACTGTGCAGAGAGAAACTTCGCCCTGGCCAGTACAAGCCTCGCCCCTCCATGTGACGGGCGGGGAGAGGAGGGGGAGCAGTCCTCAAACCATCATGGCTGCCCCCTGCTTCCCCTGGCTCTGAGTCTGGGCAGCCTCCAGCACACTGCCCTGCCCCTTCCTCACACAGCACCACCACAAGCACGTGCGTGTGGATGGGAGAAGGAGAGAAGCCAGGCCGAGGAGCTGCCCTGCACATGCTGGATCTGGACAGAGGCAGGTAACAGGGACTACACTGGGAAGGGTAGAAAAGGGGGCTAGAGAGGTGACAGACTGTACACTGTGGGTTGGGGGGGTGACAGAACACAGGGTGCTGGGGAGGGTGACTGAGGCCACACTGTCTATCCATCCATATCGGTCTACCCATCCATCCATACATCCCACTGTCTGTCCATCAATCCTTCCCTGTCTGTCTATATATCCGTCCATCCATCCCAGTCCGTCCGTCAGTCTGTCCGTCCTTCCATCCTTCCCACTGTCTATTCATCCATCCAGAGACTCATTGCTTTTACCATTAGAGGTCTATTGCTGTGGATTCTGTTTATGTTCCTACTGCCTTTACTGTTGGCGATCTATTGCTGTGGATTCTGTCACAGGATCCACAGCAATAGACTTCTAACGGTAAAGGCATTAACCTACACAGAATTCCTGTGCACATTCATACTCACTGCGTTTACTGGGAGTTCTATTGCTGTGGTGCTCTGATATGCTCATCAGACTGCACATTACTGTGAGTTCTATTGCTGTGGTGCTCTGTGATATGCTTAACCTGTGGAGTAATCTAATTATACTTTTAGGCTAATGTCAGACGAGCGCATTTTGTACGGAATGTGCGTCCGTGCTCAACGGACATACTTTCTTTTTTTTTTCTATTTAAAATTTTTATTTTAAAAGTGTGCTGACAAAATATAACATTAACCAATAAGTAAAGGCCATACAAGGCCAAGCAGAGAAAAGCACAAATAGAGACATCAAAAAGGTATAGGTAGGAATAGATGAAGAAATAAATCCAGATGAGCACAATTCGGAGGACCAGTCCAGGGGGGAAACAAAAAAAAAAAAGGTGGAGGGAATAGGGGCAGGGCGGAACTGCCCAAGAATTGTGGCATACCCGGCTCACCCCAGCGATCCACAGAAGACCGGGGGCCATGGTAGGGGCCACTGGGCCGGGAGGCTCAGGGCCTAGGTAGCCGCCCTAATGGCTCACTCAAGTTACTACCCAATGTCCAGTTTAGAGAAAAAAAAGGGGGGCAGAGGTATGGAAAGGTCCCGAATATTCCAGGAATCGCTATCAATGAGGGTGAAACTGTGTGATAGGGAAGGGGGGAGGGTAAAGTCAATATGGCCACGAGAAACCGCAGGTGGAGTCCATCAGAAAAAATAAATCACATAAAGGGTGGCAAAGGGTTACTCATATGGGAGAAACAACTGAAGAAAGGGTCTAGGGAAACTCCAGGATCAACCGGTGTCCCATGGCTGATCTCCAGGCATCGGCAGCTCAGCCACAAGACCCAACCGAGACACAATAGCTTGCACTTCATTCAAGTTTGTTGCTGTGAGGGTCTCATTAGGGGAGGACACAAGTAGGGAGCCAGAAGACCCCCATCGATAACGGACATTGTGGTGGCGAAGCAAAGTGGTGATTTCTTTGTAACATCGACTTGCGGCCAGCATCATAAAAGGCAAGTCTCGAAAGACCATGAGGTTACTGGAGGCATAGGTGACTCGAAAAGCGGGTCCAACCGCCGTCAGAATCCGAGACTGTGTCAGCCTGTCCCGCATCCTCAGAAGAACATCTCGGGGGGCTTCTATGGGTGCAGTGGCCACCTTCCGGAGGCGTGTAGCTGACATTACCAACGGGCCTGCCAAATTCTCAGAGGTAGGAAGGAGATGTGTGACTAGGCCCTCGGCATACTGGAGGAGCTCCTCACCAGAAATACATTCAGGGATCCCCCTGAGCCGCAGGTTACACCGTCTATGTCTGGACTCCAGGGCCATCACCGCCGACCCAAGTCGCACAATCTGGCGTTGGAGATCTGCCACACGAGCATCCGTCGCCGCCTGCGACCTCTCTGCCTCCAAAGCCCGGGTATCAACCACCTCGATCCTCGCCTGAAGGGCCTCCACCGTAGAACGGACCTCTTGCATGTCTCGCCGCCAAAGGCTATGGAACTCCTCCATAACCCGTCTGAGTGCCACCTCCATCAATGGTTGTGCAGCGCTCTGCAGCTGTACCTCATCCTGAGCCGCGGCTGGAGGCATAGATGCAGCGTGTGAGGATTTCTCCGTGGGCTCCAAGCCGGTGAGTACCTCATCTTGCCGGCATTTCTCCCCACAAGTCCGATTTATGCCCAGCGACTGCCTGATATCCAGGATACGGGGGGCCCCATCTTCCACCTCCTTCTTGCTCTTCTTCCCCATTACCACCGGGACTGAGGCGCCTGTGAAAGCCACGGTCGTATAGGCCTTAAGATGGCCGACGGCAGGAGCAGGCTGCAGGAGGGAGAAAAACACACTCCGAACCTTACTGGTTGCCACTGTGACCTCAGAACCGAGCCTGTGGGATCTCGGGGCCACAAACAGTCCTTCCGAGGAGAGGGTGCCCCGTAGCTGTAGCAGGAAGGGTATAAATACCGGGAATCCGGTGAAGCAGGGCAGAGCTCCGGGAAATAGCGACCGCTCTCCTCGAGGTCCAGACACGCCCCTCAATGGACGTACTTTCTGACTGACAACAAGGTAGTGGCCACACTGACCGTTTGTTTCACTGTTGTTATTTTTGACTGATGTAGCAGGGAAAATAAATTAAAATGACAAACATTTTGTCTGTAAAAAATGCTGGATGCACAAATGCAGTCCATCTGACCTCGTTCATCACTCACACACAAAGCAATGCGGACGTTGCAGACGTAGCACACTCCGCACATCCGTTCTAGCGGTTTTACGTTCTTGCCTAACCTGCGTCCGTTTGCCGCCTCAGTTGTGCTTCCGCACTTCTGTGCGGACGTACTTCGTGTGTGGGTCTCTATTGATCATAATTTAATGCTATGACCAGGGCCGGCCCAAGCCACTGTGCTGCCTGGAACGAAGGATGAAATGCTGCTCCCCCCCCCCGAAAAAAAAACACAAACACGTGACATGTATGAGTACATCACAGAGCTCCACAGCAATAAACCTCACAGCAATGTGCGGTGTGTATGAGCGTATCAGAGCCCCAGACCAGCTCACACATGGATATATTGCCCCAGACCAGCTCACACATGGATATATTGCTAGGGATGAGCTGTTCGGTTTGATCTGTTCGGTGTTCAATTCGAACATCGCCTGTTTGGCTGTTCGTCGAACTGCGAACATTTTCGCATGTTCGCCCACAATGCACCACAATGCACTTTTCCACTGGCCTGAAGCTTGTAATTGGCTACAGCCTTGCACCTGACCACTAGTCAGGTGCAAGACAGGTGCAAGACTATGCCAATCACGGCTCAGAGTCCTGATTGGGCAAATTTTGCGACACTTGTGTAACACCTTTCCAGGCACTGGTAGGTTACCAAGTGATGACACAGGTGCTTTTGAGGCTGCGGATGATCAGAGGAAGAGCGGTGAAGGCCGGGCCGCTTGACTGATGCCTTTTTAATTTTTTTTAGTCCACGACGCCCAGGGACGTCAATGTAGGCACCCATTGCCAGCGTCTTCACCGTATGGTGCAGGACTACCTAGGGTCAAGGGCAGACCTGGATACCTTTACAGCAGATGATCCACTGGCTTACTGGGTGTTGAGATTGGATCACTGGCCAGAACTTAGCCAATATGCTATGCAGCTACTAGGTTGCCCTTCATCCAGCGTGCTTTCTGAAAGGACGTTCAGTGCCGCTGGAGGTTTTCTCACAGATAAAAGAGTGCGTCTGTCCACCGACTCTGTAGACCGGCTGACATTTATAAAAATGAATCAGTCCTGGATCAGCAGCTATCAATCCCCTGATACTGACGTAACTGAATAGATCGGGGATCTCTTCTGCATTTCTAAAACCTCCACCACTGCACTCTTCCACAATACCACAAAGGGGTTACGGTGTGAAGGCACTTGCTGCCACCAAAGGTAAAATATTTGGGTGCACTGCCACTGACGCCTATACCAGATTCATATCATTCTAATATTGGACCACAGGGTCCAAACCTGCACTCTTCCACAATACCACAGAGGGGTTACAGTGTGACGGCACTAAAGGCCCCATTTTAAAGCACCTATTGTTACTTTCATCCAAAGCCTGCTTAAGTTTCACCATAATTTAGTCAAAAAAAATCACTAAACTTGTTCTGTGTGTCCTAAAATGTCTCCTCTTTTCATACAGGCTGCAGCCCCAAGCAGTTGTTTATGAATAGATTAAAGGAAAAACATTTACCTTAATTTGAAATGTCATTTTTTTGTTTTCTAAATGTTTCTATACATCCTACAAATCCACCACTTCACGGGCAGGTTATGGGGACCTCCTAGGCACGATATTTGAAGGAATTTTTCGTTTTTATTCTTAACCTTTATTTCATGGAAAACTGTCCCCCAGGGCACTACCCGGACCCCCATACACCTTTTTATGGCAAATATCTAGAATTTATGCCCTCTTGGAGGGCACTCTAAAATTCGAACGTTCGAGTCCCATTGACTTGCATTGAGTTCGAATCGTGTTCGAACTTTTGAAATTGTTCGAGTTCGAATGCGAACCGAACACGGGGGTGTTCGGCTCATCACTATATATATTGCCCCAGACCAGCTCACACATGGATATATTGCCCCAGACCAGCTCACACATGGATATATTGCCCTAGCAGCTCACACATGGATATATTGCCCCCAGACCAGCTCACACATGGATATATTGCCCTAGCAGCTCACACATGGATATATTGCCCTAGCAGCTCACGCATGGATATATATTTAAATACGTCAAGGGAATCCACAAGGTAGAGGAAGGTAGTATATTTAAAAGGAAACAAAGTAGCAAAACAAGAGGACATAGTCTTAGATTAGAGGAGCAAAGGTTTAAAAGTAACATCAGAAAGCATTATTTTACTGAGAGGGTGGTGGATACATGGAACAGCCTTCCAGTTGAAGTGGTAGAGGCTAAAACAGTAATTGAATTTAAGCAGGCGTGGGATAGGCATAAGGCTATCCTAAACAAAAGATAAATCCAGGTAAAGTATCCATGTAATTGGGCAGACTAGATGGGCCGAAAGGTTCTTATCTGCTGACATTTTTCTATGTTCTATATTGCCCCAGACCAGCTCACACATGGATATATTGCCCCCAGACCAGCTCACACATAGATATATTGCCCCAGACCAGCTCACACATAGATATATTGCCCCAGACCAGCTCCCGCATGGATATATTGCCCCAGACCAGCTCCGCATGGATATATTGCCCCAGGCCAGCTCCCGCATGGATATATTGCCCCAGACCAGCTCACGCATGGATATATTGCCCCAGACCAGCTCACGCATGGTTATATTTGCCCCCCAGCTCATATAGGTATATTTTCCCCTTAGCTCATATGGGTATATTTGCCCCCCAGCTCATATGGGTATATTTTCCCCAGTTCATATGGGTATATTTGCACCCAGCTCATATGGGTATATTTGTCCCCCAGATCATATGGGTATATTTGCCCCCCCAGTTCATATGGGTATATCTGCCCCAAGTTTGTATGGGTATATTTGCCCCCCCAGCTGATATGGGTATATTTGCCCCCAGTTCATGTGGGTATATTTTCCCACAGTTCATGTGGGTATATCTGCCCCAGTTCATGTGGGTATATATGCCCCCAGTTCATGTGGGTATATATGCCCCCAGTTCATGTGGGTATATTTGCCCCCCCAGTTCATGTGGGTATATTTGCCCCCAGTTCATATGGGTATATTACCCCCCAGTTCATATGGGTATATTTGCCCCCCAGCTGTGTCTTCTCACTGCACCCATCAGGGGGTCCCACATACTTCTATCAGATTTATGCGAATTGTAATTTGTGTCTTCTCACTGCCACCCATCGGGGTCTCACTGATTTATAGGAGGTTTCTGAGACTTGTAATCTGTGTCTTCTCACTGCCACCCATCAGGGGTCTCACTGATTTATAGGAGGTTTCTGAGACTTGTAATCTGTGTCTCTTCACTGCCACCCATCAGGGGGTCTCACTGATTTATAGGAGGTTTCTGAGACTTGTAATCTGTGTCTTCTCACTGCCAGCTATAAGGGGGTCCCACATACTTCTAGCAGATTTATGCGAATTGTAATTTGTGTCTTCTCACTGCCACCCATCAGGGGGTCTCACTGATTTATAGGAGGTTTCTGAGATTTGTAATCTGTGTCTTCTCACTGCCACCCATCAGGGGGTCTCACTGATTTATAGGAGGTTTCTGAGACTTGTAATCTGTGTCTCTTCACTGCCACCCATCAGGGGGTCTCACAGATTTATAGGAGGTTTCTGAGACTTGTAATCTGTGTCTTCTCACTGCCAGCTATAAGGGGGTCCCACATACTTCTAGCAGATTTATGCGAATTGTAATTTGTGTCTTCTCACTGGCACCCATCAGGG
This sequence comes from Leptobrachium leishanense, assembly GCA_009667805.1. NCBI lineage: Eukaryota > Metazoa > Chordata > Amphibia > Anura > Megophryidae > Leptobrachium > Leptobrachium leishanense. Next base: position 66,646,153 of record CM019071.1, on the reverse strand, counting down.
GGTCTCACAGATTTATATGAGGTTTCTGGGAATTGTAATCTGTGTCTTCTCACTGCCACCCTTCAGGGGGTCACACTGATTTATAGGAGGTTTCTGAGATTTGTAATCTGTGTCTTCTCACTGCCAGCTATCAGGGGGTCCCACATACTTCTAGCAGATTTATGCGAATTGTAATTTGTGTCTTCTCACTGGCACCCATCAGGGGGTCTCACTGATTTATAGGAGGTTTATGAGACTTGTAATCTGTGTCTTTTCACTGCCAGCTATCAGGGGGTCCCACATACTTCTAGCAGATTTATGCGAATTGTAATTTGTGTCTTCTCACTGCCACCCATCGGGGGTCTCACTGATTTATAGGAGGTTTCTGAGATTTGTAATCTGTGTCTTCTCACTGCCACCCATCAGGGGGTCTCACTGATTTATAGGAGGTTTCTGAGATTTGTAATCTGTGTCTCTTCACTGCCACCCATCAGGGGGTCTCACTGATTTATAGGAGGTTTCTGATACTTGTAATCTGTGTCTTCTCACTGCCAGCTATAAGGGGGTCCCACATACTTCTAGCAGATTTATGCGAATTGTAATTTGTGTCTTCTCACTGCCACCCATCAGGGGGTCTCACTGATTTATAGGAGGTTTCTGAGACTTGTAATCTGTGACTTCTCACTGCCACCCATCAGGGGGTCTCACTGATTTATAGGAGGTTTCTGAGACTTGTAATCTGTGTCTCTTCACTGCCACCCATCAGGGGGTCTCACTGATTTATAGGAGGTTTCTGAGATTTGTAATCTGTGTCTTCTCACTGCCAGCTATAAGGGGGTCCCACATACTTCTAGCAGATTTATGCGAATTGTAATTTGTGTCTTCTCACTGCCACCCATCAGGGGGTCTCACAGATTTATAGGAGGTTTCTGAGACTTGTAATCTGTGTCTTCTCACTGCCACCCATCAGGGGGTCTCACTGATTTATAGGAGGTTTCTGAGACTTGTAATCTGTGTCTCTTCACTGCCACCCATCAGGGGGTCTCACTGATTTATAGGAGGTTTCTGAGATTTGTAATCTGTGTCTTCTCACTGCCAGCTATAAGGGGGTCCCACATACTTCTAGCAGATTTATGCGAATTGTAATTTGTGTCTTCTCACTGGCACCCATCAGGGGGTCTCACAGATTTATAGGAGGTTTCTGGGAATTGTAATCTGTGTCTTGTCACTGGCTGCCAGCTATCAGGGTGTCTCACTGAGTTATACCAGAGTTCTGGAAATCTTTTAACTTTATACCAGAGTTGAATCAGAGTTCTGTATATATTAATCTATATATCACTCACCTTGTCTGAAAGAACAAAAAGGACTGGCAGACGCTCCCAAACACAGATAAGAGGGCAAGCAGCCCCTGTGTCGGGAGGCTGTGCCTCTGGTCATGGTGGACGTGGTGCATCCTCTGCAGGGGCACGCTTGTCCTTTCTAACTGGTGCTGGCTGTCTTAAGCAGCAGCAACATACAGAGGATTTGGTGGATTGGCTAACCAGGCCATCCTCATCCTCCGAGTCCTCTGCCAGCCAGGCTTGTAGTGGTTTACAGTCCACCTCAGCTGCCAAAGCATCTAATGCAGCCTCCATGTCCACAGCTACTCCTGCCGTAGCCTCGCTATCACACACGGAGGAGTCAGCTGAATTGTTTGACTACAATGATAGTGACATGCTGCTTGAGGATGTGCAGCAAGTACAGTGCTCTGATTCAATCTCTGAGGTTGAGGAAGGGAGTATAATCAACCTAGAGGAAGGGGGTGCCAGTGACACACAAAGAACTGGCACTCATGTTGCCCCAGCAGCTGCAGCATACTGCCAAGTTGGCTCCAGTGACGAGGAGATAGGGGGTGATGATGAGGTCACTGACTCCACCTGGGTGCCTGATCGAACAGAGGAATCAAGTGAGGAGGAGGGGGAGGAGGAGGAGGCACAGCAAACACAAGGCACAACATCCTCTATGACCAACCGTAGCACTAGCCAGTTCAAGGCATCAGATGTTAGGCTTGTGCACCGATTTTTTTTTCGGTTCGATTCGGTTCGATTTTTCGGATTTTTTACTTTTCGATTCGGCTCGTTTCGACCGATTTCGGTTTTCGATCGATTCGGTTCGGCCCGTTTTTCGGGTACATTTTTTTTTCGGAATATCGACCATTTTTCGTATTTCGTGTCACTGTGCTCGGTTTTTGTATCGACTTTTCGTAATTTCGGAAATTTTCGTTTTTCAGAATTGCACATTTTTTGGAATATCGACCATTTTTCGTATTTTTCGTGTCATTTTTGCCCGTTTTTTGTATCGACTTTTCGAAAAAATTTCGTTTTTTCAGAAAAGTTTCGTTTTTACAAAATTTTCGTTTTTGGGATAATTTTCGTTTTTCGGAAAATTTTCGTTTTTCGGAGCATCTATTCTCCTCGTTTGACACATTTCAAGTCCATTCGAAAAATCCGAAAATATTTCGTTTCGGCTCGGAAAACATTTCGGATCTGAAATTTTCGGATCTAAAATTTTTCGGAAATTCGGCCGCATCCGAAAACACGAATCGGGAAATTTCGTGAAAATTCCGAAATCCCGAAACGCACATCCCTATCAGATGTCAGAGCTGCTCAGGTGCAGAGCGCTGTTGTCTCAAAGCACACATGCAGGAACTCTGCTGTCTGGGAGTTCTTTAAGAAATGGGCAGCAGACCCCACCGTTGCTATTTGTAATCTATGTCAGATGCGGCTCAAGCGTGGGAAAGACACCGGACAATTGGGTACCATGTGCTTGAGGCGACATATGACCTCCTGCCACACATCCCGTTGGCGCAAAACTTTGTGTAGGTCCTCCTCCTCCTCATCTGTCTCTACACCCACTGTATGTCCTGCCATGTCATTGCCTGCTACAACCTCCACTGACAGGGATGATGCTACAGTAATGGATGTACCAGGTCCTTCCTCAGAATGTGACAGCATCCCATCAGCTGAAGATTTACGCAGTCAGATTACGTTGCCCCAGCTGCTGCTGCAGCATAAGAAAAAATATAGTCCCAACCATCCCCAAGCACAGCGTCTAAATGCCACCTTAGCAAAATTACTCGCATTACAGCTGCTGCCTTTCCAGCTGGTGGACTCTGCTTCCTTCCGTGAATTTGCTGAATGTTGCTGTACCACAGTGGCATGTTCCAAAACACCTTACTTTTCACGGCCATTCCATCACTAATACAGCACGTGGAAGACAATGTTATCGAGTCATTGGAAAGGCAGTCAGCAGCAAGGTGCATGTGACTTTAGACACGTGGTCCAGCAAGCATGGACAGGGTCGTTACATTTCCTTCACGGCACACTGGGTAACTCTGATTGCAGCTGGGAGGGATCCAAGACGGGGCTCTGTGCTGGAGCTTGTTCATCTACCGCTCCAGCCTCCTTGCTATGAGGTCTGTCTGCTCACCACCACCACTCCCCTCTTCCTCCTCCTCCTCCTTCTGTGTCTCTGGCGAAGTGGCAGTTAAACCGACGCCTGACAGGGTCTACGCAATGGCTCAAGTAAAAAGATGCCATATCTGTGCTTGAGCTGGTTTGTTTAGGGGACAGAAGCCACACCGGGCCAGAATTCTGTCAGCTCTGCAGGGGCAGGTGCAGAGATGGTTAACACCACGCCAGCTTCAGCTGGGAATGATCGTCTGCGATAATGGCAGCAACCTTCTCTCCGCCCTACGCAAGGGTAAATTGACGCATGTACCATGCCTAGCACACGTCCTAAAATCTAGTGGTACAGCGTTTCCTAACCAAGTACCCAGGGCTGGCAGAGCTTCTCAGCCAGGCCAGAAAAGTCTGCAGCCACTTCAGACGGTCATTCCCAAGCGTTCGCCTGCAGAAATTCAAAGAGATTCCACCTTCCCACAAACCGTCTGATCTGTGACATGCCCACCAGGTGGAACTGACATTAGAATGCTGCAGCGTCTGCACAAGCAGCAGAGGGCCATCAACGAGTACTTGTGTGAGTATGGCACAAGGACAGGTTCAGGTCAACTTGCTTTTTTTTCCCCCCGCAGTGGCTGATGATCAAGGATGCATGCACTGTACTGTCACCATTTGAGGAGGCAACGAGGATGGTGAGCAGGGACAGTGCATGCATCAGTGACACAATTCCTTTAGTGTTCCTGCTGGAGCACACTCTGCGGGGAATTATAGATGTGGCTGTAGAGGCAAAGCAGGGGGAGGAAGAGGAGGCATTCCCTACCTCTGAAGGCCCCAGTCTTTCCGCAGACAGCATTCCAGCGGGTCCTCAGATCAGACAGGAGGAGGAGGAGGAGGAATATTTAAGTAGTGGGGGCATTGAAGGTTTGGATTCCTCAAGGGAGGGTTTTGTGTGCCCAGAAACACAAGGGCTAGTGCGTGGCTGGGAGGAGGACGTGCACGATACGGTCATCCTTATTGACCAGGAAGACTCGGAAGCTTATGCCACCTCCAACCTACGCTGCATGGGCTCCCCTATAATGCAAAGCCTGCTAAAGGACCCCAGGATTCGTGCTATCAAGGAGAGGGATCATTACTGGTTGGCAACCCTTCTTGATCCAGATACAAGGGTAAAGTTGCAGAGCTCATCCTGCCCGCACAGAGGGAGCACAGGATTAAAAAACTTGAGGACGCTCTAAAGCGACAATTGTGTAACACCTTTCCAGGCACTGGTAGCTTACCAAGTGATGACACAGGTGCTTCTGAGGCTGCAGATGATCAGAGGAATAGTGGTGAAGGCCAGGGCCGCTTGACTGATGCATTTTTTTATTTTTTTAGTCCACGACACCCAGGGACGTCAAATGTTAGGCACCCATTGCCAGCGTCTTCACCATATGGTGCAGGACTACCTAGGGGCAAGGGCAGACCTGGATACCTTTCCAGTAGATGATCCACTGGCTTACTGGGTGTTGAGATTGGATCACTGGCCAGAACTTAGCCAATATGCTATGCAGCTACTAGGTTGCCCTTCATCTAGCGTGCTTTCTGATAGGACGTTCAGTGCCGCTGGAGGTTTTGTCACAGACAAAAGAGTGCGTCTGTCCACCGACTCTGTAGACCGGCTGACATTTATAAAAATGAATCAGTCCTGGATCAGCAGCTATCAATCCCCTGATGCTGAAGTAATGGAATAGATAGGGGATGTCCTCTTCTGCATTCACAAAACCTCCAGCACTGAACTCTTCCACAATACCACAAAAGGGTTACGGTGTGAATGCACTTGCTGCCGTGAAAGGCACAATATTTGGCTGCACTGACGCCTGTGCCAGATTTATATCATTTAAATTTTTTGAACCGTTACTGTATGATGGTACTTGTTGGCCTGGCACCAAAGGCACAATATCTGGGTACACTGACGCCTTTACCAGATTCATATCTTTTTAATATAGGACCGTATGGTCCACCCCTGCACTCTTCCACAATACTACAGAGGGGTTACTGTATGAATGCACTTGCAGGCCTGGCACCAAAAGCACAATATCTGGGTGCACTGACGCCTTTACCAGATTCATATCTTTTTAATATAGGACTGCATGGTCCACCCCTGCACTCTTCCACAATACCACAGGGGGGTTACTGTATGAATGCACTTGCTGGTCCGGCAGTCTGGCACCAAAAGCACAATATCTGGGTGCACTGACGCCTTTACCAGATTCATATCTTTTTAATATAGGACCGCAGGGTCCACCCCTGCACTCTTCCACAATACTACAGAGGGGTTACTGTAGGAATGCACTTGCTGGCCTGGCACCAAAAGCACAATATCTGGGTGCACTGACGCCTTTACCAGATTCATATCTTTTTAATATAGGACTATAGGACTGCATGGTCCACCCCTGCACTCTTCCACAATACTACAGAGGGGTTACTGTAGGAATGCTCTTGCTGGCCTGGCACCAAAAGCACAATATCTGGGTGCACTGACGCCTTTACCAGATTCATATCTTTTTATATAGGACCGTATGGTCCACCCCTGCACTCTTCCACAATACTACAGAGGGGTTACTGTAGGAATGCTCTTGCTGGCCTGGCACCAAAAGCACAATATCTGGGTGCACTGACGCCTTTACCAGATTCATATCTTTTTAATATAGGACCGTATGGTCCACCCCTGCACTCTTCCACAATACTACAGAGGGGTTACTGTATGAATGCACTTGCTGGCCTGGCACCAAAAGCACAATATCTGGGTGCACTGACGCCTTTACCAGATTCATAGCTTTTTAATATAGGACTGCAAGGTCCACCCCTGCACTCTTCCACAATACTACAGAGGGGTTACTGTAGGAATGCACTTGCTGGCCTGGCACCAAAAGCACAATATCTGGGTGCACTGACGCCTTTACCGGATTCATATCTTTTTAATATAGGACCGTATGGTCCACCCCTGCACTCTTCCACAATACTACAGAGGGGTTACTGTATGAATGCACTTGCTGGCCTGGCACCAAATGCACAATATCTGGGTGCACTGATGCCTTTACCAGATTCATATCTTTTTAATATAGGACCGCAAGGTCCACCCCTGCACTCTTCCACAATACTACAGAGGGGTTACTGTATGAATGCACTTGCTGGCCTGGCACCAAATGCACAATATCTGGGTGCACTGACGCTTTTACCAGATTCATATCTTTTTAATATAGGACTGCATGGTCCACCCCTGCACTCTTCCACAATACCACAGAGGGGTTACTGTATGATGGCACTTGCTGGCCTGGCACCAAAAGCACAATATCTGGGTGCACTGACGCCTTTACCAGATTCATATCCTTTTTTTTTATATATATATTTGAATGTTTTATTATTTCAATCAGAAAAATGGGATACAAAAAGAAAAAGGGGAAGAAACAACAAGAAACAAGAAATACATAAATGGGGAAAGTTCGGTACATTTTTCCATAGCGACGAAGTTAAACCCTGATATTCAATTGCTAAAAAGAAGGATAATTGCTCTACAGAATGGCAAAGATATGGAAGCATCACACCAAGTCAATTAACAAATAACCGAACTTGTCTCGGAAGTAGAGACATAACGGGGGAGAAAGGGAGAAGGGGAAAGAAAAGGAGAAAGGTAGAAAAGGGAGGAAGACAAAGAAGAAGAAAAAAAAAAAAAGGGGGGGAAGGAACCAAGTGGGGTGAGACATCAGGAGCCACCAACCGTATTATGAGGCATAGGGCCTGGAGAGTAGGTGCTGGTCGTGACATTTTGGGACCTACGTGCCCATGGTTCTAGTAGTTTGGTATATTAGGTGATCTTGCCACAGTGACCAAGGGTCTTGTGCTGGGGAGACGAGATTAAAGTGCGATCGGGCCATGGCCTCAGAATATGCTAGGTCTGAGATCATTTTAGTCAGGGAGGGTAAAGAGGGGGTTATTGTTTTTTTCCAGAGTCTAGCGATAAGGAGGAAGCAACAGGATATAATTATACAAAACAATTTGCGTTGTCTCAACATTTTCCTCACGTCATCTGGGAGGAGTCCTAGGAGGTAGTGTAATGGGGAAAATGGGACTTTAACGCCCAAGACCTCCTCGACATACGACGCCACTTGGGTCCAGAACGGTTGAAGTGTTGGGCAGGACCACCAAACATGTAGCATCGTCCCTCGTGCCGTGTGACAACGCCAGCAGGTGTCAGGAACATTTTTGTTAAAGTGGCATTCCCTTACAGGTACTAAATACCATCTATATAACACTTTACGACGCGTCTCAAAGATTGAAATACACCTAGATGCACTTTTATCCAATAAAAATACGTGGGTCCACTGTTCTAGTGTTAGGTGCATGTTTAACTCGGCTTCCCAAGCCGTTTGAAAAGTGCGTTTGGGCAATCCCATTGCGGACATCAATTGACAGTAACAAAGGGAAAGGAGTTTTGTAGTTTGTGCAGGGTGTATTGTAAAAGACTCAAATGGTGTGAGTAAAGGTGTGTTTATCGAAACAGAATTTAGCGTTCCCAGTGTTCTGATGTAGGACAGTAGTTGAAGATAAGAAGGAAACGCTTGAGAAGGTATTCCATGAGTAGTCTGCATTTGTGCAAAGGAGAGGACGGAGGAGTTTCTGAAAAATTGGAACACATACCTGACTCCGTGATGAGTCCATGGTTTAGGGTTAAAAAAGGGGATCACGTAAGTCAATGCGTTTACTGGGGTGGCGAAGGGTAGAGGGTAGAGAGAGGTGAAGGCACGGACATGTTTGTCCCAGATTGTGAAGTACCATCTAGTTATCTGAAGAGCTGTTGGGAGAGGAGGTCTAGATTTAGAGGGAGTAAAAAGTAAGCCGGGGAAAGAGTGGCCTGGTAGTGCTATTGATTGAATATAGGTCCATAACGGTTGGTGTATAAGGAGGGATTCACTCAGGGAGGCTATGGCTGCTGCCTTGTGGTACGCCAATATTTGAGGGAATTTGAGTCCTCCATCATCAAGTGGGGCCGATAGAACCTTGAACGGGATGCGTGGGCGTTTTCCGTTCCATATGTAGGAAGAGATGTCTCGGTGGACCACATTAAGTAAGGGTTTTGGAACGGGAACGGGTAACATGCGGAATACATATAGCAATTTGGGTAGAATCGTCATCTTAACAGCTGCCGCTCTGCCCAGCCAGGACAATCTCACCGACCTCCACCGCAACAATAACGATTTCGTTTCAGCGAATACTTTCTTGTGGTTTGTAGAAACTATGTCTTCAAACTTTCCTGGAAGCGTTATACCTAAATATTTTATACCCTGGTCGTTCCATGTGAAAGAATAGCGAGCTTTTATAGACCTTAGGTCCGCAGGAGGAAGTCCCAACGCTAATGCTTGTGTTTTCGGGAGGTTGAGGGAGTGATATTGTCGGGTATATTACAGAAAGGAAAAATTAAAATGGATGCCTGTAGCCATTTTGTTTTTAAAGACAGTTTTTTTCCATTCAATTTTCTCTAGGTTTAGAAATGAATGAGATTTTTTTTTACAGAGTTTATTCCTGGGTGAAGTCTTTTATATTTTAAGAAGTGCCAGACATGAAGGAATCTAGAATGTTTTTGTGTGATAATGCTAGAGTTAAGTGCTAAGACATGTCATAATTAAATTTATTGGTCTGTCTTAAGTTTTTAAAACAAAATATATTTTGTCTTTTGGGTATAGGAATAAGAGTTAATATCTCTGTAATATAGATTTATATTCACAAAATATATGTTTATAATCAAGGTATATTTTATTATATTTACAGTAGGAAATATATACTCCAATAAATATTGTAGAAAGTATATATTGGTAAATAATAAATATTACTAAAGAATAGATTCTGTTGAGTTAACCAGAAAAGAATCCAGCTGATAGTAAGTAATTTCAAAAGGGAGTGAGGATATAAATCAGATATGATAGGTAGAGACACAGTGTCTATACACTGGGAGAAGAGAAGGTCTTTGTGTAGATTGACCTTTTGACCCGAGATAAGAATATTAAAAAGAAATGGTGGAATTAATTAAGAAGTGCAATACTGCCCTCTAGAGGATAGTAAATATTATATTTGATATACCAATAATATTGCCAGTGACGTCAAATTTACTATAATTGAAGTGGCAGTGTTGGTTGCAGATCAGTCCGAGATTCCAGCATTCGGACTCACACCGCAATGCATTCAGACGTCCAGTACACATGACACTCTGAGGGTCCAAGATTCCAACACTCAGACTCACACCACGATGCAGGCAGATCCCAGGACATGAGGCAATCAAGATTCTCACCAAATCTCTGACTCTCACCAAATCTCTAACTCACATGCATTGATTATCTGATATCGATAATCTTCACATATTCCAAAACAAAGCATCACATAGAAAATTCCAAGACTTATCAACATCCAAATTGGACAGGTAATGTATGAAATTAAGGAATTAATGTAATTATATATATTTATAGATATTCTTGCAACGTAGACTGAGACTTCTCAGATACTGGCTAACTCCAAAAATTCTAAGTATTTCTATTCTGCAGATAGAAATATGAAGAAGTGGACATAAGGATTTATTCCTAAAAAGAAATGTTGTAAGATTGATACCAATATATATTGGAATTTGGAAATTACTCAGGGTTATTCAAAGAGATCCGAATTGCTTGTGAAAGGTAACCGAACGCTGAAAAATCAGCGTTCGGTTACCTTTCCTGACCATTCGGCTATCCAGAGAGCAGGCAATACGCAAATCCTGGCGAATTGCCTGAACATACGCGTGCCTTGTTCGGTGCCTGTTCGAGGGCAGTGAAATCCCCATGAAAAAGCACTGCTTCGGCTATTCAGAGAACACAAACAGCAGTGAAAGGTTCCCCTAATGCCCTGCCATTCGGTGGTTTAATTCGGCAAGTTTATTCAGGAGAATCCCATAGGCTTCAATGTTAAAAAATATTCCCGTTTTAATTCAATATCTAATAAACCGTTCATTATAAAATTCTGCAGCAAAAAGTCTCTTTATTTATAGATTTTTAGGATACTTTAAGCATTTTTCTGAATTTTTTTTTTTTTTAAAAGTCCGATTTTCTTTTTTTTTTTTTCAGTTTACTTATTTTTTTTGTAACAGCCCTCTTAATCATTTCCCCTGGACCTCCTGTAAAATTTCAGACATTTTTGCTCAGTAGTTTCTTTGCAAACAGCTTTTCATTTTCCCAGATTCATACAAATGGTTTTGCTAATTTATTCACTGCCTCCTCTAGTCACAGCTGCTTCGGCTCTGTGTGATTCGGCTCCTGTTCGGGTTTTTCGAAGGTTAATCCAGATGTTTTTGCTTGTTTTCGTCAGGTTTGCGGCAGCTTTTCTCTGCAATTCGGGGACCCTGTGCTGTTTGCTGAATACACCGCAGGGTCACCGAAATGCAATCGGCAAAAGGAACCGAATTGAAGAGAACGAAAAGTCACCGAACCTGCAGTGACTTTTCGAATCTCTTTGGATAACCCTGACTGTGATTATAATTAATAAGCAAAGAATTATATAACTACAATAAAAAGCAAAAGATTAGAAGTTTAATTCTCGAGATTAGGGAGGATTCACTAAATAAGTTTTTATTACTTATCATTAAATTAGCTCATCTTTTGTTGATCCATGTAGTATAGATAGATATATATATATATATATATATCTATAAGAGCTGGCTGGTTAACATTGTTTGCTGGGAAATGCATGTTGTAGTAAGCAGAAATGTTTATTAACCATTTGTGTATTAGTTACTAACTGATAAGGTAAATGATATTAATCATATATGCAGTTACTAACCGGAGATACATATATTGTGAAGCTCGTTTTTATATGCTGATGGATTGTGGTTTATAAATTGTTGTTTATGATATGAGATTTGAAACTATTTTGTATACGTAATAAATATATATATTTTTTATCCGATTATTGTATTTTTCAAAGCAAAACACAGACAATTAAAAGAATTCAGGAGCATTTATAGGAAATATAAACGATTGATATTTGTGTCTCGTATAAGTTTCTTATGAAATAATAGTCCCTGATATATTGGAGGCTTGGCTGATAAATCCAATATATATAACGTGTTGTATTAACGTGCAGAGATTATATCCGACAAATTGGAGGCACTGCCGAAATAGGTCCAGTAAGTCCAATATAACAAATTGTAGTTTTTGTTTGGAATATAATTGTCTGTATTGTCTGATTAGACAGAGATAAAATATATATATATATTTTGACTCCTTGTTGTATTTTAACTTGTGGTTTTATGGTTGTCTACTAAACAGTGTAAAAATGTCAGAGTCAGAATCTGAGACTCAGGAAGATGTAGAAATACATGCAGATCAAATAGTATTGATAGATGTTTTGTCTTATCTAAAGGATAAGTTACACGTCACAGACGATTTATTTGATTGGATGAAAGAATTGAAATCAAATGTATCTAATTATGTTGATTCAATCTGGTCAGATCAATCAAATTTTCTTGAGTGTTTGTGAAAGATAAGTGCAGCCACAAATAAAAAAGACAAAGAGATTTTTGTTTTAAAAATGGTGCCTGAATGCATATACTTGATCGCAGAAATGAACAAGAGATTGAATGATGACAAAGAAACCAGAGACAGCTTAGAAAATAAAAATTGTGACTTGCATGATACCGTAAATAAATTAAAAGATGAGTCAGAATGAATGATAATGTAGTTGAAAGTGTGTGCAAGAGAAAAAGATCAATTGCAAGATGAGATTGCTCAATTATCCAAATTAAATAAGGAGCTGAATGCAAAATTGGCGAGAATGAAACGCGAACATGAGAAATTCGCTGATGAGCTACGTCAGGTTGAAACTGATGTTCGAAGGGTTAAAAATCCTTCGTTAGAGAAGTTCCCTTTGAAAGCTTTGAGTCATAACTCATCACTGATTAGGCCTGACAGCTCTATTTATCTGAAGAGCGAAAGCGAAAGTGAAACTAAATCTCATGATGAAAAAAGAGCGAAGCCTCTTACACAGGAGTATTTCAAATCACATCACTCTAGCCAGCCACAGCCTATTAAGAAATCTCATAAAGTTCAGGATTTAACAAAAATCGTTAATTTCTTAAAAAACTCAGTAGGTATCTTTGACCTTAAGGGATCGCCAAAAATAATAAATCATTTAAATATGTTTGAAGAAGCTTTGGCAATATTAGGAATTAATTCAGATGCTCAGAAAATTGAGTTGATCCCATGGGTCTTTGAAGTCAGACATAGGTATTTTTTTCAGTCTTTGAAAGAATCTGGTATACGTAACTGGAGTAAAATAGTCTCCGAGGTTAAATCTGAATTTGGGCCTCACCGTACCAGTCTAGCTGCGAAAAGAGCAATTTTAACTGTAAAATGCAGACCTAATCAAAGCCCCCGTGAATTTCTTTCAGTCCTTAAAAATGCGTACAGTTTGGCTGAAAGAAACCCAGATTTTGAAAACCCTGAATTTATCCAATTATTTTATGACGCATTGCCAAATAAAATAAAGGTTATTTTGGCAAGAGATTATGACCCGAGAAATGGTTGGATTGGGTACTAAAAGAAAGTATGACCCTATTTACTGTATTTGAATATAGTGAAGAAACTCAGGGGAAAAGAGTGAAAACTCACCTGAGGAAATAGCGGAAGCTCACGTTAAAAAGGGTGATATTAAATTTGAGTCCCACAAAAAGAGTTATGCGGAAATATTGCGTGACTCCATACCTCAAAGGGAAAAATCCAAGCCAGATCAGGAAAGAGGGTTTGCCAGAGAAAATTCAGGAAGTAAATTTCAATCTAGAAAGCAATGGGTACCTAGAAGTCAGTGGGTTAAATCAAGGAAAAATGTACCTAGACAGGAAGCAACCAGAGGTAAGACTGAATCTGAGGAGTCTGATAATGCGCAAGCTTCGTCCCCAAGGACGAATAGAAAGTGGAGATATAATGTACGCCAGCGTATTGGTCAAATGCAGGAAAATTTCCGTGTGCTGACAGAAAAACTGGATCAGATCACTCAGTTAATGACTGGAAATAACCCTGGTCAGGTTGTAAGCAATGCAACACCTGCAGCCCCACCCAACCAGTGACTAGATGATGTTTCTGATGAAGTAACCAGTATCCATGACAATTTACCAGAAAGTGATGATGAAATGATTAATACAAATGTTTGTATGGTTGATGATTTAAACCCTTCCCTGCAAAGAGAAGGAAAATGTATTTTATCTCCCCAGACTAAGTGCGAGCAAGTTGAGAAGACTGGATCTGAAATGGAAAGCACAGCTGCCAAAAGCACGTTTGAGAGAGCAAAATCAGTCGGTAAAATCTGTCCAAAACCTAATTTCATATCTCACTCTAAATTTCTCTGTAAATTGCATAGCATTGAAGACCGATATTATGTGAATGTCGAATTACAAGATAATTTACCACATATTCCGTCCTTGCTAGACAGTGGAAGCCAAGTTACGTTAATATCAGCTCATTATTTTGAACAGGTCCAAGAACTATCCTCCAGGAAGCCTAGATTAGATAAATCTAATGCTAATCTAGTGAGTGTGAGTGGCACATCTCTGAAAGTTCTGGGCACGGCTAAATTGGATTTTAAATTGGGGAATAACGTAATTCGGCATCCAACGCTTGTTGTGGATCTGCCCCAAAATCGCCTAATTATTGGAATGGACCTTCTCAAAAGGTTAAATCCAATCATTGATTTTATCAATGAGGTTATTTGGTCCCAAGTAAATGTTCCAATCAGCTATGATAGATCCCAATCCCATCACACTCAGCGTAACTGCCACGTGATTGAGGAAAGGCCGAATTCTATTGAAGTCCACTTCAGAAATAGCCAGACACCTGATATCTCTTTCTTAAGGCCAAAGCCCCTGACTCCAGGAGAGCAGGAGGATAACACCATATGTGTCCCCCCCGAGAGAATTCGAGATATATGTCTGGAAAATGACGTGCTAATTATTCACCTCCACAAAAGGGAAACAGAACCAAATGGACATAGTGACCTTAAAGTGATCAGATACCCAAATCCTCAAGATGAGTGGATAACAGATCTAGATAATGATGGAGACAGTCACAAGGTTGTTGGAAAATGTATGTTATCTATTTCTATTGGGAATAAAACTGCCACACATTTATTTTTGGTCCTAAATGAACCCGGTTATCAGATTTATGTAGGTAACGATATAATTCATCGTTTTGCTATGCAAGTGGATCTGATTAATTCCCACATATGGACCAGACTAAAAGAGAACCCCTGTGAATTTCAGGACGAAAATAAAGCTCTTAAGTCATGCCAGACACTGCCATACGCAGTAAATTTACAGGTACCATATGAGGTCTGTATTCCACCAGGCTCTGTAAATTACCCATTACCTTTACAGGTAATGGAAGGTCAGAAGTTGAGAAATTCTGAGGCACTAGTCTGTATTTCCAATCGAATACATGGGTTAGGAATTTCAGCAAATCCTACACCCATGGTGAAAATACACCAATCTATAACCCAAATCATTATAAATAATAATTCCTCACAGGAAATCCATTTGCCTAAAGACACTACAATAGGTCTAGCACTGGATTCAGATTATTATACATTCGGGTTCCAGAACGCTGTTATCGGGTTAATACCTGAATGTTACCTCACAGAGGAACAAATGATAGAACAATCATTTAATTCGTGGCCCGAAGGATTATTCACGATATATTCTGTTTATCCTTTCAGTTCTGAAGTAGGAATCTGCAAGGTAGAAGAATCATCTTTAACCTTTGATCATCCTCTGACTACACAGGAAGCAGAGGAGTATACTCACTTTACTGGAGATGCAAGTAAGTCAAATCATGACCTCTCTGAAAGGCTTGAAGAAGCCTATGAGATTGGTCAACCTGAAATCTTTCCAGGATTTCAGGACATGGTCCAGCAACAAATATCTTTCGCTGACGGATGTTCTAATGATATGGAGCGCCAACAGTTGAAAGAAGTTCTAATGGAATTTCAAGATATTTTTGCTAAGGATTCATATGATTGTGGAGTCACCGACTTACATATAGCTAGGGTCCAAACTGACCCTAACGCTCCTCCTGTATACGTCAGACAATATCGGCTTCCATTAGCGTGTTACGACTCGCTGGCGGAGATATTAAGGAATCTAAAAGAAAGGGGAATTATAAGGACGGTGCACAGCTCTTATAATAATCCTATCCTCGGAATCCTTAAGCCGAATGGTCAATGGCGTTTATGTGCTGATTTGAGACAGCTAAATAAATGTGTATACAGATCCGGCTGACCCGTACCATATATTGATCAATGTCTAGTCCAAATGCAAGGTTGTAAGCTTTTTACCGCGCTGGATTGTGCCCAAGGATACTGGACAATTCAGGTAAGTCCTGAGGACCAATACAAATTGGCCTTCACCATCGGTCAACAACAGTTTACGTGGACCAGAATGCCCTTCGGCTATATAAACTCAGGTCATGAGTTCGCTGTCTTTTTACATAAAGCCATGCCAGATGCAGCCGAGAGGGGTAATTTGACGTATGTGGATGATATTTTACTGAAAAGTATTTCATTTGAGAAACATATATTCAAGAAATTAGACATGTTCTTAACCAGTTGAGAGAGGCAGGGGTTAAAATCTCATTGCAGAAAGCACAATGGTGTCGCACCAGAGTTAATTTCCTGGGACATGAGGTTACATCCGAAGGCCTAAATCCTCAGCGGAAGAAGGTGGAAGCAGTGATGAAGTCCAGAACTCCCACTAATATCAGTGAACTAAGATCATTCTTGGGTATGATGAATTACTCACGTAAGTTTATCGAAAATTATGCAGAGATTTGTAAACCTCTGTTAACATTGCTTAAGAAAGATGTAAAGTGGATATGGGGGGAGACTCAAGAACAAGCAATGACTGAGCTTAAAATAAAACTCACCCAGGCTCCATGTCTAGCCTATCCAGAGGGGGGTAAACCTTTCTATCTGGAGACTGGTTTTACCAATTTGAGCATGAGCGCCGTTTTATGTCAAAAGCAAGATGATCAGAGTAAAATTATTGCATATGCCAGTAAATCCTTATCTCCAGTGGAGATTAAATTTAGTGACTGTGAAAAAGCATTACTAGCCACAGTCTGGGCCCTACAGAATTTTCAGAGTTATATCCAAGGAGAGAGGATAATAATTGAAACTGCACACCAACCCTTACAATATCTACACAGTAGTCGAATAAGGAACGGGAACCTATCCAATAGCAGAATAACTGCATGGACGTTATCCTTACAAGGATGGCCATTGGAGGTACGGTATAGACAGGATCAAAAGAATCCAGTAGCTCAAGGACTTGCCGAACTCCATGATTGTGCAGATCCCTCCTCTGAAAAAGAATTCCTAGGAGATGATTTCTTACAAGAGCAAGCATCATCACCTTACAAGGCCTATGACGAAGAATACTGTTCCCTACTCCCACGTGTATATATAGATGGTTGTGCCTACCACGCCATCGTGGAAGAAGAGAGGAAATTGTAGCTGGCATTGGTATTGCATGGACAAAAGAATATCCCAATATATCAGTAGGATATAACATCGGTGCTAAAAGTAGCCAAGTCGCTGAATTAGCCGCAGTTTACAAAGCCGTTCAGATGGCTATAGACTATGATGTTAAAGAATTTCTGATAGTCACAGATTCTAATTATGTCCGTAACAGTTTCGTTGAATATTTGCCTGGGTGGAAAAGAAATGAGATGCTCAGGTCCAATAACAAACTTGTTAAACATGCCGATCTATTTGGAGAAATAGATAAGATGGTGACTAAAAATGGTTTAACCGTTTATTGGAAAAAGACAAAAGGTCTGGGGCGTGGCCGGCTGTTCACAGGAGTGGACGTGTTTTGCTGGAGCTCCTCGCGTCTGCTCCTTTTAAGAGACCTTTAGCTAACTTTTATGTGCCTATTTTTTTCTGAACCTGGGTCTGAGTTGCTGGCCACCGGTTCTGAATTGTCCGGAGGCCGTTTAGTCCCCCCTCCGGACGAGAGACAACCCTGGTCGCTGTAGCTGGGTGGCTATCCGAGAAGACGGCAGCCATCTTGAGGCCTAACCCCTGTGAAGAGCCTAGTGACCACGCGGTGCTGGCCGCATTCCCCGGACCCAGGTCAGTGCAGCAGAATATGGAGATGGAGGGCCCCCATCTCCTGGCCGCCTTGGATTACAGGTCTGTGGGGTGGCAGACGGACCCGTGGGTCGAAGATGTGCTAAACCCCTCCCTCACCAGTGATGCGGGGGCCGCTATGTGCGGCCTGGATGCCTGCTTGCTTATCCTAGATGGGGAGGATCCGGATGCCCAGCTCACTAGAGGGGTCTGGCGCAGACTGCAGGCCGTGCTACGGGGCTTCCGAACACCGAGGACACACCTGACGACTGAGGTAGAGGCGGACATGTCCTCGTGCCTTACAGCAATATGTCCTGTTGATACTGCAGCTGAGGAGAGAGGCGGCGAGGACGGCGGCAGCATGTGGCCTCGGTTCGGAGGATCCGTGCCCCCAGAGCGAATCCGACTTACTGCACTGGAAGTGGGACTGCGCTCGCTGCACCCCGGATGGCGTGGCATTGGTGCCCCCTCGACGTGCGGAGATGGACGGTTTCATCCGGCTGGCGGCCAGGAAGACGCGGAAGCGCAAGCGGCTATACCGAACAGTTTTCCGAAGGAGATCTGGCGGCGGAGTTCGAGTTCGACCCGGGCCCTGCGGGGACTTTTCCCCCGAATGCTGGTTGGGACAGCGCGGAGGTGCGCAGTGCCATACATGTGGTCCTGCTCCGGAATCCTGGCAGTGGAGGTCGAGGAGCGATTGGGGCCTGGCAGGGCCTGGATGGTGTATTCGATGGCGACGGACTGATGACAGTCGGATGCCGCAGCATGCTAAGAGAGAAGATGCTGAGGCGCAATGTACACTTTGCCTTATGGGTGGACACAGTGTCCCTTACCCCTCTGCTGGCTGCAGAACTTGAGTCGGGTAGAGCCGTAACACCTGGATTACCTTGCGGGATGCTGCCTGCTATGGCCCCACTTCCGTTTATAGACACAGGCTGAGGTACCTCGCCTCATGTCCTGGACTGCAACTCTCCCTCATTTTTGATCTCGGCTTTGATACCCCCCGATGACTTATATTTTCTGAGGACGCTTGTTTTAAGAGGACCTATGCCTTTTGGAGTTCTTTTTGGACTACTACTGATACATCAGACATGTTATTGTTTTCAACACGCTCCCAGGCCTGCTGCGTAATATTCCCATATGTATGTCCCCTTGACCACTCCATCCCCCCCCATTTCCCCCCCTTTCCCCTTGTTTTCACACGCCACCTGGTGCTGCAGACGCCCCTTCCCCCCCCTTTTTTTTTTTTTTTTTTCTATTTTATTACTTTTTCTTTTGGCGCTTGGGTCAACTCTGGTGTGCCATTGTGGTGGCCACCATGGCTCTGCCCACCATACCTGGCCCCAGAGTTTCCCGGCCTTGTGACCTGCACATTTCCATGGCCTCCTACTTTAGGAGAGAGCCAGGAAGTCACATTTATGGCCTTTGCCACCTCCCTCCCCTTTTTTTTTTTTTTTTTTCCCTCCTCCCCTGGAGCACTTTTTGGTATGTCTCCCCCCCCACTTTCCTATTTGAATATTGTTTTACTGCTTGCTGAATACTTGTATGTTGATTCTATGGTATTGCTTTAATTTCTTTCACCTAGCTGATTGTACCGCTGACTTTCTTTCAAAATAAAAATTTTGAATAATAAAAAAAAAAAAAAAAGACAAAAGGTCATTCCGAAATTTCAGGTATGGATAAAGAAGGCAATGACCTAGCTGACAAATTGGCTAAACAAGGTGCAGTCAGTGACGAAATTATAAATATTGATCATTTACTAATGAAACACATGTAGATGTACTTACCATCAGCAGACTAAATCTAAGGTCGAGAGTAATGTAGCACAGTGGTGTCAAGATTCTCCCAATGAAGATTTAATTAAGAGCCAAAAGGAAGATTCTGTAATTGGAATCTTTTACAAATATATTGAAAATCCTAGTGATAATCTTTTATCTGAAGAGAGTCCTGGCCAGACTGAGGATCTTCGTATTTTAATGAGATCCAAGGCCCAATTCAGTATTAAGGATGGTCTATTGATCAGAACATCTAAACATGGGATACAACAATGGGTAGTTCCTACTGCCTTTAGAGGTTTAATGCTGCAACATGCCCACGATGCACCCACTGCGGGACATCCAGGTGAAAAGATCACCTATGAGTTATTGCGGGATTATGCTTATTGGCCCCATATGTTACAAGACGTCCAAATATATTGCCATGGATGTCTAGTATATGCCCAATTTCAACCTCACGGCCCTACTCATCGCGCACCTCTCCAGAGGAAAGGTTTCTGATTGCCATGGTCTGATACTCAGATCGACTTTATTGGTCCCGTCACAAGATCAACTAGGGGAAACAAATATATGTTGACAGTCACCTGTCTATTTAGTAAATGGATAGAGTGTTTACCAGCTCCTAATAATACTGCTGAAACATGTGCAATTCTTCTTATTAACCATTATTTTCCAGGTTTGGTCTACCTCAAAGGTTGGAGTCTGACCGTGGTAGCCATTTTACAAGTGATGTAATGACAAGAATGTGGAAAATGTTAGGTGTCAAGCGTAAGTTGCATATTGCGTACCGTGCCGCGTCTAGTGGAAGTGTCGAACGCTATAACCAGTCAATTGTAAATGTCCTAAAGAAATTTGTAAAAGAATCAGGAAAGGACTGGACGTAAAGTTGCCCTTAGTGCTTATGGCTATTAGAGCCACGCCAAGTACCGCGACTAAGATGTCACCATTTGAGTTAATGACTGGAAGGAAGATGGTGTTACCACAACATCTATTGTATCGCACTTCGGATCAGAATTTAATAAATGCTGCTACCACACATCAGTATATAGAAAATCTGCGTCATCATTTACAGCAAGCATTTGCTTTTGCGCAATGGAACCTAGAGAAGGCCGCTGTATCTAATAAGACTTATTATGATCTTAAGACTACCAAAAAGGAGTATGAGATTGACGAAAAGGTGTATCTGTATAATTTCAGTAGAGATCGAGTAAAAGAGAGAAAGTTTCTCCCATCCTGGAAAGGACCATACTCGATAATTGATAAACTGTCTCCTGTGGCGTATAAAATAGAGATACCCAAAGGAAAGGAGAGTATTGAAAAATGCGTTCACATTAATCAATTGCGTGTTTGTCATCCTAGATCTCACCTCAGGATATGTGAAAATGGACCAACAGAAGACACTTAACTAGTATCATGTGAAGTGATGTTTTAATTAACATATGATTCTTCTTCCCAGCATTCAGATGTTTAACTCAAGCTAGTAGATAGAATAGATCCGTACGGTTAATTAAAATTAATCAGAGATCAGAGTATCTATAGGGAATTTGAGTGAAATCGCTAGTCTATGAATGGTTATGTATACTCTTTCTTTCAACAGAAATTGAGAAAAGTGGTTAATCCGAACTGCGACGCTAATCCGCAAAGATGAGTCGGACCACCAAGGAGATTGCGATTATTTGGACAATCCTATTGTTTTCCGCACAATTCCGAGCAGATCCAATATTTGAGCCAGGACCGTCTTCTAGCATTATAATCCAAGACGCGCCTGGATTTCTTTTGACGGAAAGGAGATTGTTAAATCAAAAGATTTTTGTGAGTCTAGATCCAGCATTGTCTCTTGAAAGAAAATACAATGTTTCTGATTTCAAACTTACGCAATTCCAAATGTGGTATCAACCTCATGTAAATCAAGCACAAGCAAGTGTGAGAGACATGCTGGAGAATGCTAGGAAACCGTTTATTGAACATTCTATGTATAAGACTGACAGGCAGAAAAGATTTGTCGGGTTTCTTATAGCAACCGTTGTTTTTACAGTGCTGGGAGTGGTCGTAGCCACAACCTCATCCGCAGTGAATTCTGTCTCTATACAGACTTTAAAACAGGAATTGAACAATTTAAAAGAGAATATTGAATTTCTGTACCAGGCAGTCGAAGACCAAAAGGCCGATATGGAGAAAATGGTAACCGTGGTTAATAAGATTGTTGTTACGACAAATTTGCATACCGAACAGATTACACATTCATCTAAATTACATGAGACCCACGAGAGATTTAAGCAAGAACTGTTGTTTCTCAAAGAACCTATGATGTTCCATACGTTCATGTTTTTAAATGAGGTACAAAGTGGTATAAATGATTTACTACAAGGACGAGTACCTTTGTATTTTGTTTCTCGAGAAGTGATAAAAAAAATGTTAATGGAAGTAGGAGAAACTACTACAGACATTCAACCTATTAGTTTGTCTTTCGAGATGGGAAGCGCTATACCTTTGTATATTGATACGGATCGTATGGATGTCTGTTTTCTTTTAGCTATTCCTTTTGTGGCTAAAATGAATGTTTTCCAAATCAAACATGTCTATAATGTCGGAACTTTTCAAGATGGATTTCATGTAAAGATACAAACTCCAGAGATAGTTACTTATCAGCCCTGGGAACCTGAAGTATACTCGATTCCAATTCTAACAGAATGTGTCAAGTTCAAGGACCATAATTACCAATGTGAAGGTAAACCTTTTGTCTACGATGTAACTCAAGCTTTGTGCGGAATGGAATATCTTAGACATGGGTCTGAGACATGTCAGGTTACTAAGACTCAGGACAATTCTAGTGTTAATGCTATATTGATCAGAGATAAATGGCTGGTAAGCACTACAGAAAAAGAAATGAATGTTTTCCGGAAGGATCTGGTACAAAACAAGAAAGTGTTGATACCAACACCAGTGATTCTCGTAAAAGTTCCTAAAGAATCAAGAGTTGTTATCGGAGATGTTACTCTTTATCCGGTTGGGAATGAAGTCTGGTATGACGAGATAAAAATTGTTGACGTATTCCAAGAACGAGAGATACCTATGAATCCGGATTTGAAATTTCTACTAGAGAATAAGCCCGATCATACCATTGAACTTCTAATACAGAAAGATAATCTAACAATTTATGCTCCAATGTATTCACAGATTGATCATCGATTGCTATCTGCTTATAACGGGCCAAAGATTACAGAGATTATGATGTGTATAGTAATTATGTTTCTAACTGTCTGGATGATTGTACTAACAAAGAAAGTACGTACATTGAAGTTTAAAAACACTGCATCTTCAATTATTGAATTGGATGAAAGAAGAAAAACGTGTTGCGAAAGGTGGAAACCTAGCCTAATTAGTAAAGGGGGGAGATATTGTATGTTTTCCTCAAATTTATTTGATCAATAAATAGATGAAACCAAAGGGGGGTTATGTCGGGTATATTACAGAAAGGAAAAATTAAAATGGATGCCTGTAGCCATTTTGTTTTTAAAGACAGTTTTTTTCCATTCAATTTTCTCTAGGTTTAGAAATGAACGAGATTTTTTTTTACAGAGTTCATTCCTGGGTGAAGTCTTTTATATTTTTTTAAGAAGTGCCAGACATGAAGGAATCTAGAATGTTTTTGTGTGATAATGCTAGAATTAAGTGCGTGTCATAATTAAATTTATTGCTCTGTCTTAAGTTTTTAAAACAAAATATATTTTGTCTTTTGGGTATAGGAATAAGAGTTAATATCTCTGTAATATAGATTTATATTCAAAAAATACATGTTATAATCAAGGTATATTTATTATATTTACAGTAGGAAATATATACTCCAATAAATATTGTAGAAAGTATATAATTGGTAAATAATAAAAATTACTAAAGAATAGATTCTGTTGAGTTAACCAGAAAAAGAATCCAGCTGATAGTAAGTAATTTCAAAAGGGAATGAGGATATAAATCAGATATGATAGGTAGAGACACAGTGTCTATACACTGGGAGAAGAGAAGGTCTTTGTGTAGATTGACCTTTTGACCCGAGATAAGAATATTAAAAAGAAATGGTGGAATTAATTAAGAAGTGCAATACTGCCCTCTAGAGGATAGTAAATATTATATTTGATATACCAATAATATTGCCAGTGATGTCAAATTTACTATAATTGAAGTGGCAGTGTTGGTTGCAGATCAGTCCGAGATTCCAGCATTCAGACTCACACCGCAATGCATTCAGACGTCCAGTACACATGACACTCTGAGGGTCCAAGATTCCAACACTCAGACTCACACCACGATGCAGGCAGATCCCAGGACATGAGGCAATCAAATTCTCACCAAATCTCTGACTCTCACCAAATCTCTAACTCACATGCATTGATTATCTGATATCGATAATCTTCACATATTCCAAAACAAAGCATCACATAGAAAATTCCAAGACTTATCAACATCCAAATTGGACAGGTAATGTATGAAATTAAGGAATTAATGTAATTATATATATTTGTAGATATTCTTGCAACGTAGACTGAGACTTCTCAGATACTGGCTAACTCCAAAAATTCTAAGTATTCTATTCTGCAGATAGAAATATGAAGAAGTGGACATAAGGATTTATTCCTAAAAACAAATGTTGTAAGATTGATACCAATATATATTGAATTTGGAAATTACTGTGATTATAATTAATAAGCAAAGAATTATATAACTACAAAATAAAAAGCAAAAGATTAGAAGTTTAATTCTCGAGATTAGGGGAGGATTCACTAAATAAGTTTTTATTACTTATCATTAAATTAGCTCATCTTTTGTTGATCCATGTAGTATAGAGATATATATATATATATATATATATATCTATAAGAGCTGGCTGGTTAAACATTGTTTGCTGGGAAATGCATGTTGTATTAAGCAGAAATGTTTATTAACCATTTGTGTATTAGTTACTAACTGATAAGGTAAATGATATTAATCATATATGCAGTTACTAACCGGAGATACATATATTGTGAAGCTCGTTTTTATATGCTGATGGATTGTGGTTTATAAATTGTTGTTTATGATATGAGATTTGAAACTATTTTGTATACGTAATAAATATATATATTTTTTATCCGATTTATTGTATTTTTCAAAGCAAAACACAGACAATTAAAAGAATTCAGGAGAATTTATAGGAAATATAAACGATTGATATTTGTGTCTCGTATAAGTTTCTTATGAAATAATAGTCCCTGATATATTGGAGGCTTGGCTGATAAGTCCAATATATATAACGTGTTGTATTCACGTGCAGAGATTATATCCGACAATATGAGACTAGGCCATATTCTTGTAATGCTGCATGTAGAGAGGGCAGAGAATCTAGTGGGTCAGCGATTGTTATAAGGATATCATCCGCAAAAAGATTTAGTTTAAACGTCCGGGGCCTATTTGTATCCCGCGTATGAGGTCATTTTGTCTGATGGCCTGAGCCAGTGGTTCTAGAATTGAAGCATAGAGCAGCGGGATAAAGGGCAGCCTTGGCGCGTGCCGTTAGAAAGAAAGCCACTGTTCAACACCTAGCGGAGGGAGAGGCGTATAGCGCCATAATGGACTTAATGTGGTCATCGGTAAACCCAATTTATTTAAAACTCTATCCATAAATTTCCAATGAACCTATCGAACGCTTTTTCTGCCGTCGAGTGAGAGCCATAGACATGGGATATTGTGCATAGATTGGTATTCCATCAGGGCCAGCAATTTCTTAGAGTTTTCTGTCCCTTGCCTGCCTTTAATAAACCCAACTTGGTCTCGCCCGATTAAAGTGGGGAGTATGTCATTTAAACGGATAGCCAATAATTTGGCATAGATTTTTATGTCTGTGTTTAGTAAGGAGATGGGTTAAAAATTAGGGCAGGAAGTCAGGGGTTTGCCCGGTTTAGGTAACGTGACAATAAAAGGAAAACAGTGAAGCGCTCTCAGGATAAATGAAAGATCGTAAACACTACACAATGAATACGGAGGTTCCCCTAAAAACCTGAGAACATACAATTGGACAGTCAATGGAGCGCCAGTGCAAGGCTGGAAATACGAAAAATCACTTTACATGTCCTTCAATACTTCTTCTCAATCTTCCCAAAAGTGGCTCTTGAATGAGGCCTCTCTACAAAAGAGAAGATGTCATTGCGCAATATATTGATTCACCATATGTGGAAAATAGATGGTGTGATGATTCTACTCACATATTAATGAGCCTAACCTAGGCTCTAGGATGAATGTCTGGTATGGGTCTTCAAAGATATTCAGGTGCCCATGCACTGCAGTAAATCACGGAGAGAAAAACAATACACTTCCCTAGTGCAATATCGTTAAGATATAATAACAATGGATCAATTTAAATGATGCACTCACATGTGGGTGAGGCGCATTGGCTCCAAGACTTCGCATGGGAATTTAAAAGGAAATTCCGAAAAACTTTCGTTTAGAAATCACGTACCGGGAAGCAGCAGTAATATATAAAATAAATTTATTAATACATAAAATGAAAATAGATATTACCAGAACGCGTTTCGCTCCTCAGAGCTTCTTCAGCTGGTATCACTAGTCTTGTGTCTGCTGCTTCATTATATACTGTTTAAAAAGTCCCATTTCATCTTACAATAGCTCAATTAAGATCAATTAAAAAATAATTAAAAACAATTAAAAACACTTGGAGCCAATAATTGGTTAAGGTGTGACACTCATGCGCATTTGTGCAGTCTTATGTACTTTGGAGAAGAATGTGTAGTCCACTTCGTTAGGGTGGAATAGGCGCCATGTATCATATAGATTGTAGTCGCCCATCAAGGTTTGAAATTTGTCTACCTGTTTTTTGCGTTTCCCAACGAGAGGACGGGAGCCAAACCCTGAGGTGTCTTTCAGAGGGTCTAAACTAAAGTTAAAATCCCCACAGATGAGTAAAGTGCCAGTTATTACAGAAGATAATTTGGCGAATACCGAGGCCAGAAAGTCTACCTGATTTTCATTGGCAGCGTGTAGGTTAAGAATAGTGTAAATCTTGTGGTTCATAGAGCATACTAGAATCAGGTATCTGCCATTTGGATCTGAGAGTTTACGATGCAATTCAAATACAACGCTGTTTCTAATCAGAATGGATACTCCTTTGGATTTAGATGGGCCCGTGGAATGGAATTGGGTCGTGAAGTTCGGCCATTTTAGCGGGGGGTGGGACAGTCTCCTAAAATGTGTTTCTTGAAGGCAAACAACGTCCGTTTTAGCAGAGTCTAGTTCTTTATAAAGCGTCCGTCGTTTGTATGGAATGTTTAGGCCCTGGACATTATATGATGTAATTTTCACCATGGGATTATGTTGAAGAGAGGCATAACATAGCTGTAATGGTTATAATACTGCATCAAATATTTACCCAATCCCGCAAGAATAAAAAAGCATGACAATGCCACAAAGTTCGAGAAAAGCAGTGTCCCTCGGATCCAGAGTCGAGAGGGTCTTGAGATTGAGGCGAATGTTCTATGATGTGCGACATCGTGATATGTGGTTCCTGAAGAATGAGAAAAAAGGAAAAGGAGAAAAAATAGAAAGAAAAAAACACAAAAGAACTTATATACATAAAAAGGGTTTGTGGATCTCCGACGTGGCAACATACCCGCTGTTGAGCCACTGCTCTCATCATGAGAGGGAGGAAAAGAGTGGGAACGTGGGAGAGAATTTCTCTCAACTGGACGGAGCTGCCAGACCATATTGACATACATTGTCGCTTAAACCTTGTTCATTGCATGAAGTTGGCGAGCGATCCATCCCAGGAGAAGAGGTCGGTTCGGCAACATGGCCGTGGAGGTCGTCAGGTTGGGCCCTCGCGGAGCCGTTTGAATTCACCAAACAGGACAAGACAAAAGAGGAGAAGGCGTTCATCCCGGTTTCCCCATGCGCACTTTCTTCCAATCTTTAGACAGCTTTTGAGGTGCAATTGAGGATCGCCGGGTAGGAGAGGCTGGGGACAGATCTTTTTCCGACAGGAATTTTAGGCCATGCTCTAGCGTCGTGACCACGTGTTGTGATCCTTCGTGGGTAATCAGCAAGCTCTGTGGGAAGCCCCAGCGATACAAAATTTCGTGTTGGCGGAGTGTGGTAGTCACCCCATGTAGGGAGCGCCGAAAGTCCAGAGTGCGTTTTGCCAGATCTGGAATACCTGTAGATGGTCGTATTCAGGAGATATGGCCTGGGATTTTCGCAGCACCTGGAAGATGAGTTCCCTGGGTCTGAAGTAATGTAGGCGTAAAATGACGTCGCGCGTGGAGTCCACTGGTAAGGCGGGTGGTCTTGGAAGGCGATGTATGCGGTCCATTAACAAAGACTCCGGGGTCAAGTCAGGCACTAAGTGAGAAAAAAAGTCAGTGACATAAGAAGCAAGCTGTTGGGGTTTAACGCTTTCAGGGATGCCGCGGATTTTCACGTTGTGTCTGCGAGACCAGTTTTCAAGATCAGTAAGTTTGGCCAAGCATCCTTCCAGTGATTCTTCAAGATCCTGTACCTTGTCGGCTAAATTATTCTGTGCATCTGCCTATTCCCCCATTTTATCTTCTATATGGGAAGTGCGGTCAGTCAGATTTTGGATATCAGCTCTGATTTCCCTCGCCACTTCTTTGAGTTGTGATTTCAAGTCAGCAGACATGGTGGTTATCATACCTTCTAGCGTTTGAGTCAAAGTCCTCATCTCAGATCCCAGTGCTTGGTTGTCTGTCTGTGGAGCCACATGTGATTCCGGGCTCGAGTGGCCGGCGCCATCTTGGATTCCGGCCACCGATTTTTTCGGGCCGGTGCGTGGAGTACAAAACTCGGATTTCGCCGCCGATGCTTTGACCTTCCCCTGGGACATCTCACCCACCCTGGCAAGGTGTTTTAAGACAGATTCGGGCGCATTAAAGGTGATTTATGGCGCGTAGTGTGAGGTCTGGGTGCGGAGCTCCTCAGTTAAGCTGCCATCTCGATCGGCGGTTAGCCACGCCCCACCGATTCATATCTTTTTAATATAGGACTGCATGGTCCACCCCTGCACTCTTCCACAATACCACAGAGGGGTTACTGTATGATGGCACTTGCTGGCCTGGCACCAAAGGCACAAAATTTGGGTGCACTGCCACTGACGCCTGTATCAGATTCATATCCTCAGAGGGGTTACTGTGTGACGGCACTGTTGCCGACGCTAAAGGCCCAATTTTAAAGCACCTATTGTTACTTTTAGCCAAAGCCTGCATAAGTTTCACAATCATTTAGCCAAAATATAACTAAACTTTTTCTGCGTGTCCGAAAAGTCTCCTCTTTTCATACAGACTGCCGCCCCAAGCAGTTGTTTATGGATAGATTAAAGGAAAAACATTTACCGTCATTTGAAATGTAATTTTTTGGTTTTTACATATTTCTATACATCCTAGAAATCCGCCACTTCACGGGCAGGTTATGGGGACCTCCTAGGCACGATATTTGAAGGAATTTTTCGTTTTTATTTTTAACCCTTATTTAATGGAAAACTCACTGTCCCTTTAAAAACTTTTTTTTAAAACTTTTTGTCCTTGTTTCCTGTCCCCCAGGGCACTACCCAGACCCCCATACACCTTTTATGGCAAATATCTAGCATATATGCCCTCTTGGAGGGCACTCTAAAAATCGAATTTTGAGTCCCATTGACTTGCATTGAGTTCGAGTTCGAATCCGAACATTTGAAAAGTTCGAGTGCGAACCGAACTCGGGGGTGTTCGGGTCATCCCTAATCTACAATAAGGAAAACATTAAACAAGAATGGAGTTCAAACATTAAAGTACATGGGAGGACACCACGGAGGAAGCCATTGCTGTCCAAAAAGATTATTGCAGCACGTTTGAAGTTTGCAAAAGAGCACCTGGATGTTCCACAGCACTACTGGCAAAATATTCTGTGGACAGATGAAACCAAAATTCAAAATTAGTTGTTTGGAAAAAACACACAACACTATGTATGGAGAATAAAAGGCACAGCACACCAACATCAAAACCTCATCCCCACTGTAAAACATGGCGGAGGGAGCATCATGGTTTGGGGCTTCTTTGCTGCCTCAGGGCCTGGACGGATTGTTGTCATTGATGGAAAAATTAATTCCAGAGATTATCAAGACATTTTGCAGGAAAACGTAAGACCATCTGTCCGCCAACTGAAGCTCCGCAGAGGATGGGTGATGTAACAGGACAATGACCCAAAGCATACAAGTAATTCAACAAAAGAATGGCTTCAACAAAACAAAATACGCCTTCTGGAGTCGCCCAGTCAGAGTCCTGACCTCAACCCGATTGAAATTCTGTGGCATGACCTTAAGAGAGCGATTCACACCAGACATCCCAAGAATATTGCTGCACTGAAACAGTTTTGTGAAGAGGAGTGGTCCACAATTACTCCAGATCGTTGTGCAGGTCTGATCTGCAACTAAAGGAAACGTTTGGTTGAGGTTATTGCTGCCAAAGGAGGGTCAACCAGTTATTAAGTCCAAAGGTTCACATACTTTTTCCACCCTGCACTGTGAATGTTTACATGTTCTGTTCAATAAAAACATGAAAACAGGCGGGGGTGGAGATCTGTGCTGGAGATGCAGTGCGCCACACGCGGACCACCTACACATCTGGTGGTCATGTCCGAAAGTGCAGTTATTCTGGGAACGTATACATGAATACGTGTGTAAGCTGGTGGAGCCCTCTCCTCCATTCACGCCGGAATTTTATCTGTTACACCACACATCTTGCAGCATCTCAGGCTATAAAAAATCTATCATTCCATGTCTGTTACATGCTGCACGGCTCACGATCCCCAGATTTTGGAAACAAGATATCACCCCCCCACTTTCGGTATGGTTTGATGAAATGGAGTGCATTCGGGGGGTAGATGAACTCACTTTTCGTGCCCGAGATCGCTATGCGGAGTATTCTGCAAAATGGTATTATTGGCTATCAGATATACGCAGAATCCCATGAACCCTTTACAACTCTTGCATTGTGTCATCAGCCGTGGGAACTCTGTTTTATGTTTATACCCTGAGTCCTTATGGCTCTCCTTCCCTGTATTATTGTCTCACCCCTCTTTAAAGTTATAACTTTCATATGTATCATTACTTTGACCTGGGTGACTTTGGCCCTCTTTCATTGTTGGCTTGCTATTTGTTATATGCCTGGTAACGTGACGCGCAATGTTTTCCTTGCATTTCTGTAATATGCCTTATTTTGAATAAACTTGAATATGCAAAAAAAAACAAAAAAAAACATGAAAACATATAATGTTTGTATTGTATTATTTTAAGCAGACTGTGTTTTTCAAATTGTTGTGACTTAGATGAAGATCAGAGTACATTTTATGACCAATTCATGCAAAACTCCACGTAATCCCAAAGGGTTCACATACTTTTTCTTGACACTGTACACCAGCCAGCCACGATCTCGAGGCTGGCTGGTGTATAGATCCCCAGACGAGCGGCAGATATTCATGCTGGCGGCCGCATGTAGGAGGGAAAAACACGCGGCCGCCGGCAGAATCTTCTGGGGGGGGCGCTTGGATGCCCCCTGAACTGGATGCCTGGGGCCACCGCCCCCCCCCTGCGCTGCCCCTGGCACATACCTGGCAGCTGGTGGGTAAGCTGGCTGGTCCAGGGCCCAGCGGGAGCTGCAGGCAGACAGTGTACTGGGCTGCCCGCCATGCGTCTGGATCCCGCGCTCCCATTTGGACGCATACGTTCAGAGGGGGAGCGGTCACACCACTGTATCAATGCGCCGGCCCGCCATAGGTGCCACTGCGGTGCCGGCGTTGACAAGAAATAGTGCGATGGCGGGGCGGCGAAAAAAAATTTGCCGCTGGCAAATTGTCTGCGCCTGGAACAAGCGCTCCACTCTGCTCCATCGTCGGGCCGGCCCTGGCTACGACGGTCGTTAAAATGTGCGGCAACACGAACGTGATCAGTGCGCTCGTCTGACATGAGCCTTATGCTACAATGTTTGCACTAATACACATTTTATGTGATTTAAGCTATTGGGAGCAACACTCTGTAATACGATCTTGAGTCATATTTTTTTAAGACCATGTGAAATTTAAATTGTGATTAATTTATTTGAACCAGCTACTTACTTTGTTAAATGTGCTTTTGTGTGAGCAATTTGTGTGATTTTAAGATATTGGAACCAACACTCTGTAATGTTATCACCATTTACATTAACTCCTTAAGGACCAAGGGTCTTTAACCCTTTCGATGCTGAGCCATTTCCCACCTGGGTTTGGGTCGAAATCCCTACAACCAGGTTCCCTAATGCCAAAATCCCGATGGCCAACTTTCCTACACGGCCAACTTCCCTACACGGCCAACTTCCCTACACAGACAACTCCCTGATGGCCAACTTCCAGACATCCAAAATCCCAGCGGCTAGCACTAACCCTAACCCTACGTCCTAACCCCCCTAAACCTAGCCCTAACCCCCCCTAAACCTAGCCCTAACCCTAACCACCTAAACCTAACCCCCTAAACCTAGTCCTAACTCTAGCCCCCTAAATCTAGCCCTAACCTTAACCCCCCTAAACCTAATCCCTCTAGACCTAACCCCCTAAACCTAGACCTAACCCCCTAAACCTAGCCCGAACCCCCCTAAACCTAGCCCTAACCCCTAAACCTAACCTTAACCCCCTAAACCTAAACCTAATCCCCTAAATTTAGCCCTAACCCTAACCCCTCTAAACCTAGCCCTAAACCCCCTAAACCTAATCCTACCCCCTAAACCTAGGCCTAACCCCCCTAAATCTAGCCCTAACCCCCCTAAATATAGCCCTAACACCCTTAAACTTAGCCCTAACCCTAGCCCTAACCCCTAAACCTAGCCCTACCCCCTAAACCTAGCCCTACCCCTAAACCTAGCCCTAACCCCCCTAAACCTAGCACTAACCCTAACTCCCATAAACCTAGCCCTATACCCCCTAAACCTAGGGTTAGGGTGTTAGTATTAGGGTTAGCCGCTGTAATTATGGATATCTGGAAGTTGGCCGTGTAGGGAAGTTGGGATGTCCGGCACTTGTTCTGTCTGGAAGTTGGCCGTCGGGATGTTGGCATTAGGGAACCTGGCTGTAGGGATATTGTCTGACACCCCTTTCCTCTGTCTATTTTGGTATTAAATTTTCTATTTGTTAGAGCTGTTTTATCATATTTCTAATTTCTAAAAAATATTTCCACTTGCTCTTTCCTTTCCCTTCAAACTCTTCTATCATATTTTATCCCTTTCCTCCAATTGCTCTATTCCAGCCTACTATTAGCTATTTTATCGAATTAGTCTTTTTTCTCTTATTTTATCCATAATCTGTATTTTACATTTTGTCTTTTACATCTGTTTTATCCAATTGCTGTTTTCAACAAAATTGACCCGTTTCCTCTATTTCTAGGCAATGGCTCTTTTTTTTTATTATCCATTTTCTCCTTTAGACCTATTTTATCCAATGCCTGATCTTTCTCCACTTTATCAATTGTTTTTTTTTTCTATCCATTGTGTCTAAATGATCCCTTTTTTGTCTGTTAGATTTCTTTTATCCAGTCAGTGTTTTCTATCCATTTTGTCCATGGTGTATTTGGTGGGATTTGTCTTTACTAGAGGTTGTATGTATCCAGGCTAGCCATCAGAAATTTTGGGGCCCCTTACTGACCCTCAGAATAGGACATGATCCCCTCTTCCCATACGAAATCAATATTTAATGTGAATTGTGATCGCATTACAGAGTGTTAGTCCCAATATCTTAAAATCACACAAATTGCTCACACAATAGCACATTTAACATAAAGTATGTAGCTAGTTCAAATAATTTAATCACAATTTGAATTTCACACAGTCTTAAAAAAA
Source organism: Leptobrachium leishanense (assembly GCA_009667805.1). Classification (NCBI taxonomy): domain Eukaryota; kingdom Metazoa; phylum Chordata; class Amphibia; order Anura; family Megophryidae; genus Leptobrachium; species Leptobrachium leishanense. Next base: position 66,612,889 of record CM019071.1, on the reverse strand, counting down.
ATATGACTCCAGATCGTATTACAGAGTGTTGCTCCCAATAACTTAAAAATCACATAAAATGTGTATTAGTGCAAACAATGTAGCATAAAAGTATATTTAGATTACTCCACAGGTTAAGCATATCACAGCACCATTGAAGGAGATTCAGGTAAGAAGATGGTCGCCATTCTGAGCCGGGCGGCCATCTTGTTCAGAATATTGGTTCACTTGAATATAACTAGGTAGATATTAGTTGGAGTTAGAATGAAGCTTACATAGAATCTCCGGAATGTGTTAGACAACCAGAAAAGCAATTAAAATAGGGAAGATCCGGGCCGTTGCTGGCACGGAGAGACAGGATGAGGGATGGATACATCAAGGTCACAGAGGCCTGTAGCTGAGACAAAGAAGAGCGTGAAAGCAGAAAAGGCTTTATCTAAAGCAAACAATAAACAAGCCCAAGGGAGGTGGGCACAGGCAGGATCCAGCGTAGTAGCTAATCATTTTCTGTCAAACTAACATGAAGCTTGCCAATTTATGACCAATGAATGGAATGTCTTTGTATTCGATTAAGGGAGGTACGGACCCACGTGGGGTGGAATAGTGTCACCGGGAGGTGGGCTAATTGGTGAAGTGGAATCAGGCTGAAAGATGGTCGCTACTATGAGCCAGGCAGCCATCTTGTTCAGAATATTGGTTCACTAGTAAATAGAATAGATTATATTAGATGTGAAAAACGAAGCTTACATAGAATCTTAGGAATGTGTGGTAGATTAGGGAACTAGCAATAAAACGAGGCAGAATCCGGCTAGTTCTTGGCACGGAGAGACAGGAAGATGAATGAATGGGGCAAGGTCATGGAGACTTGCAGAGAAACAAAGAGATCGTAGAGAACAGACCAGGCCCCAAGCTATCTCAAATAAACACAGCCGGTAGGGAGGAGGGCACAGCCCAGAGAAAGCACAGCAGCAAATCACGGACTGTCAAACTAACATGAAGTGTATCAATTTATTGTTAAAATGTGGAATTTCTTTGTACTAACGATGGGAGGTACTAACCCACGTGGGGTGGAATAAAGTGTCATCGGGAGGTGGGCTAATTGGGATGTACCTAATTACGTATCTTTGGGTATAAGACCCCTTGTAAGGGGGGGAGACAGGGCTCACTCTTTGCGATTGAATCCTGTGTGAGCACTTGTGTGACGACACAATAAAGTTTGCCTTTCCTGAAGAGACTCGTGTTCAGACAATCCTTGCTTGTGTCCGGTCCGGCGCCGTATTGAAAGTGAACCTGATTGACTCTGATAACATTTTTGGGGGCTCGATAGCCGGGATGATCGCCCTTTCCGGCATAAGCAACGGCTGCTGAACACACTGTAGCGGTTGACTGCAGGTGCAAGTATCCCGCCGGTTGGGCATCTGTTGAAGGTGAGCTGACATCTGCAGGCGCCAAGCAGGATTTCCTGTTCAGTGGACCTCGTCTCGTCCCAAACGGACTCCCGGCCCCCGGGAACCTGGGACACCATCGAGTCTGAGGAAACAGCGAGCAGCGCCGGCGATAGGTAAAGTGTCTTCTATGTTTGTATGTCTGAAGGAGATACCGGTATCTAAGGGAACGTCCGACTGAGATAGACGGATAAGGAGACCCGATGGCCACGGTCTCGTTGGGATACCTAGCCCCTGCCGTGATAGCACGGACAATGCAAAGGAGCCAGAGTGGCTAGCGCGTGTCTGGATTCGGGGGAATTGGATGCCAACCAAAGGGTAGTTCTGTAAGAGAGGGAGAGAGTAGCCACGTGGAGTTGTAAAGTCATAGTCAGTGTTTGTAAACAAAGCTTCGCCACGTGGATAAAAAGAAAGGAGGAGGGATTTCTGTGACTGGGCTTAGAGCCCTGAGTCAGTGCTAGTGTGTACGTCGTGTAGTGAAGAGGGCTTATTGAAGCCAGAGGTAGCTGCAGAGATAGTGGTGCCGGGTGGGTAGATTATCCATAGGCAAATTGGAATTGCAGACGGGAGTATAGTTAGAACGGGGTGCACATAGACACAAGCAGGCAAGAGTTAGAGTTCAAATTACGGGTATAAGGAGCCACAGAGGAGGGACTGAGTACCCTCGGCTAGTAGAAAGAGTTGAAGTGTTTATGTTTTGTTATGTGCTGAAAGTATCTGATACAGTATGTGCTGTGAATGAATTGATTCGAGTGCTGTGAGTGAACGCGCGCTACTCGCTCCCGAGGAGCAAATACAAGAGAGTTGACTCCCGATGTACGGTTTCCGGCTCAGGCGACTGCAGTCGGCTACTGACGGAGGAAGCGTCCCAGACACGAAAGAATTGTTGCTGAAGTATCAGACTGTAGATTCTAATTGTTATTAGTTAAAAGTAATATCTGTGTTGTAAAAGGGTACTGTTTTCAAGAGTAACAATGGGTAACGGGTCATCCAAGCCCAAGAAGGTGAAAGAGGGTGAGACGCCCCTGGAATATATGGTGCGAATTTTGGGGTGTTATATACAACGCATGACTATGGTGTAGAATTGACAAAGGAGAAGCTGAGATTAATGTGTACAGTTGTATGGCCAATTAGTCCCAGAATGGCCAGAGCAGGGGTCGATGGACCCAGAGCTAGTGCAGAAGGTGCATTCTCAAGTCACCGAGCAATACGGACATCCTGAACAGTACCCGTATATAGATAGATATGATAGATATAAGATAGATATAGAGCCATTTTATAATGGTAGCGGGGAAAAATAAGAAGCAAGTACCCCCAAATTGTGGAGAGAGAGAGAGAGAGCGGTGTTGGTGGAACAGCCGGAAGAGAGTGATGTTTTGCCCCACCTTATCCATCGTGTTATGGGGCAGCTAGAGAAGCTTTGAGTGCCGGTTGCGCGGGCGGAGGGAGCGGGGCTGCAGTGCTCTGGTCGGTCTCCCTCAGCTCCGTCTCGTGGGATTGCGGAGGAGGAGCAGGGTGCAGCGGGTGGAGGGGACAGAGAGGCTCCACCAGAGAAGATTGAGATGCCCGATGGGAGCATATATAAATTAGTATCCCATGGGGATGGTGATAGCGAAAAGGAGGATGAGAAACAGGGAGTTACCACACGCGCAGCGAATAATATACATAACCCCGGGATCTATACCAACACAATCCCTACCAGAGCGCTATGCAGATGCCCTTGCGGGAGGTGCCAGGCCCTCCACTGGCGGATGGGAATCCGGGGCCAATGCAATACACATACGTCCCATTCACGACAACAGATCTTTTTAACTGGAAAACACACACACCACTGTATTCCACAAATCCCGCAGCAGTGGCCAGTATGATAGAGTCAGTTATGCTCACACATAACCCCACATGGGCAGATTGTCAGCAATTAATGTTGACAATGTTTACCACAGAAGAAAGAGCCCGAATAAATAGTAGCGCGCAAAAGATTTTACTCGCCCTGTAGCAGATGCTAGATAGCCCCAGCCAGAAGCGTGGGAGGAACATTACCCCAAAACAGATCCTAAATGGCCGTACAACACACTTGAAGGAATTGCCCATCTGCAGACATATAGAACAGCGGTAATAATGGGTGTTAAAGCGGGAGGGAAGAAGCCCACAAATATGGGAAAAATAGCAGATGTGATACAAGAAGTAAAGGAATCCCCAAGTGCGTTTCTAGAGAGATTGCTGGATGCGTACAGGATGTATAGTCCTATTGATCCTGAGGCAACGGAGAATCAGAGGTTAATTAACTCTTCGTTTGTGGGACAGTCACAGAGGGATATACGGAACAAAATACAGAGAATAGATGGGTTTTTGGGGAAAGGTATTAGTGAATTAGTTGAGATTGCTAATAAGGTGTATCATAACCGGGATCTAGAGGAGATAAAGAAACAGAAGGGACATACCGGGGTGGTCGGATATATGGGGAATGGTGGAGGACGAGGTGGCCCAGAAAGAGGGAGGTCAAGGGGTAGGGGGGCTAGAGGAAGAGGTAGGGGAGCCCCTAGGGAACCCCTGGGACCCAACCAGTGCGCCTGGTGCCGGGGTGAAGGTCACTGGAAAAATGATTGCCCTGCATTTTTGGCTAAATTTGGGGGGCAAGGGGAGTCTGGGGAAGCGGGAGGTCAAGCCTCTAACGGCCAGGTAACGAACGGCAGGTATGAGAGAAATGAGGATGCCGGAGCAGGGTTTGTGGGACTGGCGGGAACGTCATTTGAAGGGCAGGATGCATATTGACAAGGACCTGGGCCCATCCCGCTCGGTAACCACGAGCCCACGGTCACTATGAGAGTGGGAAATAAAGATGAAATTTTTATGGTTGATACCGGTGCCGAATATTCTGTTGTAACAAAGCAAATTGCACCCCCAATGGGAAATGAAGTTGATATTATGGAGCAATGGGAGTGTCTGCTAAATATCCTTTTCTTGCTTCTAGAAAATGTAGTGTGGGTGGGCATAATGTTGAACATGAATTTTTGTATATGCCCGAATGTCCCATCCAGCTCCTGGGGCGGGATATCCTTTGCAAATTGCAAGCCCAAATTACGTTCCTTCCCGGGGGACACGCTCAATTAGACCTGCCTGAGAATGGCAGCTCTGCTCGGCAGCATAATCCAGCCAGCCAGCAACCCCAGTCTGTGAAAATCGCAGTTATTATGCCAAGGGAGGAAGAATGGCGCACGGCACCTACTCCGCCTGCCGCGCCGGACCCGTATGCACTACTCCTTGAAATTCCTGGGGTATGGGCGGAGGAAAACCCGCCCGGACTTGCTATAAACATAGCCCCGGTATATGTGGAATTAAAGCCCGGTGCAACACCTGTGGCCCTAAGACAATATCATATCCCACAGAAAGCCAAGCAGAATATACAGATACATTTACAGAGACTCAAAGATCACGGCATATTGAAATTCTGCGTGTCACCGTGGAACACACCCCTACTGCCAGTACTGAAAGAGGGCACACAGGAGTACCGCCCCGTCCAAGATTTACGGGCTGTCAACGAGGCCACAGTAACTCTACACCCTGTGGTTCCTAATCCATATAATTTGCTGGCATTAATTCCCGGAGATACAAAATATTACACAGTGCTTGATTTAAAAGACGCTTTCTTTTGCATCCGTCTGGCTCCAGCAAGCCAGCCCATTTTTGCATTCCAGTGGGAAGAGTCCACCACGGGGCGCGCCATCAATGACGTGGACGCGCCTCCCTCAAGGTTTCAAAAACTCGCCCACGATTTTCGGTTGCGCGCTCAGCCAAGATCTCCTCGCCTTCAACGCTCAGCCAGACAAAGTTGTGTTACTCCAATATGTTGATGATTTATTACTGGCTTCCCCACAGAAAAAGACTGTTTATCTGCCACAAAAAGCCCTGCTGTATCTGCTGTGCCAAGCAGGTTACAGAGTTTCTAGAAAGAAAGCACAAATATGCAGACAAAGTGTAAAATACCTGGGATTCCAGTTAACAGGTACCAAACGTGCATTGGGGGCAGAAAGAAAAGAAGCAGTGTGCCGCATACCCCAACCAAAGACCAGAAGACAAGTCCGTGAGTTCCTGGGAGCTGCAGGCTTCTGCCGCCTGTGGATCCCCAACTTCGCAGATATTGCCAAGCCCCTTCATCAAGCCACCAAGGGGAGAACAAGACCCCTTTCAATGGAAAGAAGAGCAAGAAGCAGCTTTCCTGAAATTAAAAACCCTGCTAATGGAGGCTCCTGCACTGGGCCTGCCAGATCATAGCAAGCCCTTCCAGCTGTTCGTGCATGAACATAACCAAACAGCAACAGGAGTATTGGTCCAGAGCTTTCGGCTCTTGGCTGAGGCCTGTGGCCTATCTCTCCAAGCAACTTGACCCTGTGGCTTGCGGCCTACCCCCATGTCTGAAAGCAGTGGCAGCCACCGCAATGCTGATAGCAGAAGCAGACAAGCTGACCCTTGGACAAGTTCTTCATGTCAAGGTGCCCCACGCTGTCAAGGCCCTGCTGGATGTGAAAGGAGGCTACTGGTTCAGTAACAGCCGGATGACGAAGTACCAAGCCATGATGTGTGAAAACCACGGGTTCATTTGGACCTCATCGCTACCTTGAACCCTGCTACTTTACTGCCTGACTGTGAAGAGGATCCAGATCATGAATGCCTCCAAGTCATGGAAGAAGTGTTCAGTAGCAGCCAGATTTGAAAGACGTACCCCTAGACAAATACGATCTACAGCTATTCACCGATGGTAGCAGTTACATGGATGATGGGAAGAAAGTCTCCGGCTATGCAGTAGTCTCAGCAGAAGAAATTATCGAAGCAAAGCCACTGCCAGGCCACACTTCTGCACATTGGCTGAAATAACGGCCCTAACCAGAGCTCTAGAAATCTCAGAAGGCAAGAGAGTAAATATCTACACTGATTCCAAATATGCCTTCATGACAGTCCATGCACATGGTGCACTCTACAAAGAAAGAGGCCTACTCACGTCCTCAGGACAACAAATCAAGTATGCAGCTGAAATCGCGGCCCTCCTGGAAGCTGTATGGAAACCAAGTGCTGTCAGCATCATGCACTGTCGTGGCCACCAAAAAGGCCATGATGAAATTCCAAAAGGCAACAGACGCGCAGACCAGGCCGCAAAAGCAGCTGCAAAACCACCACCAACAATTGAGCAAGTCAAGGTCCTACTCTGCAAGCAAGAACCTCAACCTCCCATGCCAAATTACGAGTTCTATATGAATTGGAGAAAATTTGAACCCAAAGGCGAATTTATTGAAATAATATTGCACAAATGGCAAGATGATTATGAACTGTTAGAACTCAATCATGATTATATTCAATGGCTTTTCCCAACTCAGACACAAGGCCAAAATTTCTACTCCACTCCTCTGAATCCGCAAGAAACACGCCTGATGATTAACACCTCAGAAGTTCAGCAAAGACTACGCAGAGCTTACAAAATGATGCTGAAATTCTTCGGCGTAAAAATAATGGGGGAGTGTGAAGAAGACAAAGAAATAACTAAAGTTGAACGAGCAGAAAATTTTGCCTCACGTTTTGAAAATTTGACAATTAATCCTCACAATAATCTGCGAATCACACGAATACTGCACAGTCTGGGAGAATTAGGAGCAGAAGAATACCAAGCCCCGTTGGTGAGGTTCTTCCTGAAGGAGATCCTTATCAAGAACAGACTGCCAAGAATGAAGAAAAGTGCAATGAACTTTTTCATACCAGCAGTAAGAGATTCACAGGACAGACAAGATTTACTGTTCTTCGCATGGCGATACTATTTCCCAAAAGAAGAATTCGTCTGGGAAGTCATGAAGAATTGGCACAATACAAGGCAAAACCAGTGGTGGCTGCACTCCTACCGGCGCCACTGAGTGAATGGACACCTGTGTACTCGGAGAAAGAAAAGAAATGGCTGACAGAAGAACCAGGAGAATATGGAGAAGATGGATGGTTCCAGTTGAAAAACGGACAAATAGTCCTGCCAGCAACTTTGGCTCCTGAAATCGTAAGAGCACTACACGCAAGTACCCATGGAGGAAGAGAAATGATGGAGCAGCAGTTGGAGCCACATTTTATTAACCAGGATTGTCAGTATTTGCAAAGCAATAGCCCAGCAGTGCGTAACATGTGCCAAAAACAACCCAAGAACAGGCCCATCTCAACCTCCAGGGAAACAGCCAATCGGGCTATCCCCAATGGCATCATTACAAATAGACTTTACAGTGTTGCCACCCTGCAAAGGATACAAATATTTACTGGTGATGGTGTGCACTTTGACAGGATGGGTGGAAGCTTTTCCAACAAGAACTGAAAAGACCACAGAAGTGGTAAAGAGTCTGATGAAAGAAATAATACCACGTTATGGACTTCCTCTCGAAATAGGTCGGACAATGGCCCTGCATTTATACAGAACTGTCTACAGCAACCTTGCCCGGCTACTGGGTATTACCTGGAAGCTACATACTGCCTACAGGCCCCAAAGTCGGGAAAAGTCGAGAGAATGAACCGCACCCTAAAGACTTTGATGTCCAAACTGTGCAAGAGACGTCACTGGCTGGTTGGACTTGCTGCCGATAGTCCTTTTGCACATTAGGTGCAGACCAACCCCCAATTGAAGCTAAAGTCCATACGAACTTATGTTTTGACGGCAACCCCTCTGATTAATGGACTAAGGGGGGACCTTCGGGCATTGGAGAAAACTAAATTAACTGAACAGGTTGTAATGCTGGGTAAATCAATGCAGAAATTGAATACTTGGGTGGGGATAATATACCTCACTTTCTATATCCTCACTGCATAAGTATTGTCCGGGTGACACAGTATGGTAAAAGAGTGGAAAAATGATCCACTGGGTCCAAAATGGAGAGGTCCTTACATTGTTCTGTTATCAACCC